>CM028336.1:8387379-9587379 GCA_016647705.1 Eucommia ulmoides | reverse complement strand
GGAATATGAGTGCTATTTCGGTTCGAGGAAATAAGCTTTGTGGTGGCATACATGACTTGCATCTTCCTATTTGCAGCTCTAAAGGGAGTGAAAAGACAAAATCGACTCTTCCCTTAAAGCTAGCCATCGCTATACCTATTGGGTTTCTAGTATTGACCTTATTCTTGTGTGCTCTCTATTTTTTCTGGAACAAGAAGACATCCAAAAGCATTCCTTCACAAGCTTCACCTGCAAATTCCTTCATGAACACTTCTTACCAGTCCCTCCTCAAAGCTACCGATGGCTTCTCTTCTTCTAATTTGATTGGTGTTGGTAGTTTTGGATCCGTTTATAAAGGAACTTTTGAACTAGACGGAACGGTTGTTGCTGTGAAGGTGCTCAACCTCTTCCACCGCGGAGCCTCCAAGAGTTTCATAGCCGAGTGCGAGGCATTAAGGAATATCAGGCATAGGAATCTTGTCAAGGTACTAACCGTATGTTCTGGAATCGATTATCAGGGTAATGATTTCAAGGCTTTGGTTTATGAGTTCATGGCAAATGGAAGCCTCGACGAGTAATGTTCTTCTGGACGATGACATGACTGCGCATGTTGGTGATTTTGGGTTAGCAAGATTTATGCCACAAGCTAATCGCAACAACCTCTCTGGAAATCAAACCAGTTCTACTGGTTTAAGAGGATCCATTGGTTATGCACCTCCAGGTAAATCATTACTAACTTCTCTAGAGATTATTTTGATGCATGCATTTCGTTGGCAATCACAAGAAACTGATTCCGAAATTGTTGGATTGTGTAATGTTGTGATTCGTTTAATAGGGTATCATTTGATAACACTTTTTTAATTACTTTAAAAAAAGTATGTTTATGTTTATGTTTGGTAGTTTAGAGATAAGAATTTTTTATATTTTGCACCCCTGAAGTTTGACCTAAATCCTCCATTGGTCCATATGGTTTCAATTTTAACACATAACACCCTAAATTATGTCAATCGTTTCAATTAATGACAAATCATTAACGGTGTTGGGAAATGGATGGAAATTGGTCGTGTTTCATTAAGTGTACTATCGTCATTTTTTATTTCATTAAGGAAAATGAAATATTGTAATTATCCTTCAACGAAATAGAGCCCATTAAATTAGTTGATGATATTACCCTTAATTTTAAAGGAAAATGAAGGTATTAAACTTAATGAAAAGGTCGTGTGCCTGGCACATAACCAATTTTCATTCATTTTCTAACTCTGTTAATGATTTGTCCTTAATTGAAATGATTGACATATTTTAAGGTGTTATGTGTTCAAATTGAAACTATAGGGACCAACGTGGATTTAGGTCAAACTTCAAGGGTGCAAAATGTAAAAAGATTTAGTGATAATATATTAGTATTATTATCTCTTAATCCAAAACAAATTTATACATGATTGAAAAAAGTGAATGGAGAGGTCGTAGTCCATCAATCTCTTACAATATAAAATGGCAGTCTGGTACTACAAAGTTCCTGTTATGTGCGGGGTCCGGGGAAGGGTCGGACCACTTAGATTTATTGTACGCAGTCTTTTTTTTTTTTTTTTTTTTTGCAATAGGCTGTTTTCACGACACGAACCCGTGAAAAACAACTATTTTCCCTTTAAAAAAGAAGTAATTAAAGTCATATTTTTACTTTTTTTGATTTTTGAAACTACTTTTTTAAAGTGCAAAGCAAGTGTTACTTTAAAAGAATTTATTTTTATTGAAAGCAAAAAATGCACATTAAAAAAACATTACCAATCGGTGCCAAAATTATTAGTTACTTACTACCGTGTCAAAGTTTTTGAAGTTAAATTTAGGAACGTTGTTTAGTAGTTCTATCGCCAATGTTAAGGTTGCTCCATTGTGACCTGGATGTTGCGGGTTCAAATCTTGTAAATAACTTCTTTGTATACAGGGGTAAGACTGCGTACATCTAATCTTCCCTATACCTCGTCAATGACACGAACTTTCGTGCACTGAACTGTCCTTTAGTAGTTCTATTGCCAACTTCGCATTCATCTACTAAGGCAAATATATGTTTGTATTTTTTAAAAATCAACTCCATTATGGCATGTCAATGCATGTTAAATCATAAAGACAAGTATTGTTTTCCACATTATGCTTGATGATAGTTTTGTACGCGTTTTGCAGAATATGGTATGGGAAGTGAGATATCAACATCTGGTGATGTTTACAGCTACGGCATCCTCCTGCTGGAAATGTTCACAGGAAAGAGGCCGATAGACAACATGTTCCAAGACGGATTTACACTTCATAACTTTGCCAAGGCATCACTGCCGGACAGGGCAATAGAGATAGCGGATCCTGTTATTGTCCAAGAAGGCAGAGTGCAAAAGAGTCCATGCAGCATAAGATTTTGCAAACTTGAAGAGCGCATGGCTTCTGTAATCGGTATTGGAGTTGAATGCACTGTAGAATTGCCGAGAGAAAGAATGGACATTCGTGAAGTTGCCCGGAAACTGAATTCTGTGAGGGGCATAATTTCAACTGGTTAATAGAACTCATCCATCTTAATTTGCCTCTAAAATGAGGTACTTTGTTTGTACTAAAAAATATGCACTTCTAGTTTCAAGTATTTATCTCTCTCGATGAGCGTAATAAGAGTACAATTGGATTTTTCTGGAGTGTCAATAAAATTTCTTTGAGAAATATTGGAAATGTCAATAAAGGGCATTGATGTAACTAGTTGTTGAATCTCACATCATCGATGTTGGGCCCTTACACCGATATCCATTTATAGTGTGGTTTGTTAAAGTCCAGCTTTCGCGAGAGGGGGCGTGTTGATCCTACATCACGTGTGTTACTTGATCTTGAGCTATATAGAAAGCCTAGGGATTCTTCCTCTTTTAAGGCGTCTTTTGAGAATGAGTTAGACCTCATTGGGTTACTACGCTAGCATTGTGTGATTTTTTAATTCCAACGATCGTTTGAAAACTGCAAAACTAAAAGAGCCATATGACTTCTTTTTCTCTTTTGCGTATTTGTTGTCTTTATTGTTTTAATATTTTTGTGTTAAGTTTTCTGTTGGGTGGTTTTGGCCCTCTCTTCAAAATTTATTTCATGAGGTGAGAGTTTCCCTCACACTTATATCAGTCATTTTCACATTCGATATGAAATAAAGCCAACTATCTCCATCCCACACAACGAGACTTTGGTCGGTTAACCCTGAACCAATCTCTCTCCTTGTGGTTATTGGGTCATAGTCGTTATAACCTGAGCTCTGATATTAGTGCAAGGGTGATCTTGCGTTTCTCTTAACCTTAGAAGTTAGCTCATGGAATAAGGTTTTCCTTCACACTTATAACCTGACTACCAACCCCTTTTACATTCAATGTGGAATAAACTCAACATTCTCCAATTTCTATATTTCCATAATAAGTCATTTTGTTACTAACGGAAAAGGTAATCAATCATTTTGTTGCATAAATTACAGGGAATATTGTGAATGTCGAGCTGTCGTTGTTGACGACAACCCAATCAACAAAGGATGTTGCAAAAAATTGAACCGATGGGAACTAAAAGAAACCGAACCAAATGGTTCAGTTTTAAAACTGACTAAATGATTTAGTTGCGGTTTTCAATTAGCAACCGAAGTGGTTTTTGTTTTTGTTTTGGAATAGAAACTGCGAATCTAAACTACAAAACTGAACCACGAAATTGAACGGATAAACCGCGAAACCAGTATTTTAGATATATTTTTATTACATATACATACCCTTATTTTCTTATATATATTTATAGTTTAACCTATATATATATATATATATATGTATGTATGTCTTTTTTATTTACACTTTTAACCCTCTTATATTTGTGTGTGTAAAGGGACTTAGAGTTTTATGATATTTATTTCTGATTTCACAATCGTTTGGCTCGTTTATCCATTCATTTATTTCTTATCCTCATTTGTTCTCTCAGACTCTCAATCTCATATTTGATTGGTTCTCTGAGTCTTTTTTTTTTTTTTTAAACACTTGATTTGTATTGTTGTGACCTACTATTGTATTTTAATTATGGTTACTAAATAGAAACTTTAATTATAGTTATTTTATGGTTTGATTTTGTTTTTTAGAATTTATATTTTATATTTAGTTATGTTTTTGTTTATATATAAAAAAATAACGGTCCACGGTTTCGCAGTTTTGGTTTTGTTTTTTGATTTTTATAAAATTGAAAAATCTTAAATGGTTTCATGGTTTTGGTTTTGGTTTTGTATAAATTTAAATGGTTTGGTTTTAAAATCTGTTGGCCCAGTGAGCTACCCAAGAGGGGGGGTGAATTTGGTAGTATTAAAAATATCAGAATATATAACACTTCAAAAATCAAATAATTAATTTTATCCTAAAATTAATTATTATCTTTTATAGCAGCATATTATGTAATATCAACTAGGTGCATACTCAAATAACAAAATGTAAACAATGTAAATAATGTTGCACACAGAAATTTATACTGGTTTACCAAGCTACTCTTGGCTAATTCAGTCTTCGAGTTTCACAGAGAGTCGTACCCACTAAACTCAAGATTCCTTTAAAGGTAAGAACTAAATCCTTACAACGATTGTTTTCACAAGTTCAAAATCAACATTTACAATTCATTTTCACAAGTTAAGGAATAACCTTTATTTTTTTACCAAGTGGAATATTAACATAATTCTATTACAGGGAGAATCACGACCTAATTCTTTTTATACCTTAGGCTTAAGAATTAAACCTCACACAAATACGCTTTAAAGATCCTTTTACCCGGTAAGGATTGAACCATTACAATTCACTCACAAATTCAATCAAGGAAGAATTAACGCCTAATCTTTTTATACTCTAGGTAAATATCAAAACCTCAATCTCTTTACCGGAAGAGATTGACACCACCTACCCTTGATTAGACACTCCCAGTAGTATTGAATCCGACACTCAACTCACTAATTACAAACAATTCATAAGTGATTTTTCTACTCGAAGCTTTTACCACCCCAAATAAATTCAAATTCAATTAATGTCCTGATACTAGTGATACAAAAGTGAGAATTTTAAAATCTGATAAATAAAGATGGGTAGCAAGCAATTAAGCACGTAATCAGATTTTCTCAAGAAATTGTTTCAAAAATAATTTTCAATAAAAAATCTGGAAAACAATTTCAAAGATCTAATTCCAAATAATAAATAAGCAACAATTAATAGTAAGTAATTTGAAAAGATTTCATCAGGATTTCACCGAAAAAATAATGATTAGAGATAGCAATGAAACTTCAGATCGGTAGTAGCAATAATCCACATCAAATATTTCTTAAGAACAACTCTCAGAAAAGATCTCATAATTCACTCAGTATGATTACTCTTAGAAAACATGAAAGTTGAATAACTCAGAATCGTTTGGATTCTCTTGATTTCTTATTGATTTCATGTGAAATCCACAGGTCTATTTAAAATCTCTTAAAACAAGCCCTATAATGGCTAATTCCCATAAATCATGATATTTAATTACACCAATAGACCCTCTATATCATAATAATTCATTCATGATATAAGGCACTTAAAATATCTCTTAAAATATTCAATCAAGTCCCTTAAACTTTTACTCAAATTCAATTAGATAAGATTGAAAGAAATACATGTACCAAATTGAGAAATATCAAAACTACTTAAACTATATCTATAAGGATAATTAAATATTAATTAAATAACTCAAAACATATCAGATCCCTAAGATATCTCACATATCTTAACCATAAAACGACTAGTAATGACTACTTTTTGAATAAAATCTGAAATTCCATAAATCCTGAAACAGCTCTATCTGTCGACCGACGAAGACCCATCGGTCGACCACCCAATTCAGGATGTAGCCAAGCCAAAATCTCTTCGCCCATCGGTCGACTGCCTATCCATCATCTGTTGACTGGACGATTCAGAGAGTTTCATAAGTCGATCTATCTGTCGACTTAGAGATTCAAAGAGTTCATTCTTTGATCACAAGTCGACTCACCTCTCGATCTAGAGATTCAGAGACTTCTTGTTTTAAGCTCAGGTCGACCTATCTGTCGACCAAGAGATTCAATAACTTCATTCATTAATCACCGGTCAACTTACATCTGTATTATTGTTATTAACCATTTTATCTACTTGTTCCTGTCCTTTTTCCAGAATTATATTTGATTTTTTTTAATAATTGTAAATGCAGGTTCT
Source organism: Eucommia ulmoides (assembly GCA_016647705.1). Classification (NCBI taxonomy): domain Eukaryota; kingdom Viridiplantae; phylum Streptophyta; class Magnoliopsida; order Garryales; family Eucommiaceae; genus Eucommia; species Eucommia ulmoides. The sequence goes on along the minus strand of CM028336.1, from coordinate 9,581,167 downwards.
AACAAATGGATAAACTAATGGTGTTTGATGGATAAACTGTACAATGTTTGATGGTGTTTGATTTTGGTCAGTGTTTAATTTTGGTTAGTTTTATAGTTTCACAGTTTTTTAAGGTTTAATTTCAAATGATGTTGGTATTTGATGGATTTTGTAGGATTTGGACAGTGTTTAAGAATAATATTGTTGGACTATTTTTTGGATTTTTTTTTTTGGACACTTTTTGGATAGTGTTTTAATCAACTAAGATATTGTTGTTGATGTATTGAAGAAGAAGGGGATTATAATTTTTTGATCAGTGAATTTTAGTGGATTGTTATTGAAGTATTTTGATGGAAAAATTTGGATTACCATGGTACTTCATGGTGAAATGTAATTATTGTTGTATTTTGATATATTAATATGGTGTATTATGGTAAACTTGTGCAATTTGAGATGTATTAAATGATCATATATTTTTTATTTCATGGATGATAGGGTAATCAACAAAAAAAATATGAAAATATGATTCATATTTCATTATTTCAAATATTACACATTTATTTCATTGCCATAAGAAAGACTAAAATTGCAATAACAAACACATAAAATACAATTTTTTAGAAAATAAAAGTTTATCTCTTTGAACAACTTTCAAGTCGGGTATTCGATCACATTTGTATTTTTTTTTCCCGAAATTCAATCCAATATCGCCACCATGAACACTTGAAGAATACATGAAAAATAAAAATAAGAGAATTAGGAGTAAGAAATTGTGTTAGAAAGATAAATTTATTGTTAGAGAAGAATAGGGGTAAAATGGGTATAAAAAATATGAGTTTTTGAGAGAAATCACAAAAAAAAATGTCCAGCTTCGAAAAAGGCTCGTGCACAGCCAACATGGTTAGTTTGGATGATAAGTGTTAGTTTTGCACTTAGGTCCACAACCATGCCGGAGGGAGGATAAGTGGCGAAATTCAAATCACGGGGGGGTAAAGTGCAAATGAGCCAAACTACAGGGGAGTAAAGTGCTTTTAACCCTACTTTATATTGTATCTACTTTCTTTTTGGATGAAAATATTTCCACAATTATTTTTTAAAATAATTTAAAATGTGGAGCAGGAAAATTAATCACATATCTGTGCATTGATTTAAAAAATTTAAATTAAAACAAAAAAGAGAAAATTAAGTGGGGTCAATCATTATTTGATATATAAAAAAAAAACAAAAAAACAAAAAAACAAAGATAAAAGTATATGTAAAAACTCACCAAAAGACTTTAAAGAAATTCTCTAACCTCATTGAAATTTTATCTCTCCTTCTATTTTTAAGTATTAGTATTAGATTAGGGAGAATTTAAGTAGTTGCTATAAATTATAATTAAAATCCTCATTCTCTCTCTCTTACTCTCTTATACTTGGCACTTAGAGAGAGAGAGAGAGAGAGAGAGAGAGGGGTTATAATATAATGTTAATTAGTGTTTATATTTATTTTATCTTTTATATTCTTTCTTAAATTTAATTTGTACAAATTTATTGTTTCAGTATTATTACTAAAATTAATGTCCATATATTTATTTTACAAAACATGACAGATATAAGTACTCTAGACATTTCTCTGTCGTCTGATATCTCAAGAGACAAAGAACGGTCCAGATTAAATCAAAGTATAACATAAATATATTTATATTTAACCTTATATATCTTATACCTAATTGAGAAAAAAATTATTTTCTTTTTGTATAATTGAGAAGAGAGAATATATTTTTTCTATATATATATTTAACCTTACACACACACACACACATTTTGACTTCATATTTTAAAGACTATTTATGGAAAGATAAAATTAGAAATAATATACGGAAACTTATGAAAATTATGGACATTGAATTTAGGAAAATTATAGAAATAATATATAGTGATTAAATTTAATAATAATATTGAAATGTTAAATTTACAAAAATTAAATTAAAGAAATAGCATCAAAGAATAAATATCTATATAATAAATCAGGACTAATATAGTCACGATCGTCGGATGAGAGACAAAAATCTAGACATTTTAAGATCGTCCAATCAAAATTAAAAGTATACAATTACGGTTTAGGGTTACAGCCGCTAATCTGGTTCTACCCCTCTCTTGGCCGATCCTCTCTCTCATCCCCTCCGTTCATCATCTTCCCCGATCACCGCTTAGCATTTCTCCCGGATCATCGGTCATCATCCTGCAGATCGTCACCATCCAGCCCCCAAAACCTAAATCTATCTTTACCAACATTAGCAATCCCTCCATCGCTAGAAGCTAGCCGCGCCATTGTCGCATCGTCCACCTTCCAATTTTCAACCCTAACTCGTCGTCATATCCCTTTCTCCCTCAATTTCCATGAAAGTGGTGGCACCATCGCTGAATCGCCTGCCCTCCAACCCTATGTCGCTGTCGTGTACGGCCAGAACACCACCGTAGCCTCGCCATCGTGTCGCCGTAGAAATATATATATATATATATATATATATATATATATATATATATATATATATATATATATATATATATATATATATATATATATATTGGATATTTGTGTGAAAGAGATCAGGAGGGTATGAGAATGCTAGAATTACCCATAAAACCTCTGAAAAATAGTTGGATTCATGGTAGGTGATTGTTTTCCATCCAAAATTGTAATGTGGATAGTGACTTGGATTGTACTTGGATAATCAAGAAATTTTAAGGCATTATATGTAGGATTTTTTTACACTTTGCACCCTTAAAGTTTGACTACTATCTCACTTTGGTTTTTGTGATTTAATTTGAACACATAACATCCTGGAATTTTTGAATCAATCCAAATCATTATCTTATAATTTTGGATGGTGAACATTTGCAATAACAACAACAACAACAACAACTAAGCCTTTGTCCTACTTATGTAGGGTCGGTTACATGAATCCATTTACGCCATAGTGATCAATTAAGGGCCATCCATTTTGTCAGGTTTAACCTCATCAAATCATTTCTATTAGTCTCCTCTAATGTCTTCCTAGGTTTATCTCTCCTTCTAGTAGCATACACTTGAATTAATCACATTTTTTCATTGGTATTTCTATGGGTTTTCTATGCATATGCCCAAAGCATCATAAACGATTTTCTCTAATTTTATCTTCAATGGGTGTTATTCTTAAATTCTCTCTAATAGTTTCATTCTTGATTTTGTCTATTATCGTCTTGCCACTCATCTACTGCAACATCCTCATTTCTATCACCCCAATTTTTTGGGCATGATTCGTTTTTACCACCCAATATTTTAAACCATACAGAAACGCTAGTCTTATAGCAGTTTTATAGAATTTTTCTTTAAGTTTCAATGGGATCCTACGATCACAAATCACCCCAACTGCACTTCTCCACTTTAACCAACCTGTCTTGATTCTATGTGTAATATCCTTCTCAATTTTTTCATTGCTCTAAATCATTGAACCTAAATATCTAAAATGATCAACCTTTGGCACCTCCTCATCTCCAATTTTGATCGTACTACCGTCTCTCATTGCATTAGTAAAACTGTAATGCATGTATTTCACCTTGTTTTTACTAACCTTTAAACATTTAGACTCTAAAAATTCTCTCCATCTTTCTAACTTAGTATTAAGACCATTCTACTTTCGTCAATTAATACTATGTTATCCGCAAACAATATACTTCAAGATAGTCCATCTTAAATATGTTTTGTGAGTTTATCCATCACTAGAACGAAGAGTTAAGAACTTAAAGATAATCCATGATGTAAACCTAAATTAATAGGAAATGGTAAACATTTGCATCAATCACACTATAATGTTTTTAATAAACTTTAAGGGTATCTCTAGTCTTTTCCTTTTCCCATCCTCCTTCCCGCCCAAACACACACACACACACACACACACATATGGGGGATGAGAATAGGGAAACAACCCATGACACATGCGGTAAAAAATTGTGACGGGATTATTGATTTGGACTAAAGTGAGATGATTAGAAAATTTTAGGGTTTAATGCATTCAAATTGAAATTATAATGTCAAAAGTGAGATAATGATCAAACTTCAGCGTGCAAAGTATCAAAATCGCTTATTTATATGTTCAAACTATGACTATGGGGACCAACATGAGATTCGAGTCAAACTTTAGGGGTACAAATTGTCAAAATTCCTAATTCTTATTTTATATATATATATATATATATATATATATATATATATATATATATATATATATATATATATATATATATATGTTGGCCCATTGAGCTACCCAAGAGGGGGATGAATTGGGTAGATAAAAATTAATTCAAATAAAATACTTCAAAAAATTAAATAATTAATTTTTACCCTAAATTAATTATTATCTATATAGCAACGAAAATTAAGTATCAATTAGGTGCACACCAAACAACACAAAGATAAATAAATAAAAGAATGAAACACACCAGAAATTTATACTGGTTCACCAAGTTATTCTTGGCTAATCCAGTCCCCCGAGCTCCTTGGAGAGTCGCATCCACCAATCACTATGATCCCTTTAACCAAGTAGGAACTAAACCCTTACAAAATGATTCTTTTCGTAGGCTCAGAATCAACCTTTACAATTCCTTTTCACAAACTCAGGAATAACCTTATCTTTTTCACTGGTTAAAGATTAATCTAATTATTTTATACTTAGGTTAAGAATCAAACCTTATAAAAATGCTCCAAATATCCTTTTACCTGGTAAGAATTGAACCATTACAAAATTACTCAAATTAATTCTATCAAGAAAGAATTAACACCTAATCTTTTTATACTCTAGGCAAAGATCAAAATCTCAATCTCTTTATCGGAAGAGATTGAAACCAACTACCCTTAATTAGACACTCCCCATAATATCTAATCCGATACTTAACTCACCAAATACAAAATTGATAAGTGATTTTTTTCACTCGGAGCTTTTACCACCCCAAATAAATTTGAACTCGATTAATGTCCTGATACTAGTGATAGAAATATAGTGAGAATTTCAAAATCTGATTTTAAACAAAAAAATGGGTAGCAAGTAATTTAGCACGTGATCAAATTTTCTTAAGAAATTGTTTCAAAAATAATTTTCAATTTAAATATAGGAAAATAATTTCAAAGATCAAATTTTAAGTAGAATATGATAATAGTAAACAATCAATTAATAGTAATCAACTTGGAACAATCTTACTAGGAATCCACGGATAAATATGATAAGTAATAAAATCTCAAGTCAGCAATCAACAATAATCTACTTCAAAATATCTCAAGAATGATTCTCAAGAAAATTCTCACAATACTCTTAGTATGATAACTCTTAGAATTAAAAAATGAATGAGATTATTGAAACCTAAAAAACGCAAGTTTATTTATAGGGGATTAGAATAAGCTCTCTAACAGCTAGTTCCCACATTTCATGATAAATAATTACTCCAATAGCCCCCTTAAATCATTAAGACTCATTCCTAGTATAATTCACTTAACTATATCTTTTAAAACATTCAATTTAGTCCCTCAAACTTATACTCAATCTCAATTAGATAAGATAGAAAGAATTTCATGAACTAAATTGAGAGATATCCAAAATACTTGAACCATATCTGTAGGGATATTAAAATATTAACTAAATAGTTCAAAAACTATCAGATCCCTAAGATATCTCTCATATCTTAACCATAAAACGGCTAATAACGGTTACTTTTTGGATCAAAACTATAAAAATCTCAAATCTTGAAACTAGTCATTGGTTGACCGACCAACACCCATCGGTCGACTGTCCAATTCAGGACGTAGCCCAAGTCAAAATTCTTTCCCCATAAGTCGACCGCTCATTTTGTATCTGTCGACCAAACGATTCAGAGAATTTAATAAGTCGACTTACCTGTCGACCTAACGATTCAGAGAGTTCACCTTTTAATCATAAGCGACTTACCTATCGACCGAAAGATTTAGAGAGTTTGTCTCATTTCTATAAGTCGACCTAGCTATTAACTGACCAAATGAGAGACTAAATTTTTTTCTGTGCTCCATTCCATCGGTTGACCGATCAATTTGTGTAGGTGGACCGATTGAGCTGGAACACCTCTCTTTAATTAATTTTCTACTAAATTTCTTCGACGTTTTTTGCCCCTGTAATAGATTTCTTTTCTCAGTTAACTTCACTAAATCCTTAAATTCAATTTAATTAATTATCTTTCTTAAATCAATTGTTTCTTCTTCAATTACACATATGAGCAATTATGTTAGCTAATTAGGATCCTATAAAAAACACACATAATTGCAAAAATATTTTGTGTCGTGTGTGATACTAATTGAGATACATTAAGAGTAAAAATTGAACCTGAGTTGTTTTCCCTAGATTTTTCAAATTCTTCGATCTCTTAACATGCATCATCATGGTCAATGTCTTTAGCATCCATTTAACATTTTTCTCAATATCTTCATGATAATCTCTTTACTGGAACTAATAAACTGAAACACTTAATAAAATTGTTAGTTCCACCAAAAACATCAACATTTAATTGTCCATCAAAATCTTAGAATCAACAATATATATATAGACACACACACATTCCGGTTGTTATTTCTGTATAATATTAGTTACATGTACCTCTGTAATATTAGTTACATGTTAAAATAATTACATGTACTTGTGTATTATTTGTTACATTTTTTTGTATACTCACGAGTGTCCCCACACTCACACAGGGTGTGAGACTAATCTCATTTGGTATTCTGTGGTTGTCCCTCCCAACAAGTACTTTTTCGTAGGTTTAAACTTCTGACCTTGTAGAGGCCCCTCAGAGTTAACGTGTCTAACCGCTTGAGCCATACTATATTGGTATAATATTTGTTACATCTAATAAATATTTTACACATAAGTTAAGTACATGTAGCTATGAGAGTGCAACAAGTGTATTAATTTTTTTGTCTTTTCTTAATGTGCGGAATTAATACATAAGTTGTAATTGCAAATGAATTTTTTTTTTTTTTTTTAAGTGGGTACAAAAACACCTATAATCTTATTGTATTTCAATTTCTCTTAAGCTTATTTCTATTTACATGAGAAATCATTAGCTTGAATGAGTTTAAACTTAAAAAGATTCTGATATGGGAAAACTCTCGCTCATAACTGACATAGGCGTGCAGTCTTAAACGGGTCGGATCGGGTCTAAAATCTGATCCAGAACAGACAGACCCAATGGGTTATCTGGGTTGAAGAATGATAAGCCTGGGAACCAACTTTGACAGTATTCTATACAAGACTAATGGCTTCATAAAGAGGCCCATATTTGGGCATATCCAAGCTCATGGTGTTCAGGACCAAAGAACGAACGGGTCAATCTATAGTGAACGACTCCCCTACACTTGAAAAGCGAGATGAGCCAGACTTATTGTAACGACCCATGTATAATGGGGACTTTTACAAAGATCTCTCCTAAATTATAGAGATATTGGTTATCTTTCAATTCGTTAGGAGCGTTTCATGTTGGCCCTGCTTCAAGAAAAAAAAAAACTCTACCCAATATATGAGCCGATTTAACGAGGAATTGACATGCATTAAGGGTTGTGATACAAACCTTATTATCAATGAATTCACCTCAGGATTGCGCCTCTGCCGTTTTCAAGACTCCCTTACCAAGAAGAATCCCAAGAGCATGTAAGAGCTAATGGAGAAGGCTAATCCCTATGTCAAGCTCGCAAGAGAAGATAGGGGATCTTTCAAAGATCACCCCAGACAAGGTGAAAAGAACCACAGGAAGGAAAAAGACAACAGTTCAGAAGGGCAGAAAGATCGACCTAGGAGCTCAAGTTCCAGATCAGAAGTTCGGCAAGAGCCTAATATGCCTGGTCTACGAATTTCGATCTCATGAATCCTGTATGAAATATGTGCATCTGAGGTAATTCAATGGCCTCCCAAACAGACTACCAAGTCTAATAGGAAGAATAAGTCCAAGTACTGTGATTTCAATAGGGACCATAGTTGCGATACGGATGACTGCTGAGAACTCAAAAATGAGATCAAACGTCTAGCTGATATAGGTTAGTTGCGTGACTACTTACAAGAGCGTTCAAGGGACAAAAGGAGACCTAGAAATGAGGGTCGTCGCGAAGAACATCGTGAAAAAGAGCACAAATAAGATTGTCCCAATGAAAATCGTGAAGTAATTTTCATGATAAATTTTGTCGGGCTGACAACCGGAAAATCTAATTGTGAATGAAAAAGGAAGGTCCGCAAAGCAGTACTGGAACGCTGATATGGAGAAGTTATGGCAGTAACAAAAAATCCAGGACCAGTCATCACGTTTTCTGAGGAGGATTGCAAGGGGATCGTTCATCCCCATGAGGATGTTCTGGTCATTACTCTATAGTTTTTCAGCTTCAGGTAAGACGGATTCTGATTGATAATGGTAGTTCTGCTAACATTATTTTTGTGGGTACTTTGAAGCAGATGAGGATACCTAGTTTGGATGTCAGTTCTACATAGACTGTTAAGGTGGGATTCAACGACAATCTTACGTCGCCATATGGAAAGATCACCTTGTCTGTCACCTCCAACAAGGAGGAACGGGGGTACACAAAGGCTACGAAGTTCATGGTGGTGGACTCAACATCGCCCTATAATGAAATACTTGGGCGTCCGTGGTTACACGCAATGAGAACTATTGCATCAACATACCACCAATGTGTCAAGTACGCACAGGATGGTTCTGTGGCAGTGATACGAGGTGATCAAGTTGCTTCAAGTCAATGTTTTTCCATAGCTATGAAGGGAAAAAGTACAACTTTATAGCAATTAAAGCAGGAGCAGGGAGCAGCTCCGTTAGAAAGCTCGACAAATGAAATTAATGACTTTAGGGAGCACGCAAGTGTAATTCAGCCCGTCGAGCAAGTAAAGTAGATTACCTTCAATGATGATGCTTAGAAACTTATATCGGCGGATCATTAAGCCAGACTGAGACCGAAGAGATCAGTAAGCTGCTCCAAAAGAACCTGGACATCTTTGCCTAGGCTCCAGAAAATATCAAGGGTATCAGCCCAAATGTTGCAGTACACCGCCTTCATATCTATAGGTCTTAGCCTCCAGTTAGGTAGAAAATGAGAACTTTTAGCCTTGAAAAAGAACAAGTGATTGAAGCCGAGGTGAAGAGACTTTTCTTTATTGGCCACATAAGGGAAGTAATATACCCAAGGTGGTTGGCCAACCCAGTCCTTATCAAAAAGAAGAATGAAAAGTGAAGAATGTGCGTGAACTTTACTGACCTCAATCAAGCATGCCCAAAAGACTGTTATCTAATGCCAAAGATAGATTACATGGTAGATGCAGCAGTATGGCATTAATGACTGACCATGATAGATGCTTATGCAGGCTATAATCAAATTTGCATAAACCAGCAAGAAGAGGATGGAACATCGTTCATCACTCCAAAAGGTATTTACTGTTACAAAGTAATGCCATTCGATTTGAGGAATGCAGGAGCCACGTATCAGCGGTTAGTAAATCGCATTTTCCAAGATCAGATTGGAGCCATTATGGAAGTCTACATAGATTATATGCTTGTCAAAATCTTCAGGAAAGAGGATTACCTCAGACATTTGGCAGAGGCCTTTGCCGTTCTAAGAAAATACAACATGAAACTAAATCCAGAAAAATGTATTTTTGGTGTTGCATCTAGAAAGTTCTTGAGCTTTGTGGTTAACCAGCATCATAGTGGGCTCTGGTCAGATAGAAGTTGTTAAGAACATGAAATCTCCTGCAACTATAAGGAAAGTTCACGTGTTGACGGGAAGGTTGGCTGCACTGAATAGATTCATCTCAAAATTTACTGACAGGTGTGCCCAATTTTTCAAAATTTTGAAGGGGAATAAAACATTTCAGTAAGATGATGACTATAAGAAAACTCTCCAATCCATCAAAGATTACTTTGGCTGAGTAGATACGTTGGCTAAAGTAAATCCAGGAGAATAACTCTATTTCTATCTCACAGTAACGCCTGTGGAGATGAGTGCTACGTTGGTTAAAGATCACATAGGAGGGCAGATATCAGTCTACTACATTAGCAAGTCATTAGTTCCGGTGAAAACTCGCTATACCTAGTTGGAGAAGTTTGTCCTAGCCTTGGTAACTGTAGCAAGAAAGCTCAGATCTTATTTCCAAGCACATGTTATAAACGTGCTGACCTCATACCTGCTTCGAGTTGTAATGCACAGGCCAGAAGTTTCTGGTCGTCTCATGAAGTGGACTATTGGACTTGGTGAATTTTTCATCAAGTATAGACCTAGGTCAACAATCAAAGGTCAAACCCTGACTGACTTTATTACTAAACTTACTCTTCCAATGGAAAAAGAAGTACAAGACTCAGATTGCCATGATCAATCAGCCATGCCATGAAAGTTGTGGGTAGATGGTGCTTCGAATATGAAAGGGTGTGGTGTGGGTATAGTCCTGCAGACACCTGAAGGAGATAAACTTGAAAAAACAATATAAATCTCCTTTCGAACCTCTAACAATGAAGCTGAGTATGAAGTTGTGATCATTGGTTTGATTTTGGCATGAGAGTTAGGTGCTAATCATTTGGAGGTAAAGTCAAACTCGCAATTGGTGGTCAATCAAATTAATGAGTTGTTCATCATTAATGAGGAAAGGTTGTGACTTTATGTTGAGAAAGTGAAAGAGTTGACCTTCTCTTTCCAGAGTTGCAACTTTGAAGCTATCCTGAGGGTTGAAAACACAAAGGCATATGTCTTGTTAGTACTAGCTTCTTCTTTTTTGGGACCAGATTAGCAATCCGAACTAGTGGAATTCCTTGATCAACCATCTGTAGCAGCGCTAGTTAGCCAATGTGCATCCATAGGTCAGCTGGACCAAGAAGAAGACTGAAGAACCCCTTTAGTTCAATACTTGAAAGAGAGAATTTTACCAGAAGATAAGGATACTGCCAGAAAGGTTCTATACAAAGTATCAAGGTATGTGTTAACCAAAGATAAATTGTATAGACGTTCTTTTTTCCAACCATTGCTGCTTTGTTTAGGACCATAGGAAACAACCTATGTCCTGCAAGAAATACATGAAAGGGTTTATGGAAACCCCGAAGGGGAAGAACCTTAGTTTATAAGGCACTAAGAATGGGATACTACTGGCCAACCATGAGCAATGATGCTCAAAAATACGTCAAGAAATACGACAAATGCCAACGATTCTCTAACGACATCAAAGTCCCTACTCAACAGCAAACTCCGATAACCAGCCCATGACCATTTACTCAGTGGGGGATGGATGCGCTAGGGCCATTTGTTCCAGCACCTAGAAACACGAAGTACTTGCTGGTGGTAATTTATTATTTCACTAAGTGGGTCGAGGTAGAAGCATTCGCAAGAGTGAGAGAGAACGAAGTAAAAAACTTTCTTTGAAAAAATGTCATATGTCGTTTTAGTATTCCTGTAGTCCTCATTTCTAATAATGGAACACCTTTCATCGGTGGTAAAGTTGCTTGGATGTACAATGAGCTGAAGATTCAACATTGAATATCCATTCCAGCGTACCCGCAAGCTAATGGACAGCTGAGGTAACAAATCGTTCCATCAAAGAGGCACTCAAGAAACGACTAAATGATGCCAAATGGAAGTGGGTAGAAGAACTCCTAGGTGTACTGTGGGCTCATCGTACCACCCCAACGTCTACTAACGGAGAAACACCATTCTCCCTAACTTCGGGATGAAAACTGTTGTTCCAGTGGAGATAGGGATGCCGTCTAGACGAGATAATACGATCAATGATAGGTTGAAATTACCTATCTATTTTCAAGTCGAATTTGGTAGTTTTTGAGTGTTTTTATAATATTTTATTGCATTTTTGTTCGTTTTATGTAAATCAAGTGTAAGGACGTAATTGATTGATAATTGAGCAAAATGGTAGAAAAATGGTGGAAAAATAAGACAAAATGATCAAACGAAGGTGCAACAGTTTCACCACTGCAGCGGTCAGCCCACCACTGCAGCGGTGAAGCAACAGAGAGTTGGGAAAATTCTTTGTTCGCTCACCACTGCAGCGGTCATCCCACCATTGCAGCGATGAAACAATAGAGACTTTAATTCATTTCTGCCTGCTTTTCGTTGCAGCAGTAAAGCTGCCAATATGCCCACCGCTGCAGCAGTCACATTAGATTGATATTTTTAGATATTTTGAGCCTTGTCTTATACCCCTAAGCTCTCTTACTTGTAAAGAAAACGTCCAACACTTGTTCATAACCATTTCTAGAGAACTTGAAAAGGAGATTTTATTTTTGGAGAAGAGGAAACATTCCTGGATCGGTCTTTGGCGAAAGTGGACCACTCCACTCAAAGATTTTCCCTTTCTATCTTTGTTTCTATCTTTGTATCTAAACGTTTTATCTTGAATGATGATTAATATCTCTTGTTTTAATGTTTGTATGGTTGTGATCATGGTAGGCTAAATAGATATTATCTAGAGATTGATGTAGTTCATGTATATACATGTTTGATTGAATATACGTTTCTTTAACGATTGTTTGTCTAAATTTGATTCTGTTTACCACTTTATTACAATCTTGATATGCTTGTTATGGTATTAGGATTGAATTTGAGAATACAGGGTTTGACACTTGGGAGAGGTAACCTCGGATTCGGACTAGGGTTAAATACATCACAACGATCTAATGACCCAGAAAGGCATTAGAATGTGTGCAATCTATGAGGTTGGGTCAAGACTCATGTGACTAAGTGTCGTATAAACGTTGAGGGGGACTTAGGCATTGATGCGAAGTCACATATTCGCTCACTTTACAATCGGAAGAGGTAGTAAGCGAGTTTATGATACCTAGATTGTCGGATAGGATAAACATCATTATTATAAACTAAACAAATTCAGACATATATTAGTGAATGAAATCAATCCCTAGGTAATCCATTTTTTTTAGAATTAATCCAATAGTTGTTAGTTTAATTTAGTTTTTCAAATTTGCAACTCAAACAATTCTTGAACTGTCTAGATAATATAAGACTATGTCAATTGTAGTATTAAATTAATCTAAACACCTTTCCCAGAGGACGACATCCGATTGTAAGATCCACTATATTAAAACTTAACCTAGTGCACTTGCGAGTTAAATCAAGACGTGAAAAAATCGCGTTCAATCAAATTGGTGGATAATGAAGAACTCATACGAGAAGAAATGAATCAGCTAGAAGAGAAATGAGACAGGGCTTTATAGCGGATGGCTGCTTACAAATCGAGGATGACACGAATGTTCAATCATACAGTCCATCCATGACACTTCGCCATAGGAGACTAGGTACTTTGAAGAGTAATGCCTCATCGCCCAGAAGCTCGCTTAGGTAAGCTAGCTCCTAACTGAGAAGGCCCTTACCGAGTAACCAAAGTAAACAAACCAGGAATATATTGGCTTGAAGATCTTGACGGTGTAGTGATCCCTAGACCCTAGAATATCTCCCATCTACGCAAATATTTCGTATGAATTCTTGATCATTTTTTCTTAATCTTTTTTGATTCAATATTTTGAAATCATTGTTTTGAGAAACTCTTTGAATAAAACAAATAAATTATCTCTTCATCAACTTAGAACAATCTATTGCATGATTATGCTTTTGCATTTCCTACAACACTTAACAAATTAAGGCTAAGTGTAGTATATACAGTTGACATTAAGGTCAACAACTAACTGAGCGCATCAGCTCAGCAATCAACTGGGCACCTCAGCCGAAAAAACAACTGAGCTTTTTAGCTCAGCAGCCAACTGAGCACTTTAGCTCAACAATTAACTGGGTACCTTGGCCCACCAACAACTGAGTTCCACAACTCAGATTCTAACTGAGCACTTCAACTCAGCAATTAACTGGGCACCTCGGCCCAGCAACAACTGAGTTCCTCAACTCAGACTCCAACTGAGCACGTCAGCTAGCAATCAACTGGGCACCTCAGCCTAGAAACAACTGAGTGCCCTAGATTAGCAACCAACTAAGCACTTCAGTTTAGCAATTAACTGGACACCTTGACCCAGCAACAACTGAGCTCCATAACTCAGATTCTAACTGATCGTATTATCTCAGCAATTAGTTGGGTACCTCAGCCCAACAATAACTGAGTTTCTCAACTCAGACTCCGACTGAGCACGTCAGCTCAGCAATCAACTAGGCACCTCAACCCAGCAATAACTGAGTCCCTTAGCTCAACAAATAATTGAGCACGCCAGCTCAACATTAACTGGACACCCCAGTCTTGCACCAATTGCATTCTTTCACTCAGAATTCAACTCAGTATAATCACTTATTCTTATTATAGTTAGAAAGGAGGACAGGATAACCCGACAAATTTTAGCAAAACAGGTTACCCCAGTTTTGGATGACACTGTTCAAATCATCTCACTCGTTAACCTCTAACCTTACAAATTAAGTGAAGTAAGTGTTAATCTTCATTGTTTTCTTGTCATCAACATCGTTCGAATCATTCAATAAGAAAAATCCAGAAACGTTATCTCAACGATGAGTTCAAGACTGATTAACGTCTGTGAGAATGTTGATTTTATTTGATTACACTGTGTATGATAATGTTGGTTTTTATGACTAAGTTGGTGAGTTAAATGTTCAACTCATTGTCGTGAGCCTAATGTTTGGTTCATAACTAGTTTATTTTTCTAACCAAGTTATAAAGGAGGGCAAGTAGGAGGGTAGGCGCAGGGCTTCACAAACAATTAATGAAACAAATGCAAAGTAAGATCAAGAATCTCAAGAACCCCATATTTTTTTCATGAAAGAGAAGGGGGTGCATGGATATTACAAAAAAAATAAAAATAAAAAAAAATAAAAAAAATAAATAAATAGAAAAGAATGTTCTTCCAAAATAAAAAAATAAATAAAAAAAAGAGAAAAAACAAAAAAGAAGATTTTCTTCTTCATCTAAAACTGGGGTTGAGAGAGGAGCTGCATTCCAATACCAAAGAAGCAGGCAGACCCAAATCTTCTGAATTTAAGTTGGAGAAATAAAAGGCATGCTCTTCATACTTGCCCAGTTTAGTGATCAAATCATGGATCTTGACATTCTTTGCTTCATTCTTTTCCAGCAGTTTGTTTCGCTTCGCCTTAACAGTATCAGAGAAAAGCTTCCGATAGTTCAAATCGACGGTTAAGTCACGCTTTCTTTGGTTAATCTTTTTCACCTCCTCTCTAAGCTCATAAAGACGAGAGACTGCTTGGAAGTATACTGCTTCCATGGTGGAGAAGATAGCGGTGGCCTTTTCTAAGGCACGCAGACGGAGATGATCCTCCATGGCTGTCTTCGCCACTAACATTACGGAATGAAATGATCCCCTAATTCTATCTCATTGGACCTTTCAGACTGAATTATTTCGAAGGTGAAAGGTTTAGTCCATGAAGTGGATGCCATGACTATAGATGGTAAGAAAGAAAGAGATACTCAAGAGATCTAGTTTAGACCAAAAGAAAGCATATGGAGTTGTGAAGAATTATCAATGCCTGGTTTGGATTTAAATAGCTAGACAAATGAAGAAAGAGAAGAAGCTAAAGAGTTAAAAAAAAAAATGTGCATTGAATATGTGAGTGACGTATGCTGACAAAATGCGTACTATAATTATCACAAATATATTCTCGAGACTTAAAACGGCGGTTACTTTTCCAATACAGATCATGATGATAAAGTGTTATCATTACTAAAAATTAATTACAGATGTGTTAATGGAAAATTGAAAAGATAGGAGGGCAGTTCTGGGAATGATACTCTGATCAGTGACGTTTGGTTAATCTGATGTCAACGTGGCAGCAACGTCAGCTAGCAAGGCTTAATTCAAGGTTAGAGCTAACCTCCCCACTGGCACCTCGGTCGCTGATGTGGGTAACATTTCATCATCCTCAGCGGTCGCCTCTTCGCCCCCCTCAGCTTTTCTTCCTTCTGACTCGTCTTCAAGCTCGTCTGCTAAGAAAGAAAAGTCCAAGTCAAAAAACTCCTCTGACACCCTCCTCTGATAGTAAGAGAATCCCACCTTCTGGAGTCCCTTTAACTCACCCTTGAATACAACCTAGATATCTTCAATATCCTGCTGGGACTTCCTGGTCATAGCTGCCAGCTCGGCCACTAGGTGGTCTTTCTCAGTTTGCAGTTGCTGGAGGACAATATTTTTTTCTTGAAGTGCATCATCTTTGGCTTGGAGGGCGGCGTCCTTGTCCTTGATATCAGCGTCTTTTTGATCATTTACCGGGCGAGCTGAGCTAATTTCCTCAAATAAAACACGGACGTCACCTCTCAAAGATGAACACTCTTATCTCACAGCAATAATCTATGTCCTGAGCTTGCTATTTTCTAAGCAGAAGAGTGTGTTTCTTTTTTGTAAGGCCTCCTTTTGCTCATTAGAATAGCGTAATTCCAGTTCAAACCGATCCTAAGAAGATATTGCCAGTGCAAGGCCCGTGGCTAAACTGAGCTTGTCATCTTCCAAGACCCGATTCTTTTCTTCTAGCTTGCTGAATTCGGTCAATTGACGAATAAGTTGGGCATCCAACTCATTTTCATCTTCAGCATAATTGACCAGAGCAGAAGACATATGCGTACACTACAACAGTGGGAAAAAATATTAGCAAATAGTTTAGGAAAATGGAACAACGTAGTAAGAGTTATAAAAACTACTTGGAGAAGTGCATAGATCACCATCCGGAATATCTCGGGTCTGTTCCAACCTTTGGTTCTCTTTTTACCCTTGTCCCAGGATTATTTGTACAAAAATTTGATGGCATCGTCGAAGATAGCATGGCGACCTGGGACAGAGGGTCCAACTTCATCAATAAATTGACACATTTGTTGTTTTGTTATACCCCGCCCGCTAGGGGTTCTTTGGCTAGTTGCAGGTGTTGGGGAAGATTGGCGATTGAATATTGTAGGAAACAACTTTTACATACACTTATATCATTCCCCACTGAAACATGTTTCGTTAAAAATATATAAACACGTATATGTGAATGTTGACGCAAATGCGTAAATTATTTTTTTTGAGTAAACTATCATTCTGAAATTTTTGAGTGAACATGGATATTGGAGCGAACTGAAATAGTGTTATGTAATATTGAGTGAACTTTCATACAAAAAAAATGAATGAAAATTGAGCAAAAATTGAATTTAGTACTGAAAATATTGTTTTGAAATATTAAGTGAATATTCATGCAATTATCAGAATGACACATTTCGTAAATAAAAATAAACAGGGAGGACATTTGTTGGGGACTTTTTTTTTTAAATTCTTCGAGGATTATAAATTAATTATTTGAGTCAAAAGTCTTTTTTACAATTTACCCATCTTTAGAGGACTAAACAATAAATTTCTCATAATAAAAAATATGAAAACATATCTCATAATATATTTTTTATTTAATAATTTAATAATATAATTTTTATACCTATTTTAGTAATATAATTTTAATAATAAAATTTTAATCATACATAATTATTTTAATAATTCAATTTTTATACCTATTTTATAAATATAATTTTATTATGTAATATATAGAGAGAAGAGAACATTTTGAAATTCATACAATTACAAAATAAAAAATGAGACTGAAGTGAAATGGACCAGAAAATGAAAAAAAAAATAGCACATTCCCTCTTGGAAGATTTTAGAAATAACATCTGTGTTGAAGGAATTTGCAAATTCCTTTTACTCTTCTATTTTACAAATGAATGAATTTTATAAATTCTTTTTTCATAGTACCCAAACAAGGAATTTTCTAAACAAAATTTGTAAAATCCCTTACGCAGATGAAATTCTCCCTTAAATTACCTTACCTGAGCACAACCTCACATTTTTGGGGTTGTAAGGTTCATCCACAAACCACCGTCATAATGAGCAAAAATTGTTGGCGCCTACCAAGTATGCCCCTTCTTATTTGAATAAGTAAATCAAGATTTAAGTTTCAGATTTATGTTTGATGTTTGTAAATTTATCTACTTTTAAGTTTTTTTTGTATTTTTATTCATATTGACTGATTCTTCATTTCTAATATATTTTATACCAATCCATTTGTTGTTTCTACTTATATTAGAGAAAAATTGCTTCTAATTGTTGTTTCAGTTTTTTATTGGATTATTTTTGACATATTTGAGTTTTTTAATTAGTGTTTTTTAATGATGTGTGCAGAGAAACTTCCATCTCCCTATGGGTCTGCATTGGATTGTGATTCGATGTTGAATTTTCATATTTAGTTCTTCATAATTATTGCAATTAATCTAATCTACTTGACATGTGTCTTCTAACAATACTCTATCGCCATGACTTTCATGCTTGGGAATTTTTTATTCATTTGCACAATATTTTTTAGGGACGTTTAAAATGTGCGGAAACTACCAAATACACTCGCAAGATTTATTGTGAATCGAATAGTCATTCTGGCTGATTTGTGACTAAAATACCCTTAATTAATGCATTGTTTTATAAACATTATGTAATCACATCTCCGCTTATGTAGAACTAAATTAGGTAACATATAACCAATTCTAGGTAGAGCAAAATATTTGTTTTGATCTCAATCCAAACTTGAAATAATAAAATTTTTATACAACAATTATGCTCAATTAATTCTCTTTAATTATCATGAGGTATTAATCACATTTTTTGGAGTTGTTTATCATAATGAGTGTGAATGATATATGTAACATTTAATAACTATATCATGTTACATGTAACATCAACGTTACATGTAACATTAAAACCAAACCAAAAGATTAGTAATTACACCATGTTACGTGACATCAATGTTACATGTAATATTAAAACCAAAACCAAAGCCAAAATTCAAAAGGATAGTTACTACACCATGTTACATGTAACATTACTGTATTTCAATTATCTTTGCATGTGACATTAAAACCAAACCAAAACAAAAACAAAAAAAGTTAGTGACTACATCATGTTACATGACATCAATGTTATATGTAACATTAAAACAAACCAAAATCAAAACCATGTGAATTTGATTTCGTTTTGAAGATCTTGTTTAGACGAATCTAAATATATAATTAGATTATAAAAAAAAATGTATTCAACAATAGTTATTTTTATTTTTAAAAAAATGATTTTGTTGAATATGGAAACTCTCAATCCCTATTGTAGAATCTTCATTGCCGCGTACACACGAGGAAAAATCTATCATCAAGAAGTGTACAGATCCGAAATATAAGGAAAATCTTCACTGTTTTGTTCAATAGTTAATCAACGGGTTTTATAGGGAGATTAGTGGTTAAGATGGGTTTAGACGGTAATTTTCCCTATTTTTAATTTAAGCTTTCAATTGTAATTAGGAGTATACATCATATTGGTTAGTTAAATATTCTTACTCAATTTTATTATTGTTTTTTTAAAAATTATAATTAGATTATTTTTAATTTTTATCAAAGGTTCTAATTATAATTGGATTATTTTTAATTTTTACATGTTGATTTGAAATTTTCCATTTGGATCATTGGTATGGTGTAGTTGGGTTCAATGAACTTCTATGGTCATTTTCTAATGTTTAGGGGACATTATATTTTAGTCGTAATGGATATTTTTTTAGAATAGACAGTGAGAATATTTATTTTGAATTTTGCACGTATTCAGACTAAGTACACGTGTTGATAGTGATGGGATTGTCCTGACAAATCCGTAAAGATGATTTTCTTATATCATATTATTTTTGAGACTTTGCGGATGATAATCTTAGTCATTTAATGAGATCAATAATGATAATAATGAAGCAACAAATTTGATTGTGAGTATCATATGGTCAATAACATATTAGGTTTGGATAAAGTTAATATTTTGTTATAGGGAAGATGGTATCTCAATTTTGTTAGCAAAACCACCATATTTGTTTTCGTTATTTATTCTTTACCATCTTCATTTTATATTGCTTTAGGAATGGATGATCTTTGCCAAATGCATAATTAGCGCCAAATGTAATAAAATCTAATTTTGGTTTTTTTTTTTGGAGGGTTTCAGGAATTTCACTATGAGAATGTAAATCTATTCTGCTAGATCATGTCAATTAAACAAGGCATTGAAATTGTTCAAATTTTTTTTTAGGTACCCTCAAAAAAATATTTGAAATTCATTTGGGGTTGATTTGTAAGTGTTGCCTCTGAAAAAATATTCTCAAGATAAGTAGCTACTAGCTACATTTTTTTTTGTTAATTACACTTTATCCCCTGTGGTTACGTCGTTTTGCACGTTGTATCTCTAGTATACCGTCATCATTTTGCCCCATGTGATTAGGCATTTGTTACATTATACTCCCTTGTCAGCACTTTGTTCCCTTGTAATTATGCCTACATCACAGGGTAAAGTATAATAAAGCCTAACTACAAGAGATAAAGTAGTGACGAGGGGGACAAAGTGTAAAACGGTCAAATCAGAGGGGGATAAAATATGATTAACCCCTTTTTTTGGTATTTAATGTTTCCTTTTATTTAATTTTGTCTAGTTTATGTTAATTTTGTTGGTTTAGTTTACCTTCGACTATGTTTTATCCCTACAAATTTCCAAATTGATCTAAATTCAATTCTTGAGATCCGGAAAGATAGGTCAGGCACATGGTTTCTACTGCTCAGAAGGTGGGTCTTTATGGATCGTAAATCAAATACCAAAAGTAAGTTTTAAGGCCCAACTCCACTTTTTATTTTTGGTTTGTGGTTACACTTTGCATGATTCAAATTTGTTTTTCTTTACTGTATTTGATAGTAAGTCTTTTTGTTACATCTGAAAGATGATATTAATTTTTTCCTTTTTTGCCTTATGAATTACTATAATTTCAAGCTTTATGTATGTTTTCTTTGCATTTTTTTTCCTCTCAAATTGTCTAATTCTTTGTGTTGTAGAAATCTAATGGGCCTAATTCACTCTCAAAAGACGTCTTGTAAGAGGAGGATTGCCTAGGCTTTATATATAGCTTAAGATCAGGTAACATAATCTATGTGGGATTCAACACACCCCCTCACGCGCTGGGTAGATTTTGACAAACCACTGCGAACGGATATCGAGGAAAATGGGAGGGCAACATCAATGTGGATGCAACACTCCCCCTCACGGGCAGAGTCACAGAGTGGATTTTGACAAACCATTGTAAATAGATTTCGAGGGTCCAACATTGGTGTGAGATTCAACACACCCAACATCAGACAAGAGCCTTGACTTTAATACTATGTAGGAACCCAATGGCCTTAACTCACTCTCAAAAGACATCTTGTAACATGAGGATTGCCCTAGGCTTTATATATAGCTCAAGGTCAGGTACCACAAGTGATGTGGGATTCACGATTTCTCACGCGCAGAGTGGATTTTGACAAACCACTACGAACGGATATCGGGGGCCTACATCAATGTGGGATTCAACAAATTATCTAAGCTCAAGCCCCTAATCATGTGGCGCTAATTGAGCTATTCTCCTATAAATACTCAAGCATTTAATGTCCCATGTAATGCTCAACGACCATATTGACACATAATATAAACTTTCTCCCCTCGTGCTCTTACTCTCACGCAGGAGAAACTTCACCGGGCACAATTCCGGTGGGTCTTTGTGTAGGTACAGGTTCGAAACCTCAACTCGAATTTTGAAAGGATTGACTGTGGACCACGGGACGTTAAAGGAACTCCGATCTCTGATCTCCGAACTTAGAACCTCCATCTCAGCAAGAAAGTTACACGTGGACTTTGACTAGACCAATTCAAGGTGTTAACCAATTTTATACACCAACATAATAGATTTTATAATTCTCTCCTAAAAGTACCCAAAACAAGGAATTTACAAAAGAAGAATTGTGAAATTCTTTAAGTAAATAAAATCTGTAATGACCCGGTTTTCCAAGACCGCCACAATAGAGAGATTAAATACATATATTAAAAGAGTTAGAAATTCTACCTGAAATCCAAGCCGGAATCTGAACCGAAACGGTTTTGTCACTAAAAATCATTCAGATTCTATATTATCTTTTATCTTATTAATCATATATATATATGCATAACTATTCCTTTCTAATTCCAATTCTGCAGCTCCATTCTCTTGCTATTATTGTAAGACCCCGGCTTTTCATATACGAATAATTCAAGTCGCATTTTAAAAATATTTTGAAAATGTCGGGGTGAATTACGATATTAAGTATGTGAATTAAAATTTTACGGGGTTGTATTGAATTTTTTTTATAAACATTAAAACGTAGTTTGGGTTTAATTTATACCCCAACAAAATATAAAGGGAGGATTGTGTAATTTTACAAATAAATATCTTCTTATATATATACATATATATATAGAGAGAGAGAGAGTAGAGATTTGGTAAAGGGGTAAGGGGGGCATGGGTTTTTGTCGGCTGTTTTGAGCATATATATATATATATATATATATGATCGAGAGAAAACGAGAAGAGAGAGAAAGTGAGGGAGAAAGAGAGATCCGCCGGTGGGAAATGTTGCTGATCGTGTGGGGATCGCCGGCGGTGACTTGTGGGTTTCGTTGTATGTATGTGTGTGTTGTGTGTGCTTGCTTGTTTGTGTTCCCCTGTTTCCTGTTTCTGTTTTGGTAAGGCGGTGTGTGCATGGGTTTCGACGGTGGTGTGTGTGTAGGTGTGTATTTTGTGGGCTCAGTGTGTGTGTGGGTGATCACAGACCGGGTGTGTGTATGTGCCGGCGGTGTGGGTTTTGATCATTTCCGGCAGTGGAAAGTTAGAGAGAGAAAGAGATTTCAGTTGTGAGGTGTCGTTGTGTGTGTTGGTGCGTGTGCGTGTTTCCTGTCGGGGAGTGGCTGCTCGGTTTGTATGGGGGGTGTGCTCTGCGCTGCCGACTGTGTACAAGTACGTATGTGTTGTACTCTGTTTCTAGTTTGGGCAGGTGAGTAGCGTGCGTGATCGCCGCTGCTCTGTGTGTGTGTGTGTTGTCGGAAAAATAGAGAAGAGAGAGAAGTAAAAGTGGGTTTGTTGGTGAGTGTCCGGTGGCCGACTGTGTAGGTTTGTGTGTGTTGTATGGTGTGGGTGTGAGTCGATGGCGAGAAGAGTGAAGAGAGGTGAGTGAGATCTCAAACAGAGCAGAAGGAAAAAGACGTTTACCGCCTAAGCGGTGGATTTTCGCTCAGGCGGTGAAAATGCAGTGTGCAGTTGAGAGAATGGGAGAAGCAATCACTCGTTCGCTTAGGCGATGGGACGTCGCTTAGGCGGTGAGGAGCAGAATCAGAAATACATGGAATTTTAGGGAAATCCACGATCGGTTCGGAACGGGTAACCTTTCTAATTTATTTTGTGAATCCTAAATTTAGTTTTTCTAACCTTAGAGTAATAAGATAAAAATAATAAATCCCGATATCTGTTTATAAGAACAGAGTTTATAAATAGTAAACCGTAACGAAACGATACTAATTGAATAGTTAGATTTCGTAATAAAATATAGGAAATAGGAAATTAAGGAAATTAGGATTTCATGGCGTGATTAGTTTGTTTTTATACAAAAATATTAATTTAGGCCCTGTCACCGTTAGGTTTGCAGGTACCGGAGTTCGGATAGGGGATAGTCGGTTAAAGTTTACGGAAGTGGATATCATGTGAGTGTACTGTCCTTCTTGCCAAACTATTTTCATATAAATATGATGAGATATGTGTTTATTTAACTGTACGAATTTTATAAATTATATGGATCAAGCCAATTGTGGGTGAGTTGGTAAAATGGATTTCCATTGAAATGTTTGGATTTAAAAAGAAAGACTATAAATAATCTGTTGAATTTGGTGGTTTTAATAAAAAGGTGGGAAAAATATGATTTTTAAATTAAAAGTAGGTTTTGTTAAAAAGAGGTGGACAAGGGTGATTTTGACGGTATTGATGAAATGGTGATTTTGTCGACATTATTGAAGTGGTGATTATTATTATAGTCTGTCCGAAGGATGGTCCGGCAGAGGGATAATTATTTGTGATTTGGTGATAATATTATTGAATGGACTATGCCATAGTTTATATTATGATATGTCCGGAGGGTGGTCTGGCAGATGGATATTTACTATATGGTGATTGACGTTATAAGGTGATTTATATTATTGGCCTTTGGAGACGTCCGGTTGGTGGTGATCTGTGCAGTTAGGTCCGCTAGGAAGGTATATCCTACGGATGGTTACGTTACCGTTGCAACTCCCGATCGTGAGGTTAAAACGATCACTATGGCTTAGCCGGTGGGTATGGGATTGAGATGTGTGTTTTGAGTTGGGGTGTTTATATATATATTGGATGATTCATTATTGATTATGGTGTTTGCAAATTTATTTACATTGCTCTTTTGATATTGGAGGTTTTACCAACTGTGTGGTGAATATACATATATTTACGCTTGATCTATATGAATGTTGTATTATTTAGAATGTGTTATTATTATGTTAAATAATGATTTTTACTAAGAAGGCAGTACACTCGCAGGTGAATATTTTAGGAGATGGTCCCCTGCTGGCATTAGGTGGAGTCATCTGGGATTATATTTTTGAGTTGAGCTGTCAGAGAGGAACAATAAGAAAGTGAAAGATTATGTATATGTTGTATAATGATTTGTATAGTAATTTATGAAATTTTGTAATGTATTGGAAAAATGTAAATGAAATAGGTGATATCATGTTATCGTCATGCCGGTTTTGGGATGACGGGTGTCCGGGACGGGTCATGACAATTATTGTGATGATAATCAGGATCATTCTCTTCTTTATTTATTTATTATTATTAATAATAATATATACACGTGGCACACATGCACATATGATATATATATATATGTGTTTTGACAACACATTTCTAACTTTTTATTTATTTTTTATTTTTTATTTACACTAATTATCCTTATTGAAATAAAGACAATATTAATTATATACCAAAATTTTTAAAAATTCAAAATTTAAAATTAACACATTAGCCCCTAAAATTTTTTAAAACCAAACTTTTATACACCACAATAGTCCCTAAAATTTATCAAATATTATTTATATCATAAATTTACCAAACAATCCCAAAAATATTAAACTTATATAAAATAATAATTTTGAAATAATAATTTTCGGGATATTACAATCTATCCCCCTTAAATAAATTTTGCCCTCGAAATTTCGTTCAAAACAATAATAATTCATAATCGCATTACACGGTCATGTTAGTCACACTTAATTCTAGAACAATTGTTCTTTATATAGGGTCCCGTAAGTGAAAGTCACCTACAATTCATAACCGACAAAATTCATTTCACACATCGCTACATCCGCATTTGCGGTGACCCACATTATATCCAATATGGTGCACTTTGATTGGTAACCCCTAACATAGATAATTTTCAAAGAATCTTATGTTTCTAAACACTTCCGCTGCGCACTCTGATAAAAATAGTAATAAATATATATGTCCAACAAATATATTTTAAAATATCACAGTAGTCTTATTTGAATTGGGTCTATCTTAATGCCAACAGATTTACGACCTCAATAATTTTCTCACTTGTCATGACTTTCCAAGTCTATTGCGATATCTCCTAACCAACACTGATCAATTTCATCCAACATTCAAGCCAACCTATTCGCCCAAATTCCTTGTGGACTGGCGTGTGAGACTAAAAATAATCATCTCCAACATCTACATTAAAATTCTAATAATCTCGTAAATTTTTTCATAGATATTAACACACCAAACTTGAAATACGTTTGAAAACACATAAAAATCTCTCGACTACGTAGATACGTCTCAAAACACCCAAATACGTCTTAATCATATAAATACGTCTGGTAACACATAAATACCTATCAATCACATAAATACGTCCCAAAATATATAAATACTTCTTAACCACATAAATACGTCTTAACCACATAAATATGTCTTGAAACACATAAATACGTCTCAAACATAGAAATACGTCTCAAACCACATAGATATTTCGTCTCAAAGGTCCAATATTCACGTAACATGACGAGTTCAATACTCAAGCAAAACATATATATAAAAATACTACATAAAGTCTACCAAAAATCTCAATAATTTTTCCACACTCCGACTCTACCTATTTTTAGTAGTGGACCAATATCTATCTAAATATTTTATCGGTGTACTGTCTTCATACTATAAAAACAAATATTTATGGATCAAGTATTTTTTTTAAAGCCCATTTTCAACAAATATTACCACACTAGGAAATATCAAAATTCCACAAATATCATAGAGCAATTGAATTTAAATAAACAGATCAACTCAATTTTTTATAATAAAATATCATACTTTCTTACTAACCTATGATCCTTTTACCTCACGATCGGGAGCTATCATATCAACTACCTGTAGAATTTTCCCTCCTGACAGGTCTCAACAAAACATATTCAACCACCTGCAGGATTTGCCCTCCTGTCAAGTCACAACACAACGTCCTAAAGGACATGTCCTCCTTGAAATACCAACAACATCTCATAGGACATGCCCTACTGACAAGACAACTATGGCATGACAGGATAATAAAAATTATTTTTCACCTTTAAAATTTTACTTAATTTATTTAACAAAATTTATCAATTATTTAACACCCATAATAAAAACAAACCCGTATCAACACAAAAAGAGTTAAAAATCAATAATCAGCACATTAACAATATACAACCAAATAGTTAAAAAGAGATAAAAACCAATATAAACAACCTACGTATAACCCATCAAAATAAAAAATAAAAAGTCAGATTAAAAACACAGACGCAAATCAAACTGTTAATTTTTATCAACACTTTTTTTTTTTCAATTTAATACGATAGTATAATTTAATAATTTACATAGAAGATAGTAAACACTCTTTAAACCGATCATTTCAATAACTTATCATATGATCCACGACTAACACGACACTCACCAAGTCTTACTTAACTTACTATTGGTAATGGATACCATAACCCAAGTCTACGGTGCTCGCAAATCTAAACTCTGTTGAGATTTACTTGGAAAAAAAAAATCAAAATATTGAGTTCCAAATAAGCTTACAAGTGAAAACCCAGATATTAATATAGTAGTTAAATTAGACAAAAAGACTACATTGTTAATATCTTTACCTAATTCAGGAAAATAACACATAATTTAGGGATGATTTTTATTTTTTTATTTTTCATAAAACCAATGACTCACAAGTCACAAGATTGTCTCCTTACATATTACGCATACAAATATACACAACCCAAGATTTTGATGGGAAAAATACTAACCTTGATTAATAAAAAATAAAAATAAAAAAAAACCTATGTGCAAATTGAATGCTTGTCTGATTGATGAATCACCGAAAAATGGACAAAGCTTATGACCTCTCATTAAACGCTCTAATACTACTTTCCGTATCAATATTTTTATTTTTATTTTGAATTAATAAGTTATTCGAAATTATTATTTTTAAGTATTATTTCATTTATTATGAGTAATGGGTACCATAATCTAAGGTTAGGGTACTCGCAAACCTCACTCTGATACCACTTTGTAACAACCCGATTTCCCAGGGCCACCACACGGTTTCTCCCCTTGGAGAATTAACACTAAAACCGAGTGACCAATATTTCATTCTATAAAAATCTATGAAATATTTTACAATACAACGGCATAGCTATAATTATCGCCTTATCGAGTCAATTTTACAACAATAGATAATATACAAAATTATTACAAATTAAATAGAAATTCTACCTATAGTTCTTGGCACAGTCCTATTCTCACCAGCTCTGCAATCAAAACTGTGGGGTTGTAAGGTAAGGCTCAATAGAATTTCAATCTCTCTAATACGTGTATCTAATTAATAGAACATATAAACACAAAAGTATGTATTACATATAATTTTCATGTAATCATAATTATTTCATGAGAAATCAATAACTATATTTCAACAACAATAATATAAATCACACAATTGAGAGATTAAATACATATATTAAAAGAGTTTAAAATTCTACCAGAAATCCGAGTCGGAATCCGAACCGAAATGATTTTGTCGCTAAAAATCATTCAGATTCTATATTATCTGTAATCTTATTAATCATATATATATATATATATATGCATAACTATTCCTTTTCTAATTCCAAATCTACAACTCCATTCTCTTGTTATTATTATGATGATAATCAGTTTAATTCTCTTGTTTATTTATTTATTTATTTATTTATTATTATTAATAATAATATATGCATGTGGCATGCATGCACATATGATATATATGTGTTTTGACAACACATTTCTAACTTTTTTTTTTAAACCGTGGAGTGGATATATATATGAGTTTTTTTATTATATAGTCCCCCATTAAGAGACTATTAAGAATTTTTTTTTTTCATGTGTTTGGTTAGGATTCAGACTAAACAGTACAATCAATTAAATTTTTAGTCCTTGGATTAGACAAAATAGGACGTAAAAAGACACAATACATCTCTCTCATTTATGTTAATAATTTACGTTAACGTACTCTACGATCCTCGTTCACATTTTATCTCACATATTATCAGTAATGATCACTCTCACTCTCTCTCTAAACCTAACGCCACTGTTCTCTCTCTCTCTAAAATCGGTGGAGGTGAGGCGGCCAGATTTCTTGCGCAGACTCTTTCTCTCTCTCTCGTCACCATCGTCGGCTAGATTAGTCGGCAAAAAACAAGATCTGGCCTGTTGTTCAGCTGTCGGTCCTCGATGGAGCCACGAGCTCGTGCTTGAGGGAGGAGAAATTGGAATGGAGCTCCGAAGGTCGGGAGATCGGTATAAGAACTGCAGTCAAAACCCTGGTTGGGGAAGAAGGAAGGATTGAACCAGTGGGTGGGCGTCGACGGGATCTTCGAACTCCAAAGAGGTCGGTGGTCGATTGCGGTGGCGTCGGTTATCCACCGAACGCCGCCACCGCTAGATCCCACAACCGAATGCCACCGCCGCTAGACCCCACCACCGAAGCAACCATCTATATCTCTCTTTTTCTCTCTCTCCTCACCATGGTCGAGATTTCACAATTTCTAGGGTTCCGATTTCACGATTTCATGATCTCTAGGGTTCCAGATTTCGCGATTTTGTTTTGGATTTGTGGGTATTTGGGTTTTGTGGGTTTCTTGTATAATTTTAAAGTGGGTTTCTGTTCTCGATCTTGGAGAGTTCCCAACCAGTCCAGAGGTTCAATTCACATGTTTGTTTCTTCAAAATGTAAGTGGGTTTCGTGGGTTTCTTGTATAATTTTGAAGCGGTGGTTTTCAAGATTTTCACTATGTGTTTTGAATTTGTGGGGTTTTTTTGTATAATTTTTGAAGTGGTGGTGGTGGATGGTGGCGGCGACAGGTATTTCTCTCTCTCTGTCTATATAAGTTGACTGAAGTATGTTCTGCAATAGCATGGGTTTTAGATAGCCCACATTTTCAATTACAAAGGTCTAATATGTTGAATATGATTACTTAGATTATGATTATATCTCTCTATATATACATATATTTCTATCTGATTATTGGTAGTGATGGAAGTTGTTTGTTTTGGTGGTGTTCTTCGGCGGTATTGATACTTGATTCAACAAGTGTTGTTAGCGGTGTTGATGTTCATTTTGGACAACCATCAGCCACCATTAGTCAGATCCGGCAACCATTGCTGGCCACTAACCAAATTCGGACCTCCCCAACCTTTTTTTTTTTTTTTTCATGGGTTTGATATTTGATTCGATGGTGTTGTTCACGTTGATGGTGTTTTTTGGGGGTGTTGATGTTTGATTGGGCAGTTTTGTTCGGTGGTAGTGATGTTCATTTTTTAAATGTACTGGGTTGTAATCGTGTTAACGTTAACGCAATTAAGTAATGTGCTGGGTCGTAACTGCATTAACGTTAATGTAACTAAGTTTTGCCTGTGTTGTGAGTGATTTTTATTTCATATATTTTTTGGACAACATTATATGCATTAATGTTAACGTAATTAACCCAAATGCGTTAACGTTAATGCACACAAAACAAATAATGAAAGAGACGGTAATATGAAACACAAAAAAAAAATGCATTAACGTTAACACACACGCACAGATGAACAAGATACATTAACGTCGTAAATACACACAAAATATACTAAATATTCAAGAGAAAAAACATACAACACGTCTGGTTGTAACATGAGTTAACATTAATGTAATGCACATGCATACACAAAAAAAAAAAAAATACATTAACGCTAACACACACATACAAATGAACAAAATGCATTAATGTAAATATACACAAAATACGCTAAATACTCAAGAGAAAAAATATACAACATGTCTGGTGGTAAAATGAGTTAACGTTAACGGAATGCACAAAACAGACATATTGGGAGATGATCTGTTAACTTACACAAAAAAAAAAAAAAAAATGCGTTAATGGGTGGATTGTAATTGTGTTGAACGTTAACGCAACTAAGTAAAATGTGCTGGGTTGGGTGCGTTAATGTTTAACGCAACTAAGTAACTGTGTTGGATTGGGGTGTACGTTAACTTTAATGCAATAAGTAAATGTACTGAGTTGTAATTGCGTTAACGTTAATGCAATAAGTTAAATGTGTTGGGTTGTAATCGCGTTAACGTTAACGCAATAAGTTAAATGTGTTGGATTGTAATCGCGTAAACGTTAACGCAATTAAGTTAAATGTGTTGGATTGTAATCGCGTTTAACGTTAACGCAATTAAGTTAAATGTGACGGGATTATAATTGCGTTAATGTTAATGCAACTAAGTTTGCCTGTATTGTGAGTAATTTTTATTTTACACATTTTTTGGATAACATTAAATGCATTAAAGTTTAATACAGAGAGAGACAACCAAATGTGTATTAAAGTTAACGCAAACTCACCAAAATGCGTTAACATTAATATACACAAAACAAATAATGAAAGAGGTAGTAATGTGAAACACTCGCACACAAAAAAATAAAAAATAAAAAAAATGCATTAACATTAACACAGACACAAATGAATAAGAAGCGTTAACGTAAATACACACAAAATACGCTAAATATTCAAGAGAAAACACACACAACACGTTTGGTGGTGAAATGAGTTAACGTTAACGTAACGCACAAAACAGACAGATTGGGAGATGATGCGTTAACTTGCAAAAAAAAAAAATTGGATGCAACAACGTTAACGTCAATTCCCAATGTAATTTTGTAATATAGGTAAGTGGTTTTTACTTGAATAAGTTTAGGTTAACGTTAACACCCTTT
Organism: Eucommia ulmoides; assembly: GCA_016647705.1. Lineage (NCBI taxonomy): Eukaryota > Viridiplantae > Streptophyta > Magnoliopsida > Garryales > Eucommiaceae > Eucommia > Eucommia ulmoides. The sequence continues at coordinate 9,549,917 of CM028336.1, read as the reverse complement.
GTTGTCCAAATTTGTCTTGTTGCATAAGAACAAAATGACAGACTTGTAAATAAATATTAACAAAGGGTCAGAATAAATGACTTTTTTCTAAAAAATTTGTGGAGTCTGAAAACTTAATTATTCATATCAGGAGGTCTGAATTCTAAACATGTAAACAACAAATGACTAAATAATAAAATCCCATATATATATAAACACATACACACGCACACATATGAAGTCTTCACTGCCCTTACCTTTTTCTAATTCCCTTTTTCTAATTCATATTTTTTTTTCTGGGTTGCCATGTGTGGCTTCATGCCACAATTCAACATATTTGGTCGGCAATGGTTGCCTTCTTTGAGAAGGCAACCATTCCAACCATGTGTTTGTTTATTTGTTTTTTAATTTATTTATTTACATTAATTATTTAATTATATTTCAAAGTGAAAATTGTCCTATGAAGAATCTAAAAGTCAAAATTAAAATTAATTAGTTCTTAAAAATTTTAAAATCAAATTTTAAAATACCACAATAATCCCTAAAATTTATCAAATATTCTTTATACCATAAATTTATAAAACAATCTCAAAAATATTAAATTTATATAAAATAATAATTTTTAGGATATTACAAAATCCCTCCGAATCTCTTACTCAAACATAACTTAATTCTTAGGGGGTTTTGACACTTGTACCCCTAAAGTTTGACTATTATTCACTTTGGTCCCTATGGTTGCAATTTGAACACATAATATTCTAAAATTATATAATCATCCCACTTCAATCTAAATTAACAACTCTATATAAATTTTGGATGACAAACAATCAACTGTCGTGCAACCAACTCTTTTCAAGAGAATTTTATGGGCATTTCAACCTCTTTCTTTCTCCCTTTTAAATTGTGTGTATTTCTCTCTCTCTCTACATATATATATATATGTATATTTCTGAATATTTGCGTGAAGGAGATCGGGAGGGTACGAGAAGACTAGAATTGCCCATAAAATCTCTTAAAAATAGTTGGATGCATGGTAGGTGATTGTTTTCCATCAAAAATTGTAATGTGAATAGTGACTTGGATTGTACTTGGATAATTAAGAAATTTTAAGGTAATATATATAGGATTGTTTACACTTTGCACCCTTGAAGTTTAACTACTATCCCACTTTGGTTCTTGTGATTTTAATTTGAACACAAAATATCCTGGCATTTTTGAATCAATCCAAATCAGTATCCGCGTTATAATTTTGGATGGTAAATAGTAGCATCAATCACATTTTATTGTTTTTAAAAAACTTTAAGGGTAAATAGGGAAACGACGCATGACACATGCGGTCAAAAAATTGTAACGGGATTATCGATTTGGACTGAAGAGAGATGATTAGGAAATTTTAGGGGTTTATGCATTCAAATTGAAATTAATTGTAAGGTCCAAAGTGAGATAATGATCAAACTTCAGGGTGCAAAGTATCAAAATCCCTTATTTATATGTTCAAACTGAAACTATGGGGACCAACATGAGATTTGAGTCAAACTTTAGGGGTACAAAGTGTCAAAATTCCTTTATTATATTCTTCTATTTTTATTTTCAGTTGTTATTTTCAGTTGTTGTTTATGTATAATATTAGTTACACATACCTATGTAATATTAGTTACAGGTTAAAATAATTATATGTACTTGTGTACTATTTGTTACATTTTTTTGTATACTCACAAATGTCTTCACACCGGGGTGTGAAACTAATCTTATTTGAGATTCTATAACTGTCCCTCTTAACAAATATTTTTTCACAGATTCGAATCCCTGACCTTGCAGAGATCTCTCAAAGTTAACTTGTCTTACCGCTTGAGCCACTATGTGGGTATAATATTTGTTACATATAATAAATATTTTACACACAAATTAAATACATGTAACTGTGAGAGTATAACGCGTGTATTAATTTTTTTTATTTATTTTTTTAATGTGAAGAACTAAAACACAAGTTGCAATTTTTTTAAGTGGGCACAAAAACACTCATAATCTTTTTGTGTTTCAACTTCTCTTAAGCTTATTTCTATTTACATGAGAAGTCAATGATTTGCTCTCTTTTCTTTTATGGAATTGGCCTAGAAGTAGACCGGGGAAAAAGCTTGCGGTTTCTTCAATACGATAACGATAATGGTGGAAGACGGGAGCACATGCAGTTCGAACTCCGTCGTCTTCTAGCCCCCCTCCGGCCACCAGATGAGTACATAATTTTACTCCCTTCTGCTTTAACCTCTATCTTCCATCGAAACTTCGATCTGTAATTTCCAGTAATTATCGTTTTTCATCCGCTGTTCATAATTTTTGCGCTCTCTCTCTCTTCGCTATCACTTTCATCACGGGAAAGAAATTCCAAAAATGAGTGTCCGTTCTACAGAGACTTCCAAAAATGAGTCTGTCGGTTGCTTCACCAAACACAACGTATTCTACCGAAGTCGTGCTAATCGCTTCCGCATTTACATTTTGATTGGGGGAGGGGGGGCCTCTTATGGCTAATTTTTCTACATATATCGTACTATACTGTTTGATATGTTGACATGAATTAGTACCTTAAATTAATCTAGCTCTCCTTTTTGCTTTTATGTTTAGAATAAAAGTCTGTTTATATACTTTTTTTTTCTATGGAAAAAAAACACATGAAAATAACAGTTATAAGTAACGCTAAAAAAAATACACGATCTAAAAAAATAGAAAAATCAATAATAGTAATGCACTTTACAACAAAAAATACAACCAGTTACAAAAAATAAAGTAAAAAATATAATTAAAACAATATGCTATACTAATACCTATACAATCCCAACCGTACTAACGCCTTTCCAAAAATTTAGGCAAAAACACACTATATATCTATATTTTATTACAAAAAGGTGATTAAAAATATTGTTACCAAACGGTGCGTTACATTTACGAAATTGCCAAGGTGATCCATTTCAAGAAATAGATGTGGACAAAATGGCAAGAGAACTTCCAAAGCAAAAAAGTCATAGAGAACATCCGCTGCAACCTAAAATCTCATTTCTAAGCATTCAACCATGGAAAATATCAACTGAAAACAATCAATTTCAATTTATGCATAAGACAAAGCAATAATTCTCCAACGCTTTGGCTCCGAATCCATTCTCACTTACATTGCTACATATGAGCTTCCCTTTCCTACATGTTGCATCCCATCCTTTAAAATCTGCATTCAATCAACACAACCAATATACTATTTCCAAATCTGCATTACAATATATATATATGTGGATATTTGCGTGAAGGAGATTGGGAGGGTATGAAAGGGCTAGAACTGCCCATAGAATTTCTGAAAAATAGTTGGATACATTATAGGTGATTGTTTTTCATCCAAAATTGTAATGTGAATTATAGTGACTTGGATTGTACTTGGATAATCAAGAAATTTTAAGGCATTATATATAGGATTTTTTACACTTTGCACCCTTGAAGTTTGACTACTATCTCACTTTGGTTCTTGTGATTTTAATTTGAACACATAACATTCTGGCATTTTTTAATCAATCCAAATCATTATCTTATAATTTTGGATGGTAAACATTTGCATCAACAATAGCAATAACAACTAAATCTTTGTCCCACTTATGTAGGGTCGATTACATTAATCCATTTACGCCATAGTGATCGATTAAGAGTCATCTCTTCTGTCAGATTTAATGTCGTCAAATCATTTCTAATAGTCTCGCCTAACGCCTTCCTAGGTTTATCTCTCCCTCTAGTAGCCTCCTACATTTGAATTAAATCATATTTTCTTATTAGTGCTTCTATGGGTCTTCTATGCACATGCTCAAACCATCGTAAATGATTTTATCTAATTTTCTCTTCGATGGGTGTTATTTCTAAATTCTCTCTAATAGTTTCATTCTTAATTTTATCTATTCTCATCTTTCCACTCATTTACAACAACATCCTCATTTCTGTCACCCCAATTTTTCTGAACATAATTCGTTTTTACCGCCCAACATTCTGAGTTATACAGAAGTGCTAGTCTTATAGCAGCTTTGTAAAATTTTCCTTTAAATTTAATAGGATCCTACGATCACAAATCACCCCAATTGCATTTCTCCACTTTAACCAATTTATCTTGACTCAATGCGTAATATCTTATTCGATTTCGTTATTACTCTAAATCATTGAACCTAAATATCTAAAATGGTCAACTTTTGACACCTCCTCATCTCCAATTTTGATCGTACCACCGTCTCTCCGGGTATTTCTAAAATTGCAATGCATGTATTTCATCTTACTTCTATTAATCATTAAACTTTTAGACTCTAAAGCTTATCTCCATCTTTCTAATTTAGTATTAAGACCTATTCTACTTTCGTTAACTAATACTATGTCATCCACAAACAACATACTCTAACGTAATCCATCTTGAATATGTTTTGTAAGTTCATTCATCATTAGAACAAAGAGTTAAGGACTTAAAGATGATCTTTGATATAAGTCTAAATTAATAGGAAATGGTAAACATTCGCATTAATCACACTTTAATGTTTTTAATAAACTTTAAGGGTATCGCTAGTCTTTTCCTTTTCCCATTCTCCTTCCTGCCCACACACACATATATGGGGGATGCGAATAGGGAAATGGCCCATGACAGATGCGGCCAAAAATTGTAATGGGATTATCGATTTGGACTTAAGTGAGATGATTAGAAAATTTTAGGGTTTTATGCGTTCAAATTGAAATTATAAGGTCAAAAGTGAGATAATTATCAAACTTCAGGGTGCAAAGTGTCAAAATCCCTTATTTATATGTTCAAACTGTGACTATGGGGACCAACATGAGATTCGAGTCAAATTTTAGGAGTACAAAGTGTCAAAATTCCTAATTCTTATTATATATATATATATATATATATATATATATATATATATATATATTTGAGTTGTTATTCTGCATAATATTAGTTATATGTATCTTTGTAATATTAATTACAGATTAAAATAGTTACATGTACTTATATCTTTGAAATTCAAAAAATGAGTGTCCGTTCTACAAAGACTTCCGAAAATGAGAGTGTCGTTTGCTTCACCAAACACAACGTATTCTACCAACGTTGTGCTAATCGCTTCAGCATTTACATTTTGATTGGGGGAGGGGGGCCCTCTTATGGCTAATTTTTCTACATTTATCGTACTATACTGTTTGATATCTTGACATGAATTAGTACCTTAAATTAATCTAGCTCTCCTTTTTGCTTTTATGTTTAGAATAAAAGTCTGTTTATATACTTTTTTTATGGAAAAAAAATACATGAAAATAACAGTCAAAATTAATCTAGCTCTCCTTTTTGCTTTAGGGTTAGAATTTAGAGGAGTTGATTATGAAAAAAGACAACAATTTCAAGATAATGGTCATTACCAAACGTGTTTTTGTTCCCAGAATACTCTAGAATAGAAACAAAATTTCCATTACAGTTTACAATTACCTGCAAATTTTACCCCCTTTGGAGCACTTCTACAATTTTCTTATTTTTATTGCGCTCTCTCTCTCTCTCTCTCTCTGCGCTGAATGAAGTAGATCTTTCAAAACTTCTTGAACTAGTTCCTCATATTTACTTCTTCCTTAAAAACATGAAGTTTTCTACCTCCCAAATGGGTAGTCCAGCTTCGAGTTCTTCCATTTTTTTGTTTTTCAAATTTGTCTGTCTTGTATTCTGCTTGAGCTTGTTGCGCTCCACCATAAGTGCAGCGACACCCCATTTGACAGGTAACAATACGGATCAACTTTCTTTGCTTGCATTCAAGCAAATGATAAGAGATGATCCTTTTGGTGCCCTGAGCTCATGGAATACAACCGTGCACTTCTGCAATTGGCAAGGAGTTACATGCGGTAATCGTCACAGGCGGGTCATAATGTTGGAACTACCATCCCTGAAACTGTCAGGATTGTTGTCTCCACACATTAGGAATCTCAGCTTTCTCAGCGTGCTGAGGCTCCATAACAACAGTTTCGTTGGCGATGTGCCTCCTGAAATAGGCCTTTTGCGTAGATTGCAGACCTTACGCCTAAACAACAATTCACTCGTGGGAGAAATCCCTGGTAATTTATCCGGTTGCTCGAACCTCATAGCCCTTGATTTGTCGAACAATAGACTGGTCGGGAAAATTCCTTCAGAACTTGGTTCCATGTCAAAACTTGGGTTGCTCTATATAAACACCAATGGCTTATCTGGTGCAATTCCACCTTCTTTTGGAAACCTTTCCTCCCTTTCATATTTCTGGGCAAGCAAGAACAATCTGGTGGGGCACTTACCCGATTCGTTATGTCGATTGAGCAATCTCACAGTATTTGCCATCAACGAGAACAACATTTCTGGCACCGTCCCGGTTTCTCTCTTCAATCACTCTTCTCTCATTGCTATTGACATTGGAAGTAACCAAATCAAAGGGAGTTTGCCCACAGACATCGGCACAACCCTCCCTAATATCCAGTTCCTCAGCATTTTTGATGATTGGTTTACTGGTTCTTTTCCAGTTTCATTATCAAATGCCACAAATCTGGATACCTTCCTTGCTGGTTTTAATTTCCTTACAGGGAATCTGCCTAATTTAGAGAACCTTCACAGACTAAGGAGGTTTTTAGTTGCCTTCAATCAACTTGGGAGCAGAGAAGCTGATGACTTGAGCTTTCTTTCGTCATTAACCAATGCCTCAAACTTGGAGCTTCTGCACCTGAATGACAATAACTTTGGAGGGGTATTGCCACTCACCATCAGCAATTTGTCTACTAATCTTCTAGAATTGAATCTATCGTACAATCAAATATCTGGATACATACCGGCAGATATATCAAAACTCGTCAACTTGGTCGCCTTATACGTGGGAGTTAACCGACTCACTGGAGTCATCCCGCCTGAAATTGGGAAAATTAAATGGCTGCAAGATTTGGCTTTACTTGATAACAATTTTTCAGGTAATATTCCGTCATCTCTTGGCAATTTAACTCTTTTAACAAGACTCAGTTTGAGGGTAAACAATCTTCGCGGAAGCATCCCTTCAAGTTTGGGGAAGTGCCAACACTTGGAGTTCCTGGAGCTTGGCCGAAACAAGCTTAGCGGTGAAATACCTAAAGAAATTTTCAATATCCTATCGTTATCAATGACACTAGACCTATCCCATAACAATTTTGTGGGTGCCATTACCATGGAAATTGGGCAGCTGAAAAATCTTGGTTACCTTGATTTCTCGGAAAACAAGTTCTCCAATGAAATTCCAGCCGCTCTTGGACAATGTGTAAGATTAGAGACACTAGATCTGCATGGTAACTTCCTGCAAGGCACCATTCCTTCGTCTCTGACAAATCTCAGGGGCCTTCAAACTTTGGATATTTCCAGCAACAACTTGTCGGGCGAGATTCCTCAGTTTTTGGCTGGCTTTATGTTCTTGCAGAAACTGAATCTTTCTTTTAATTACTTTGAGGGTAATGTCCCAAGAGAAGGCATTTTCAGGAATATGAGTGCTATTTCGGTTCGAGGAAATAAGCTTTGTGGTGGCATACATGACTTGCATCTTCCTATTTGCAGCTCTAAAGGGAGTGAAAAGACAAAATCGACTCTTCCCTTAAAGCTAGCCATCGCTCTACCTATTGGGTTTCTAGTATTGACCTTATTCTTGTGTGCTCTCTATTTCTTCTGGTACAAGAAGACATCCAAAAGCATTCCTTCACAAGCTTCACCTGCAAATTCCTTCTTGAACACTTCTTACCAGTCCCTCCTCAAAGCTACCGATGGCTTCTCTTCTTCCAATTTGATTGGTGTTGGTAGTTTTGGATCCGTTTATAAAGGAACTTTTGAACTAGACGGAACGGTTGTTGCTGTGAAGGTGCTCAACCTCTTCCACCGCGGAGCCTCCAAGAGTTTCATAGCCGAGTGCGAGGCATTAAGGAATATCAGGCATAGGAATCTTGTCAAGGTACTAACCGCATGTTCTGGAATCGATTATCAGGGTAATGATTTCAAGGCTTTGGTTTATGAGTTCATGGCAAATGGAAGCCTCGACGAGTGGCTGCATCCTTCTAGTTCTAGTGATGATGTTGAAAATGAGGAACAAGATAAAAAGTTGAATTTCGATCAGAGGTTGAATATTGCTATTGATGTTGCTTTTGCAGTGGATTATCTTCATCATGAAAGCCACACTCCGATAATTCATTGTGATCTCAAGCCGAGCAATGTTCTTCTGGACGATGACATGATTGCGCATGTTGGTGATTTTGGGTTGGCAAGATTTATGCCACAAGCTGATCGCAACAAACTCTCTGGAAATCAAACCAGTTCTACTGGTTTAAGAGGATCCATTGGTTATGCACCTCCAGGTAAATCATTTATGCTCATCTGTTTTAGAGTTCTATTATGTGTTTCATTTGTGTATACACTTTTTACCACCCCCCCTCCCCCCCCATTACATTACTAACTTCTCTAGAGATGATTTTGAAGCATGCATTTCGTTGGCAATCACAAGAAACTGATTCCAAAATTGTTGGATTGTGTAATGTTGTGATTCGTTTAATAGGGTATCAATTTAATTACACTTTTTTAATTACTTTAAAAAAAAGTATGTTTTTGTTTATGTTTGGTAGTTTAGAGATAAGAATTTTTTATATTTTGCACCCCTGAAGTTTGACCTAAATCCTCCATTGGTCCATATGGTTTCAATTTGAACACATAACACCCTAAATTATGTGAATCGTTTCAATTAAGGACAAATCATTAACGGTGTTGGGAAATGGATGGAAATTGGTCGTGTTCCATTAAGTGTACTATCGTCATTTTTTATTTCATTAAGGAAAATGAAATATTGTAATTATCCTTCAACGAAATAGAGCCCATTAAATTAGTTGATGATATTACCCTTAATTTTAAAGGAAAATGAAGATATTAAACTTAATGAAAAGGTCGTGTGCCTGGCACATAACTAATTTTCATTCATTTTCTAACTCCGTTAATGATTTGTCCTTAATTGAAATGATTGACATATTTTAAGGTGTTATGTGTTCAAATTGAAACTATAGGGACCAACGTGGATTTAGGTCAAACTTTAAGGGTTCAAAATGTAAAAATATTTAGTGATAATATATTAGTATTATTATCTCTTTATCCAAAACAAATTTATACATGATTGAAAAAAGTGAATGGAGAGGTCGTAGTCCATCAATCTCCATCGATCTCTTACAATATAAAATGGCAGTCTGGTGCTACAAAGTTCCTATTATGTGAGGGGTCTGGGGAAGGGTCAGACCACTTAGGTTTATTGTACGCAGTCTTTCCTTATTTTTTTTGGCAAGAGACTGTTTTTACGACTCAAACCCGTGAAAAACAACTATTTTCCCTTTAAAAAAGAAGTAATTAAAATCATATTTTTACTTTTTTTTATTTTTAAAACTACTTTTTTAACGTGCAAAACAAGTGTTACTTTAAAAGAATTTATTTTTATTGAAAGCAAAAAATGCACATTAAAAAAACATTACCAATCGGTGCCAAAATTATTAGTTACTTACTATCGTGTCAAAGTTTTTGAAGTTAAATTTAGGAACGTTGTTTAGTAGTTCTATCGCCAATGTTAAGGTTGCTCCGTTGTGACCTGGATGTTCTAGGTTCAAATCTTGTAAACAACTTTTCTGTATACAGAAGTAAGGCTGCGTACATCTAATCTTCCCTAGATCTCGCCAATGACAGGAACTTTCGTGCACTGGACTGTCATTTAGTAGTTCTATTGCCAACTTCGCATTCATCTACTAAGGCAAATATATGTTTGTATTTTTTAAAAATCAACTCCATTATGGCATGTCAATGCATGTTAAATCATAAAGACAAGTATTGTTTTCCACATTATGCTTGATTATAGTTTTGTACGCGTTTTGCAGAATATGGTATGGGAAGCGAGATATCAACATTTGGTGATGTTTACAGCTACGGCATCCTCCTGCTGGAAATGTTCACGGGAAAGAGACCGATAGACAACATGTTCCAAGACGGATTTACACTTCATAACTTTGCCAAGGCATCACTGCCGGACAGGGCAATAGAGATAGCGGATCCTGTTATTGTCCAAGAAGGCAGAGTGCAAAAGAGTCCACGCAGCATAAGATTTTGCAAACTTGAAGAGCGCATGGCTTCCGTAATCGGTATTGGAGTTGAATGCACTGCAGAATTGCCAAGAGAAAGAATGGACATTCGTGAAGTTGCCCGGAAACTGAATTCTGTGAGGGGCATAATTTCAACTGGTTAATAGAACTCATCCATCTTAATTTGCCTCTAAAATGAGTACTTTGTTTGTACTAAAAATATGCAGTTCTAGTTTCAAGTATTTATCTCTCTCGATGAGCGTAATAAGAGTACAGTCGGATTTTTCTAGAGTGTCAATAAAATTTCTCTGAGAAATATTGGAAATGTCAATAAAGGGCATTGGTGTAACTAGTTGTTGGATCTCACATCATCGATATTGGGTCCTTACACCGATATCCATTTATAGTGGTTTGTTAAAGTCCAGCTTTCGCGAGAGGGGGAGTGTTGATCCTACATCACTTGTGTTACTTGATCTTGAGCAATATAGAAAGCCTAGGGAATCCTCCTCTTTTAAGGTCTTTTGAGAATGAGTTAGACCTCATTGGGTTACTCCGCTAGTATTGTGTGTTTTTGTAATTCCAACGATGGTTTGAAAACTGCAAAACTAAAAGAACCATATGACTTTTTTTCCCCCCAATTATATTTACTAATTTCACCTTGTTATCTACGGATGATTTTGATGCATGCATTTTGTTGGCAATTACTTGTTAGTACATGAAACTAATTCCAAAATTGTTCTCCTGATGCATTGTGTAATCTCTATGATTCTTTTAATAGGGTATCATTTGATATCACTTTTTTAAGTACCTTTTAAAAAAAAAAAGTTAATTTCTTAAAAAAGTACTTTTATGTAAATAAAAAAATCACAAGTGTGTTTGGTAGCTTAAGGATAAGAGTTTTTTTATATTTTGCACTCATGGAGTTTGACCTAAATCCTCAATTGGTCCTGGATTCAATTTCAACACAACACCCTAGATTTTGTCAATCATTTTAGTTAAGGACAAATCATTAACGGTGTTAGAAAATGGATGAAAATTGGTCATGTGCAAGACACATGACCTTTTCATTAAGTGTATCGTCATTTTTTATTTCATTAAGGAAAATGAAATATTGTAATTTTCCTTCAACCAAATAGAGCCCATTAAATTAGTTGATGACATGACCCTTAATTTTAAAGGAAAATGATGATATTAGACTTAATAAAAAGGTCTTGTGCCAAGTGTCACGGCCTTAACTTGTCCAATACTTGTTCTTGCACATTGCCGCTTGTCCGGGACTCTTTCTATTTGTTTTCTAGACTAGTTTTGCTTAGTTTAGTTATTTCTTTCATTTCTTGTACAAAGACCCCGTTATGTTTCCTCGAGCATAATGATATCTATTGTAATCATTTGTATTTTTTTTTCCTTAAAGTACTATGTAAGAGGACATGCTCTTGAAATCAATCAAGTCTTTCACACCTTGTAGCCTTTGATATTAATACAATTGTTATTGTTATTATAATTGTATTCCTCTCTACATTTCCGGCATGTGTTGTTGTAGAGAAACTACTTCCGTTATTTAAGATCATCTAATCTTCATACTTGCTACTAGGTGATCTCCTAGTTAGTGCCGCACGATCTGCTTTCCAGCATCGAAAGACTCGGTCCGTGACACTTGGCACATAACCAATTTCCATCTATTTTTTAACACTGTTAATGATTTGTCTATAATTGAAACGATTTACATATTTTAAGGTGTTATGTGTTCAAATTGAAATTATAGAGACCAATGTGGATTTAGGTCAAACTTCTGGGGTGCAAAATGTTAAAAGCTCTAGAGATAATATATTAGTATTATTATCTCTTAATCCAAAACAAATTTATACATGATTAAAAAAAGTAAATGGAGAGGTTGTAGTCCATCAATATTCATGGATCTCTTACAATATAAAATTGAAAAAACAAAAAACAACTATTTTCTCGCTTAAAAAACAGTACTTAAAATCATGTTTTTATTTTTTTGATTTTTAAAACTACTTTTTTTAAGTGAAAAACAAGTGTTACTTCAAAAGATTATTTTTATTCACAACAAAAAATGCACATAAAAAAAAAAAAAAAAAAAAAAAAAAAACATTACCAATCGGTGCCAAAATTATTAGTTACTTACTACCTTGTCAAAGTTCTTGAAGTTAAATTTAGTAATGTTGTGTAGTATTCTATTGCCAATGGTAAGGTTGTTCCATTGTGACCTAGATGTTCCGGGTTCAAATATTAGAATTAATCTCTCTGTATATAAGGATAAAACTGTGTACATCTAATCTTCTCCTAACCCCTTCAATAATGGGAGCCTTTATGCACTGGACTGTCCTTTAGCAGTTCTATCACCAACTTTGCATTCATCTACTAAGGCAAATATATGTTTGTATTTTTTTAAAAATCAACTCCTTTATGGCATGTCAATGCATGTTAAATCATAAAGACAAATATTGCCTTCCACAGTATGCTTGATCATAGTTTTGTATGCATTTTGTAGAATATGGTATGGGAAGTGAGATATCAACGTCTAGTGATGTTTACAGCTACGGCATCCTCCTGCTGGAAATATTCACGGGAAAGAGACCGACAGACAACATGTTCCAAGATGGATTTACCCTTCATAACTTTGCCAAGGCATCACTGCCGGACAGGGCGATAGAGATAGCAAATCCATTTATTGTTCAGAAAGACAGAGTGCAAAAGAGTCCATGCAGCATAAGATTTCACAAACTTGAAGAACGCATTGCTTCTATAATAGGTCTTGGAGTTGAATGCACTGCAAAATTGCCGAGAAAATGGATGGACATTCGTGAAGTTGCCCGGAAACTAAATTCTATAAGGGGCATAATTTCAAATGGTCAATAGAATTTGTCCATCTTAATTTGCCTCTAAAATGAGGTACTTTATTTGTACTAAAAAAGATCCACTTCCAGTTTCAAGTGTTTATCTCTCTCGATTAGCTTAATTAGAGTACAATTGGATTTTTCAAGAGTGTCAACAAAATTTCTTTGAGAAATATTGGAAATGTCAATAAAGGGCATTGGTGTAACTAGTTGTTGAATCCCACATCATCGATGTTAGGTCCTTCCACCGATATCTATATCTAGTGGTTTGTTAAAGTCCATTCGCGAGAGGGGGTATGTTGAATCCCACATTACGTGTTAATTGATCTTGAGCTATATATAAAGCCTAGGACAATCCTCCTCTTTTAAGGCGTCTTTTGAGAATAAGTTAGACCCCCATTGGGTTACTAAGCTAGCATTGTGTGATTTTTTAATTCCAACATTAGTCTGAAAATTGCAAAACTAAAGGAGTCATATGAATAATTTTTCTCTTTTGCATATTTGTTGTCTTGATTGTTTTGATCTTTTTTGTGTTGAGTTCTCTGTTGGGTGGTTTTGGGCTTCTTTCAACCCCAGAAGTGTGTAGGGTGGTCTTGGACCTCTTACCCCAAAAGTTATTTCATGAGGTGAGACTTTCCCTTACAATTATACCAGTCATTTTTACATCCGATGTGGGATAAACCCAACCATCTCCTCCATACACAGCGAGCCTTTGGTCGGCTATCCCTTGACCAATCTCTCCTTTTGTAGCTATTGGGCCAGAGTTGTTGTAACCTGGACTTTGATACCAATGTAAGGGTGGTCTTGCGTCTCTCTTAACCTCAAAAGTTAACTCATGAGGTGAAGCATTCATTCACACTTATAACCTGACAATCAACCCTTTCCACATCTGATGTGGAATAAATTCAACATTCTCCAATTTCTACATTTCCATAATAAGTCAATTTGTTATTAACGGCAAAGGTAATCAATTACTTTATTGCATAAATTGCAGGGAATATCGTGAATGTTGAACTGTCGTTGTCAACGACAACCCAATCAACTCTTTATTGCGACAACCAAATGGAATTTCTTGCATTCCATTTTCTGCTAGACTACCCCATGATAAATAGGTATGAATATATATCTATATATATATTTATATACCATATAAATTTAGTCAGTAACACATTGATATCAACCATCTTTCTCAGGGAAAAAATGGGATGCCTGTGCCTTGAGGGAGGTTCCACGGGCCTGAATGGCTTAAAAACCGTGAAGTCTTGTTTCTGGCTCGACTAAGTAAGATAAAGGTCGTACACAACTGAGGATTTATCCCGTTTGATATATTATAGTTTAGAAACCCCAAGCCGTTGTTTGAGATCCCAAATAAGTCGATTTTGGATACTCAAATTTCCTCGGAGGGCACAAAAAACCGGTTGTCGTCATGTCCACTTGTTCATAGCTGGAAATTCTACACAGTGAAATGGTTAGTACAATCAGTCTTGCCCTTGTTTTTCAGGAAAGGCCATTTCTAAACTTGATATTGTACTAGACTGTGTAGAGACTTGCATCTAGCACTTGGAGAATTTCTTTCCAATTTGTCTCAGTTTTGATCTTGGTTTTTTATGAATTTGTTTTGATTCATATTTGTTTAATTGTTTTCTTTTTGTTACATAGTAATTATTAAATTTGATTTTCACTGTATGTTCTTTTTTTTATAGTTAATTGTTTTAGGTTTCGCATGTTTCATTGAGCCGTGACAATTTTGATTGCACAACTATTTGTGTTTACCAAAAAAACATATGAGATAATTCTTATGTAATCAAATCTCTAAAACATACAACATAAAAAAGAAAAATCATTATCTATACCTGTAAGGTATATAATATTAAGAAATTGTTCAATAGAGAGAGGCATTATCTACGAACCCTTGATTTGTGCATGCGGCAAAGAGAGAGAGAGAGAGAGAGAGAGAGAGCACCTGACTGACCATGAGTGAGGCCGCGACTGCATAGGATTACTCCCATTGAGGGATTTGTGTGTTATAGTAAGTGATAAAGAATGTTTATAACTTGTGTCCTGTGTAATAGAAAGTGAGAGAGAAAAAGTGATTATAATTCATGATTATGCTCGACTCTTATAAAAAGTGAGATGGAGAGATTTTAATTTAGTTTCTGTAAATTTAATGTATTAGTATTATTACTAATTTCATATATTATTTTTATAATTTTCGTAAATTTAATGACCATAATTTTCATATATTATTTCTATAATTTATGTTTAAATCCGACACTTATAGAAAGCGAGAGAGAAATGAGGATTCTAATTTAATGTTAACTAGTTTTAAACCTACGCAATGCGCAAACTTAAAAAATAAAAATAAAGCATAAGATACATAAACAACGTTTGGTTATTTTAGTACCAATATCCGGAAGCATAAATTTTAGTGAATAATAACATTTTATAAATATTGAATATAAATATACTACTAAAAATTATATAAATAATCATAAAAGTGAAATAATATTTCAATAAATTAACATACTAATATACTATAAAATGACAAAAAATAATCATAAATTAAGATTAATTTTATTAATTTTCGCAAGTTAACAAATTCTAATTTAATTACTTTATATTGTATGTACTTTGTTTTTGGGTGAAAACATTTTTTGAATCACAATTTGTTTTTAATAATTTAAAATGTGTTGCAGGAAAATTAATCAAATATTTGTGCATTGATTTTTAAAAAATTTAAATTTAAACAAAAAAGAGACAAAATTGAGTGGGGTTACTCATTATTTGATTAAAAAAAACAACAAAAACAAAAGAATATGTAAGAACTCAACAAAAGACTTTAAATAGTCATTCTCTATTCTCATTAAAAATTTCTCTCTCCTTTAACTTTTAAATATTAGTATTAGATATTAGATTAGGGAAAATTTAAGTAGTTGCTATAATTGAAATCCTTCTTCTCTCTCTCTCACTCTCTTATACTTGTCACTTACAGAAAGTGAGTGAGAGAGAGGAGAAGATTCTAATATAATGTTAATTAGTGTTTATATCTATTTTATCATTTATATTTTTTCTTAAATTTATTTTTCATAAATTTAATGTTTCAGTATTGTTACTAAAATTAATGTCCATATATTTATTTTACAAAAACAAGATGGATATAAGTACTCTAGATATTTGTCAGTCGTCTGATGTTTCAAGAGACAAAAAACGGTTCAAATTAAATCAAAGTATAACATAAATATAAAATATGTTTTTATTTTTAACTTTATACATCTTATACCTCATTGAGGAAAAATATATATTCTTTATATAATTGAGAAGAGAGAATATATATATATTTTCT
This sequence comes from Eucommia ulmoides, assembly GCA_016647705.1. Taxonomy (NCBI): domain Eukaryota; kingdom Viridiplantae; phylum Streptophyta; class Magnoliopsida; order Garryales; family Eucommiaceae; genus Eucommia; species Eucommia ulmoides. The sequence goes on along the minus strand of CM028336.1, from coordinate 9,533,618 downwards.
CTCTCTCTCTCTCTCTCTCTCTCTCTCTCTCTCTCTCTCTCTCTCTCTCTCTCTATATATATATATATATATATATATATATATATATATATATATTGTTGATGATAATTATTGAAATTTCAAAATAAATACTTAAATAATCACGGAGTAAAACTAATAGTTGTTAAAACAATATTAATGTGAATATTAACTAATCATGTATGGGTAGTAAAATCAAAATATAAAAATTCTATGAAGCAATCTAAGGTGTATATTAAATTAGAATCGTGACGTTAATGTTTACGTAACTGAAACAGAAACAATAGCAAAGAAGAGAAGTAAATGTTTATGTAAAGTAGATTCGCGCTCCCACATTTGTTCTAATGGTTGAATGAACGTCTGCTTCTCAGGATGCAACGATCTTCAAATTTTTGCTATAAGCATTTGAAATCAAAAGCTTCAATGAACTAGACTTGTGAAATAATTGTGAAGTCTCCTATTTATGGAAGACCAAAAGACGCCATTAAATAAATACAATTATGGAAAGACATTTGTTCGCGTGAACGTTAACGCGAATTGTCATCTAATGAATCTTCATTTATGTTCATTGGTATTAATTCAAAATTAACTGTTAAGTATTTAATTAACTGCTTAACTACCACTTAACTTTAAACTGTTCAGGCAGGTCAAGATCCGGCCCAAACCTGATCCAAAGTATATAAACAACACGTAGCTAGTAAAATTCTCTATAATATAAGCAGTGAAAATAAACCAATAAGTATAAGTTCCATTCAAACCCATCTAGTAAAATAATACCAATCACCATAATAAATAATAAATCACCCAGTATAAGTAAAACACCACTCCACCACAACACACACTGGCTAGCCATAGTGATCGTTTTAACCTCACGATCGGGAGTTGCAATGGTACCGTACCCCATAGGATATGCCTTCCTAGCGGGATATAATAACGCTCCGCTGGACTATACCAGACGGGTGAAACAATGTTCCGCTGGACTATGCTAGACGGGTGAAACAACGCTCCGCTGGACTATGACAAACGGGTGAAACACCACTCCGTTGGATTATGCCAAGCGAGTGAATATCTACTACCAATCTCATCTACTCACTTGACACATACACACCCAACCGTGACGACCCACACACATACCATCAGGCCAAACTCATACCGCTACCGTCTCCGTCGTTTACCCCAGCTGATCACACACCCACACACAGCTACTCAATCAGAAACAGAACACACGAACACATCACCGCCACCACCGCCGATGGAGGAACACCCATATATACGACGATTGTCGCCACTATCGTCGAGCCAACCTCACGCCGCCGCTACCCTCACTCATAGTCGAAGGAACTCTGACGAACGGAACCACCACCTCTAACGATCACAACCGCTTCAACGACCCACCGAACCGAAATCATGATCATCTCTCTCTCCTCTGTTTTCTCTCATCTTCTCTCCCGACTGTTTTCTCCGTTTTTCTTCTTCTCCCAGGCATGTATATGAGGTTATATATATATATAATGAAAATCGAGCCACCGACTTCCCATTTTTCTATTTCTCTCGACCCTTCGGCTAATCTCACGGCTCACGCATGAACACACACACACACACACGCATACACACATAAAATATCTTTTCTTTTATTACACCATCTTCCCCCTAATTTCTTTAAGTCTCCTATTTTAATCCAAAATCAACATTTTAGATTTCATTAGTTGTAATTTCACCCCTAATTAAATATTTGGTATTTATTTTAGTCCAGAAGTTTAGAATTCACATTTTGAAAATTGCTAATTTATCCCAAAGATTTTTAAATCAAATAATTAATAGCGTCAACCACCCTACTATTTTCGATTGTGCTCAAATGCAACTCAATTTGTACGTATAAAAAAGATTGGGTCTTACATTGCTAAATCTTCATTATGCCAATGTAGTTAAATCGAAAAAGTTAAAGTTGAATTTTTTTGGTGAAAAATAAAATTGGAGCCGTGGAGAAAATAATATGAGTTTCTTTTCCAATTTTATATTGTAAAGTATTTTTTTTTTCTTTTGTTATTTGTTTATTTTGTTTCAGTTTAATTCATTTTTAATTGTTATATTATTTTAATATTTAAATATCTATGTTAATGAGTACTGATTGTATTTGTAATATACATTAGTTGGTGATATCATTTAAATATTAATTATTGTTGATTCTTAATAAAATAGATGTAGAATGTTACACAAATAGAAGTGATTATGTCAAAAAAAAATTGTTCAATTTTTTTAACAATCGTGCCTTTAGGTACGGGTTATACGCTAATATATTATACAAAATAGGACGGACATAAAAACTCTAAACATTTCTCAGCCATGTGATGCCTCACTAGAAGCCGCCACTTAGCCATCAATTAAACTTAATGCCTAAAATGAGCTAGGCTCCCTTGATCTGAGTCTCTCTCTCTATAGACTTCGCTTTCTCTCACTCACTTTCATTCTGCAACAATTCATCCATCCCATACTCTTCCTCGCTCCCTCCACCCTACCCTCGCCGCCACCTACCCTCTCTCTCTTCTTCTACATTGTTGCACCTCTATTGCAATTTCTACATCGCTCCACCATCGTGGCCGGCCCAACATTTCACTTCCACAATTGCTCTCACTATCTCCTTCTAATGCTCTTTTCTACTCTAATGTATTTTTTTTTTCCAGATGTAAGTTTGTTTTTCTAGATCTATGATTTTGCAATTTAAGAGACCACAAAATCAAGAACTAATTTTTGTTTACAAATCTATGATTTTGCGATTTGGAATAACTGAAAATCAAGATCTCACGTTCTCCGTGTATCTCCTTGCTATGCTCTTTCCCTCTCGGCTGTATTTTTTCCAAACGCTCCTACATCGCGTAAGTTTATCCATTCACCATCTATTCCCCCTTCTCATTTTAGAGATCTATTGTAAGACCCTGATTTAGCATGGCATTATAGTTGTATTTTAGAGCATTTAGAAAAAAAATAAGAAATAAATATGGGGTGAAATTTTGTCAATCAATATCCAAATTAAAAGTTTATGGGTCAAATTGTAAATTTAGAAACATTTATTCTAAATTTGGGTTGCAAATTGTCAATTAAATCTAAAATTAAAAATTTTAGGGATCAAATTACAATTTAAGGAAACTCTTAAAAGTTGAATTGGACTAAAAAGAAGATTTGAAGAAATTAGGAGGGAGGGAAGAGTAATTAAGAAAATGGGTTTTCTAGAAAAATAAAAATAATATATATATATATATATGTGTGTGTGTGTGTGTGTGTGTGTGTGCGCGCGCGCGCGCGCATGTGTGTGCCGTGAGAACAGTCGGAGACAGAGAGAGAGAGAAAGGTGAGCTTCATTTTCAAACCACTAATTACATGCATATATATATATATATATATATATATATATATATACATGCATGCTATGAGAATTAACTAGAAAAAACAGGAAGAAAAACTCAGAAAAATCTAGAGAGAGAGGGGGGTCGTCGGAGCGGTTGGTGATCACTGGTGGTGGCGGGTTTCCGATCGTTGCTGTTACTCCGGTGTGGTTGTGTGTGTGATTGATCAAGCGTGTGGGTGTATATGTTTGTTGCTCTGTTCAGTGTGTGACTGTGTGTGTGCTCTGTTTTCCGTTCATTGTCGTCGGAGATGTGGGAGTCGTCTGGCGGTGAATGTTTCGTGTGGGTGTGTTGTCTGTTTGTCCGTCGTGGGTGTGTGGGCGTGATCGGAGCAGTGTTCGGCGGGGGAACTTGTCTGCGGCGGTATTACGGTTCACCAGCCATCATGTGTGGGTATGTTGTTCGGTCCGACGGTGTGCATGGGTGTAGACGTTGAGCGTGTATTTCGGTGCATGTGTGTGACTGTGTGTTCTGTTCTGGTTGGACGGCGAGTGTGTGAGCATCGTGGATGTGTATGTGTCGTCATGTGTGTGGGAGGTGAGACCAGTGTGTGTGTGTGTTTCGCCGCCGGTATGTGTGTGTGTGCTGTTTCGATAGCGTGTGTGTGTAACTGGGTGTGTTGTGCGACTGTGGGTGAGTGTGTGTCGTTTGGTTGGACGACGGGTTGTGGGTGTTGTTCGCGTGTCGCCGCCAGTGAAGGGTGTGAGGGGTGTGTGTGGTCGGATGGCAGGAAGTCAAAATAGAAACAGGAAAACAAAGAAGAAGAAGAAGAAGAGAAGAAGAAAAAAAAAAGAAAATGAAAATGAAGGGGGAAAAATTACACAAACACCCCAAATAAAAACCAAAAACCCAATTTGCGGCCGGCGGGCGATTCGGAATAGGTAAAAATTTAATCGAGTATTATTATCGATTAAATTAAATTACTAAGTATTGAAATCTTCGGAATCGTAATAATATTTTTATAAATATTAATTTTAATAAATTTGTATAGTAAATACTAACGTAGCGAAACGAACGAAATAACAATTTTGCATAATTAAATTTGAGAAATGGGGAATTTTAAAAATAAAATTTAGAGCTTGCATTGCACGTTAGGTTATTTTAAATAAATATTAATTTAGGCCTATCGTTGTTAGGTTCACAAGCGCCAGTGTCCCAATAGGTTTCGGACAATGACGTTTTTGCAATGCGAAAAACAAGGTGAGTGTACTGTCTTCTACATAAATTACAAATCGTATTTTCGTATATATTATGGAAAATGTGTTTAATTAAAATTGGATGAATTTGCAACTTATATGGATCAAACAGTTTTGGGTGTTTTGGAAAAATATTTTGTGAATTATGTTGGTTTTAAAAGGGTGGAAAATGATTTGTTGAATCTAGTTGGTTTCTAAAAGGGGGAAAATGATTGTGGACCGAGTCGTTTGTTTTTGGGGTGAAAATTGATGTTTGGTCCGATTATACCATAGTATTTCTTCCTGAAAATGATGTTGATTACCTGCTAAGCATAGTCCTGCAGAGTGTTGATTACCTGCTAGGCAAAGTCCGACAAAACGTTGATTACCTGTTAGGCATAATCCGGCAGAGCGTTGATTATCTACTAGACATAGTCCTGTAGAGCGTTAATTACTTGCTAGGCAAAGTCCGACAGAGCGTTGTTTATGACCTGTTAGGAAGGTAAATCCTACGGGTGGTACGGTACCATTAGAATTCCCGATCGTGCAGTTAAAACGATCCTATGGTTAGTCGGAGGGTGGTGTGGTGTTTTGTCGTATACGGTAAATCGGTTGGATAAATTTATATATATTACTTTACACTAGATTGGTGTATCCATATATATATATTGGTGTATCTATTATTTTGGTTGACTGGTGGGATATTTTATCATGTGATGAGATGTTGGACTAGTGGTTCTAAAATATTTGGACGGGTCGATTTAAAATATTTTGAGGTGGCTGTTTTAAAATATCTGGATTAATTGATCTAAAATAATCGGGTTGATTGATTTATAATATTTGGATTGGATATTTTCAATATATATATATTGGTTTATTTCATTGGGAATAGGGAAACTGGATTTTCGTACGGTGTGTGATTTTATTATATTGCTATTGGGTGTTTTAAATACATTATTTCTTTACATTGTGGACAGAGGGGAATTGGTTCCGAATGTGGTGTGCGATATGTGGTATTATCGTTCTATTATTTCTTTTCATTGGTGGCAGTGAAACCGGGTATGTGATTATATTATTTTATATTTCAAAGTATGATGTTTATTATTTATACTTGATTCATAAAATATTTTTTTTATTATGAAGACAATATACCGATAAAAGTTTTGAGATGCAGGTACTGCGGCTAGGAGTGGTCCGCTACTAGTACTAGGGAGAGTCCGGAGGTAATGTCGTGTTGGAGGTGAGTCAGTCGGACGTGAACCGTGGAAAGTTCAGGTATTTTAATAATTATTCGGTTGGATTTTCGGGACAAGTATATATATTTTACAGTAGTGCGAGTGTGTATGTATATATGTCTATTTGATACTCGGGTTTGGTCTGATGACGTCAGGTCGACGTCACGCCCGGTCTCGGGTGATGGGTGCCCGGGGTGGGGTGTGACATCTATTGAAATATCTTAAGTTGAATTTGGGTAAGGAATTTGATAAATCCATGAAATTTGTAAATACCAAAGTTTTAAAATTCTATAAATTTTGAAATCCCATCATTTACAAATACTTTGTTTGGATAACTTTTTTGGATGAAGAATTTGATTGTGTAATTTTATAATTTCTTTATTCAGATAGACAAATATTTATACGTAGAATTTTGAAATTTATTAAAAAAAATTAATAATCAAAATATGAAAATATATCTCATAATATATTTTTTATTTAGTAATTTAATAATATGATTTTTATACTATTTTAGTAATATAATTTTGATAATAAAATTTTAATCATACCTAATTATTTTAATAATATAATTTTTATACCTATTTTGCAAATATAATTTTATTATATAATATATAGAGAGGAGAGAGAATTTTGAAATTCATACAATTACAAAATAAAAAATGGGATTAAAATGAAATAGATGAAAAATTGAAAAAATAGCAAATTCTCTCTTGGAAGAATTCAGAAATAATATGTGTTTTGAAGAGATTTGTAATTCCCTCTTACTCTCCTATTTTACAAATCAGTGGATTTCATAAATTCCTCTTCATAGTACTTAAACAAGAAACTACCTAAATAGAATTTGTGAAATCCCTTGCGCATATGAAATTCTCAATTAAATTACCTTACCAAAACACAACTTTACATTTTTTGGGGTTGTAAGGTTCACCCACAAACTACCGTTATAATGAGCAAAAAATGTTTACGCCTACTAGGTTTGCCCCTTCTTATTTGAATAAGTAAATCAAGATTTAAGTTTCAGATTTATGTTTGATGTTTATAAATTTGTCTACTTTTAAGTGTTTTCTATAAATTTATTCATGTTGATTATTCTTCATTTTTATATATTCTTATACCAATCTCAATCCGATTGTTGTTTCTGCTTATATTAGAAAAAAATTACTTCTAATTGTTGTTTCAGTTTTTTGTTGGAGTGTTTTTTAGGTTAATAACACTTTATCCATGTAATTTAATTTATTTACACTTTACCCTTTGTACTTTACACGTTGTCATTTACTCTCTTTATGAGTTATGGACCTAAGTGTAATACTAACTTCTTTAAATGAAAACATGAAATGTTGATTTTACTCTTCATAATTATTCACAATTATTGGGGCGTAAAGTATAATTAACCCTAAATGGAGATCCTCTCTTTCTAAAAACTTTGAGAAGCTCTCTCTAAAACCTCCGCCGCCGCCGCTAGGGTTTTAGAGTGCGAAATGCTTTGAGCGTCGCGACGGTTGTCGGCGAAGGAGAAAGTGAGAGCACAATCTTCATGCGAGCGTCGATCGACCTCTTTGATTTCACTCGATTTCCCGTTTGTTTTCCTTCGATTTCCTGTTCGTTTCCCTTCGATTTTCTCAGATTCTGCGATTTCCTCAGATTTTCTGTTTGTTTCCCGTTCGTTTCCCTTTGATTTCCTTAGATTGTTCGATTTTTTACGCCAGATTTGAGATCCTATGTCTCAATTGTTGATTCCATCACTGCTAATGACGAAAATTGGGCATTCTAGGTGAGTGTTTCGAATTCGAACAAGCCCCCACCATTGAAAAATGGGTGGTTGTTTGTCTTGAGGTTGTCTGTTTCAATTTCTTTTTCCATTCTGTATTTTCAATTTTCACATATCAAGTCCATTTTTTTTTTCCAAGTTCTTTAGAAAATGAACGAAAGAATGTAAGAAGCAAGAATGTCTCTTGCATCATGCAGAGAAATTGGCTCTGGTGTGGCACCCAATTTTTCACATCCCTCGCCGCCAATATCGCGATCGATCTAGCCGATTTCCTCGCCACCCCGATCTCTCTGCCCCCCTCTCTACGGAGGACCGTATCTCGCTCGAAATGAGCAGATCTGGTCGGATTTGAAGGTGGCATTCCTCGGCGAAGGTCGGCTTTGGGTTGTGATGTACGGCGGCATTCGGATCTAGACGCTTTGGAGAGTACGTTGAAGCATGTGAGAGATGGTGTGTCGGTGTTGGACATGGAGTCATGGACCCTAAGTCCACCGTCGGCGGCGGGGTTGAGGATGTCTACGGTGAGGATCGTGTCACCGAGGAGCAGCTTGTCACCTCCTGGACTCTCTCTGTCGCTAGGTACGCTCCGATTTCACAGATCGTCATTTAAATTTCGGTAGATTTTGATTTTCTTCTTCGTTTATGCTTAATTTTAGCCTGATTTTGCTCTGAATATGTTGAATTAGCTTGAATTTTGTTCTGTTTCTTCAAAAAGATTCAGGATTGCTCTTTTTCAGTAATTTGTTTGTAAATTGTAGTCGACTTGATGTTTGTTTGGAAGCGGTCAAATTTAGTGGTTTGAATCTTGTGGATCTCCACTTGTTGACGATTTTTTTTTTTTTTTATCATTTCATGTGATGTTATTTTAACTGATTCTGTTTTTGCTTGGCTGTTGCGGTTAAATAATAAATCTAGACTGGGAATCTTCATTTTCTTCATGTAGTGTTAGAACTTAGAATTGGGTTTGGGACATTGATATTTACACTCCAAAAGACAAATAATTTCACTCTATAATGTGATTTAAGTGAATAGGAAAAATTTGTATACATGGGCTCTCTTTACTTGTGCTTTAACACCCAAGATTCATTAATTCGACTTCTGTTTTTAATTTTTGCGTAGCTAAAGTTCGGAATGAAACCCCTTGAAGAATTGTGGGGGTGGGTGGGTGCAAATTAGGTCTTTTGCTGACTGGAAATTAGGTTTTTTGAATTAGCTTAATGATTTTCTCTTTTTAAACTTCAAATCCGTACTTTTTCTTGTATTAATTTCTTTTTTTGGGCCATCTTTCTTTTTCATTCTTTGAATATTGCTTCAACTAAGTACAGTTTCTAGACGTGATTGCAGGAATTCAAGTTTGACGAGTATAGAGAGAGGCGAAGAAATGTTGTCGGCAGGGAGTTCATAGTTTTGGTCGACATTATAGATAGAAATTATGGTTTGGACGGTGTTTAAGAGGCGATATTGTTATTTTTTTGGGCTATTTTTTTTTTTTTTGGATATTGTTTGTATAGTGTTTTAATCAACTAAAATATTGTTGATGGTGTATTGAATAAGAAGTGAATTATAATTGTTTGATAGTGAACTTCAGTGAATGAATTTTAGTTTTTTTTTGTTTTTTTAAAAAAAAATATTTTGATGAGAAAATTTGGATTATCATGAATGATCGTATATATTTAACTTCGTGAATGATAGGGTAACCGACAAAATAATGATAATTCATATTTCATTGCTATAAATATTACTAAATTTGCAAAAACAACAACAAAAAAATACAATTGTTTAGAAAATTAGGTTTCTCACTTTGAACAACTTTCAAGTCGGCTATTCTATCACATTTGTATTTTTTTTTTCTCGAAATTCATTTAATATCACCACTATAAACGTTTGAAGAATACATGAAAAATAAAAATAAAAGAAGTAAGGGTAAGAAATTGTATTAGAAAGATTTTTTGTTAAGAGGATAAGTAGGGGTAAAATAGGAATAAATATTATGAATTTTTGAGAGAATTCAACCAAAAAACATGCCCAGTCTCGGAAATCGCGCGTGCACAACACCATGGTTAGTTTAGATGGAAAGTGTTAGATTTGCACTTAAGTATAAGACCACCTGGAGGGGGGGGGGGGAAGTGGCGAAGTTCAAACCACAGGGGGTGTGCTATTAAGGGTTAATAACACTTTACCCCTGTGGTTTTGCTCATTTGCACTTTACTTCATGTGGTTTGAACTTCACCACTTATCCCCTATAGTCTTGGACTTAAGTGAAAATCTAATACTTTCCATCCAAATTAACCATGGTGTTGTGCACGCATGATTTCTGAGACTGAGCATGTTTTTAGGTTGAATTCTCTAAAAAAATCATAATGTCTATTTTTATTTTACCCCTACTTATTCTCTTAACAAAAGATTCATCTTTCTAATACAATTTCTTACCCCTACTTCTTTTATTTTTATTTGTCATGCATTCTTCAAGTGTTTATAGTGGTGATATTGAATGAATTTCGGGAAAAAAAAAAAAGCAAATGTGATCGAATAGCAGCCTTGAACGTTGTTCAAAGTGAGAGACCTTAATTTTCTAAACAATTGTATTTTTTTTTTTTTTTTGCAATTTTAGTTATGTTTATAGAATATGAATTATCATTATTTTGTCGGTTACCCTATCATCCACGAAGTTAAAAATATACGATCATCCATGGTAATCCAAAATTTCCCATCAAAATAATTAAAAAAACTAAAATTCACTCATTGAAGTTCACCATCAAACAATTATAATTCACTTCTTCTTTAATACACCATCAACAATATTTTAGTGGATTAAAACACTATACAAACAATATCTCAAAAAAAAAAAAAAAAAAAAAGCCCAAAAAAATAACAATATCGCCTCTTAAACACCATCCAAACCATCATTTCTATCTATAATGATCTACCAAAACTATGAACTCCATAAAATCCATGCCGAAAACATTTCTTCGCCTCTCTATACTTGTCAAACTTGAATTCCTGCAATCACGTGTAAGACCTCAATCGTAGCACGTACGTCATTATAGTTGCATTTTAGAGTAACTGAAAAAATTCGGAGTGAAATTGGGTCAATTAAAATTCAAATTAAAAATTTAGAGGTCAATTCGCAAATTTAGAAACATTAAATCCAAATTTTGGGAGGTAAATTGACATTTAACTTTTAATTAAAACTTTTAGGGCTGAAATTGCAATTTAAGAAATTCTTAAAAGTGGACTTGGACTAAAATGAAGATTTTAAGAAGTTAGGGGGAGAAAAGAGTAATTTAACAAAAGTTTATTTTAATTATATATATGTGTCTATGTGTGTGTGCATATATGTGTGTGTGATTGTGAGCTCAGCCGGCCGGAAGGAGAGAGAGGAGCAGGTGATGTGGCAGGAGGAGCTCAATGCTTAGACCACTAATTACATACATATAAATATTTGTTCATGCATGTAATGATCACCAAAATCTCAAAGAAGAAGAAAAGATTCAGAAAATCTAGAGAGAGAGAGAGAGAACCGGAGGAGGGGGGTCGTTGGATGTTCGTGATCGCCGGTAATGGTGGGTTCTTCAGCGTGATGTGTGTCTCGATGCTGATCATTATCCTGGTTGGCGGGATGTGTGTGTGTGCCGTTCATTTGTCTTGTCCAATGGCAGGGTGTGTGTGTGTGTGCTCTGTTTCTGGGTGTATCAGTGTGTGTGTGTTTGATCCATCAATGGTGCGTGTGATTTGCTGGTTGGCAGTGTAATGTTTTGTTGATCGTGTGTGTTCTATTTCATTTTGTCGTAGTGCGTGAGTTGCTCCTCATCGATGGGGAAGGAGTGTGAGCAGTCGCCGTTTTGCTGCCATGCATGTGGGTGTGTGTTTAAATCAGGGGTGTGTGTGTGGGCGTGTGTTGCTCTCTGTGTGTGTGTAGGGTTCAGATAAGGTTGCGTGGGTGTGTGTTCTGTCCAGTTCGACAACGTCGTGTGTGCATGTGTGTATCGTCTGGTCGGACAGTAAGTGTGTGTGTGTTCCTCAATTTATTTCGGCGTGTGTATGTGTGTGGGTTCGGTCGGTTGTCGATCAACAGCGATGACGGTGGTGTGAGTTGGTTGCGTCGACGGTGTGCCGCTATGTGCGTGTGTCGTCGTCGGCAGTGGTTGTCGATCCGGTGGTGTGTCATCGGCAAGTGGGGGCGTGCATGTGTTCGTCGTGTGTGTGTGCGTGTCTCCGGGTGTTCATTCGACGGTTGTTGGTGTGTCCTGTCCTGGTATTCGACGGTGTAGGTGTCACCGGCGGAGAGGGGCGACTAAGTGAATGGGTAAGAAGGGCGTCAGAGGCGCCGGTTGGCTGAAGTGGATCAGACGCTGGAAAAAAGAGGAAGAAAGAAAAAGGAAAATAAATTACATAAACAACCCCAATAAAATTCAAAAATCCATCTTGTGGCCGACGGACGATTCAGAACAGGTAAAATCTAAATCGATTACTATTTTCGTTAAATTGAATTATTAGCAAACGGGATTATAATTTTGGAATCGTTAATTCTAATAAAGGTTGTCACCATCCATATTAATAAATGCGTACGATAATTATTAACAAAACAAAATTTACCGAATAATAATTTTTCATAATAAAATGTGGGGACGGGGTAAATTGTGAAACTTAGGGTTTGCATTTCATGATTAGGTTATTTTAAATAAGGTATTTATTTAGGCCTTATCACTATTAGGTTCGCAGGCACCGGAGTCTCGGTAGAGTGTAGTCAGTGAAAGTTTTGCGGAGTGGATAACCAAGTGAGTGTACTGTCTTCTTGTCAAACTATATATATATATATATATATATATATATATATATATATATATATATATATATATATATGGATCAAGCAGGTTTCTGGGTGAGTTAAGAAAATGGATTTTCGATGAATTGTGTTGGTTTTGAAAGGAAGTTAAAAATGATTTTTTGCTGAAATTTGGTGGTTTTAAAAGAGAGTGAAAAATATCTGTTTTATTCTAAATATGTATGGTTTTAAAAAAAATAAAAAAATAAAAATAAAAAGTGAAAAAGTGATTTTGGTAAAATCAGACGTTTCCTTTTAAAAGAAAGTGAGAAATATGATTTTCGAATAAAAAGTTGATTTTTGGAAAAGAGAGGTGGATGTGTGATCTAACGATGTTGATTAGACGATATTATTACGTTGTGACTTGATGATGATGTTATTAATTTGACGATATTGTTGATTAAACGATACTATTGATTCGTAATTTGATGATGTTATTGACTTCATGATACCATAATATTTATCCGCTTCGGCGGAGTGATATTATCTGCTTCGGCGGAGTGATGTTTATCTGCTTTGGCAGAGTGATGTTAGACGTTTATACTGCGCAGTGATTATCCGCTTTGGCGGAGTGATGGGTGTTCGTTAAGAAGGCAAATCCTACGGGTGGTACGGTACCGTTGCAACTCCCGATCATGAGATTAAAACGATCACTAGGGCTGGTCAGTATGTGTTTGAGTTGTGTGCTTAAAAAGTGTGTTTGAGATGTGTGCTTGAGATGTGGTGTTTTACGTATATTAGCTGATTTGATATTTATTACCATGGTGATTAGTATGATTTTTATATTAGTTGGATTTGAATGGAACTTAATTATGTCGCTTTATTTTCCCTACTTTTATACTGGGGATTTTACAAGATATATGGTATTTATAAACTTATGCTTGATCCATTTAGATGTTATAGAATAAGTTTTTATTATTAAAAATATTTTTACTAAGAAGGCAATACACTCGTAGGTGAAGCAGCTAGGAGTCGGTCCTCTACTAGCGCTAGGTAGGGTCCTACGATGGAGTCGTGTGGAGGGTTGAGATGAGCTTTCTGAGGCGAACTTGTGAGAGGTTCATGGTATTATATTTTGCTGTTAGTATATTTGGGGAACGGGTGTGTTCCCATAACAGAAATATGTATAGCTTCATATAGGTGACGATTTATTTATATATATGCATATTGTCGTGTAATAGATGGTTGGTTGATTGTTTTCGATGATGTTATGATGTCGTCACGCTAGCCCGGGATGTCGGGATTTCGGGACGGGTCGTGACATCACGCTTGGCCTTGGGTAACGGATGCCTGAGGTGGGGTGTGACATCACGCCCATAAACTATACTTAGTTGAAGCAATATTCGAATAATGAAAAAAAAAAAATCTAAACAAAAAACAAACAACTTTTGAGATAAACAACTATCAACACATCATTCCTCATGGGTTTCAACTACACTATCATCGTTCAAGACGAAGGAGGTGTGAATGACTTCTCAGATCTGGAACTACACCATCATCATTCAAGACTAAGGAGGTCTGAACGACTTCTCATATCTGGAACGAGTTTAGGGTGAGAGGTGATGAGTAAGAGGTGAGCGATTTTTTAGATCTGGTACGAATCTGAGAATAGCTCTCAAATTTGAGACCGAGAGCAAGAGTGAGAGAATGAGTTGGGGAGAGTGAAAGGTCGTCGGCGGTGAGATCGTTTGAGAGAAGAAAAAAATCAAACAAACAAACAAAAAATAAACCTCTAGAGCGTCCAGATCCGAACGCCGCCGAACATCGCAGCCCAAAGTCGACCGTCGCTTAGGAACATCACCTTCAAATAGGGGTGTGCATAGGTCGAAACCCACCGGTATGCCCATAACCTGTCACCCGACCCGACTTTGTCGGGTCTGGAAATTCGAAATCCGATGCCGACCGATTACGTCGGGTTCCGGTCGGAGGCGGTTGGATTGGGATACACCATAAACAAAATAGAAATCATTCAAAGATTCCAATCCAGTAAACGAAATAGAAATGATAAACTCAAACCTTAATCAAAAGTAGATAATCTAAAGTACAGATTTACAAAAAAATGAAGCAAAACACTGTTGTTAAGGCTCCATTTGGTTGTTGTGGTTTCGAGATGAAGCGGCGACTGAGGAGTAATGAAGCAAAACACTGTTGTTAAGGCTCCGTTTGGTTGTTGTGGCTTCGAGGCGACTGAGGAGTGATGAAGCGGCGACGAAAACCCTAGAAATCATCCTTTATTTTTAAGGGATGAGAATCAAATATATATTACGAAGAAGAATCGAAGAAGAAGAAGAATAAGAATTATCAAAGAAATCGAAGAAGAAGAAGAAGAATCAAAGAAGACGAAGATGAAATCGTTTCGGAGAAGAAGTCAAAGTAACGAGAGGCGACGTGAACTGAGCCCTAAGCCCTAAAATCGTATAAATAGCAAGAGAAGACGGTCGGGTCGGATGTGTTCGGGTGGGCGAGGACTTGAACCGCTATCCGATCCGAATTTATCACTCCTAATCGGGTTCAACCGACCCGACTGGTTTTGAACTCATCAGGCCCAAATTTTACGGGCCGGGTCGGTCGGGTTTTTCGGGCAGGCCGAGCCTGTCGGTTATTTTGCACACCCCTACCTTCAAATCCGACCAGATTTGCTTATTTTGAGCGATATATGGTCCTCCGCAGAGAGGGGGGTAGTGAGATCGGGGCTGGGAGGAAAACGGCTAGATCGATGGCGAGGGATGTTAACTTCATGGAGGTTCGGAGGAGCATCGTCACGAGATCTAGGAGAGACCAAGATTGAGAGCCAGAGGAGGAGAGAGAAAATTGCCGAGAGCGAGGTAGAGCAGAGCCGGAGGGTGGAGGCTAGAGCTCAAAGCAGGCAGGCGATGGCGGTGGTGGAGAAATCCACCGCCATTGCCAAGGGTTTTTAGACAGAGAGAGTTTTTAGAGAAGGGCTGCGTTATCAAGTCTTTTTTTTCTTCCTTTCTAAGGTTAATTACACTGTACACCCCAATAAGTGCTAATAATTACAGAAGGGTAAAATCGACATTTTAAACCTTCTGTTAACGGAGTTATCTTTGCACTTAAGTCCAACAACCACAGGGAGGTAAAATGCAAATGGGTCAAACCATAGGGGGTAAAGTGCTATTAACATTTTTTTTTTGACATATTTGAGTTTTTTAAAGGGTTAATTAAACTTTACCCCCATATAGTTTGACTGATTTGCACGTACCCCCCTATAATTTGAAAATTGTCACTTACCTCCCTGTGGTTAGATTTTCAAACCACTTACCCTCGATATAGGGAGTAAGTGCAACAAATATCTGACCAGAGGGGGATAAGTGGCGATTTCTAAACTATAGGGGGATAAAGTATAAATTGACCAAACTACATGAGGATAAAGTGCTATTAACCCTTTTTTTAAATTAGTGTTTTTTAATGATGTGTGTAGAGAAAACCTCCATCTCCCTATGGTTCAAGTTTGCATTGGATTGTGATTCGATGTTGAATTTTCATATTTAGTTCTTCATAATTATTGCAATTAATCTAATCTACTTCACGCATGTCTTCAAACAATACTCTATCTTCCCTGACTTTCATGCTTGGGAATTTTGGATTTATTTGCACAATATTTTTTTATTTAAGCTTTCAATTGTATTTAGGAGTATACATCATATTGGTTAGTTAAATATTCTTACCCAATTTTGTTACTCTTTCTAAAATTATTATTGGATTATTTTTAATTTTTACATGTTGATTTGAATTTTTTTCATTTGGATCATTGGTACAGTGTAGTTGGGTTCATTGAACTTCTATGGTCATTTTCTAATGTTTAGGGGACATCATATTTTGGTCGTAATGAATATTTTCTTATAATGGACAGTGAGAATATTTATTTTAAATTTTGCACATATTCAGGCCAAGTTCGTGTGTTGATAGTGATGGGATTGTCCTGACAGATCTGTAAAGATAATATTCTTATATCATATTATTTTTGAGACTTTGCGGATGATAATCTTAGTCATATGGTCAATAATGATAATAATGAAGCAACAAATTTGATTGTGAGTATCATATGGTAAATAAAATATTAGGTTTGGATAAAATTAATATTTTGTTATAGGGAAGATGGTATCTCAATTTTGTTAGCAAAACCACCATATTTGTTTTGATTATTTATTCTTTACCATCTTCATTTTGTATTGCTTTGGGATTGGATGATCTTTGCCAAAATGCATAATTAGCGCCAAATGTAATAAAATCTAATTTTGATCTTTTTTGGAGGGTTTCAGGAATTTTACTATGAGAATGTAAATCTATTCTGCTGGACCATGTCAATTAAACAAGGCATTGAAATTGTTCATTTTTTTTTAGGTACCCTGAAACAAATATTTGAAATTGATCTGGGTTCGATTGGGGTTGATTTCTAAGTGCTGCCTCTGAAAAAATATTCTCAAGATAAGTAGCTACTAGCTACATTTTTTTCCGGTTAATTACACTTTATTTCCCGTGGTTAGGTTATTTTGCACTTTGTCTCTGTAGTATTCCATTAACACTTTGCCCCCCGTGGTTAAGTTTTTGTTGCATTTTACTCCCTTTGTCAGCACTTTGCCCCCCTCATAGTTATGCCTACATCACAGGATAAATTGCAACAAAACCTAACTACAAGGAGCAAAGTGGTGACGAGGGAGACAAAATGTAAAACGGCCTAATCAGAAGAGCGTAAAGTATAATTAACCTCTTTTTTTTTTGGTATTTAATGTTTTCTTTTATTTAATTTTGTCCAGTTTATTTTTATTTAGTTGGTTTAGTTTACCTTCGACTATGTTTTATCTCTTACAAATCTCCAAACTGATCTAAATTCAATTCTGGAGATGAAAGGCCACGCACATGGTTTCTACTGCTGAGATGATGGATCTTTATGGATCATGAAGCATGTAGCAAGTTCGATCAAGAATCAAATACCAAAGGTAAGTTTTAAGGCCCAACTCCAATTTTTATTTTTGGTTTGTTGTTACGCTTAGCATGATTCAAATTTGTTTTTCTTTACTGTATTTGATAGTAAGTCTTTTTATGGATTTATACCACTTATCTCCCTTATCATTTTACTCTAAACTAGATACTTCCTATGTCATTTTATAAATGCTAGTCAACTCCATTGACCACATTTTTCTTGTAAAAAAACATAAATATGGTTTATTTTTAATTCTATTATATATATTTTAAAAAATTCACTGATATTGTTATTTTCAAAAATATACTTTTGACCCCTATTTTTTAAATAATTTCATTATTCCATCTCCCACCGCCACTCCACCTTACTCCATCCACCGTTGCCGCCACCGGAATCCGCCAGAATCCTTACCTTTTGAACATCAAGAAATGTCATAAAAATACAATTAAATATCATCAACAACATCAAGAAATATCATCAAGAAATGCCATCAAGAAAGTCATTGAGTTCCTCCTTTCTCATCCCTCTCTCTCCCTCCCTCCCTCCCTCCCTTCCTTCCTTTTGCTCTTGCAGATTTGGCGTCGAACAGATCTGTGCACTAGATTAGTCCGGCAACAAATCTGGCCACTGATTCATTATCAGATGAATCTGCGAGTGAGAGAGAGGGAGAGAAAAAGAGAGGCAGAAAGGGAGAGAAAAATTTCTGCGGCGGCTGATTCTGGCGACGACAACGATGGCGGTGGCTGATGGAGTGGGAGAGAGAGAGAGGAGGAAGGAGGAGGAGAGGAGAGGAGGCTTAGGATAATTTTTTTTACTCATTAGGGTTATAGGGTTAGATTTTAGAGATGAAATACTAAGGGTGTTATTGTAAAAAATAAAAGAGAAAAATATCTATAATAAACTTAAAGGGTTATTTATTTATTTATTTTAATTTTTAATTATTTTTAAATAGATAAGGGTAAAATTGTTATTACTGTTTGTTGATCTTAAGATTTTGATGAACAATTTAGCATTGATGTTTTGGTAGAACTAACGTTTTAGTTGAGTGTTTTAGTGATTTATAGTTCCACTAATGAAGCAAATTAAATAGATGCTAAACGATGATGTTGAAGATATTGAAGAATTAAGAGTTTGAAGAGATTAGAAAAAACAACCCAGGTGAATCTTAACTCTTAATATCTCAATTAGGAACACACACATGACACAAAATGTATTTTATTATTTATTTGTGTTTTGATTAAGTGAAATTATTTGCTTCTATGTGATTTGAAAAGAAATATTTTTAATTGACTAAAATGGAATATAAGAATATTAGTGGAGCTAATTCAGATGAGAAAAAGATTAAAAGGGCAAAAACGTAAAAGAAAATAAGTTAAAAACGTGTTTAGAAGAGAGATCCAGAATACATTAGTCGACTGATAAGTCGACCGGACCAAGCAGTTGAAAGATCCTGTGTCTCTAAGTCGACCGACAGATCGACCGACCAAAAGGGCTGAACTCTCTGAATCTACAAGTCAACCGATTGGTCGACCGGTGAAGGAAAAACAAACTCTCTGAATCTACAGATCGACAGGCAGGTTGACTGATGAACACCTTGGCTACAACTTGAATCTACCCGTCAACTGGTCGGTCGATCGGATGCACTGTTTCAGGATACTGTTTTATCCGAGATTATATCCAAAAGTAGTCATTTTTGGTTGGGATTTGAGAGAGATTTCGGGGATATTTTCTATATTTAAGATATGGTTTACATATTAATTCATTCCTATTAATATGGTTCATTGAATATTAATGTTTCTCAATTTGGTACTTAAAATTGATTCTATTTTTATTTATGAAGATTGAGAAATATTTGGGGGATTTAATTGAGAGATTTGAAAGCTGTTTTTAAGTAAATTGAACCTAAATGAAGTCATTATAATATAAGGAGTCTATATGTGCTATTAATTGTCATTACATATGTAAATTAGCTGTTAGAAGGCTGATTTCATAATCCTATATATTGACTTGCGAATTTCTTATATTATTAATCATCAATCATTATTGAGAGAGTAAAAAGGTTAAGATCATTCTTGAGCTTTTATAAGAGTTATCATATTGAAATATTGTGAGTTTTTTTGAGAGATGATCTTGAAGATCATTTGCTATTAATCTTTGTTGCTGTCGGATTTGAAGTTACATTGTTCTAATCATTCTTTATGTGGATTCCAGGTGGTATCTTTCAAATTATATTCTTTCGTTACATTATTTGATTATTGTTTGTAAATTGATC
The DNA here is from genome assembly GCA_016647705.1 of Eucommia ulmoides. Lineage (NCBI taxonomy): Eukaryota > Viridiplantae > Streptophyta > Magnoliopsida > Garryales > Eucommiaceae > Eucommia > Eucommia ulmoides. The sequence continues at coordinate 9,513,982 of CM028336.1, read as the reverse complement.
TTAGAAATTGTTTCTGATTTTTGAAGAAAATATTTTTACAAACAATTTCTTGAATCTGATTACGTACTCTAATTTGCTACCCATATCTCGTTAAAATCAGTTCTGAGTGAGATTTCCTGCTTATCATTTTGTACTGGTGAGTAGTGTGATGGGTTAAATACTGTTGGAGGTATTTAATCAAGGGTAACCAGGTTTCAGTCTCTTCCTGTAAAGAGATTGAGGTAGTGATTCTTCCTGGATAGAATTGCGATTTGAGTGATTTGTAAAGGTTCCATCCTACCTAGGAAAATGATAGTTGGAGTATTTTGTGAGGTTTTAATTCTTGAGCCTTAGTGTTAAAAAGAATTAGGTAATTTTTTAGCCTGTAAAAAGTAGAGGTTCTTCCTTAACCTGAGAAAATGATATTATAAAGGTTGATTCTGAGCCTATAAAAGATTCGGTATAAGAGTTTGGTTCCTACCTTTAAAGGGATCTTGGTTTTAGTGGGTGCGACCTCCGTGGAGCTTGGGGGACTAGATTAGCCAAGAGTAACTTGGTGAACCAGTATAAATCTTTGGTGTGCTACTATATTTCCTTTGTTATTTTTGCTGTTTGGGTGTGTACTTAGTTGATTATATTATTCCGCTGTGATATAAAGATAATAATTAATTTAAGATTAAAATTAATTATTTGATTTATTGAATTTTTTTCTGATAATTTTTTAATTACCCAATTCACCCCCTTTCTTGGGAATTCTACTGGGCCAACAATAGGTATCAGAGCTAGTTTAACTCGAATTTTTTAACTAACAAAGATCACATGGCACACATAGTAGACACACTAGCTGAAGGGCAGTCTATGCACCGACCACCTTTATTTGCAGGTGAAAGTTACTCATTTTGGAAAGACATGATGATAGCCTTTCTTCAGGCTACAAATTACAACGTGTGGCTTACAATCGAAGATGGTCTATTCATTCCAAAGAAAAACGGAGTTGAGAAGAAGAAAGAACAACTCACTGCTTCCGATGAGTAGAAACTCTTCATTAACTCTCAAGCTATCAATATTATCTTTTGCTCTTTAGACGCTAACAAATATTTTAGAGTTTCAGGTCGCAAATCTGTAAAGGAGATGTGAGATAAGTTACAAGTCACCCACGAAGGGACAAGTCAAGTGAAGTAGTAAAAAATCTACGCTCTTATGAGAAAATTTGAGTTGTTCAAAATGGAGGAGAATGAATCGATTCATGAGATGTACACTCGCTTCAACAATAAATGCAACAATATGAGTCAACGCGAAAAGTCATACTCCATGAAGGATAGAGTACGAAAGGTCCTAAGGTCCTTGACAAAAATATGGGAGTCAAATGTGATGGCAATCGAGGAAGCCAAACATCTTGGCAAATACGACATTGATGATCTCATTGGGATGACTCATGAATCGACGATTAAAGGTTACGAGGATGATACCAGAAATGACAAGAGAAAATCCTTGGCGCTAAAAGTTCAAAAAATTGAAGGAGATGATGACAGTGATGATGAAAGTCTTGATAGTGAGTAAGAGAAAAATGTATCACTTTTCACAAACAATATTAGAAGAATGACTCGGCACACATTCCGTGGAAGAAGAAACCTCAACATATTTAAAGTGGAATACTACAACTGTCATAAGACCGGTAATTTTCAAAATGATTGTCCCGAACCGAAGAAAGATAGAGAAAATGAAAAGAATAAGAAAGAAAAGAAGAAAGTAAAGAAGATTAAGAAGAAATCAATAAAGGCTACTTGGGATGATACCGATTCAAGTAACTTGGAAGAATCAAATAGTGAGGATACGTTCATGCTTGCATTAATGGCCACTGGTGGTGAGGTAACTGATTGTTCAAGTTCGTGTCCTTTAAATTTTGATGAATTATTTAATATTTATCAAGAACTTTCATATGATTATAAAAACCAATGTTCTAAAATAAATGTCTTTCAAAGTACAATTAACATATTAAACAAGCAAATAGTGGAATACGAATCTGAAAACATTGGATTGAAATCTAAATTGATGGATATGCAATCAATTGTTCTCAAATTCACTGGTGGTGAAAATAACTTGAAAATTCTTTTGGGAAGTTCACGTGGAGTTTTTGATAAAGTCGGTATTGGATTTCAGAAAAATCTTAAATAAAAACGCTTTCATAAATTCTTTTCTAAAACCAAGGATCTTGTTAAATATTTTAAATGTAATATTGTGGGGAATACTATTCGTATATGTTTTGCTAAAATATCTAATTGTAGATAAGTTTGGGTTCCAAAAGGAACTAAAATTGTCCCAACTAACAAGATCGGACCCACTTAGGCAGGGTATCACTTAGAAATTATTTGAGGTGCTCCTTACAGGTTATTCGAAAAGTATCGATAAGCAAGGACAAATCACCGATTTGAAGTTGCATTACTAATCATTATTGTTTCGGTGGAATCTTGGTGAGATCTTTCCAAATTACTTACTATTAATTATTTTTTGATTCTATTATTTATTATTTGGAATTTGATCTTTGAAATTATTTTCTGAATTTTTTTATTGAAAATTATTTTTGAAACAATTTCTTGAGAAAATCGGATTACATGCTTAACTGCTTGCTACCCATATTTATTTATCAGATTTTGAAATTATCACTTTTCTATCTTTAGTATTGGGACATTAATTGAGTTTTAATTTATATTGAGTTTTAATTTATCTGGGGTGGTAGAAGTTCCGAGTGGGAAAATCACTTATCAATTGTTTGTAATTGGTGAGTTGAGTGTCGGATTAGATACTACTGGGAGTGTCTAATCAAGGGTAGTTGGTTTCATTCTCTTCTGGTAAAGAGATTGAGGTTTTGATAATTGCCTCGAGTATAAAAAGATTAGGTGTTAATTTTTCCTTGATTGAATTTGTGAGTGAATTGTAACGGTTCAATCCTTACCGGGTAAAAGAATATTTGGAGCGTGTTTGTGTGAGGTTTAATTCTTGAGCCTAAGGTATAAAAAGAATTAAGTCGTGATTCTCCCTATAATAGAATTATGTTAATCTTTAGCTTAGTAAAAAGATATGTTATTCTTGAACTTGGAAAAAAGAAGAGGTTATTCCTGAACTTGGGAAAAAGAATTGTAAAGGTTGATTTTGAGTTTGCGAAAAGAATCATTGTGTAAGAATTTGGTTCCTACCTTTAAAGGATCTTGAGTTTAGTGGGTGCGAATCTCCGTGAGACTTGGAGGACTGGATTAGCCAAGAGTAATTTGGTGAACTAATATATACTGTGGTGTTCTACTTTGTTTCTTTATATTATTTATATTCTGTTGTTTGGGTGTGCACTTAATTGATAACACATATCTACTGCTATAAAACATAATAATTAATTTTAGGATAAAATTAATTGTTTAATTTTTGAAGTGTTATATTTAAATAATTTTTTAATACTACCCAATTCACTCCCTTTTTGGGTAGCTCACTAGGCCAACAATTACAATAAAAAAATTATTAATTTTTTATTTATAAGAGAGGTAAGTGGTATTTGACCAAAATGATAAATAGGTTGTCTGGTACTTGTAAAATGATATTGAGGTATCTAATTTTTGGCAAAATGATAGGGAAGGTAAATGGTATAAACCCGTCTTTTGCTTACATCTGAAAGATGATATTAATTTTTACCTTTTTCTTACATTATGAATTACTTCAATTTCAAGCTTTATGTACATTTATTTTGCAATTTTTTTTCTCTGAAATTGTCTAATTATTTGTGTTGTAGAAATCCAATGGGTCTAACTCACTATCAAAAAGATATCTTGTAAGAAGAGAATTGCTCTAGGCTTTAAATATAACTCAGGATTAGGTAACACAAGCAATGTGGGATTCAACATGCCCCCTCAAGCACATGGTAGATTTTGACAAACCACTGCGAACAAATATCGCGGGAGGGGGGGAACATCAATGCGAATTCAACACGCTCCCTCACGCGCAGAGTGGACATTGAAAAACCATTGTGAACAGGTATCGGGGGCCCAACATTGATGTGAAATTCAACACACCCAACATCAAACAAGATCCCTCTGGTTTTAGTACCGTGTAGAAATCCAATGGGCTTAACTCACTCCCAAAAAGATGTCTTGTAAGAAGAGGATTGCCCTAGGCTTTATATATAGCTCAAAGTCAGCTACCACAAGCGATGTGATATTCAACACACCCCTCATGCGCAAAGTGAATTTTGACAGACCACTCCGAAAGACATCGAGGGCCTAACATCAATGTGGGATTCAACAAATATTCCGAGCTTAACCTCCTAATTATGTGGCGCTAATTGAGCTCTTCTTCAGTAAGACCTAGGTATTCAATGTCCCAAGTAATGTTCGACGACCATATTGACGCATAATATAGCCTTTCTCCACGGAGCTATTACTCTCACAGTGGAGGGACTTCACTGGGTATAATCTCGGAAGGTCTTTGTGTAGGTACAAGCTCGAAACCTCAGTTCGAATTTTGAAAGGATTGACTGTGGACCGCAAGAAGTTTAAGGATCTCCGATCTTCGAACTTTGGACTCAAAATCTCCATCTTAGCTAGAAAATTACACGTGAACACTGATTAGACCAACTCGTTGTGTTAACTAATTTGAGACACCAATAGAATTGTTTTTATAATTGTCTCCTAAGTGTACCCAAACAAGGAATTTACAAAAGAGGAATTGTGAAATCCTTTTGAGTAAATACAATCCCTCCTCCCGAATCTCTTACACAAACATAATCTAATTCTTAGGGATTTTGACACTTTGTACCCCTAAAGCTTGACTATTATTTCACTTTAGTCCCTATGTTTGCAATTTGAACACATAACATTTTGAAATTTTATAATCATACCACTTCAATCTAAATTAACAACTCTATTGCAAATTTTGGATGACAAACAATTAACTGTCATGCAACCAACTCTTTATAAGGGGATTTTATGGGCATTTCAACCTCTTTCTTTCTTCCTTATAAATTGTGTGAGTATTTGTGTGTGTGTGTCTCTCTTTATATATATATAAGGTCCAAAGTGAGATAATGATCAAACTTCAAGGTGGAAAGTATCAAAATCCCTTATTTATATATTCAAACAGAAACTCTGGGGACCTACATGAGATTTGAGTCAAATTTTAAGGGTATAAAGTGTTAAAATCCCTAATTCTTATTATATTCTTCAATTTTTACTTTTTTTTGTTGTTGTTGTTTCTAATTAATATATCATTTAGTTCTTATGGTAAATATTATTTAAATTTTTTTAAAGCATTGATATATTTTTAAGTCTCAATTAGCGGGTGTGATCTGTTATCAGACCTATTTAAAATATAAATTTTGATTTAATCTTTAAATTAATTTTTGCTAGTGTATTAGTCTCGCCGCATGTGTTTATACCTGTGTAATATTCATTATATATATTTGTGTAATATTAATTACATGTTATAAATTATATGTAACATAGTTACATGTATTTGTATATTTATTAAGTATAATAAATATTTTATACATAAATTAAATATTTGTAATTGCAAAAGTATATTATGAATATTGGTTCTTCTTCTTTTTTGTTTTTTTTTTTTTAATGCGCAATTGTGTATGAGATTTTTTAAAATTATAGATAAAAAACATTTCTACGATTTATGCTGATTCTTGAGCTAAAAGAGAGTTTAAGCTTAAAGAGAAGTCTACGATTTACACTCTCTTTTCTTTCACGGCGGGGGCCTACTATAGACCGGGGAAAAAGCTTGTGGTTTCTTCAATACGATAAGATAACGATAATGGAGGAGGAGCATATGCAGTTCGAACTCCGTCGTCTCTCCGGCCACCAGATGAGTACATAATTTTACTCCCTTCTGCTTTAACCTCTAACTTCCATCGAAACTTCTTACATGAATTAACGTAGCTCTCCTTTTTGCTTTTAGGGTTAGACTTTAGAGGAGTTGATTATGAAAACTCATGGGCAAATCAGACCCCGTTTGGTTACTGTTTCTGGTCCATGATTTCTGTTCATGCTCCCAAAATTTTGGGATTATGCGTTTAGTAAACAGCTTCTGGTCCCAACCTTATATTTACTAGTTCAAAACTTCTTGTACTAGTTCCTTATATTTACTTCTTCATTTTTGCTCTGCTTTTTAGTGGACCAGCTTAAAAACATGAAGTTTTCTACCTCCCAAATCGGTAATACAGCTTCGAGTTCTTCCATTTTTTTGGCTTTCAAATATGTCTGTCTTGTATTCTGCTTGAGCTTGTTGCACTCCACCGTAAGTGCAGCAACACCCCATTTGACGGGTAACAATACGGATCAACTTTCTTTGCTTGCATTCAAGCAAAGGATAAGATATGATCCTTTTGGTGCTCTGAACTCGTGGAATACAACCGTGCACTTCTGCAATTGGCAAGGAGTTACATGCGGTAATCGTCATCGGCGGGTCATAATGTTGGAACTACCATCACTGAAACTGGCAGGATTTTTGTCTCCACACATTGGGAATCTCAGCTTTCTCAGCGTGCTGAGGCCCCATAACAACAGTTTCGTCGGCAAAGTGCCACCTGAAATAGGCCGTTTGCGTAGATTGCAGACCTTACGCCTGAACAACAATTCACTCGTGGGAGAAATCCCCGTTAATTTATCCAGTTGCTCCAACCTCATAGCCCTTTATTTGTCAAACAATAGGCTGGTCGGGAAAATTCCTTCAGAACTTGGTTCCTTGTCAAAGCTTGGGTTGCTCTATATAAACACCAATGGCTTATCTGGTGCAATTCCACCTTCTTTTGGAAACCTTTCCTCCCTTTCAAAGCTTGCGAGGCATTAAGGAATATCAGGCATAGGAATCTTGTGAAGGTACTAACCGCATGTTCTGGAATCGATTATCAGGGTAATGATTTCAAGGCTTTGGTTTATGAGTTCATGGCAAATGGAAGCCTCGACGAGTGGCTGCATCCTTCTAGTTCTAGTGATGATGTTGAAAATGAGGAACAAGATAAAAAGTTGAATTTCGATCAGAGGTTGAATATTGCTATTGATGTTGCTTTTGCCGTGGATTATCTTCATCATGAAAGCCACACCCCGATCATTCATTGTGATCTCAAGCCAAGCAATGTTCTTCTGGACGATGACATGACTGCGCATGTTGGTGATTTTGGGTTAGCAAGATTTATGCCACAAGCTAATCGCAACCACCTCTCTGGAAATCAAACCAGTTCTACTGGTTTAAGAGGATCCATTGGTTATGCACCTCCAGGTAAATCAGTACTAACTTCTCTAGAGATGATTTTGATGCATGCATTTCGTTGGCAATCACAAGAAACTGATTCCGAAATTGTTGGATTGTGTAATGTTGTGATTCGTTTAATAGGGTATCATTTGATAACACTTTTTTAATTACTTTAAAAAAAGTATGTTTATGTTTATGTTTGGTAGTTTAGAGATAAGAATTTTTTATATTTTGCACCCCTGAAGTTTGACCTAAATCCTCTATTGGTCCATATGGTTTCAATTTTAACACATAACACCCTAAATTATGTCAATCGTTTCAATTAATGACAAATCATTAACGGTGTTGGGAAATGGATGGACATTGGTCGTGTTTCATTAAGTGTACTATCGTAATTTTTTATTTCATTAAGGAAAATGAAATATTGTAATTATCCTTCGACGAAATAGAGCCCATTAAATTAGTTGATATTACCCTTAATTTTAAAGGAAAATGAAGGTATTAAACTTAATGAAACGGTCGTGTGCCTGGCACATAACCAATTTTCATTCATTTTCTAACTCTGTTAATGATTTGTCTTTAATTGAAATGATTGACATATTTTAAGGTGTTATGTGTTCAAATTGAAACTATAGGGACCAACGTGGATTTAGGTCAAACTTCAAGGGTGCAAAATGTAAAAAGATTTAGTGATAATATATTAGTATTATTATCTCTTAATCCAAAACAAATTTATACATGATTGAAAAAAGTGAATGGAGAGGTCGTAGTCCATCAATCTCTTACAATATAAAATGGCAGTCTGGTGCTACAAAGTTCCTGTTATGTGCGGGGTCCGGGGAAGGGTCGGACTACTTAGATTTATTGTACGCAGTCTTTTTTTTTTTTTTTTTTTTTTTTTTTTTTTTTTTTTTTGCAATAGGCTGTTTTCACGACACGAATCCGTGAAAAACAACTATTTTCCCTTTAAAAAGAAGTAATTAAAGTCATATTTTTACTTTTTTTGATTTTTGAAACTACTTTTTTAAATTGCAAAGCAAGTGTTACTTTAAAAGAATTTATTTTATTTATTTTTATTGAAAGCAAAAAATGCACATTAAAAAAACATTACCAATCGGTGCCAAAATTATTAGTTACTTACTACCGTGTCAAAGTTTTTGAAGTTAAATTTAGGAACGTTGTTTAGTAGTTCTATCGCCAATGTTAAGGTTGCTCCATTGTGACCTGAATGTTCCGGGTTCAAATCTTGTAAACAACTTCTTTGTATACAGGGGTAAGACTGCGTACATCTAATCTTCCCTATACCTCGACAATGACACGAACTTTCGTGCACTGAACTGTCCTTTAGTAGTTCTATTGCCAACTTCGCATTCATCTACTAAGGCAAATATATGTTTGTATTTTTTAAAAATCAACTCCATTATGGCATGTCAATGCATGTTAAATCATAAAGACAAGTATTGTTTTCCACATTATGCTTGATTATAGTTTTGTACGCGTTTTGCAGAATATGGTATGGGAAGTGAGATATCAACATCTGGTGATGTTTACAGCTACGGCATCCTCCTGCTGGAAATGTTCACAGGAAAGAGGCCGATAGACAACATGTTCCAAGACGGATTTACACTTCATAACTTTGCCAAGGCATCACTGCCGGACAGGGCAATAGAGATAGCGGATCCTGTTATTGTCCAAGAAGGCAGAGTGCAAAAGAGTCCACGCAGCATAAGATTTTGCAAACTTGAAGAGCGCATGGCTTCTGTAATCGGTATTGGAGTTGAATGCACTGTAGAATTGCCGAGAGAAAGAATGGACATTCGTGAAGTTGCCCGGAAACTGAATTCTGTGAGGGGCATAATTTCAACTGGTTAATAGAACTCATCCATCTTAATTTGCCTCTAAAATGAGGTACTTTGTTTGTACTAAAAAATATGCACTTCTAGTTTCAAGTATTTATCTCTCTCGATGAGCGTAATAAGAGTACAATTGGATTTTTCTGGAGTGTCAATAAAATTTCTTTGAGAAATATTGGAAATGTCAATAAAGGGCATTGATGTAACTAGTTGTTGAATCTCACATCATCGATGTTGGGCCCTTACACCGATATCCATTTATAGTGTGGTTTGTTAAAGTCCAGCTTTCGCGAGAGGGGGTGTGTTGATCCTACATCACGTGTGTTACTTGATCTTGAGCTATATAGAAAGCCTAGGGATTCTTCCTCTTTTAAGGTGTCTTTTGAGAATGAGTTAGATCTCATTGGGTTACTACGCTAGCATTGTGTGATTTTTTAATTCCAACGATCGTTTGAAAACTGCAAAACTAAAAGAGCCATATGACTTCTTTTTCTCTTTTGTGTATTTGTTGTCTTTATTGTTTTAATATTTTTGTGTTGAGTTTTCTGTTGGGTGGTTTTGGCCCTCTCTTCAAAATTTATTTCATGAGGTGAGAGTTTCCTTCACACTTATATCAGTCATTTTCACATTCGATATGAAATAAAGCCAACTATCTCCATCCCACACAACGAGGCTTTGGTCGGTTAACCCTGAACCAATCTCTCTCCTTGTGGTTATTGGGTCATAGTCGTTATAACTTGAGCTTTGATATTAGTGCAAGGGTGATCTTGCGTTTCTCTTAACCTTAGAAGTTAGCTCATGGGGTGAGGTTTTCCTTCACACTTATAACCTGACCACCAACTCCTTTTACATTCAATGTGGAATAAACTCAACATTCTCCAATTTCTATATTTCCATAATAAGTCATTTTGTTACTAACGGAAAAGGTAATTAATCATTTTGTTGCATAAATTACAGGGAATATTGTGAATGTCGAGCTGTCGTTGTTGACGACAACCCAATCAGCAAAGGATGTTGCAAAAAATTGAACCGATGGGAACTAAAAGAAACCGAACCAAATGGTTCAGTTTTAAAACTGACTAAATGGTTTAGTTGCGATTTTCAATTAGCAACCGAAGTGGTTTTTGTTTTGGTTTTGGAATAGAAACTGCGAATCTAAACTACAAAACTGAACCACGAAATTGAACGGATAAACCGCGAAACCAGTATTTTAGATATATTTTTATTACATATACGTACCCTTATTTTCTTATATATATTTATAGTTTAACCTATATATATATATATATATATATATATATATATATCTTTTTTATTTACACTTTTAACCCTCTTATATTTGTGTGTGTAAAGGGACTTAGAGTTTTATAATATTCATTTCTGATTTCACAATCATTTGGCTCGTTTCTCCATTCATTTCTTTCTTATCCTCATTTGTTCTCTCAGACTCTCAATCTCATATTTGATTGATTCTCTGAGTCTTTTTTTTTTTTTTTTTTTAAACACTTGATTTGTATTGTTGTGACCTACTATTGTATTTTAATTATGGTTACTAAATAGAAACTTTAATTATAGTTATTTTATGGTTTGATTTTGTTTTTTAGAATTTATATTTTATATTTTAGTTATGTTTTTGTTTATATATAAAAAATAACGGTCCACGGTTTCGCAGTTTTGGTTTTGTTTTTTGATTTTTATAAAATTGAAAAATCTTAAATGGTTTCACGGTTTTGGTTTTGGTTTTGTATAAATTTAAATGGTTTGGTTTTAAAATCTGTTGGCCCAGTGAGCTACCCAAGAGGGGAGGTGAATTTAGTGGTATTAAAAATATAAGAATATATAACACTTCAAAAATCAAATAATTAATTTTATCCTAAAATTAATTATTATCTTTTATAGCAGCATATTATGTATTATCAACTAGGTGCATACTCAAATAACAAAATATAAACAATGTAAATAATGCTGCACACAGAAATTTATACTGGTTTACCAAGCTACTCTTGGCTAATTCAGTCTTCGAGTTTCACAGAGAGTCGCACCCACTAAACTCAGGATTCCTTTAAAGGTAAGAACTAAATCCTTACAACGATTGTTTTCACAAGCTCAAAATCAACCTTTACAATTCATTTTCACAAGTTAAGGAATAACCTTTATTTTTTTACCAAGTGGAATATTAACATAATTCTATTACAGGGAGAATCACGACCTAATTCTTTTTATACCTTAGGCTTAAGAATTAAACCTCACACAAATACGCTTTAAAGATCCTTTTACCCGGTAAGGATTGAACCATTACAATTTACTCACAAATTCAATCAAGGAAGAATTAACGCCTAATCTTTTTATACTCTAGGTAAATATCAAAACCTCAATCTCTTTACTGGAAGAGATTGAAACCACCTACCCTTGATTAGACACTCCCAGTAGTATTGAATCCGGCACTCAACTCACCAATTACAAACAATTCATAAGTGATTTTTCTACTCGAAACTTCTACCACCCCAAATAAATTCAGATTCAATTAATGTCCTAATACTAGTGATACAAAAGTGAGAATTTTAAAATCTGATAAATAAAGATGGGTAGCAAGCAATTAAGCACGTAATCAGATTTTCTCAAGAAATTGTTTCAAAAATAATTTTCAATAAAAAATATGGAAAACAATTTCAAAGATCAAATTCCAAATAATAAATAAGCAACAATTAATAGTAAGTAATTTGAAAAGATTTCACCAGGATTTCACTGAAAAAATAATGATTAGAGATAGTAATGAAACTTCAGATCGGTAGTAGCAATAATCCACATCAAATATTTCTTAAGAACAACTCTCAGAAAAGATCTCATAATTCACTCAGTATGATTACTCTTAGAAAACATGAAAGTTGAATAACTCAGAATCGTTTGGATTCTCTTGATTTCTTATTGATTTCATGTGAAATCCACAGGTCTATTTAAAATCTCTTAAAACAAGCCCTATAATGGCTAATTCCCATAAATCATGATATTTAATTACACCAATAGACCCTCTATATCATAATAATTCATTCATGATATAATGCACTTAAAATATCTCTTAAAATATTCAATCAAGTCCCTTAAACTTTTACTCAAATTCAATTAGATAAGATTGAAAGAAATACATGTACCAAATTGAGAAATATCAAAACTACTTAAACTATATCTATAAGGATAATTAAATGTTAATTAAATAACTCAAAACATATCAGATCCCTAAGATATCTCACATATCTTAACCATAAAACGACTAGTAATGACTACTTTTTGAATAAAATCTGAAATTCCATAAATCCTGAAACAGCTCTATCTGTCGACCGACTAAGACCCATTGGTCGACCACCCAATTCAGGATGTAGCCAAGCCAAAATCTCTTCGCCTATCGGTCGACTGCCTATCCATCATCTATTGACTGAACGATTCAGAGAGTTTCATAAGTCGATCTATTTGTCGACTTAGAGATTCAAAGAGTTCAAACTCTGATCACAAGTCGACTCACCTCTCGACCTAGAGATTCAGAGACTTCTTGTTTTAAGCTCAGGTCGACCTATCTGTCGACCAAGAGATTCAATAACTTCATTCATTAATCACTGGTCAACTTACATCTGTATTATTGTTATTAACCATTTTATCTACTTGTTCCTGTCCTTTTTCCAGAATTATATTCGATTTTTTTTAATAATTGTAAATGCAGGTTCTAACAAATGGATAAACTAATGGTGTTTGATGGATAAACTGTACAATGTTTGACGGTGTTTGATTTTGGTCAGTGTTTAATTTTGGTTAGTTTTATTGTTTCACAGTTTTTTAAGGTTTAATTTCAAATGATGTTGGTATTTGATGGATTTTGTAGGATTTGGACAGTGTTTAAGAATAATATTGTTGGACTATTTTTTTGGATTTTTTTTTTTGGACACTTTTTGGATAGTGTTTTAATCAACTAAGATATTGTTGTTGATGTATTGAAGAAGAAGAGAATTATAATTTTTTGATCAGTGAATTTTAGTGGATTGTTATTGAAGTATTTTGATGGAAAAATTTGGATTACCATGGTACTTCATGGTGAAATGTAATTATTGTTGTATTTTGATATATTAATATGGTGTATTATGGTAAACTTGTGCAATTTGAGATGTATTAAATGATCATATATTTTTTATTTCATGGATGATAGGGTAATCAACAAAAAAAATATGAAAATATGATTCATATTTCATTATTTCAAATATTACACATTTATTTCATTGCCATAAGAAAGACTAAAATTGCAATAACAAACACATAAAATACAATTTTTTAGAAAATAAAAGTCTATCTCTTTGAACAACTTTCAAGTCGGGTATTCGATCACATTTGTATTTTTTTTTTCCCGAAATTCAATCCAATATCGCCACTAGGAACACTTGAAGAATACATGGAAAATAAAAATAAGAGAATTAAGAGTAAGACATTGTGTTAGAAAGATAAATTTATTGTTAGAGAAGAATAGGGGTAAAATGGGTATAAAAAATATGAGTTTTTGAGAGAAATCACAAAAAAAACATGTCCAGCTTCGAAAAAGGCTCGTGCACAGCCAACATGGTTAGTTTGGATGATAAGTGTTAGTTTTTAGATCCACAACCATACCGGAGGGAGGATAAGTGGCGAAGTTCAAATCACGGGGGGGTAAAGTGCAAATGAGCCAAACTACAGGGGAGTAAAGTGCTTTTAACCCTACTTTATATTGTATCTACTTTCTTTTTGGATGAAAATATTTCCACAATTATTTTTTAAAATAATTTAAAATGTGGAGCAGGAAAATTAATCACATATCTGTGCATTGATTTAAAAAATTTAAATTAAAACAAAAAAGAGAAAATTAAGTGGGGTCAATCATTATTTGATATATAAAAAAAAAAAAAAAACCAAAGATAAAAGTATATGTAAAAACTCACCAAAAGACTTTAAAGAAATTCTCTAACCTCATTGAAATTTTATCTCTCCTTCTATTTTTAAGTATTAGTATTAGATTAGGGAGAATTTAAGTAGTTGCTATAAATTATAATTAAAATCCTCATTCTCTCTCTCTTACTCTCTTATACTTGGCATTTACACACACACACACAGAGAGAAAGAGAGAGGGGTTATAATATAATGTTAATTAGTGTTTATATTTATTTTATCTTTTATATTCTTTCCTAAATTTAATTTGTACAAATTTAATGTTTCAGTATTATTACTAAAATTAATGTCCATATATTTATTTTACAAAACATGACAAATATAAGTACTCTAGATATTTCTCTGTCGTCTGATATCTCAAGAGACAAAGAACGGTCCAAATTAAATCAAAGTATAACATAAATATATTTATATTTAACCTTATATATCTTATACCTAATTGAGAAAAAATTTATTTTCTTTTTGTATAATTGAGAAGAGAGAATATATTTTTTCTATATATATATATTTAACCTTACACACATACACACATTTTGACTTCATATTTTAAAGACTATTTATGGAAAGATAAAATTAGAAATAATATACAGAAACTTACGAAAATTATGGACATTGAATTTAGGAAAATTATAGAAATAATATATAGTGATTAAATTTAACAATAATATTGAAATATTAAATTTACAAAAATTAAATTAAAGAAATAGCATCAAAGAATAAATATCTATATAATAAATCAGGACTAGTATAGTCACAATCGTCGGATGAGAGACAAAAATCTAGACATTTTAAGATCGTCCAATCAAAATTAAAAGTATACAATTACGGTTTAGGGTTACAGCCGCTAATCTGGTTCTACCCCTCTCTTGGCCGATCCTCTCTCTCATCCCCTCCGTTCATCATCTTCCCCGATCATCGCTTAGCATTTCTCCCGGATCATCGGTCATCATCCTGCAGATCGTCACCATCCAGCCCCCAAAACCTAAATCTATCTTTACCAACATTAGTGATCCCTCCATCGCTAGAAGCTAGCCGCGCCATTGTCTCATCGTCTACCTTCCAATTTTCAACCCTAACTCGTCGTCATATCCCTTTCTCCCTCAATTTCCATGAAAGTAGTGGCACCATCGCTGAATCGCCTGCCCTCTAACCCTACGTCGCTGTCGTGTATGGCCAGAACACCACCGTAGCCTCGCCATCGTGTCGCCGTAGAAATATATATATATATATATTGGATATTTGTGTGAAAGAGATCGGGAGGGTATGAGAAGGCTAGAATTACCCATAAAACCGGGTATGAGAAGACTAGAATTACCCATAAAACCTCTGAAAAATAGTTGGATGCATGGTAGGTGATTGTTTTCCATCCAAAATTGTAATGTGGATAGTGACTTGGATTGTACTTGGATAATCAAGAAATTTTAAGGCATTATATGTAGGATTTTTTTACACTTTGCACCCTTAAAGTTTGACTACTATCTCACTTTGGTTCTTGTGATTTAATTTGAACACATAACATCCTGGAATTTTTGAATCAATCCAAATCATTATCTTATAATTTTGGATGGTAAACATTTGCAATAACAACAACAACAACAACAACAACAACAACAACAACTAAGCCTTTGTCCTACTTATGTAGGTTCGGTTATATGAATCCATTTACGCCATAGTGATCAATCAAGGGCCATCTATTTTGTCAGGTTTAACCTCATCAAATCATTTCTATTAGTCTCCTCTAATGTCTTCCTAGGTTTATCTCTCATTCTAGTAGCATAAACTTGAATTAAATCATATTTTTTCATTGGTATTTCTATGGGTTTTCTATGCATATGCCCAAAGCATCATAAACGATTTTCTCTAATTTTCTCTTCAATGGGTGTTATTCTTAAATTCTCTCTAATAGTTTCATTCTTGATTTTGTCTATTATCGTCTTTCCACTCATCTACTGCAACATCCTCATTTCTATCACCCCAATTTTTTGGACATGATTCATTTTTACCACCCAATATTTTAAACCATACAGAAGCGCTAGTTTTATAGCAGTTTTATAGAATTTTTCTTTAAGTTTCAATGGGATCCTACGATTACAAATCACCCCAACTGCACTTCTCCACTTTAACCAACCTGTCTTGATTCTATGTGTAATATCCTTCTCAATTTTGTCATTGCTCTAAATCATTAAACCTAAATATCTAAAATGATCAACTTTTGGCACCTCCTCATCTCCAATTTTGATCGTACTACTGTCTCTCATTGCATTAGTAAAACTATAATGCATGTATTTCACCTTGTTTTTACTAACCTTTAAACATTTAGACTCTAAAAATTCTCTCCATCTTTCTAACTTAGTATTAAGACCATTCTACTTTCGTCAATTAATACTATGTCATCCGCAAACAATATACTTCAAGATAGTCCATCTTCAATATGTTTTGTGAGTTTATCCATAACTAGAACGAAGAGTTAAGAATTTAAAGATGATCCATGGTGTAAACCTAAATTAATAGGAAATGGTAAACATTTGCATCAATCACACTATAATGTTTTTAATAAACTTTAAGGGTATCTCTAGTCTTTTCCTTTTCCCATCCTCCTTCCCGCCCAAACACACACACACACACACACACACACATATATGGGGGATGAGAATAGGGAAACAACCCATGACACATACGGTAAAAATTGTGACGGGATTATCGATTTGGACTAAAGTGAGATGATTAGAAAATTTTAGGGTTTAATGCGTTCAAATTGAAATTATAAGGTCAAAAGTGAGATAATGATCAAACTTCAGGGTGCAAAGTATCAAAATCGCTTATTTATATGTTCAAACTGTGACTATGGGGACCAACATGAGATTCGAGTCAAACTTTAGGGGTACAAATTGTCAAAATTCCTAATTCTTATTTTATATATATATATATATATGTTGGCCCATTGAGCTACCCAAGAGGGGGATGAATTGGGTAGATAAAAATTAATTCAAATAAAATACTTCAAAAAATTAAATAATTAATTTTTACCCTAAATTAATTATTATCTATATAGCAGCGAAAATTAAGTATCAATTAGGTGCACACCAAACAACACAAAGATAAATAAATAAAAGAATGAAGCACACCAGAAATTTATACTGGTTCACCAAGTTATTCTTGGCTAATCCAGTCCCCCGAGCTCCTTGGAGAGTCGCACCCACTAATCACTATGATCCCTTTAACCAAGTAGGAACTAAACCCTTACAAAATAATTCTTTTCGTAGGCTCAGAATCAACCTTTACAATTCCTTTTCACAAACTCAGGAATAACCTTATCTTTTTCACTGGTTAAAGATTAACCTAATTATTTTATACTTAGGTTAAGAATCAAACCTTATAAAAATGCTCCAAATATCTTTTTACCTGATAAGAATTGAACCGTTACAAAATTACTCAAATTAATTCTATCAAGAAAGAATTAACACCTAATCTTTTTATACTCTAGGCAAATATCAAAACCTCAATCTCTTTATCGGAAGAGATTGAAACCAACTACCCTTAATTAGACACTCCCCATAGTATCTAATCCGATACTTAACTCACCAAATACAAAATTGATAAGTGATTTTTTCACTCGGAGCTTTTACCACCCCAAATAAATTTGAACTCGATTAATGTCCTGATACTAGTGATAGAAATATAGTGAGAATTTCAAAATCTGATTTTAAACAAAAAAAATGGGTAGCAAGTAATTTAGCACGTGATCAGATTTTCTTAAGAAATTGTTTCAAAAATAATTTTCAATTTAAATATAGGAAAATAATTTCAAAGATCAAATTTTAAGTAGAATATAATAATAGTAAAAAATCAATTAATAGTAATCAACTTGGAACAATCTCACTAAGAATCCACGGATAAATATGATAAGAAATAAAACCTCAAGTCAGCAATCAACAATAATCTACTTCAAAATATCTCAAGAATGATTCTCAAGAAAATTCTCACAATACTCTTAGTATGATAACTCTTAGAATTAAAAAATGAATGAGATTATTGAAACCTAAAAAACGCAGGTTTATTTATTGGGGATTAGAATAAGCCCTCTAACAGCTAGTTCCCACATTTCATGACAAATAATTACTCCAATAGCCCCCTTAAATCATTAAGACTCATTTCTGGTATAATTCACTTAACTATATCTTTTAAAACATTCAATTTAGTCCCTCAAATTTATACTCAATCTCAATTAGATAAGATAGAAAGAATTTCATGAACTAAATTGAGAGATAGCCAAAATACTTGAACCATGTAGGGATATTAAAATATTAACTAAATAGCTCAAAAACTATCAGATCCCTAAGATATCTCTCATATCTTAACCATAAAACGGCTAGTAACGGCTACTTTTTGGATCAAAACTATAAAAATCTCAAATCTTGAAACTGGCCATTGGTTGACCGACCAACACTCATCGGTCGACTGTCCAATTCAGGACGTAGCCCAAGTCAAAATTCTTTCCCCATAAGTCGACCGCTCATTTTGTATCTGTCGACCAAACGATTCAGAGAGTTTAATAAGTCGACTTACCTGTCGACCTAACGATTCAGAGAATTCACCTTTTAATCATAAGTCGACTTACCTATCGACCGAAAGATTTAGAGAGTTTGTCTCATTTCCATAAGTCGACCTAGCTATTAACTGACCAAATGAGAGACTAAATTTTTTTCTGTGCTCCATTCCATCGGTTGACTGATCAATTTGTGTAGGTCGACCGATTGAGCTGGAACACCTCTCTTTAATTAATTTTCTACTAAATTTCTTCGACGTTTTTTGCCCCTGTAATAGATTTCTTTTCTCAGTTAACTCCACTAAATCCTTAAATTCAATTTAATTAAATATCTTTCTTAAATCAATTGTTTCTTCTTCAATTACACATATGAGCAATTATGTTAGCTAATTAGGATCCTATAAAAAACACACATAATTGCAAAAATATTTTGTGTCGTGTGTGATACTAATTGGGATACATTAAGAGTAAAAATTGAACATGAGTTGTTTTCCCTAGGTTTTTCAAATTCTTCGATCTCTTAACATGCATCATCATGGTCAATGTCTTTAGCATCCATTTAACATTTTTCTCAATATCTTCATGATAATCTCTTTACTGGAACTAATAAACTGAAACACTTAATAAAATTGTTAGTTCCACAAAAAACATCAATATTTAATTGTCCATCAAAATCTTAGAATCAGCAATATATATATAGACACACACACATTCCGGTTGTTGTTTCTGTATAATATTAGTTACATATACCTCTGTAATATTAGTTACATGTTAAAATAATTACATGTACTTGTGTATTATTTGTTACATTTTTTTGTATACTCAAGAGTGTCCCCACACTCACACACCTGTATGAGACTAATCTCATTTGGTATTCTGTGGTTGTCCCTCCCAACAAGTACTTTTTCGCAGGTTCGAACTTCTGACCTTGTAGAGGCCCCTCAGAGTTAACTTGTCTAACCGCTTGAGCCATACTATATTGTTATAATATTTGTTACATCTAATAAATATTTTACACATAAGTTAAGTACATGTAGCTATGAGAGTGCAACAAGTGTATTAATTTTTTTGTCTTTTCTTAATGTGCGGAATTAATACATTTGTTGTAATTGCAAATGTTTTTTTTTTTTTTTTTAAGTGGGTACAAAAACACCTATAATCTTATTGTATTTCAATTTCTCTTCAGCTTATTTCTATTTACATGAGAAATCATTAGCTTGAATGAGTTTAAACTTAAAAGAGATTCTGATATGGGAAAACTCTTGCTCATAACTGACATAGGCGTGCAGTCTTAAACAGGTCGGATCGGGTCTAAAATTGGATCCAGGACAGACAGACCCAATGGGTTATCTGGGCCAAAGAATGATAAGCCTGGGAACCAACTTTGACAGTATTCTATGCAAGACTAATGGCTTCATAAAAAGGCCCATATTTGGGCATATCCAAGCTCACGATGTTCAGGACCAAAGAACGAACGGGTCAATCTATAGTGAACGACTCCCCTACACTTGAAAAGCGAGATGAGCCAGACTGATTGTAACGACCCATGTATAATGGGGACTATTACAAAGATCTCTCCTAAATTATGGAGATATTGGTTATCTTTCAATCCGTTAGGATCGTATCATGTTGGCCCTGCTTCAAGAAAAAAAAAACTCTACCCAATATATGAGCCGATTTAACGAGGAATTGACATGCATTAAGGGTTGTGATACAAACCTTATTATCAATGCATTCACCTCAGGATTGCGCCTCGGCCATTTTCAAGACTCCCTTACCAAGATGAATCCCAAGAGCATGTAAGAGCTAATGGAGAAGGCTAAGCCCTATGTCAAGCTCGCAAGAGAAGATAGGGGATCTTTCAAAGATCACCCTAGACAAGGTGAAAAGAACCACAGGAAGGCAAAAGACAACAGTTCAAACAGGCAGAAAGATCGACCTAGGAGCTCAAGTTCCAGATCAGAAGTTCGGCAAGAGCCTAATCTGCCTGGTCTATGAATTTCGATCTCAAGAATCCTGTATGAAATACGTGCGAGGAAATTCAATGGCATCCCAAACAGACTACCAAGTCCAATAGGAAGAATAAGTCCAAATACTGTGATTTCAATAGGGACCATGGTTGCGATACGAATGACTGCTGAGAACTCAAAAATGAGATCAAACGTCTAGCTGATATAGGTTAGTTGCATGACTACTTACAAGAGAGTTCAAGGGACAAAAGGAGACCTAGAAATGAGGGTCGTCGCGAAGAACATCCTGAAAAAGAGCACAAATAAGATTGTCCCAATGAAAATCGTGAAGTAATTTTCATGATAAATTTTGTCGGGCTGACAACCAGAAAATCTAATTGTGAATGAAAAAGGAAGGTCCGCAAAGCAGTATTGGAATGCTGATATGGAGAAGTTATGGCTGTAACAAAAAATCCAGGACCAGTCATCACGTTTTCTAAGGAGGATTGCAAGGGGATCGTTCATCCCCATGAGGATGTTCTGGTCATTACTCTATAGTTTTTCAGCTTCAGGTAAGGCGAATTCCGATTGATAATGGTAGTTCTGCTAACATTATTTTTGTGGGTACTTTGAAGCAGATGAGGATACCCAGTTTGGATGTCAGTTCCACATAGACTGTTAAGGTGGGATTCAACGACAATCTTACGTCGCCATATGGAAAGATCACCTTGTCTGTCACCTCCAACAAGGAGGAACGGGGGTACACAAAGGCTACGAAGTTCATGGTGGTGGACTCAACATCGCCCTATAATGAAATACTTGGGCGTTCGTCGTTACACGCAATGAGAACTATTGCATCAACATACCATCAATGTGTTAAGTACGCACAGGATGGTTCTGTAGCAGTGATACGAGGTGATCAAGTTGCTTTAAGTCAATGTTTTTCCGTAGCTATGAAGGAAAAAAGTACAACTTTATAGCAATTAAAGCAAGAGCAGGGAGCAGCTCCGTCAGAAAGCTCAACAAATGAAATTAATGACTTTAGGGAGCACGCAAGTGTAATTCAGCCCGCCGAGCAAGTAAAGTAGATTACCTTCAATGATGGCGCTTAGAAGCTTATATCGACGGATCATTAAGCCAGACTGAGACCGAAGAGATCAGTAAGCTGCTCCAAAAGAACCTGGACATCTTTGCCTAGGCTCCAGAAAATATCAAGGGTATCAGCCCAAATGTTGCGGTACACCGCCTTCATATCTATAGGTCTTACCCTCCAGTTAGGTAGAAAATGAGAACTTTCAGCCTTGAAAAGGAACAAGTGATTGAAGCCGAGGTGAAGAGACTTTTCTTTATTGGCCACATGAGGGAAGTAATATACCCAAGGTGGTTGGCCAACCTAGTCCTTATCAAAAAGAAGAATGAAAAGTGAAGAATGTGCGTAAACTTCACTGACCTCAATCAAGCATGCCCAAAAGACTGTTATCTAATGCCAAAGATAGATTAGATGGTAGATACAGCAGCATGGCATTAACGACTGACCATGATAGATGCTTATGCAGGCTATAATCAAATTTGCATGAACCAGCAAGACGAGGAGGGAACATCGTTCATCACTCCAAAAGGTATTTACTGTTACAAAGTAATGCCATTCGGTTTGAGGAATGCAGGAGCCACGTATCAGCGGTTAGTAAATTGCATTTTCCAAGATCAGATTGGAGCCATTATGGAAGTCTACATAGATTATATGCTTGTCAAAATCTTCAGGAAAGAGGATTACCTTAGACATTTGGCAGAGGTCTTTGCCGTTCTAAGAAAATACAACATGAAACTAAATCCAGAAAAATGTATGTTTGGTGTTGCATCTAGAAAGTTCTTGAGCTTTGTGGTTAACCAGCATCATAGTGGGCTTTGGTCAGATATAAGTTGTTAAGAACATGAAATCTCCTGCAACTATAAGGAAAGTTCACGTGTTGACTGGAAGGTTGGCTGCACTGAATAGATTCATCTCAAAATTTACTGACAGGTGTGCCCAATTCTTCAAAATTTTGAAGGGGAATAAAACATTTCAGTAAGATGATGACTATAAGAAAACTCTCCAATCCATCAAAGATTACTTTGGCTGAGTAGATACGTTGGCTAAAGTAAATCCAGGAGAATAACTCTATTTCTATCTCACAGTAACGCCTATGGCGATGAGTGTTGCGCTGGTTAAAGATCACGTAGGAGGGCAGATGTCAGTCTACTATATCAGCAAGTCATTAGTTCCGGTGAAAACTCGCTATACCTAGTTGGAGAAGTTTGTCCTAGCCTTGGTAACTGTAGCAAGAAAGCTCAGATCGTATTTCCAAGCACATGTTATAAACGTGCTGACCTCATACCTGCTTCGAGTTGTAATGCACAGGTCAGAAGTTTCTGGTCGTCTCATGAAGTGGACTATTGAACTTGGTGAATTTTTCATCAAGTATAGACCTAGGTCAACAATCAAGGTCAAACCCTAATCGACTTTATTACTAAACTTACTCTTCCAATGGAAAAAGACGTACAGGACTCAGATTGCCATGATCAATCAGCTATGCCATAAAAGTTGTGGGTAGATGGTGCTTCGAATATGAAAGGGTGTGGTGTGGGTATAGTCCTGCAGATACCTGAAGGAGATCAACTTGAAAAAACAATATAAATCTGCTTTCGAACCTCTAACAATGAAGCTGAGTATGAAGTTGTGATCATTGGTTTGATTTTGGCATGGGAGTTAGGTGCTAATCATTTGGAGGTAAAGTCAAACTCGCAATTGGTGGTCAATCAAATTAATGAGTTGTTCATTATTAATGAGGAAAGGTTGTGACTTTATGTTGAGAAAGTGAAAGAGTTGACCTCCTATTTCCAGAGTTGCAACTTTGAAGCTATCCTGAGGGCTGAAAACACAAAGGCATATGTCTTGTTAGTACTAGCTTTTTTTTTGGGACCAGATCAGCAATCTGAACTAGTGGAATTCCTCGATCAACCATCTGTAGCAGCGCTAGTTAGCCAATGTGCATCCATAGGTCAGCTGGACCAAGAAGAAGACTGAAGAACCCCTTTAGTTCAATACTTGAAAGAGAGAATTTTACCAGAAGATAAGGACACTGCCAGAAAGGTTCTATACAAAGTATCAAGGTATGTGTTAACCAAAGATAAATTGTATAGACGTTCTTTTTTCCAACCATTGCTGCTTTGTTTAGGACCATAGGAAACAACCTATGTCCTGCAAGAAATACATGAAAGGGTTTATGGAAACCCCGAAGGGGAAGAACCTTAGTTTATAAGGCACTAATAATGGGATACTACTGGCCAACCATGAGCAATGATGCTCAAAAATACGTCAAGAAATACGACAAATGCCAACGATTCTCTAACGACATCAAAGTCCCTACTCAACAACAAACTCCGATAACCAGCCCATGACCATTTACTCAATGGGGGATGGATGCGCTAGAGCCATTTGTTCCAGCACCTAGAAACACGAAGTACTTGCAGGTGGTAATTTATTATTTCACCAAGTGGGTCGAGGTAGAAGCATTCGCAAGAGTGGAAGAGAACGAAGTAAAAAACTTTCTTTGAAAAAATGTCATCTGTCGTTTTAGTATTCCTGTAGTCCTCATTTCTAATAATGGAACACCTTTCATCGGTGGTAAAGTTGCTTGGATGTACAATGAGCTAAAGATTTAACATCGAATATCCATTCCAGCGTACCCGCAAGCTAACGGACAGCTGAGGTAACAAATTGTTCCATCAAAGAGGCACTCAAGAAACGACTAAATGATGCCAAATGGAAGTGGGTAAAAGAACTCTCAGGTGTACTATGGGCTCATCGTACCACCCCAACGTCTACTAACGGAGAAACACCCTTCTCCCTAACTTCGGGACGAAAACTGTTGTTCCAGTGGAGATAGGGATGCCGTCTAGACGAAATAATACGATCAATGATAGGTTGAAATTACCTATCTATTTTCAAGTCGAATTTGGTAGTTTTTGAGTATTTTTATAATATTTTATTGCATTTTTGTTCGTTTTATGTAAATCAGGTGTAAGGATGTAATTGATTGATAATTGAGCAAAATGGTAGAAAAGTGGTGGAAAATTGAGACAAAATGATCAAACGAAGGTGCAACAGTTTCACCACTGCAGCGGTCAACCCACCACTGCAGCGGTGAAGCAACAGAGAGTTGAGAAAATTCTTTGTTCGCTCACCACTGCAGCGGTCATCCCACCGTTGCAGCGATGAAACAACAGAGACTTTAATTCATTTCTGCCTACTCTCCGTTGCAACGGTAAAGCTGCCAATATGCCCACCGCTGCAGCAGTCACATTAGATAGATATTTTTAGATATTTTGAGCCTTGTCTTATACCCCTAAGCTCTCCTACTTGTAAAGAAAACGTCCAACACTTGTTCATAACCATTTCTAGAGAACTTGAAGAGGAGATTTTATTTTTGGAAAAGAGGAAACATTCTTGGATCGGTCTTTGGCGAAAGTGGACCACTCCACTCAAAGATTTTCCCTTTCTATCTTTGTTTCTATCTAAATGTTTTATCTTGAATGATGATTAATATCTCTTGTTTTAATGTTTGTATGGTTGTGATCATGGTAGGCTAGATAGATATTATCTAGAGATTGATGTAGTTCATGTATATACATGTTTGATTGAATATACGTTTCTTTAACGATTGTTTGTCTAAATTTGATTCTGTTTACCATTTTATTACAATCTTGATATGCTTGTTATGGTATTAAGATTGATTTTGAGAATACAGGGTTTGACACTCAGGAGAGGTAACCTCGGATTCGGACTAGGGTTAAACACATCACAACGATCTAATGACCCAGAAAGGCCTTAGAATGTGTGCAATCTATGAGGTTGGGTCAAGACTCATGTGACTAAGTGTCGTATAAATGTTGAGGGGGACTTAGGTATTGATGCGAAGTCACATATTCGCTCACTTTACAATCGGAAGAGGTAGTAAGCGAGTTTATGATACCTAGATTGTCGGATAGGATAAACACCATTATTATAAACTAAACAAATTCAAACATATATTAGTGAATGAAATCAATCCCTAGGTAATCCATTTTTTTTAGAATTAATCCAATGGTTGTTAGTTTAATTTAGTTTTTCAAATTTGCAACTCAAACAATTCTTGAACTGTCTAGATAATATAAGACTATGTCAATTGTAGTATTCAATTAATCTAAACACCTTTCCCAGAGGACGACATCCGATCGTAAGATCCACTATATTAAAACTTGACCTAGTGCACTTGCGAGTTAAATCAAGGCGTGAAAAAATCGCGTTCAATCAAATTGGTAGATAATGAAGAACTCATACGAGAAGAAATGGATCAGCTAGAAGAGAAATGAGACAGGGCTTTATAGCGGATGGCGGCTTACAAATCGAGGATGACATGAATGTTCAATCATGCAGTCCATCCATGACACTTCGCCATAGGAGACTAGGTACTTCGGAGAGTAATGCCTCATCGCCCAAAAGCTCGCTTTGGTAAGCTAGCTCCTAACTGAGAAGGCCCTTACCGAGTAACCAAAGTAAACAGACCAGGAATATATTGGCTTGAAGATCTTGACGGCATAGTGATCCCTAGACCCTAGAATATCTCCCATCTACGCAAATATTTCGTATGAATTCTTGATCATTTTTTCTTAATTTTTTTTGATTCAATATTTTGAAATCATTGTTTTGAGAAACTCTTTGAATAAAACAAATAAATTATCTCTTCATCAACTTAGAACAATCTATTGTATGATTATGCTTTTGCATTTCCTACAACACTTAACAAATTAAGGCTAAGTGTAGTATATACAGTTGACATTAAGGTCAACAACTAACTGAGCGCATCAGCTCAGCAATCAACTGGGCACGTCAGTCGAAAATATAACTGAGCTTTTTAGCTCAGCAACCAACTGAGCACTTTAGCTCAACAATTAACTGGGTACCTTGGCCCACCAACAACTGAGTTCCACAACTCAGATTCTAACTGAGCACTTCAACTCAGCAATTAACTGGGCACCTCGGCCCAGCAACAACTGAGTTCCTCAACTCAGACTCCAACTGGGCACGTCAGCTAGCAATCAACTGGGCACCTCAGCCTAGAAACAACTGAGTGCCCTAGATTAGCAACCAACTAAGCACTTCAGTTTAACAATTAACTGGGCACCTTGACCCAGCAACAACTGAGCTCCATAACTCAGATTCTAACTGATCGTATTATCTCAGCAATTAGTTGGGTACCTCAGCCTAGCAATAACTGAGTTTCTCAACTCAGACTCCAACTGAGCACGTCAGCTCAGCAATAAACTAGGCACCTCAACCCAGCAATAACTGAGTCACTTAGCTCAACAAATAATTGAGCACGCCAGCTCAACATTAACTGGACACCCCAGTCTTGCACCAATTGCATTCTTTCACTCAGAATTCAACTTAGCATAATCACTTATTCTTATCATAGTTAGAAGGGAGGACAGGATAACCCGACAAATTTTAGCAAAACAGGTTACCCCAGTTTTGGATGACATTGTTCAAATCATCTCACTCGTTAACCTCTAACCTTACAAATTAAGCGAAGTGTTAATCTTCATTGTTTTCTTGTCATCAACATCATTCGACTCATTCAATAAGAAAAATCCAGAAACGTTATCTCAGCGATGAGTTCAAGACTGATTAACGTCTGTGAGAATGTTGATTTTATTTGATTACACTGTGTATGATAATGTTGGTTTTTATGACTAAGTTGGTGAGTTAAATGTTCAACTCATTGTTGTGAGACTAATGTTTGGTTCATAACTAGTTTATTTTTCTAACCAAGTTATAAAGGAGGGGAAGTAGGAGGGTAAGCGCAAGGCTTCACAAACAATTAATGAAACAAATGCAAAGTAAGATCAAGAATCTCAAGAACCCTATATTTTTTCATGAAAGAGAAGGGGGTGCATGGATATTACAAAAAATAAAAAAATAATAAAAATAAATAAAAAAAATAAATAAATAGAAAAGACTGTTCTTCCAAAATAAAAAAATAAATAAAAAAAAGAGAAAAAACACAAAAGAAGATTTTCTTCTTCATCTTAAACTGGGGTTGAGAGAGGAGCTGCATTCCGATACCGAAGAAGCAGGCGGACCCAAATCTTCTGAATTTAAGTTGGAGAAATAAAAGGCATGCTCTTCATACTTGCCCAGTTTAGTGATCAAATCATGGATCTTGACATTCTTTGCTTCATTCTTTTCCAGCAGTTTGTTTCGCTTCGCCTTAACAGTATCAGAGAAAAGCTTCCGATAGTTTAAATCGACGGTTAAGTCACGCTTGCTTTGGTTAATCTTTTTCACCTCCTCCCTAAGCTCATAAAGACGAGAGACTGCTTGGAAGTACACTGATTCCATGGCGAAGAAGATAGCGGTGGCCTTTTCTAAGGCACGCAGACGGAGATGATCCTCCATGGCTGTCTTCGCCACTAACATTACGGAATGAAAATGATCCCCTAATTCTATCTCATTGGACCTTTCAGACTGAATTATTTCGAAGGTGGAAGGTTTAGTCCATGAAGTGGATGCCATGACTATAGATGGTAAGAAAGAAAGAGATACTCAAGAGATCTAGTTTAGACCAAAAGAAAGCATATGGAGTTGTGAAGAATTATCAACACCTAGTTTGGATTTAAATAGCTAGACAAATGAAGAGAGAGAATAAGCTAAAGAGTTAAAAAAAAAAATGTGCATTGAATATGTGAGTGACTTATGCTGACAAAATGCGTACTATAATTATCGCAAATATATTCTCGAGACTTAAAATGGCGGTTACTTTTCCAATATAGATCATGCTGATAATTACAGACGTGTAAAGGGAAAATTGAAAAGATAGGAGGGCAGTTTTGGGAATGATACTCTGATCAGTGACGTTTGGTTAATCTGATGTCAACGTGGCAGCAACGTCAGCTGGCAAGGCTTAATTCAAGGTTAGAGCTAAGCTCCCCACTAGCACCTTGGTCGCTGATGTGGGTAACATTTCATCATCCTCGGCGGTCGCCTCTTTGCCCCCCTCAGCTTTTCTTCCTTCTGACTCGTCTTCAAGCTCGTCTGCTAAGAAAGAAAAGTCCAAGTCAAAAAACTCCTCTGACACCCTCCTCTGACAGTAAGAGAATCCCACCTTCTGGAGTCCCTTTAACTCACCCTTGAATACAACCTAGATATCTTCAATATCCTATTGGGACTTCCTGGTCATAGCTGCCAGCTCGGCCACTAGGTGGTCTTTCTCAGTTTGCAGTTGCTGGAGGACAATCTCTTTTTCTTGAAGTGCATCATCTTTGGCTTGGAGGGCGGCGTCCTTGTCCTTGATATCAGCGTCTTTTTTATCATTTACCGGGCGAGCTGAGCTGATTTCCTCAAATAAAACACGGACGTCACCCCTCAAAGATGAACACTCTTCTCTCACAGCAATAATCTCTGTCCTGAGCTTGCTATTTTCTAAGCAGAAGAGTGTGTTTCTTTTTTGTAAGGCCTCCTTTTGCTCATTAGAATAGCGTAATTCCAGTTCAAACCGATCCTAAGAAGATATTGCCAGTGCAAGGCCCGTGGCTAAACTGAGCTTGTCATCTTCCAAGACCCGATTCTTTTCTTCTAGCTTGCTGAATTCGGTCAGTTGACGAATAAGTTAGGCATCCAACTCATTTTCATCTTCAGCATAATTGACTAGAGCAGAAGACATATGCGTATACTACAACAGTGGGAAAAAATATTAGCAAATAGTTTAGGAAAATGGAACAACGTAGTAAGAGTTATAAAAACTACTTGGAGAAGTGCATAGATCACCATCCGGAATATCTCGAGTCTGTTCCAACCTTTGGTTCTCTTTTTACCCTTGTCCCAGGATTATTTGTACAAAAATTTGATGGCATCGTCGAAGATAGCATGGCGACCTGGGACAGAGGGTCCAACTTCATCAATAAATTGACACATTTGTTGTTTTGTCATACCCCGCCCGCTAGGGGTTCTTTGGCTAGTTGCAGGTGTTGGGGAAGATTGGCGATTGAATATTGTAGGAAACAACTTTTACATACACTTATATCATTCCCCACTGAAACATGTTTCGTTAAAAATATATCAACACGTATATGTGAATGTTGACGCAAATGCGTAAATTATTTTCTTTGAGTAAACTATCATTTTGAAATTTTTGAGTGAACATGGATATTGGAGCGAACTGAAATAGTGTTATGTAATATTGAGTGAACTTTCATACAAAAAAAATGAATGAAAATTGAGCAAAAATGGAATTTAGTGAACTAAAAATATTGTTTTGAAATATTAAGTGAATATTCATGCAATTATCAGAATGACACATTTCGTAAATAAAAATAAACAGGGAGGACATTTGTTGGGGGCTTTTTTTTTTTAAATTCTTCGAGGATTATAAATTAATTATTTGAGTCAAAAGTCTTTTTTACAATTTACCCATCTTTAGAGGACTAAACAATAAATTTCTCATAATAAAAAATATGAAAACATATCTCATAATATATTTTTTATTTAATAATTTAATAATATAATTTTTATACCTATTTTAGTAATATAATTTTAATAATAAAATTTTAATCATACATAATTATTTTAATAATTCAATTTTTATACCTATTTTATAAATATAATTTTATTATGTAATATATAGAGAGAAGAGAACATTTTGAAATTCATACAATTACAAAATAAAAAATGAGACTGAAGTGAAATGGACCAGAAAATGAAAAAAAAAAATAGCACATTCCCTCTTGGAAGATTTTAGAAATAACATCTATGTTGAAGGAATTTGCAAATTCCTCTTACTCTTCTATTTTACAAATGAATGAATTTCATAAATTCTTTTTTCATAGTACCCAAACAAGGAATTTTCTAAACAAAATTTGTAAAATCTCTTACGCAGATGAAATTCTCCCTTAAATTACCTTACCTGAGCACAACCTCACATTTTTGGGGGTTGTAAGGTTCATCCACAAACCACCGTCATAATGAGCAAAAATTGTTGGCGCCTACCAAGTATGCCCCTTCTTATTTGAATAAGTAAATCAAGATTTAAGTTTCAGATTTATGTTTGATGTTCGTAAATTTATCTACTTTTAAGTTTTTTTTGTATTTTTATTCATATTGACTGATTCTTCATTTCTAATATATTTTATACCAATCCATTTGTTGTTTCTACTTATATTAGAGAAAAATTGCTTCTAATTGTTGTTTCAGTTTTTTATTGGATTATTTTTGACATATTTGAGTTTTTTAAATTAGTGTTTTTTAATGATGTGTGCAGAGAAACTTCCATCTCCCTATGGCTCAAGTCTGCATTGGATTGTGATTCGATGTTGAATTTTCATATTTAGTTCTTCATAATTATTGCAATTAATCTAATCTACTTGACACGTGTCTTCTAACAATACTCTATCGCCATGACTTTCATGCTTGGGAATTTTTTATTCATTTGCACAATATTTTTTAGGGACGTTTAAAATGTGCGGAAACTACCAAATACACTCGCAAGTTTTATTGTGAATCGAATAGTCATTCTGGCTGATTCGTGACTAAAATGCTCTTAATTAATGCATTGTTTTATAAACATTATGTAATCACATCTCCGCTTATGTAGAACTAAATTAGGTAACATATAACCAATTCTAGGTAGAGCAAAATGTTTGTTTTGATCTCAATCCAAACTTGAAATAATAAAATTTTTATACAACAATTATGCTCAATTAATTCTCTTTAATTACCATGAGGTATTAATCACATTTTTTGGAGTTGTTTATCATAATGAGTGTGAATGATATATATAACATTTAATAACTATATCATGTTACATGTAACATCAACGTTACATGTAACATTAAAACCAAACCAAAAGATTAGTAATTACACCATGTTACGTGACATCAATGTTACATGTAATATTAAAACCAAAATCAAAGCCAAAATTCAAAAGGATAGTTACTACACCATGTTACATGTAATATTACTGTATTTCAATTATCTTTGCATGTGACATTAAAACCAAACCAAAACAAAAACAAAAACAAAAAAGGTTAGTGACTACATCATGTTACATAACATCAATGTTATATGTAACATTAAAACAAACCAAAATCAAAACCATGTGAATTTGATTTCGTTTTGAAGATCTTGTTTAGACGAATCTAAATATATAATTAGATTATAAAAAAAATGTATTCAACAATAGTTATTTTTATTTTAAAAAAATGATTTTGTTGAATATGGAAGCTCTCAATCCCTATTGTAGAATCTTTATTGCCGCGTACACACGAGGAAAAATCTATCATCAAGAAGTGTACAGATCCGAAATATAGGAAAAATCTTCATTGTTTTGTTCAATAGTTAATCAACGGGTTTTATAGGGAGATTAGTGGTTAAGATGGGTTTAGACGGTAATTTTCCCTATTTTTAATTTAAGCTTTCAATTGTAATTAGGAGTATACATCATATTGGTTAATTAAATATTCTTACTCAATTTTATTATTGTTTTTTTAAAAATTATAATTAGATTATTTTTAATTTTTATCAAAGGTTCTAATTATTATTGGATTATTTTTAATTTTTACATGTTGATTTGAAATTTTCCATTTGGATCATTGTTATGGTGTAGTTGGGTTCAATGAACTTCTATGGTCATTTTCTAATGTTTAGGGGACATTATATTTTAGTTGTAATGGATAATTTTTTATAATAGACAGTGAGAATATTTATTTTGAATTTTGCACGTATTCAGGCTAAGTACACGTGTTGATAGTGATGAGATT
The DNA here is from genome assembly GCA_016647705.1 of Eucommia ulmoides. Taxonomy (NCBI): domain Eukaryota; kingdom Viridiplantae; phylum Streptophyta; class Magnoliopsida; order Garryales; family Eucommiaceae; genus Eucommia; species Eucommia ulmoides. The sequence continues at coordinate 9,481,628 of CM028336.1, read as the reverse complement.
GTCCTGACAAATCCGTAAAGATAATTTTCTTATATCATATTATTTTTGAGACTTTGCGGATGATAATCTTAGTCATTTAATGAGATCAATAATGATAATAATGAAGCAACAAATTTGATTGTGAGTATCATATGGTCAATAACATATTAGGTTTGGATAAAGTTAATATTTTGTCATAGGGAAGATGGTATCTCAATTTTGTTAGCAAAACCACCATATTTGTTTTCGTTATTTATTCTTTACCATCTTCATTTTATATTGCTTTAGGAATGGATGATCTTTGCCAAATGCATAATTAGCGCCAAATGTAATAAAATCTAATTTTGATTTTTTTTTTTTGAGGGTTTCAGGAATTTCACTATGAGAATGTAAATCTATTCTGCTAGATCATGTCAATTAAACAAGGCATTGAAATTGTTCAATTTTTTTTTTAGGTACCCTCAAAAAAACATTTGAAATTGATCTGGGGTTGATTTGTAAGTGTTGCCTCTGAAAAAATATTCTCAAGAGAAGTAGCTACTAGCTACATTTTATTTTATTTTTTATTAATTACACTTTATCTCTTGTGGTTACGTCATTTTGCACGTTGTATCTCTAGTATTCCGTCATCATTTTGCCCCATGTGATTAGGCATTTGTTGCATTCTACTCCCTTTTCAGCACTTTGTTCCCTTGTAGTTATGCCTATATCACAGGGTAAAGTACAATAAAGCTTAACTACAAGAGATAAAGTAGTGATGAAGGGGACAAAGTGTAAAACGGTCAAATCAGAGGGGGGAAAAATATGATTAACCCTTTTTTTTAGTATTTAATGTTTCCTTTTATTTAATTTTGTCTAGTTTATGTTAATTTTGTTGGTTTAGTTTACCTTCGACTATGTTTTATCCCTACAAATTTCCAAATTGATCTAAATTCAATTCTTGAGATCCAGAAAGAAAGGTCAGGCACATGGTTTCTACTGCTCAGAAGGTGGGTCTTTATGGATCGTGAATCAAATACCAAAAGTAAGTTTTAAGGCCCAACTCCACTTTTTATTTTTGGTTTGTGGTTACACTTTGCATTATTTTTCTTTACTGTATTTGATAATAAGTCTTTTTGTTACATCTGAAAGATGATATTAATTTGTCCCTTTTTTGCCTTATGAATTACTATAATTTCAAGCTTTATGTATGTTTTCTTTGCATTTTTTTTCCTCTCAAATTGTCTAATTCTTTGTGTCGTAAAAATCTAATGGGCCTAATTCACTCTCAAAAGACGTCTTGTAAGAGGAGGATTGCCTAGGCTTTATATATAACTTAAGATCAGGTAACACAATCTATGTGGGATTCAACACACCCCCTCACGCGCTGGGTGGATTTTGACAAACCACTGCGAACGGATATCGGGGAAAAAGGGAGGGCAACATCAATGTGGATGCAACACTCCCCCTCACGGGCAGAGTCACAGAGTGGATTTTGACAAACCATTGTAAATAGATATCGGGGACCCAACATTGGTGTGAGATTCAACACACCCAACATCAGACAAGAGCCCTGACTCTAATACTATGTAGGAACCCAATGGCCTTAACTCACTCTTAAAAGACATCTTGTAACATGAGGATTGCCCTAGACTTTATATATAGCTCAAGGTTAGGTACCACAAGTGATGTGGGATTCACGCTTTCTCACGCGCAGAGTGGATTTTGACAAACCACTACGAACGGATATCAGGGGCCTACATCAATATGGGATTCAACAAATTATCTAAGCTCAAGCCCCTAATCATGTGGCGCTAATTGAGCTATTCTCCTATAAATACTCAAGCATTTAATGTCCCATGTAATGCTCAACGACCATATTGACGCATAATATAAACTTTCTCCCCTCGTGCTCTTACTCTCACGCAGGAAGAACTTCACCGGGCACAATCTTGGTGGGTCTTTGTGTAGGTACAAGCTCGAAACCTCAGCTCAAATTTTGAAAGGATTGACTGTGGACCACGGGACGTTAAAGGAACTCCGATCTCTGATCTCCGAACTTAGAACCTCTATCTCAGCAAGAAAGTTACACGTGGACTTTGACTAGACCAATTCAAGGTGTTAACCAATTTCATACACCAACATAATAGATTTTATAATTCTCTCCTAAAAGTACCCAAAACAAGGAATTTACAAAAGAATTGTGAAATTCTTTAAGTAAATAAAATCTGTAACGACCCAGTTTTCCAAGACCACCACAATAGAGAAATTAAATACATATATTAAAAAAGTTAGAAATTCTACCTAAAATCCGAACCGAAATCTGAACCGAAACGGTTTTGTCACTAAAAATCATTCAGATTCTATATTTTCTTTAATCTTATTAATCATATATATATATATGCATAACTATTCCTTTCTAATTCCAATTCTGCAGCTCCATTCTCTTGCTATTATTGTAAGACCCCGCCTTTTCATATACGAATAATTCAAGTTGCATTTTAAAAATATTTTAAAAATGTCGGGGTGGATTACGATATTAAGTATGTGAATTAAAATTTTAGGGGGTTGTATTGAATTTTTTTTATAAACATTAAAACATAGTTTGGGTTTAATTTATACCCCCAACAAAATATAAAGAGAGGATTGTGTAATTTTAAAAATAAATATCTTTATATATATATATATATGCTCAAAACAGCCGACAAAAACCCATGCCCCCTTACCCCTTTACCAAATCTCTACTTTCTCTCTCTCTCTCTCTCTCTCTCTCTCTCTCTCTATATATATATATATATATATATATATATATATATATATATATACGAAAAAGGGAAGGCGAGAAGGATCGAGAGAAAACAAGAAGAGAGAGAAAGTGAGGGAGAAAGAGAGATCCGTCGGTGGGAAATGTTGCCGATCGTGTGGGGATCGCCGGAGGTGACTTGTGGGTTTCGTTGTGTGTATGTGCTGCGTGTATGTGTGTACTTGCTTGTTTGTGTTCCCCTGTTTCCTGTTTCTGTTTTGGTAAGACGGTGTGTGCATGGGTTTCGACGGTGGTGTGTGTGTGGGTGTGTATTTTGTAGGCTCAGTGTGTGTGTGGGTGATCACGGATCGAGTGTGTGTATGTGCCGGTGGTGTGGGTTTTGATCATTTCCGGCAGTGGAAAGTTAGAGAGAGAAAGAGATGTCAGTTGTGAGGTGTCGTTGTGTGTGTTGGTGCGTGTTTCATGTGGGGAAGTGGTTGCTCGGTTTGTATGGGGGTGTGTGCTCTGCGCTGCCAACTATGTGCAAGTGCGTATGTATTGTACTCTGTTTCTGGTTTGGGCAGGTGAGTAGCGTGCGTGATCGCCACTGCTGTGTGTGTGTGTGTTATCGGAAAAACAGAGAAGAGTGAGAAGTGAAGGTGGGTTTGTTGGTGAGTGTTCGGTGGCCGGTGGTTGTGTGGGTTTGTGTGTGTTGTATGGTGTGGGTGTGAGTCGATGGTGAGAAGAGTAAAGAGAGATGGCTGAGATCTCAAACAGAGCAAAAGGAGAAAGACGTTTACCGCCTAAGCGGTGGATTTTCGCCCAGGCGGTGAAAATGCAGTGTGCAGTTGAGAGAATGGGAGAAGCAGTCACTCGTTCGCTTAGGCGGTGGGACGTCGCTTAGGCGGTGGGGAACAGAATCAGAAATACATGAGATTTTAGGGAAATCCACGATGGGTTTGGAACGGGTAACCTTTCTAATTTATTTTGTGAATCCTAAATTTAGTTTTTCTAACCTTAGAGTAATAAAATAAAAATAATAAATCCCGAGATCTGTTTATAAGAACAGATTTTATAAATAGTAAACCGTAATGAAACGATACTAATTGAATAGTTATATTTCATAATAAAAGATGGAAAATAGGAAATTAAGGAAATTAGGATTTCATGGCATGATTAGTTTGTTTTTATACAAAAATATTAATTTAGGCCATGTCACCGTTAGGTTCGCAGGTACCAGAGTTCGGATAGGGGATAGTCGGTTAAAGTTTACGGAAGTGGATATCAGGTGAGTGTACTGCCCTTCTTGCCAAACTATTTTCATATAAATATGATGAGATATGTGTTTATTTAACTGTACGAATTTTATAAATTATATGGATCAAGCCAGTTGTGGGTGAGTTGGTAAAATGGATTTCCATTGAAATGTTTGGATTTAAAAAGAAAGACTATAAATAATCTGTTGGATTTGGTGATTTTAATAAAAAGATGGGAAAAACATGATTTTTAAATTAAAAGTAGGTTTTGTTAAAAAGAGGTGGACAAGGGTGATTTTGACGGTATTGATGAAATTGTGATTTTGTCGACATTATTGAAGTGGTGATTATTATTATGGTCTGTTCGGAGGGTGGTCCAGCAGAGGGATAATTATTTATGATTTGGTGATAATATTATTTAATGGACTATGCCATAGTTTATATTATGATCTGTCCGGATGGTGGTCCGGCAGATGGATATTTACTATATGGTGATTGACGTTATATGGTGATTTATATTATTGGCCTTCGGAGACGTCCGGTTAGCGGTGATTTACTAGGAAGGCATATCCTACGGATGGTTATGTTACTGTTGCAACTCCCGATCATGAGGTTAAAACGATCACTATGGCTTAGTCGGTGAGTATGGGATTGAGATGTGTGTTTTGAGTTGGGGTGTTTTATATATATATTGGATGATTCATTATTGATTATGGTGTTTTCAAATTTATTTACACTACTCTTTTGATATTGGAGGTTTTACCAACTGTGTGGTAGATATACATATATTTACGCTTGATCTATATGAATGTTGTATTATTTAGAATGTGTTATTATTATGTTAAATAATGGTTTTTACTAAGAAGGCTGTACACTTGCAGGTGAATATTTTAGGAGACGGTCTCCTACTGGCTTTAGGTGAAGTCATCTGGGATTATATTTTTGAGTTGAGCTGTCTGAGAGGAATAATAAGAAAGTGAAAGATTATGTATATGTTGTATAATGATTTGTATAGTAATTTATGAAATTTTGTAATGTATTGGAAAAATGTAAATGAAATAGGTGATATCATGTTGTCGTCACGCCGGTCCTGGGATGACGGGTGTCCGGGACGGGTCGTGACAATTATTGTGATGATAATCAAGATCATTCTCTTATTTATTTATTTATTATTATTATTAATAATATATACACGTGGCACACATGCACATATGATATATATATGTGTTTTGACAACACATTTCTAACTTTTTATTTTTTTTATTTTTTATTTACACTAATTATCCTTATTGAAATAAAGAAAATATTAATTATATACCAAAACTTTTAAAAATTCAAAATTTAAAATTAACACATTAGCCCCTAAAATTTTTAAAACCAAACTTTTATACACCACAATAATCCCTAAAATTTATCAAATATTATTTATACCATAAATTTACCAAACAATCTCAAAAATATTAAACTTATATAAAATAAAAATTTCGAAATAATAATTTTCGGGGTATTACAATCTATCCCTTTTAAATAAATTTTGCTCTCGAAATTTTGTTCAAAACAATAATAATTCAGAATCGCATTACACGGTCATGTTAGCCACATTTAATTCTAGAACAATTGTTCTTTATAAAGGGTCCCGTAACTGAAAGTCACCTACAATTCATAACCGACAAAATTCATTTCACACATCGCCACATCCGCATTTGCGGTGACCCACATTATATCCAATATGGTGCACTTTGATTGGTAACCCCTAACATAGATAACTGTCAAAGAATCTTATGTTTCTAAATACTTCCGCTACGCACTCCGATAAAAATAGCAATAAATATATATGTCCAACAAATATATTTTAAAATATCACAATAGTCTTACTTGAATTGGGTCTATCTTAATGCCAACAGATTTACGACCTCAATAATTTTCTCACTTGTCATGACTTTCCAAGTCCATTGCAATATCTCCTAACCAACACTAATCAATTTCATCCAACATTCAAGCCAACCTATTCGCCCAAATTCCTTGTGGACTGGCGTGTGAGACTAAAAATAATCATCTCCAACATCTACATTAAAATTCTAATAATCTCGTAAACTTTTTCATAGATATCAATACACCAAACTTGAAATACGTTTGAAAACACATAAAAATCTCTCGACTACAAAGATACGTCTCAAAATACCCAAATACGTCTTAATCATATAAATACGTCTGGTAACACATAAATACCTATCAACCACATAAATACGTCCTAAAATATATAAATACTTCTTAACCACATAAATACGTCTTAACCACATAAATATGTCTTGAAACACATAAATACGTCTCAAACATAGAAATACGTCTCAAACCACATAGATATTTCGTCTCAAAGGTCCAATATTCACGTAACATGACGAGTTCAATACTCAAGCAAAACATATATATAAAAATACTACATAAAGTCTGCCAAAAATCTCAATAATTTTTTCACACTCCGACTCTACCTATTTTTAGTAGTAGACCAATATCAATCTAAATATTTTATCGGTGTACTGTCTTCATACTATAAAAACAAATATTTATGGATCAAGTATTTTTTTTTTTCAAAGCCCATTTTCAACAAATATTACCACACTAGGAAATATCAAAATTCCATAAATATCATAGAGCAATTGAATTTAAATAAACAGATCAACTCATTTTTATATAATAAAATATCATACTTTCTTACTAACTATATGATCATTTTACCTCACGATCGGGAGTTATTATATCAACTACCTGTAGAACTTTCCCTCCTGACAGGTCTCAACACAACATATTCAACCACCTGCAGGATTTGCCCTCCTGCCAAGTCACAACACAACGTCCTAAAGGATATGTCCTCCTCGAAGGACCAACAACATCTCGTAGGACATGCCCTACTGACGAGACAACTATAGCATGACAAGATAATAAAAATTATTTTCCACCTTTAAAATTTTACTTAATTTATTTAACAAAATTTATCAATTATTTAACACCCATAATAAAAACAAACCCGTATCAACATAAAAAGAGTTAAAAATCAATAATCAGCACATTAACAATATACAACCAAATAGTTAAAAAGAGATAAAACCAATATAAACAACCTGCGTATAACCCATCAAAATAAAAAATAAAAAGTCAGATTAAAAACACAGACGCAAATCAAACTGTCAATTTTTATCAACACTTTTTTTTTTCCAATTTAATACGATAGTATAATTTGATAATTTACATAGAAGATAGTAAACACTCTTTAAACTGATCCTTTCAATAACTTATTATATGATCTACGACTAACACGACACTCACCAAGTCTTACTTAACTTACTATTGGTAATGGATATCATAACCCAAGTCTACGGTGCTCGCAAATCTAAACTCTGTTGAGATTTACTTGGAAAAAAAATTCAAAATATTGAGTTCCAAATAAGCTTACAAGTGAAAACCCAGATATTAATATAGTAGTTAAATTAGACAAAAAGACTACATTGTTAATATCTTTACCTAATTCAAGAAAATAACACATAATTTAGGGATGATTTTTATTTTTTTTATTTTTCATAAAACCAATTACTCACAAGTCACAATATTATCTCCTTACATATTACGCATACAAATATACACAACCCAAGATTTTGATGGGAAAACTACTAACCTTGATTAATAAAAAATAAAAAAATAAATCCTATGTGCAAATTGAAGGCTTGTCTGATTGATGAATCACCGAAAAATGGACAAAGATTATGACCTCTCATTAAATGCTCTAATACTACTTTCCATATCAATATTTTTATTTTTATTTTGAATTAATGAGTTATTCGAAATTATTATTTTTAAGTATTATTTCATTTATTATGAGTAATGGGTACCATAATCTAAGGTTGGGGTAGTCGCAAACCTTACTCTGATACCACTTTGTAACAACCCGATTTCCCAGGGCCGCCACACGGTTTTTCCCCTTGGAGAATTAACACTAAAACCGAGTGACCAATATTTCATTTTATAAAAATCTGAGAAATATTTTACAATACGATGGCATAGCTATAATTATCGCCTTATCGAGTCAATTTTACAACAATAGATAATATACAAAATTATTACAAATTAAATAGAAATTCTACCTATAGTTCTTGGCACAGTCCTATTCTCACCAGCCCTACAATCAAAACTGTAGGGTTGTAAAGTAAGGCTCAATTGAATTTCAATTTCTCTAATACGTGTATCTAATTAATACAACATATAAACACATAAGTATGTATTACATATAATTTTCATGTAATCATAATTATTTCATGGGAAATCAATAACTATATTTCAACAACAATAATATAAATCACACAATTGAGAGATTAAATACATATATTAAAAGAATTTGAAATTCTACCAGAAATCCGAGCCGGAATCCGAACCGAAATGGTTTTGTCGCTAAAAATCATTCAGATTCTATATTATCTATAATCTTATTAATCAATCACACACACACACACATTATATATATATGCATAACTATTCCTTTTCTAATTCCAATTCTATGACTCCATTCTCTTGCTATTATTATGATGATAATCAGGATAATTCTCTTGTTTATTTATTTATTTATTTATTTATTTATTATTATTATTAATAATAATAATAATATATGCATGTGGCACGCATGCACATATGATATATATGTGTTTTGACAACACATTTCTAACTTTTTTTTTAAAACCGTCGAGTGGATATATATATATATATATATATATATATATGAGTTTTTTTATTATATAGTCCCCCATAGAGAGACCATTAAGAAAAAAAAACCTTTTCATGTGTTTGGTTAAGATTCAGACCAAACAGTACAATCAATTAAATTTTTAGTCCTTGGATTAGACAAAATAGGACGTAAAAAGACACAATCTCTCTCTCTCATTTATGTTAACAATTTACGTTAACGTACTCTACGATCATCTTTCACATTTTATCTCGCATATTATCAGTAAGAATCACTTTCTCTCTCTCTAAACCTAACGCCATTGTTATCTCTCTCTCTCTCTCTCTAAAATCGGTGGAGGTGAGGCGGCCAGATTTCTTGCGCGGTCTCTCTCTCTCTCTCTCGTCACCGTCGCCGGCTAGATTGGCCGGCAAAAAATAAGATTTGGCCTGTCGGTCCTCGACAGAGCCACGAGCTCGTGCTTGAGGGAGGAGAGATTGGAATGAAGCTCCGAAGGTCCGGAGATCGGCATAAGAACTGCAGTCAAAACCCTGGTCTGGGAAGAATGAAGGCTTGAACCAGTGGGTGGGCGATCTGCGAACTCCAAAGAGGTCGGTGGTCGATTGCGGTGGCGTCGGTTCTCCACCGAACACCACCACCGCTAGATCCCACAACTGAATGCCACCGCCGCTAGACCCCACCACCGAAGCAACCGTCTCTGTCTCTCTTTTTCTTTCTCTCCTCACCATGGTCGAGATTTCACGATTTCTACGGTTCCGATTTCACGATCTCTAGGGTTCTAGATTTCGCAATTTTGTTTTGGATTTGTAGGTATTTTGGTTTTGTGGGTTTCTTGTATAATTTTGAAGTGGGTTTCTGTTCTCGATCTTGGAGAGTTCCCAACCAGTCCAGAGGTTTAATTCACAGGTTTGTTTCTTCAAAATGTAAGTGGGTTTCGTGGGTTTCTTGTATAATTTTGAAGCGGTGGTTTTCAAGATTTTCACTATGTGTTTTGAATTTGTGGGGTTTTTTTGTTTAATTTTTGAAGTGGTGGTGGTGGATGGTGGCGGCGACAGGTATTTCTCTCTCTCTCTCTCTCTCTCTATCTGTATAAGTTGACTGAAGTGTGTTCTACAATAGCATGGGTTTTAGATAGCCCACATTTTCAATTACAAAGGTCTAATATGTTGAATATGATTATATAGATTATGATTATATTTCTCTATATATACATATATTTCTATCTGATTATTGGTAGTGATAGAAGTTGTTCGTTTTGGTGGTGTTCTTCGGCGGTATTGATACTTGATTCGGCAGGTGTTGTTGGCGGTGTTGATGTTCATTTTGGACAACCATCAGCCACCACTAGTCAGATCCGGCAACCACCGCCGACCACTAACCAAATTCGGACCTCCCCAACCTTTTTTTTTTTTTTTCTGGGTTTGATATTTGATTCGATGGTGTTGTTCACGTTGGTGGTGTTTTTTTGGGGGTGTTGATGTTCGATTGGGCGGTTTTGTTCGGTGATAGTGATGTTCATTTTTTAAATGTGTTGGGTTATAATCGCGTTAACGTTAACGCAATTAAGTAATGTGCTGGGTCGTAACTGCATTAACGTTAATGTAACTAAATTTTGCCTGTGTTGTGAGTGATTTTTATTTCACACATTTTTTGGATAACATTATATGCATTAATGTTAACGTAATTCACCCAAATGCGTTAACGTTAATGCACACAAAACAAATAATGAAAGAGACGATAATATGAAATACAAAAAAAAAATGCATTAACGTTAACACACACTCACAGATAAACAAGATACATTAACGTCGTAAATACACACAAAATATACTAAATATTCAAGAGAAAAAATATATAACACGTCTGGTTGTAACATGAGTTAACGTTAACGTAATGCACATGCATATACAAAAAAAAAATACATTAACATTAACACACACATACAAATGAACAAAATGCATTAATGTAAATATACACAAAATACGCTAAATACTCAAGAGAAAAAACATACAACATGTATGGTAGTAAAATGAGTTAACGTTAACGAAATACACAAAACAGACATATTGGGAGATGATCTGTTAACTTACACACACAAAAAAAAAAAAAAAAACGTTAATGGGTGGATTGTAATTGTGTTGAACGTTAACGCAACTAAGTAAAATGTGCTGGGTTGGGTGCGTTAATGTTTAATGCAACTAAGTAACTGTGTTGGGTTGGGGTGTGCGTTAACTTTAACGCAACAAGTAAATGTACTAAATTGTAATTGCGTTAACGTTAACGCAATAAGTTAAATGTGTTGGGTTGTAATCGCGTTAACGTTAACGCAATAAATTAAATGTGTTGGGTTGTAATCGCTTAAACGTTAGCACAATTAAGTCAAAAGTGTTGGATTGTAATCCCGTTTAACGTTAACACAATTAAGTTAAATGTGACGGGATTGTAATTGCATTAACGTTAATACAACTAAATTTACCTGTATTGTGAGTGATTTTTATTTTACACATTTTTTTGACAACATTAAATGCATTAAAGTTTAATACAGAGAGAGACAACCAAATGTGTATTAACGTTAATACAAACTCACCAAAATGCGTTAACATTAATGTACACAAAACAAATAATGAAAGAGATAGTAATGTGAAACACTCACACACAAAAAATAAAAAAATATAAAAATGCATTAACATTAACATACACAAATGAATAAGATGCGTTAACGTAAATACACACAAAATACATTAAATATTCAAGAGAGAAAACACACAATACGTTTGGTGGTGAAATGAGTTAACGTTAACGTAATGCACAAAACAGACAGATTGGGAGATGATGCGTTAACTTGCAAAAAAAAAATTGGATGCAACAACATTAACGTCAATTCCCAATATAATTTTGTAATATAGGTAAGTGGTTTTTACTTGAACAAGTTTATGTTAACGTTAACACCCTTTATTATCCAAATTTGTCTTGTTCCATAATAACAAAATGACAGACTTGTAAATAAATATTAACAAGGGGTCAGAATAAATGACTTTTTTTTTAAAAAAATTATGGGGTCTGAAAACTTAATTGTTCATGTCAGGAGGTCTGAATTCTAAACATGTACACAACAAATGACTAAATAATAAAATCCCATATATATATATATACACACATACACACGCACACATATGAAGTCTTCACTGCCCTTCCCTTTTTCTAATTCATATTTTTTTTTTCGGTTGCCATGTGTGGCTTCATGCCACAATTCAACATATTTGGTTGGCAATGGTTGCGTTCTTTGAGAAGGCAACCATTCCAACCATGTGTTTGTTAATTTGTTTTTTAATTTATTTATTTACATTAATTATTTTTATTAAAATAAAAAAATATTAATTATATCTCAAAGTCCATATGCAGTGAAAATTGTCCATAAAGAATCTAAAAGTCAAAATTAAAATTAACATATTAGTTTCTAAAAATTTTAAAACCAAACTTTTAAATACACAATAACCCTTAAAATTTATCAAATATTTTTTATACCATAAATTTACAAAATAATCTCAAAAATATTAAATTTATATAAAATAATAATTTTTGGGGTATTACAAAATCCCTCTGAATCTCTTACTCAAACATAACTTAATTCTTAGGGGGTTTTGACACTTGTACCCCTAAAGTTTGACTATTATTCACTTTGGTCCCTATGGTTGCAATTTGAACACATAATATTCTAAAATTATATAATCATCCCACTTCAATCTAAATTAACAACTCTATATAAATTTTGGATGACAAACAATCAACTGTCGTGCAACCAACTCTTTTCAAGGGAATTTTATGGGCATTTCAACCTCTTTTGTTCTCCCTTTTAAATTGTGTGTATCTCTCTCTCTCTCTCTCTCTCTCTACATATATATATATATATATATATATGTATATTTCTGAATATTTGCGTGAAGGAGATCGGGAGGGTACGAGAAGACTAGAATTGCCCATAAAATCTCTTAAAAATAGTTGGATGCATGGTAGGTGATTGTTTTCCATAAAAAATTGTAATGTGAATAGTGACTTGGATTGTACTTGGATAATTAAGAAATTTTAAGGTAATATATATAGGATTGTTTACACTTTGCACCCTTGAAGTTTAACTACTATCCCACTTTGGTTCTTGTGATTTTAATTTGAACACAAAATATCCTGGCATTTTTGAATCAATCCAAATCAGTATCCGCGTTATAATTTTGGATGGTAAATAGTAGCATCAATCACACTTTATTGTTTTTAAAAAACTTTAAGGGTAAATAGGGAAACGACGCATGACACATGCGGTCAAAAATTGTAACGGGATTACCGATTTGGACTGAAGAGAGATGATTAGGAAATTTTAGGGGTTTATGCATTCAAATTGAAATTAATTGTAAGGTCCAAAGTGAGATAATGATCAAACTTCAGGGTGCAAAGTATCAAAATCCCTTATTTATATGTTCAAACTGAAACTATGGGGACCATGAGATTTGAGTCAAACTTTAGGGGTACAAAGTGTCAAAATTCCTTTATTACATTCTTCTATTTTTATTTTTATTTTTATTTTCAGTTGTTGTTTATGTATAATATTAGTTACATATACTTATGTAATATTAGTTACAGGTTAAAATAATTACATATACTTGTGTACTAGTTGTTACATTTTTTTTTTGTATACTCACAAATGTCCCTACACTCACATGGGGTGTGAAATTAATCTTATTCGAGATTCTATAACTGTCCCTCTTAACAAATACTTTTTCACATATTCGAACCCCTGACCTTGTAGAGATCTCTCAGAGTTAACTTGTCTTACTGCTTGAGCCACGTTATGTGGGTATAATATTTGTTACATATAATAAATATTTTACACACAAGTTAAGTACATGTAATTGTGAGAGTGTAACGGGTGTATTAAATTTTTTATTATTTTTTTTAATGTGCAGAACTAAAACACAACTTGCAATTGCAAATAAAATTTTTTTAAGTGGGCACAAAAACACTCATAATCTTTTTGTGTTTCAACTTCTCTTAAGCTTATTTCTATTTACATGAGAAGTCTATGATTTGCTCTCTTTTCTTTGATGGCATTGGCCTAGAAGTAGACCGGGGAAAAAGCTTGCGGTTTCTTCAATACGATAACGATAATGGAGGAGGACGGGAGGAGGAGCACATGCAGTTCGAACTCCGTCGTCTTCTAGCCCCCCTCCGGCCACCAGATGAGTACATAATTTTACTCCCTTCTGCTTTAACCTCTATCTTCCATCGAAACTTCGATTTGTCATTTCCAGTAATTATCGTTTTTCATCCGCTGTTCCTAATTTTTGCGCTTTCTCCCTCTCTCTTCGCTATCACTTTCATCACGGGAAAGAAATTCCAAAAATGAGTGTCCGACGTTGTGCTAATCGCTTCAGCATTTACAGTTTGATTGGGGGAGGGGGGGGCCTCTTATGGCTAATTATTCTACATATGTCGTACTATACTGTTTGATATGTTGACATGAATTAGTACCTTAAATTAATCTAGCTCTCCTTTTTGCTTTTATGTTTAGAATAAAAGTCTGTTTATATACTTTTTTTTTATGGAAAAAATACATGAAAATAACAGTTATAAGTAACGCTAAAAAAAATACACGATCTAAAAAAATTAAAAAATCAATAATAGTAATGTATTTTACAACAAAAAATACAATCAGTTACAAAAAATCAAGTAAAAAATATAATGAAGACAACATGCTATACTAATACCTATTCAATCCCTACCATACTAACGTCTTTCCAAAAATTTAGGCAAATACACACTATATATCTATATATTATTACAAAGGTGATTAAAAATATTGTTACCAAACGGTGTGTTACATTTACGAAATTGCCAAGGCGATCCATTTCAAGAAATAGATGTGGACAAAATCGTAAGAGAATTTCCAAACCAGAAAAGTCATAGAGAACATCCGCTGCAACCTAAAATCTCATTTCTAAGCATTCAACCATGGAAAACATCAACTGAAAACAATCAATTTCAATTTATGCATAAGACAAAGCAATAATTCTCCAACGCTTTGGCTCCGAATCCATTCTCACCTACATTGCTACATATGAGCTTCCCTTCCCTACATGTTGCATCCCATCCTTTAAAATCTGCATTCAATCAACACAACTAATATACTATTTCAAAATCTGCATTACACTATATATATATACGGATATTTGCGTGAATGAGATTGGGAGGGTATGAAAAGGCTAGAATTGCCCCATAAAATCTTTGAAAAATAGTTAGATACATGATAGGTGATTATTTTCCATCCAAAATTGTAATATGAATTATAGTGACTTGGATTGTACTTGGATAAACAAGAAATTTTAAGGCATTATATATAGGATTTTTTACACTTTGCACCCTTGAAGTTTGACTACTATCTCACTTTGGTTCTTGTGATTTTAATTTGAACACATAACATCTTGGCATTTTTTAATCAATCCAAATCATTATCTTATAATTTTGGATGGTAAACATTTGCATCAACAATAACAATAACAACTAAGTCTTTATTCCACTTATATAGGGTCGATTATATAAATCTATTTACGCCATAGTGATCGATTAAGAGTCATCCATTCTATCAGGCTTAATATTGTCAAATCATTTCTAATAGTCTCGCCTAACGCCTTCCTAGATCTATCTCTCCCTCTAGTAGCCTCCTATACTTAAATTAAATCATATTTTCTCATTAGTGCTTCTATGGGTCTTCTATGCACATGTTCAAACCATCGTAAATGATTTTATCTAATTTTCTCTTCGATGGGTGTTATTCCTAAATTCTCTCTAATAGTTTCATTTTTAATTTTATTTATTCTCATCTTTCTACTCATATACAGTAACATCCTCATTTCTGTCACCCCAATTTTTCTGAACATGATTCGTCTTTACCGCCCAGCATTCTAAGTCATACAGAAGTGCTAGTCTTATAGCTGTTTTGTAAAATTTTTCTTTAAGTTTCAACGGGATCCTACAATCACAAATCACCCCAACTGCACTTCTCCACTTTAACCAATTTACCTTGACTCTATCCATAATATCTTCTTCGATTTCGTCATTACTTTGAATCATTGAACCTAAATATCTAAAATGGTCAACTTTTGGCACCTCCTCGTCTCCAATTTTGATCATACCACCGTCTCTCCGAGCATTTCTAAAATTGCAATGCATGTATTCCATCTTACTTCTATTAACCATCAAACCTTTAGACTCTAAAGTTTATCTCCATCTTTCTGACTTAGTATTAAGACCTATTATACTTTCGTTAACTAATATTATGTCATCCGCAAATAACATACTCCAACGTAATCCATCTTGAATATGTTTTGTGAGCTTATCCATCACTAGAACAAAGAGTTAATGACTTAAAGATAATCTTTGATGTAAGTCTAAATTAATAGGAAATGGTACACATTCGCATCAATCACACTTTACTGTTTTTAATAAACTTTAAAGGTATCTCTAGTTTTTTCCTTTTCCCATTCTCCTTCCCCCCACACATACACATATATGGGGGATGAGAATAGGGAAATGGCCCATGACAGATGCGGCCAAAAATTGTAATGGGATTATCGATTTGGACTTAAGTGACATGATTAAAAAACTTTAGGGTTTTATGCGTTCAAATTGAAATTATAAGGTCAAAAGTGAGATAATGATCAAACTTCAAGGTGCAAAGTGTCAAAATCCCTTATTTATATGTTCAAACTGTGACTATGGGGACCGACATGAGATTCGAGTCAAACTTTAGGGGGTGTCCGTTCTACATAGACTTCCGAAAATGAGAGTGTCGTTTGCTTCACCAAACACAACGTATTCTACTGACGTTGTGCTAATCGCTTCAGCATTCACATTTTGATTGGGGGAGGGGGGCCCTCTTATGGCTAATTTTTCTACATTTATCGTACTATACTGTTTGATATGTTGACTTACTACCTTAAATTAATCTAGCTCTCCTTTTTGCTTTTATGTTTAGAATAAAAGTCTGTTTATATACTTTTTTTTATGAAAAACAAAACATGAAAATAACAGTCAAAATTAATCTAGCTCTCCTTTTTGCTTTTAGGGTTAGAATTTAGAGGAGTTGATTATGAAAAAAGACAACAATTTCATGAAAATGATCATTACCGAACGTGTATTTGTTCCCAGAACACTCTAGAATATAGAAACAAAATTTCCATTACAGTTTACAATTACCTGCAAATTTTACCCCCTTTGGAGCACTTCTATAATTTTCTTATTTTTATTGTGCTCTCTCTCTCTCTCTCTCTGCGCTGAATTAAGTAGATCTCTCAAAACTTCTTGAACTAGTTCCTCATATTTACTTCTTCCTTTAAAACATGAAGTTTTCTACCTCCCAAATGGGTAGTCCAGCTTCGAGTTCTTCCATTTTTTTGTTTTTCAAATTTGTCTGTCTTGTATTCTGCTTGAGCTTGTTGCGCTCCACCATAAGTGCAGCGACACCCCATTTGACAGGTGACGATACGGATCAACTTTCTTTGCTTGCATTCAAGCAAATGATAAGAGATGATCCTTTTGGTGCTCTGAGCTCATGGAATACAACCGTGCACTTCTGCAATTGGCAAGGAGTTACATGCGGTAATCGTCATCGGCGGGTCATAATGTTGGAACTACCATCCCTGAAACTGTCAGGATTTTTGTCTCCACACATTGGGAATCTCAGCTTTCTCAGCGTGCTGAGGCTCCATAACAACAGTTTCGTCGGCAAAGTGCCGCCTGAAATTGGCCGTTTGCGTAGATTGCAGACCTTACGCCTGAACAACAATTCACTCGTGGGAGAAATCCCCGTTAATTTATCCAGTTGCTCCAACCTCATAGCCCTTTATTTGTCAAACAATAGGCTGGTCGGGAAAATTCCTTCAGAACTTGGTTCCTTGTCAAAGCTTGGGTTGCTCTATATAAACACCAATGGCTTATCTGGTGCAATTCCAACTTCTTTTGGAAACCTTTCCTCCCTTTCATATTTTTTGGCAAGCAAGAACAATCTGGTGGGGCACTTACCCGATTCGTTATGTCGATTGAGCAATCTCACAGTATTTGCCATCAACGAGAACAACATTTCCGGCACCGTCCCGGTTTCTCTCTTCAATCACTCTTCTCTCATTGCTATTGACATTGGAAGTAACCAAATCAAAGGGAGTTTGCCCCCAGACATCGGCACAACCCTCCCTAATATCCAGTTCCTCAGCATTTTTGATGATTGGTTTACTGGTTCTTTTCCAGTTTCATTATCAAATGCCACAAATCTGGATACCTTCCTTGCTGGTTTTAATTTCCTCACAGGGAATCTGCCTAATTTAGAGAACCTGCACAGACTAAGGAGGTTTGCAGTTGCCTTCAATCAACTTGGGAGCAGAGAAGCTGATGACTTGAACTTTCTTTTGTCGTTAACCAATGCCTCAAACTTGGAGCTTCTGGAGCTGAATCAAAATAACTTTGGAGGGGTATTGCCGCTCACCATCAGCAATTTGTCTACTGATCTTGTAGAATTGAATCTATCGGACAATCAAATATCTGGATATATACCGGCCGATATATCAAAACTCGTCAACTTGGCTGGCTTATACATGGCAGTTAACCGACTCACTGGAGTCATCCCGCCTGAAATTGGGAAAATTAAAAGGCTGCAAGAATTGGCTTTACTTGATAATAGTTTATCAGGTAATGTTCCATCATCTCTTGGCAATTTAACTCTTTTAACAAGACTGAGTTTGAGGGTAAACAATCTTCACGGAAGCATCCCTTCAAGTTTGGGGAAATGCCAACACTTGGAGTTACTGGAGCTTGGCCGAAACAAGCTTAGCGGTGAAATACCTAAACAAATTTTCAATCTCCTATCATTATCAACGGCACTAGACCTATCCCACAACAACTTTGCGGGTGCCATTCCCATGGAAATTGGGCAGCTGAAAAATCTTGGTTATCTTGATTTCTCGGAAAACAAGTTCTCCAATGAAATTCCAGCCGCTCTTGGACAATGTATAAGATTAGAGACACTAGATCTGCATGGTAACTTCCTGCAAGGCGCCATTCCTTCGTCTCTGACAAATCTCAGGGGCCTTCAAACTTTGGATATTTCCCGCAACAACTTGTCGGGCGAGATTCCTCAGTTTTTGGCTGGCTTTATGTTCTTGCAGAAACTGAATCTTTCTTTTAATTACTTTGACGGTAATGTCCCAAGAGAAGGCATTTTCAGGAATATGAGTGCTATTTCGGTTCGAGGAAATAAGCTTTGTGGTGGCATACATGACTTGCATCTTCCTATTTGCAGCTCTAAAGGGAGTGAAAAGACAAAATCGACTCTTCCCTTAAAGCTAGCCATCGCTATACCTATTGGGTTTCTAGTATTGACCTTATTCTTGTGTGCTCTCTATTTTTTCTGGTACAAGAAGACATCCAAAAGCATTCCTTCACAAGCTTCACCTGCAAATTCCTTCTTGAACACTTCTTACCAGTCCCTCCTCAAAGCTACCGATGGCTTCTCTTCTTCCAATTTGATTGGTGTTGGTAGTTTTGGATCCGTTTATAAAGGAACTTTTGAACTAGACGGAACGGTTGTTGCTGTGAAGGTGCTCAACCTCTTCCACCGTGGAGCCTCCAAGAGTTTCATAGCCGAGTGCAAGGCATTAAGGAATATCAGACATAGGAATCTTGTCAAGGTACTAACTGCATGTTCTGGAATCGATTATCAGGGTAATGATTTCAAGGCTTTGGTTTATGAGTTCATGGCAAATGGAAGCCTCGACGAGTGGCTGCATCCTTCTAGTTCTAGTGATGATGTTGAAAATGAGGGACAAGATAAAAAGTTGAATTTCGATCAGAGGTTGAATATTGCTATTGATGTTGCTTTTGCCGTGGATTATCTTCATCATGAAAGCCACACCCCGATAATTCATTGTGATCTCAAGCCGAGCAATGTTCTTCTGGATGATGACATGACTGCGCATGTTGGTGATTTTGGGTTAGCAAGATTTATGCCACAAGCTGATCGCAACAACCTCTCTGGAAATCAAACCAGTTCTACTGGTTTAAGAGGATCCATTGGTTATGCACCTCCAGGTAATCATTTATGCTCATCTGTTTTAGAGTTCTATTATGTGTTTCATTTGTGACAGTTTACATTTTTTCCCCCCAATTATATTTACTAATTTCACCTTGTTCTCTAGAGATGATTTTGATGCATGCATTTTGTTGGCAATTACTTGTTAGTACATGAAACTAATTCCAAAATTGTTCTCCTGATGCATTGTGTAATGTCTGTGATTCTTTTAATAGGGTATCATTTGATACCACGTTTTTAAGTACTTTTTGGTAAAAAAATACTTTTTACATAAAGCAAAAAATCAAAAGTGTGTTTGGTAGTTTAGAGATAAGAGTTTTTTATATTTTGCACCCCTGGAGTTTGATCTAAATCCTCCATTGGTCCATATGGTTTCAATTTGAATACATAACACCCTAAAGTATGTCAATCATTTCAATTAAAGTTTCAATTAAGGACAAATCATTAACGGTGTTAGAAAATTGATGGAAATTGTTCATGTGCCAGGCACATGACCTTTTCATTAAGTGTAATATCGTCAATTTTTATTTCATTAAGGAAAATGAAATGTTGTAATTTTCCTTCAACGAAATAGAGCCCATTAAATTAGTTGATGATATTACCCTTAATTTTAAAAGAAAATGAAGATATTAAACTTAATGAAAAGGTCATGTGCCTGGCACATAACCAATTTTCGTTCATTTCTAACACCGTTAATGATTTGTCCTTAATTAAAACGAATTTAAGGTGTTATGTGTTCAAATTGAAACTATAGGGACCAACGTGGATTTAGGTCAAACTTCAAGGGTGCAAAATGTAAAAATCTCTAGTGTTAATATATTAGTATTATTATCTCTTAATTCAAAACAAATTTATACATGATTGAAAAAAAGTGGATGAAGAGGTCGTAGTCCATCAATCTCCATCGATCTCTTATAATATAAAATTTAAAAAACACAAAACAACTATTTTTCGATTTAGAAAAATATATATATATATATATATATATATACTTAAAATCATGTTTTTACTAAAACTACTTTTTTGAAGTGCAAAACAAGTGTTACTTCAAAAGATTTTTTTTTTTTTTTTGAAAGCAAAAAATGCACATAAAAAACATTACCAATCCGTGCCAAAATTATTAGTTACTTACTAGCTTGTTGAAGTTAAATTTATTAATATTGGTTAGTAGTTCTATCGCCAATGGTAAGATTGTTCTATTGTGACCTGGATGTTTCGAGTTGAAATCTTGGAAACAACCTCTCTGTATATAGGAGTAAAACTACATACATCTAATCTTTCCAGACCTCGGCAATGACGGGAGCCTTTGTGCACTTGACTGCTCTTTAGTAATTCTATCGCCAACTTCGCATTCATAGGCAAATATATGTTTGTATTTTTTAAAAATCAACTCCATTATGGCATGTCAATGCATGTTAAATCGTAAAGACAAGTATTGCTTTCCACATTATGCTTTATCATAGTTTTGTATGCATTTTGCAGAATACGGTATGGGAAGTGAGATATCAACGTCTGGTGATGTTTATAGCTTCGGCATCCTCCTGCTGGAAATGTTCACGGGAAAGGGACCGACCGACAACATGTTCCAAGACGGGTTTACCCTTCATAACTTTGCCAAAGCATCACTGCCGGACAGGGCAATAGAGATTGCAGATCCAGTAATTGTCCAAGAAGGCAGAGTGCAAAGATGTCCACGCAGCTTAAGATTTCACAAACTTGAAGAGTGCATGGTTTCTGTAATCAGACTTGGAGTTGAATGTACTGGAGAATTGCCAAGAGAAAGGATGGACATTCGTGAAGCTGCCCGGAAACTGAATTCTGTGAGGGACATAATTTCAAATCGTCAATAGAACTTATACATCTTAATTTGCCTCTAAAATGAGGTGCTTTGTCTATACTAAAAAAGATCCGCTTGCACTCCAGTTTCGGGCGTTTGCCTCTCTCAATTAGCATAATAACAGTGCAATCGGATTTTTTAGGAGTGTCAATAAAATTGCTCTGATAAATATTGGAAATTTCAATAAAGGGCATTGGTGTAACTAGTTGTTGAATCCTACGTCATCAATGTTGGGCCCTTCCACCGATATTTGTTTCCGTTGGTTTGTTAAAATCCACCTTGCGCATGAGGAGACGTGTTGAATCCCACATTGCTTGTGTTACTTGATCTTGAGCTATGTATAAAGTTTAGGGTAATCTTCTTCTTTCAAGGTATCTTTTGAGAATGATTTAAACCCCATTGGCATTGGGTAGGGGTGGTCCTACCCAACTTGCCAGCCTATTACCATTTTTTTAAGGCGTGGACTCGATTTTTGAGCCTCTGGATAGGGCTAGTGAACGCGCCCCGATTTTCCAGAGAAAACCAAAAACAAATATATATATATATATATAGATATATGTTTATATATGCTTGACGCTGGTAAAACGAGAAGAGTTTTTAAAAAACGTCGATTTTCTCATTAAAATATACTTAAGCCTGTTTTAGAAAAAAGAGTCGCCACCTAGCATTGGGTTTAAATGATGTGCTAGGTCACCATATTTTTCTTTTTTGAAAATAATTTAAAAAAAATGGCTTAAGTAAAATTTAACTCCAAAAATAATATGGTCTAACCAAAGATTCGTTTAAAGAGTTCGGGGGTCAGTTACGCTCGGGGAAGGTGTCAAGCACCTCAAGACGCCCGTCCAAAGACGGTACCTTATCCGATTAAGTCCAATTAGAATTTAAATCCGAATGTTTTTATTTTATTTTTTAAATCCTCCTTATATACACATATACACATACACACACATTGAGGGAAGTGATCTCCCTTCTAAACCTAGACCGTTCTGATTGAAGGTTGGGAATTTTCCACCTCGTATTGTTAGCACATTATATTTAATACAAATTAAATAAAACACCCGCACATACGCATCGAGGGGAGTAATTCCCTTCTAAATTTAGCCATTCAAATTGAAGGTTGGGAATTTTCCACCTCGTATTGTTAGCACATTATATTTAATACAAATTAAATAAAACACCCGCACACACGCATCGAGGAGAGTAATTCTCTTCTAAATTTATGCCGTTCAAATTGAAGGCTGGGAATTTTCCACCTCATATTGTTAGCACATTATATTTAATACAAATTAAATAAAACACCCGCACACACGCATCGAGGAGAGTAATTCCCTTCTAAATTTAGCCATTCAAATTGAAGGTTGGGAATTTTTCACCTCGTATTGTTAGCATATTATATTTAATACAAATTAAATAAAACACCCGCACACACGCATCGAGGAGAGTAATTTCCTTCTAAATTTTAGCCATTCAAATTGAAGGTTGAGAATTTTCCACCTCGTATTGTTAGTACATTATATTTAATACAAATTAAATAAAACACCCGCACACACGCATCGAGGGGAGTAATTCCTTTCTAAATTTTAGACATTCAAATTGAAGGTTGGGAATTTTCCACCTCGTATTATTTACTCAAAAAAAAAAAAAGTAATAAATAAATAAATAAATAATAAAGGAAGAAGAAAAAAAAAATCTAAATTTAAAAAAAAAATTAGTATAATAACAACTGGGGACCTCGGAAGAGTTGAAGGAAGTAAAGATTGGATCAGCCCTCATGACTCTGGAAAAGAAAGAGTTGACAACGCTCTTAATTTCCTACCAAGATATCTTTGCCTGGTCCTACGATGACATGGTAGGACTGGACAAGAGTATCGTTGCCCATAAGCTGCCGCTAAAGCCGGGGAGTGTACCAGTCAAACAAAAGTTGAGGAAACTGAGGCCCGCTGTCAGCCTCGAGGTCAAGGAGGAGATCGTGAAGCAATTCAATGCCCGAATTATTGAAGTCTGTAACTACAGTGAATGGCTCTCAAATGTCGTTCCCGTGCCAAAGTCCTCAGGAAAAATCAGAGTCTGCGTGGACTATCGTGATCTCAATCGGGCGAGTCCAAAAGATGATTTTCCACTGCCAAACATTCACATCATCATCGACAATACTGCGGGGCGAAAGCTCTATTCTTTCGCCGATGGGTTCTCTGGCTATAATCAGATTTTGATGGATGAGAAAGATCGAGAAAAGACAGCCTTCACTACCCCATGGGGAGTCATTTGCTATAGGGCGATGCCTTTCGGTCTCAAAAACGCCGGGGCAACATACCAAAGAGCAATGACGACCCTCTTTCATGATATGATGCACAAGGAGATGGAGGTATATGTTGATGACATGATCGTTAAATCACAAGAGAACGAGGATCATCTCTGCCATTTGAAAAAGGTGTTCGACAGACTTCGAAAGTACCAGCTCAAGCTCAATCCAGCAAAATGCGCGTTTGGGGTGGCTTCCGGAAAACTTCTTGGTTTCATGGTAAATCGCCATGGAATCGAGATTGATTCTGCAAAGACGAAGGCCATTCGTGAGATGCCGCCGCCGAGAAATGAGAAAGAAATCCGAGGTTTTCTGGGGCGATTAAATTTCATAGCCCGATTCATCTTCCAACTCACTGCCACTTATGAGCCAATCTTCAAGCTACTTCGAAAAGGCTTTTGGGTGCACCGAATTTCGGTGCACCCAAAAGCAGGGGGGATTTTGGGGGGAATAAATTTTTGAGAGAAATTTTTGTAAGGGAGAGGGGAAATCTGGAGAAAAATTTTGAAGAAAATAATATTATTTTCATTTTATTGTAATTTTGAAGAAGAAAAATCTCCAAGAAGGTGGTAAATTTTCATCTGTTGTAAATCTTACTCTTATTTTTTTTAAATTGTTATTATACTAATTTTTTTTAAAATTTAAATTTTTTTTTTCTTCTTCCTTTATTATTTATTTATTTATTTATTTATTTATTTATTACTTTTTATTTTATTTTTATTTTTTTTATTTTTTTTATTTTTTTTTTAGTAAATAATACGAGGTGGAAAATTCTCAATCTTCAATTTGAATGGCTAAAATTTAGAAGGGAATTACTCCCCTCGATGCGTGTGTGCGGGTGTTTTATTTAATTTGTATTAAATATAATGTGCTAACAATACGAGGTGGAAAATTCTCAACCTTCAATTTGAATGGCTAAAATTTAGAAGGGAATTACTCTCCTCGATACGTGTGTGCGGGTGTTTTATTTAATTTGTATTAAATATAATGTGCTAACAATACGAGGTGGAAAAATCTCAACCTTCAATTTGAATGGCTAAATTTAGAAGGGAATTACTCCCCTCGATGCGTGTGTGCGGGTGTTTTATTTAATTTGTATTAAATATAATGTGCTAACAATACGAGGTGGAAAATTCCCAACCTTCAATCAGAACGGTCTAGGTTTAGAAGGGAGATCACTTCCCTCAATGTGTGTGTATGTGTATATGTGTATATAAGGAGGATTTAAAAAATAAAATAAAAACATTCGGATTTAAATTCTAATTGGACTTAATCGGATAAGGTACCGTCTTTGGACGGGCGTCTTGGGGTGCTTGACACCTTCCCCGAGCGTAACTGACCCCCGAACTCTTTAAACGAATCTTTGGTTAGACCATATTATTTTTGGAGTTAAATTTTACTTAAGCCATTTTTTTTAAATTATTTTCAAAAAAGAAAAATATGGTGACCTAGCACATCATTTAAACCCAATGCTAGGTGGCGACTCTTTTTTCTAAAACAGGCTTAAGTATATTTTAATGAGAAAATCGACGTTTTTTAAAAACTCTTCTCGTTTTACCAGCGCCAAGCACATATAAACATATATCTATATATATATTTGGTTTTGGTTTTCTCTGGAAAATCGAGGCGCGTTCAGCTGGCGACTCCACTGGGGAACGGCTGAGGGTCGAGCCCAATAAGTCCAATTAATCTAAAGTCCAAATGTTAAATTTTATTTTATTTTTTCCCTCAATTCAGTAAATAAGTTGTGATTTTTTTTATTTTTTTTTTATTTTTTATTTTTTTTTATATCATTTATTTTTATTTTATATATATATATATATATATATATATATATATATATATATATATATATATATATATATATATATATATATATATATATATATATATATATATATATATATATATATATATTTTCCTTATTTCCTCTCAGGCCCTTATATCGTTGTAAATCCTCTGACAAAAAACAAAACTGTCTTGTATCCATATTATCCCCTCAGGATTCTATGATACAAGATGAGAAAGGGGTTTTTTTTGTACTTGATGGATTTATGACGTTTGGGGAAGTCCTAAAAAAAAAAAAAAAAAAAATTATTTTAATTAGTCGTTATCGAAATTAAAATCTTCGAATTAGAAAGGGCTTTAAGGCCACCTGAGACCCACGTGAACTAAAAAAATAATATTTTTTTTTGTAGGTGAAAAAGAAAAAGACAAGACAAAGAAAATTGGTCCCAGAAAAGCAAATCCAGTTCCCCCCCTTTCGAAGTCTGATCTTTACACGCAGTCGAGCACAGACTCATTCCAGGATGACATCAGAAAGCAATCCCGAATCTCCCCGAACGACCCAGATAGCTCAGATGCAGGAAACTATTGACAGGTTGATGGAAAGGATCAACGAACTTAGCCGACCTCAGGAGGTGCCTATTCCTCCGTCCAACGGGACTCCTGTGACTGAATCCCCAAATGGAAACCCTGCAAGTATTGGGATGGAGAACTCAGGGCCGAATCCGAACCACGTCGGCCCGAACTTTGCAGTACCGGTCTTTTAGCCATTCAAATTGAAGATTGAGAATTTTCCACCTCGTATTGTTAGCACATTATATTTAATACAAATTAAATAAAACACCCGCACACACGCATCGAGGGGAGTAATTCCCTTCTAAATTTAGCCATTCAAATTGAAGGTTGGGAATTTTCCACCTCGTATTGTTAGCACATTATATTTAATACAAATTAAATAAAACACCCGCACACACGCATCGAGGAGAGTAATTTCCTTCTAAATTTAGTCATTCAAATTAAAGGTTGGAAATTTTCCACCTCGTATTGTTAGCACATTATATTTAATACAAATTAAATAAAACACCCGCACACACGCATCGAGGAGAGTAATTCCCTTCTAAATTTAGCCATTCAAATTGAAGGTTGGGAATTTTCCACCTCGTATTGTTAGCACATTATATTTAATACAAATTAAATAAAACACCCGCACACACGCATCGAGGAGAGTAATTCCCTTCTAAATTTTAGCCATTCAAATTGAAGGTTGAGAATTTTCCACCTCGTATTATTAGCACATTATATTTAATACAAATTAAATAAAACACCCGCACACACGCATCGAGGGGAGTAATTCCCTTCTAAATTTTAGCCATTCAAATTGAAGGTTGGGAATTTTCCACCTCGTATTATTTACCTAAAAAAAAAAAAAAAAAATCCAAACAAGTTCAAAGTTTTCAATATCGGTAGGGAACGACAAAAAAAATAAAAAATAAAAAATAAAAAATAAATGAAAAAAATAAAAAAATAATATTTTTTTTTTAATTAGTCGTTACCGAAATTGAAATCTTCGAATTAGAAAGGGCTTTAAGGCCACCTAAGACCCACGTGAACTAAAAAAATGATTTTTTTTGTAGGTGAAAAAGAAAAAGACAAGATAAAGAAAATTGGTCCCAGAAAAGCAAATCCAGTTCACACCCGCACACACGCATCGAGGGGAGTAATTCCCTTCTAAATTTTAGCCATTCAAATTGAAGCTTGGGAATTTTCCACCTCGTATTATTTACTCAAAAAAAAAAAAAAAAAAAAAAAGAAAATAAAAAGTAATAAATAAATAAATAATAAAGGAAGAAAAAAAAAATCTAACAAATTCAAAGTTTTCAATATCGGTAGGGAACGACAAAAATAAAATAAAAAATAAAATAAAAAATAAAAAATAAATAAAAAAAATAAAAAAATAATACTAAGGTTGGAAAATTCCCAACCTTCAATCAGAACGGTCTAGGTTTAGAAGGGAGATCACTTCCCTCAATGTGTGTGTATGTGTATATGTGTATATAAGGAGGATTTAAAAAATAAAATAAAAACATTCGGATTTAAATTCTAATTGGACTTAATCAGATAAGGTACCGTCTTTAGACGGGCGTCTTGGGGTGCTTGACACCTTCCCCGAGCGTAACTGACCCCCGAACTCTTTAAACGAATCTTTGGTTAGACCATATTATTTTTGGAGTTAAATTTTACTTAAGCCATTTTTTTAAAATTATTTTCAAAAAAGAAAAATATGGTGACCTAGCATATCATTTAAACCCAATGCTAGGTGGCGACTCCTTTTTCTAAAACAGGCTTAAGTATATTTTAATGAGAAAATCGACGTTTTTTAAAAACCCTTCTCGTTTTACCAGCACCAAGCATATATAAACATATATCTATATATATATTTGTTTTTGGTTTTCTCTGGAAAATCGGGGCGCGTTCAGCTGGCGACTCCACTGGGGACGGCTGAGGATCGAGCCCAATATGTCTGAATAAGTCCAATTAATCTAAAGTCCGAATGTTAAATTTTATTTTATTTTTTCCCTCAATTCAGTAAATAAGTTGTGATTTTTTTTATTTTTTATTTTTTTTATATCATTTATTTTTATTTTATATATATATATATATATATATATATATATATATATATATATATATATATATATTTTTCCTTATTTCCTCTCAGGCCCTTATATCGTTGTAAATCCTCTGACAAAAGCAAAACTGTCTTGTATCCATATTATCCCCTCAGGATTCTATGATACAAGACGAGAAAGGATTTTTTGTACTTGATGGATTTATGACGTCTGGGGAAGTCCTAAAAAAAAAAAAAAAAAAAACAACCAAACAAGTTCAAAGTTTTCAATATCGGTAGGGAACGACAAAAAAAAAAATAATAAAAATAAATAAATAAATAAATAAATATTTTTTTTAATTAGTCGTTACCGAAATTGAAATCTTCGAATTAGAAAGGGTTTTAAGGCCACCTAAGACCCACGTGAACTAAAAAAATGATTTTTTTTGTAGGTGAAAAAGAAAAAGACAAGACAAAGAAAATTGGTCCCAGAAAAGCAAATCTAGTTCCCCTTCCCTCCAACGAGCAGTATACCTCCGGAAACTTTTGTCTTTATTTTTCAGTATCTGGTAGAGGGTATTGCGGTCTGGCGCGGCATCCCTATTGTACACATATTGCTCACAGAAGGCCTCTACCAGATCTTCAAATGTTTTAATCTGTGATAGCTCCAGGGTCATGTACCAGTTGAGAGCCGATCCTTTCAACGACCTCCGAAACATCTTTAGGCAAAGGTCTTCGTTCCGTGCACCAAAATTCGGTGCACCCAAAAGCTAGTGGGTGCACCAAATTTCGGTGCACCCACCCCTTTTTTAATATTTTTTTTACCTTTTGGTTGTTTTGTGTTGTCGGCAAATTTCAGAAATCTCCTATAAATAGAAGAGGGCTCAGACAATTCAAGAGGGAGGATTTTGGGGGGAAGAAATTTTTTGAGAGAAATTTTTGTAAGGGAGAGGGGAAATCTAGAGAAAAATTTTGAAGAAAATAATATTATTTTCATTTTATTGTAATTTTGAAGAAGAAAAATCTCCAAGAAGGTGGTAAATTTTCATCTGTTGTAAATCTTACTCTTATTTTTTTAAGTTGTTATTATACAAATTAAATAATCCAGCTCCGAACACTAGCAATTCTTTGATTTTCATATCGACAGCCAGCTGGAGTCCTAGAATACAGGCTTCGTACTCAGCTCGATTATTTGTGCTCTGGAACTTCAACTTGGAAGCCACTGGATAATGCTGTTTGCCCGGAGAAACCAGAACGGCTCCGATTCCAGCCCCTCGAGAGTTCACTGCTCCATCAAAATACATTTTCCAGACTGTTTCCTCATTTTCTTCATCCACCGCATGAATCGACTCGTCAGGGAATAGCGTCTCAAGAGGCTGGTTATCCGTTTGAGCTGGACAACTAGCCAACTGATCTGCTATCGCCTGACCCTTCACTGACTTTTGGGTCTTGTAGATGATATCAAACTCCGTCAGCAGCATCTGCCATTTTGCAACTTTTCCTGACAGAATCGACTTCTCGAAGATGTATTTTAAGGGATCCATCTTGGCTATCAAGTAGGTAGTCAGTGGGAGCATATAATGGCGCAGTCTTTGAGCGGACCAAGCCAATGCACAACAGGTTTTCTCCAGCAAGGTATAATTTTCCTCATACTTCGTGAAGCGCTTGCTGAGGTAGTAGATGGCTTGCTCCTTCTTTCCAGATTTATCGAGTTGCCCAAGAATAGCTCCCATGGAGGAGTCTCGACCATTTTGCAGCCCCCCCCTCCCCCCCCCCGCGTTCGGTCCAGGCCTCTCTCGTTCTCGTCTGTTTCTTGTCCATTTTGTTCCGAATTAACGCGTTTTTATTCCACTTCGAAAAATCTACAAAACCAAAAAAAAAATAAAAAATCAATTACTAATATTTAATTTACTTAAGAGATTAATAAAATTTAATTTAGCAGTATTAAACCGCATAAATACGGTACAATCAAAACAAAATAAATAAAATAAAATAAAAGGTAACTATAAAATAAAGTATAATTTTTTTTGCGAGGCGGTCAAAAATGCCGTGTCTACAGCTAGGGCCCCAAAATTTAGGACCGTTCATTTTAGAGCTGAGTTTGGGTATGGACATTTTTGTTTAGGTCGGACCCGATCCGACTATATATATATATCTATACGCACACACACGAAATTAAGGTTGTTGGTATGTATTTTTTTTTATTGAAATATAATTAATTAATTAATTAATTAATATGAAATTGCAGATGTTTTATTTTGGTAGGTATGAATATATTTTATTTTAATGTGGAATGTGAATGAATGTTTTTTTGTTTTTTTATTGATGAAAATTAATATTGGTAAATACTAATTACTATGGATGAATGTATTTCATAATATTTATTTGTTATTTTAGTGATTATTTTATAAATTATAAAATAAAAATTATAGGGCCAGGCTTGAGTTTGAAATTTTTTACGAGGGGCGGGCTTGGGTAGGATAATAGGGCTCAGCGATAGGGCCAGGGCCGTGCTTGGGCTTACTCATTTTTTGTAGTATGGGTAGAGCTCGGTTCAACCCGACCCATGACCAGCCCTACAATTGGGTTGTTATGCTAGCAGTGTGTGATTTTCTGATTCCAACTACCTCTACTCTGAAAATTGCAATACCAGCTCATTTGTTGGAACCGTATGAAAAAATGTTCACTTTTGCATATTTGTTATCTTGATTGCTTTTATCTTTCTGTGTTGAGTTCTCCAATTTCTATGTTTTCCATAATAAATCATTTTGCTACTAACGAAAAAGGTAATCTACCATTTTGTTGCATAAATTGTAGGGAATATCATGAAATGCATAAAGGATTCGTCTTGCTTAGGAAATGACTTTGTCGAATTATCATTGTTGACTGTTGAATCCCACATTGATAGTGATCTCCCAATATCCATTCACAATGGTTTTTTAAAGTCCATTCTGCACGTGAGGAAGCATGTTGAATCTCACATCGTAAGAATATATATCTATTATTATATCATATATCAATTTAGTCGGCAACACATTGATTTATCTTTATACACATTAATATCAACTTCTAGAAGTCATCCTTCCTCTTCACAAACATCTTTCTGGAGAAAAAAAATGGGATGCCTGTGCTTTGTGGGAGGTTCTACATGCCTGAATGGCTTCAAAACCGTGGAGTCCTGCTTCTGGCCCGACTAAGAAAGATAAAGGTTGTACACAACTGAGGATTTAGTCCCGTTTGGTATATAGTTCAGAAACCCCAAGCCGTCGTTTGAGATCCCAAATAAGTTGATTTTGGATTTTTATATGCCAAATAGATACTGAGAGCACTAAAAACTGGTTGTCGTCCCGTCCACTTGTTTATAGCTGGAAATTTTACTACAATCAGTCTTGCCCTTGTTTTTTCAGGAAAGGCCATTTCTAAACATGAATTTTTTAAACAACTTGGTGAATTTGCAAATCTTGTCTTGAAGGCTTGCTTGTTTACTACTACCATTCTTTTAATGGGTTTATGTCATTTACCTCCCCTGTCATTTTATATTATACCAGATACCTCTCTTGTCCTTTTGCAAATACCAATTACCCCTCTTGACCTATTTTTTTGTGTGAAAAGACCTAAATGCCCTTATGTTATTTTGAAAAAATTATCTTTTTATTTTTATAAAAATTCGTTAGCATCCTCTTATTTTTAAAAAAAAAAATATTTTTTATCCTTAGGGGTCAAAATGTATTTTTTTATTTTTCCATTTCATGTCTTCTATGCCACCACCAGTCCGATGGCGAACCACTACCGACGGCGAAGAGATGAGAGAGAGACAAAGAAGAACAAATGAATAACAGTGTCTACAACGTCATCAGGGAGTTCGAAACGCTTAGTCGTAAGTAGATTAAGTGGCAGCGGCAGCAGTGAAAGCGGCCGGATGTTTCTGAGGGTATCGAGCGCGATCTCGCAGTCGCCGATTGAGGGCTGTTTGTTTTCTTGTAGGGTTTTTAGGGTTTTGCGAATGGATCTCATATCTATAGATCTCTTGTTCGGATTTTGTAGATCCGAGCAAGAGATCTTGATATTTGTTTTTCCAATGTTTTGATTTATTTATTTTTATTAAGAACACCATGAAACTCATCTGGCTCAATATCTGAGTTGAATGCATATACAAAATGCATAAATTTCGGTAAATTTTCTAATCAATTCTATCACTATTTCAATTTTTCTTGATCAAACTTACTGATTCTTAGTCAACATGTGGGTAAGGGGATGAGAGAGAAGCTCGTCATTTTCTTGCCGAACTCTCTGGTTAGGGGAATCTTCGATCTAGTTTGATTTTCATTTGAGTTTCAAGATTTTTTGGCTTTGTTTGGATCGGATCTGCAGCGCTGCTCTCTGTTCTACGTTGTTTCACCGTCGTGCGATAGTCGACGGCTCAATCGGCATTGCGGCTGTAGATCGAAGGCGATTTCGACGTTGGCTCAGATCGGAACTGCAGTCATTCGCTACTTTCTCTAACAATTCAGATCTGTCCTCTGTGGCTTCAATCGGTTCCGATCTGGATCTACAGAATCGACGGCGATGGCGTGGTTCATTTCTCTCTCTCTCTCTTCTATTTAGCTTTAATTTTCCGATTTCGATAGTGGGCATTCAAGAGAAGCTGAGAAAATGGATGGGGGATGGAGTAGTATAGGAATTGATGAAAGGGATGTTCTGCTGGAGATGAGGGACGGGGGTTGTGTTCTATCGGAGATGGGGGATTAAAGTCAAAGCCATTGGTTGCACTGTTGCAGGTTGGTGAAGAAGATGATCGAAGAAAAAAATTACAACATTAGCCCTTCATATTTAGCCAAATGTTCAAATAGAGTCTATTAAACTAATAAAATAAAATGACAAAGTTTAATTAAACCAAAATATATATATATATAAAAATTAAAAAGTTATTTATGTATTTTATTTTTTAATTATTTTTAAATAGTTAAACGTAAAATTGTCATTATAAAAAATTTATTATTATTTTTAATTAACAAAAGAGGTAAATGGTCTTTGACCAAAAAGATTAAGGGTTGACTGGTATTTATAAAAGGATATGGGAGATATCTGGTATAATGCAAAACGTCAGGGGAGGTTAATGGCATGAACCCTTCTTTTAATTTATGCTCTTGCTCATTTGTTCTGCTTTGTTGAAGAATAGATGTTGGAAATAGATTGTCATAGTGATAGACTTTATCTAAACCTTCACAAATAGCATGCAAACAATCAGAGCCCTGAGGTACTTGGGGGTGGATGCTGATTTTTTACGGAGACAAAAGGAAAACCACCGCAACGCACAAGTCAATTGATAGCACAATTTGCAAAGGGTAACTGCACACGTTATTCTGTACATACTTTTCAACAAATAGAGACAGTTCCCATGAGGAACCGCACAAGATATTGGACAGACATACATACATACACAGATACAAACAAATTTTTTTTTTATCATAGGAGAACAAGCTCGTTGTTCAGCGTTTCTGTTCCCAGATTTCTTGTTACGGCTCTCAGAAAACATGGAACAGAAACAGAAATCAGGGAACAAAACACCTACCCTGAACCCCAAGCTCTTATTGCACAAGTAGGGGAAACAAACAGCAAACAGCACAGGAAAAATCCCACACACAAAAAATTAGAACTAAATATATTCAAATCGCATAAGAAGCTTCACCGACCTGTACTTCTCGCCCTTGCGATTATGGAGTGGAACTGCTCGGATGCCTTCTTTGATCTCCCAAACAGGCAAGCACGTCTGGCCTCCAAAATCGTCCTTTTCAGACATATCATATTCATGGATTTCGATTCGAAGCAAAGCCAGTTCAGGAACCGTTAATGGGAATTCAAAAACCTCGTTCCAATTCGGTATCCAGTTGTCCTCTAATATCTTGGTTTTCTTCATTATGGTATCAGCGGGGACTCCAGCAATTCCGACCTGCATAGAGATTGTCTTGTACCCTTAGATGGCGTTTGGTTAGTGTTTCTGTTTTTCTGTTTTTATGTCTAATAAACTGGGATGGGATGGGATAAGAATTTTGTTTCCGTACTCTATATTCCGGAAATAGAAACATGTTTGATAACAACCATTCTCTTGAAATTGTTTCTTTTAATTTATGAGAACAGAAACAATAAACACATTTGTTTGTTTTGTTTTCTTTATGGCCGGCGGAATGGTGGTCGGAATAGTTTGTGGGAGTGAATCGGAAGCAACATTTTTTTTCTCAGATTCTCAAGGAATTTAGGAAATAGTCCTAAATTACTCTCAAAATTTTGGTAACAAGAACATGTTTACCAAACGTGTTTCTATATATTAATTCCAAAATTTTGGAAGCGGAAACAGAAATCAAGGAACAGAAACAGTAACCAAACAGGCCTAGTTAGACAGCTGACTTAGAATTCACATTCTAAATAACAAATTATTAAGTGGGGATTGGGGTTTGCAATGTCAAACGAGGACTAAGTAGTAGATGAAATGATATTTTGGATGAAATTGGACAATCTTGAATAGGACAAGAACATTTAAATCGATTAGTAAAAGACCAGGTAATGTTTGACAACGTTTTTTTTATGTATCTTTTAAAATTAATAAAAAATGACAAGAAAAAAGTATATTTACTCACCCTTGCATAGAAATCAGGAGGAGAATACACGTCGAAGTGTGTGTGACGAAAATCGTAGTACCACCCCTCCCCCATGTATACTGTCACCTGTTTTGATATGGCGGCAAATAAGTCGAAGAAATGCAAACCAGAAGCTTCAAAATTTTCATACAAATAAGAAGCATCTACGAGAGAATATTTGACAGCCTTGGACCAACCTTCAGAGTTTTCTTGACATGTAATTTAGCTCTGGGATCAAAGATCTGGTTATGGGGACCAGCCTTGAGTAAGAACTCTGGTTTCTTAACATACCCGCAACACCCATTTGCCCTGAACATTCCGTGCATCATCCAAAGTGACCTTCCATAACCCTGATACCAGAAATACAATGGAACCACATAGGTGAGTCTTGAGAGCTAATGAAAGGTATGATGTGGGAAAATAATTCCATACATTTTAGTGTCATGGTCAACAACTGTACAAACCCAATGGTGTAACTCACTCTCAAAAAACGTCTTGAAAGAGGAGGATTGCCTCTAGACTTATATATAGCTCAGGATAGGGTAACACAAGCTACGTGGGATTATCCCACGCGCAGGGTAGACTTTAGCAAATGGATATCGGGGTCCCAACATCAGTGTGGGATTCAACAACAACTAAAGCCATTTTCCCCATAACCCAGGCTAAATGAAGCCCTAGGAGGTCAAAGCTTTTGCAATAAGTAGTCGCACCACACATGCACAACCCATGGGTCCCATATATTAACTTAGTTCTGCCAAAATACAGATTAATTAGGCAGTTTCTGCCAAATTAAATGAAGTGCATATTAATTCAAAATTATGCTCTTATACTTGTTGTAGGAACCCAATGAGCCTAACTCACTCTGAAAAGACACCTTGGAAGAGGAGGATTATCCCAGCCTTTATATATAGCTTAGAATCAAGAAACACAAGCGGTGTGGGATTCAACACGCCCCTTTACGCGCAGAGTGAACTTTAACAAACCACTGTGAATGAATATCAGGGGAAATGGCCCAACATCGATATGGGATTCAACATACCCCCTCACACACAGTCTCACAAAGTGGACTTCGGCAAACCACTAGGAACAAATATAGGGGGAAAAGGCCTAGCATTGATGTGGGATTCAACACACCCCCTCACGCACAAAGTGGACTTTGACAAACCATTGGGAAAGAATACCGGGGGAAAAGGCCCAGCATCGATGTGGGATTCGACACGCCCCCTCACGCGTAGAGTGGACTTTTGACAAACCACTATGAACGGATATCGAGAGACCCAACATTGATATGGGATTCAACACGTCCAACATCAAACAAGAGGCCTAACTCTGATACCATGTAGGAACCTAATAGGCCTAACTCACTCTCAAAAGACGGACGTTTTGGAAGAGGAGAATTACCCCAAGCTTTATATGTAGCTCAGGATCAAGAAACACAAGCGATGTGGGATTCAACACTCGTAGAAGAATAATTCATAATTACACATGCAATAACAAAGACAAACAATAGGAAAAATCAAATTAAATTGGTCATCTAGGTCAAAAAATTCTAATTGAAGAAAGAAGTCTAACCTGCATATTGAATGCAACCATCTGAGCTCCATGCATCCAAGCAATTAACGGGTTGTAATTTGACGAGTCAAATCGAACTCCTTTTGGATATATTCTCAACAAATTCCGCTGGGTAAACCTGAAGCAAGCCAATTTCACAAAATGACAGGTTTACAAATTCATGATCAAGACACGTGTGCATGTCGAAATATATATTGAAAAAAGTCATAGCATAGGTGTGTTAAAAGTGCAAATGCAAAAGAACTAAGACATCAACATAGCAGCACATATAACTAGAACATAGGGAGACAAAGAAAAACATCTGTTAAATAAACTCCACAAATCCCAAGCAACAAATAGGCCTAAAATGGGCAACTGATTTTTTTTTTTTTTAATCTTCCTCGAATCATCATATTTATCGGATAAAAGGAAACTAGTAAGGGATAATTCGTCAATAATAAATTCTTTAATTATATTTTACCTTGTGTTTTACTTCCATAATCAATGCTATTTTATGTCTCTACTTTGCATCGTTGGACGCCAACACAACCCTCTATCGCCGCCAGACCTCAAGCCTCCAATCATCAATGTCGGGCCACATGCCGCCGAAAAAAAAATGCAATTCTTTTTAAGTGTATTTTTAAGTTACATGTAATTATTTTTTTATTGTAATTTTTAGTTATATGTAATTATTTTTTAAATCCATGTTTTAGTTACATTTTTAAGTTTATTTTAGTTACATTTTAATGTGTTCTTAGTTACATTTTCTAGTGTATTTCTTGGTTACATTCATGTAAATTTAGTTCAATGTAAATAAAAAATGTAACTAAAAAGTATACTAAAAAGAAATTATTAAAACATTAGCTGAATGTAACTAAAAAAAATTTGCAGAATAGTAGCAGCCAGAATCCTGCGTCCGAAGTCCGGTGGCCGGTGACGAAACCCTAATTTAACATTTGTGTTTTTATCAAGTCTAATAGATGGGAGTAGAACTAAAGTACTTATTTAGTTTTGAGAGTTTTTATTACTTTGGTGTCATTTTTAGCACATCCCGCTATTAATTAGGCAGGTTGAAGGGTCATGTAGATTATGATTTAAAGGGTCATCAACCTAGACTGGTCTTAGACTATCCCAAAGAAAACAAATCCACATGCATGGAAACAATGCAGCAACCATAAATATCAGCTGTATTACAGTGTCAAGTTAAAAGAAAAAAATGCTGCACTCGCATGCCATATACAGGAAGCACGTTCACAAAGTGAGATCTTTCTAACATAATGTTTGCAAAGTGTAAGTAATACCTGATGATTTCTTTTCCATGACTCACAGCAGCCTTTTCAAGCTCCAATTCACTCAAGCTAAGGCGTCTCACTTTATCAGGATCAACACGCAACCAATCTTCTAAACCGCCTTTTCCCTTGCCAGCATGAATAGCAATCAAACGCTTGTATTCAGGTGCTTCGTTGTTTTGTGAGCTAACATCAGCATCATCATTATCATCGTCCTTGTCTCCTTCACTTTCATCCAGATCCTCCTGCCATATGATAGTGAGTTGGTGGATTCGACAAAGGATGAGCCTAAATTTTTTAAATATTCTTAGATTCCCATGTACCTTACTATCAATAGCCATTCCAGTTTTAATGCTAGGGACTTCTTTACCCCAAGCTTCTTCATCAGCTGAGTCTTTTTCCTTCTTCTGTGATTCCCTCTCTTTTGCCTTATCTTCTAAAGCCTCAAGATACTCTTTGGGTGGCTTTGTTGATATGATAATCCGTTTTTTCAGAGATTCTGGGGAGGGGAATTCCTTCAAGCATTCTGGGCCAGGGGAATACAACATTTCTCCAAATGTTTGGGTGATCATCTAGAATTGAGTGAAAGAACACGTGAATTATATAAATCCATGAGAGCGGTCAGTAGCCCCCCCTCCCTACCCCATCCCACCACACACACGAAGAAAAAGGGTTTTGTTATTCACCTGAGCCACTTTAGACTGGAGTTCTGGAGTAAGGTGGTCTTCCAATGTTATTACAACAGGATATTCGGATGCAACAAACGCATTCTCCTTAATAGACTTCAAACACTTTAAGAGTTCAACTGGAGTGGTCAGAGTCCTACATTTTCAAATAGATCTCTCAAGGAAAATAAGGAGAAGCAACTCCATGGATACCATTATGTTGAATGATACCATGAGAACAAGGATAAACACACAGACATGCAACTCATCAGTCCACACACAAATTCTTGTGATAATATATAAACAACCATATACTATATGTCGGCCACAATATTCCATAGAGAAAATTATGCTATCTCTGTAGAAACCTAATGGGCCTAACTCACTCATAAAAGACGTCTTGAAAGAGAAGGATTGCCCTAGACTTTATATATAGCTCAGGATCAAGTAACACAAGTGATGTGAGATTCAACAAGTCCCCTCACGTGCACAATAGACTTTGCCAAACTATTGCGAACTGATATTGAAGGGCCCAACATCAATGGGATTCAACATGCCCCTTACGCGCAGGATAGACATTGACAAACCATTGCGAACTTCGAACGGGCAGAAACCCAATGGGCCCAACTGACTCTCAAAAGACACCTTGAAAGATAAGAATTGCCCTAAACTTTATATATAGCTCAGGATCAGATAACACAAGCAATGTGGGATTCAACAATTTCATTTTTTTTAGCACCATATTGTCATTATGTCTCGAAGTTTCACCTTCAACACCATATTATGATTATGGCTGGAATTACCTCATTAGAATAGAATGGATTTTGAGCATACCTTCCATGAAGAACATCCACATTATCTTTGGTTGAATTTGGCCATGTATCCAGCTCAATTACTCTTACACCTTTATGCAATGCATTTATGATGGGCACATCACTGCAATCGCTACTCAATTGATTTCCAGTAAGATAGGAATTGTGGCCAGTATATATATAGTAGTGAGACAATGGAGCAGTCATATCCTGATGAACCTGTGAACCAACACGGGTACTCTATAAATGGTAAAGAAAAGAACAAATTTCAGCTTTTCGTGCAGCAATTAAATGCAATACCTGATTTTTTTTGGAAGCAAAATTGATTAATAGTAGGTAAAACTGAATTACTAAACACATCAAACACGATCTATCAATAATTTGTAAATAATTCTACGATCATTCTTAGAGAAATACGAAAAGATTACCCCAATATGAGTTGAGAGGGGAGGATTAATGTCACCGAAGAGATATCTAAAGAAAGCCTCAAGATTGAGCCCCTTGCGATGGAAGATATTCAGGTGTTTGAACTCGCTCAGACTATCCATGATGGCCTGAGCGTCGGCCACCGTGGCCTTGTCTTCCATCTGGACCTCGACCAAGAACCTGTGCAGGTGACCAAGGCTCATGACTCCGTTTTCCGAGTACTGATTAAACAACTCCTTGATCTCCGCCGGAGCTTCGGCGGCCGTCAGCTTGAACCGTCGCCGGAAACAGAAGCATACTCTGTAGGTCTGTTTGGACGACATTGCTGATCCAGAAATTCAGAGAGAGATTTGTTCGTGAATTTGGAGCTGGGTTTTGCTTATGGAGATGGAAAGGTATGATTATTGAACTGAATTGGGATCGATTCGTTAGGGAGATTTGGGATACGGGTCGAATTTGGGTCGATCCAGCTGAGAGACGTCAACTTATGATTTGGCAATTCTGCCAAAATTTCATCAATCAACTTTTTTGGGGACATTGATTACTGAGCTTTCATGTAAATCTTATCTGATTAGAAAGGAAAATGCTCCACGAAAGTACTTTGGCACCACACCTATGTCGACCAATAGTTCTCTTATTAAAAAATGGTTAAATTTTTTTTATTACTTTAATTAATTAATTAAAATAGGACTCCTTAATTAAATTAATTGAATTAGTATTCAAATATATTTCTCATCGTTTGGAGATCAATATAATATATTGATATGTCAAAAATGATTAAAATTTGAATGAAATTTTAATTCTTAAAATACTTATTTGAAATTGGTTAAAATTTAGAATGAACAAGTAATCTCACATTAATTACGAAAAAAGAACTTGAACACCATATCAAGTTATAAGTTAGAAGTAAAAGACAAAGCATTGGGCATACAATCTTTGCGCATTGTGGGGTTTCTATATTTAATCATACACATGTGTCGGTCGTTGTTGCCGCCTGCCCGACCTAATCGGGCTAGGTTGGATTGATTTGATCCAAACTTGGATATGAGTTGGGTCAATTGCAGGTTCAGGTTGGATTTGACCCACTAGATATTCTTTTTAGGCAAAATTTATTTAAATAATAAATAGTAAAAATGTAACAGTCAAGCCTTTATTGTCATTTTGGAATCAACGTAGTATATTTCTATGTTCAAAATTATTAAGATTTGAATAAGATTT
This sequence comes from Eucommia ulmoides, assembly GCA_016647705.1. NCBI lineage: Eukaryota > Viridiplantae > Streptophyta > Magnoliopsida > Garryales > Eucommiaceae > Eucommia > Eucommia ulmoides. The sequence continues at coordinate 9,440,689 of CM028336.1, read as the reverse complement.
TAATTTTCAAAATACACATTTGAGGTTGTTTGAAGATTAAAATGGACAAAGAATCTCATATTGCTTGTGGATAAAGAACTTGAACATTATATCAAGTTATAAATTGAAAGTAAAGGACAAGTCATTAGGGATATAATCTTTGTGCATTGTGGAGGTTCTATTTTTAACCAAACACGCGCGTTGTCCCTTAAAGCAGATTCATGTCCCCACCACCACGCTGAACCATCTTCTCTCATCTTTCTCTCCCTCCCTCTCTCTCTCTCTCACACACATACGTCTATATGAAGAGAGTTGAACTCACAATAAAAATAAGGGTAATTTTTTTTTTTGGTCCTTCAAATATAGTGTTTCTAGAGTTCAGACCTCCACTAGCCTCTATTAAGTTTTCAGTCCACAAAGAATCTTCAGGAAAAAGTCCCTGATATTATCCCTAACTGTTCACTCATATTTACGATTCTGTCATTTTGTCATATATAACACGACAAAAGTATGCAACAGGACGTTAACGTTAATGTAAATGTTCAAGCAATACACCTTACCTATATTACAAAATTACAATTTGAATTTTACGTAAATATTAACGCATTTTTATGTTCTTTTTGTGTGTATTCACGTTAACGCATTTGTCCCATCTGTTTGTATGTGTGAGCGTTAACATATCTTTATTTTTTTGGATTTTGTGAGTTAACGTTAATGCATCTTCATTTTTTCAGCCCCTTATGTTTGCGTTAACATTAACTTACCGTATGTGATTTTTTAACTTTTTGAGTTGAGTGAGCTTTAACATTAATACACATTTTTTGGCCTCTCTGTATTAACGTAAAAAAAAAAAAAATCACGTTCTTTTTGTGTGTATGTTAACGTTAATGTATCTTCCTCATTTATTTGTATGTGTTAGCGTAACGTATCTTTACTTTTTGGGATTCTGTGTGTTAATGTTAACATAATTGTATCATATCTACTGTTTGTGTGTTTGAGTTAGGTGTTCGTTAACGTTAATGCATATTTTTTAGCTTTTTTGTGTTAACGTTAACGCATTTTCATATTCTTTTGTATGTGTGTGTATTAATATTAATGAGTTAGAGAAAGAAAAGGCTGACAAACGGTGACGACGAATTTGACGAATGGCGATGATAGAGCTGACGAACAATGGTTGAGGAACGGCGACGGCAACTACGAGTTCAGACGGCGTGGAGAGTTCATGTTCTTTTGTGTGTGTGTGTTAACGTTAACAAGATTTTCCAGATCTAAAAAATCAAATCTGGAACCATACAAATTATGCTATGAATGTTGTTGAAATTACTCGAAATAAACAACCGTAAAAAAAGGGAAAAAATGGAAGACAGAATAATACAGGCAATATCCAAATAGGTGTGAAAACGAGTGGAAAAAAAAATCATGATTATCATCAAGAACTATTACTGTTTTTGTTCCCATAAAACTTAGAAAACACACACAAAAAAAAGAAAAACCCAATTTGTCAATATTGAATATCATCAGAAACTGTTTCTATGTACCAATAAAAAAAAGGAAATTGTTTCTGTTCCCAAAACACATATATATGAGAAAAAAAAAACATGATTATCATCAACAATTATTACTGTTTTTATTCCCAAGAAAGCTTCAAACAAAAAAAACTCAATTCATGAATATCACCAGCCATAGAAAGTTCAGCAACCTCCCCAAAAGTTCAGCCATTACTTTCCATCGACGGATCTAAATGTCGGATCTATTAAAATAAAAAATCGTTGGCAGTGGACGACCGGCGGATTTGGTTCCTTTGCCGAGGACTGAACTGCGACGTTAGGCAACCAGCGATATAAATTGTTGGCGGTGGACGACTGACGCTTCTAGAGAGAAAGAACTAAAAACTAGGGCCAGATCTAAATTTTCAAAAGATAGGTGAAAAAACCAATTAGATCCCGAGTTTATCTCGAACTCGAGATCGAACTCGTTGTTCTCACCGATGTACTCCGCAATCAATTCTTGACAAGTCGTCCACGGTGTCGACGACACTAGAATCCACCCGAGTTGGTGGTCCTCCGTTGCGGAGGACTGCAAGACCATCAGTTGCACGACGGTAGATAAGATTAGGGTAGAGAGAGCAGATGGCTTGCAGATGAGAATAGAGTAGAAAGAGAGAGATGAGTTAGGGTTTGGAGAGAGGTTAAAGAGGATAAAAAGATAGAGTAAACGGTATGTAGATTGTGGAGTGAGAGTGATCAGGGTTACAGAAATAGAGAAAGAGAAAAAAAAAAAAACGTTAACGTAATTTATTTATTTTTGTCTGTCAAGGACTAAAAACTTAATTGGTTGTATGGAAGGGTTCAAAGGTTGAGTGAACTGTTCAAATGGGTTTTTCTCTACATGGTCTATGGGATAAGGACTAAATAATAAAAACCTCTAAAAATAAACAAATAAAGAAAGAAGAATGATAAGGAAAAAGATAAAATTATCCTTTACTCCTATTTACTTCAATACTTTAATATTAAGAGGAAAGAGAGATGAAATGACAAAAAATTTCAAAAATTAACAAATTATTTCTGATATTTTTAATGAAATTTTTTATTAGATCAAATTGAAACGAAATTGAAACATGAGAGGCCAAATGTGTCATTTCCAAAACCTCGAAATCCATTTAAACACCCACCTCATACTTAAGGGACCAAAAATGTAATTTTTCCTTAGAGTTGATATAAAATGCAACCGCCTAGACCCTCTCTCTTGGCTTCTCTACTGCATACATTTTGTTGGCCTATCGTTTTGCATTCATCTTCCCATATTGGTCATCTCTCTCCATTCCCCTCATTGCTCACAACATTGTTCACGTACTTTTTCTTTTGTTGTCGGCTCCATCCCTGTCTACAGAAGGTACGAGGGAAAGTGATTGAGATTGACTAAAAAACTATTTTTGAGATCTAAAATCTACAATTTATTTTTTACACCACAAATTTGAGATCTATTTTGTATAAATCAATCAGTTTAACCATACATCAATCATGCCTCAATCAGCCAGACACTCTCTCAGTCTATCTCTCTTCACTGCACACGCTGATCAAGGGTTCATAAGTAAGTCACTCTCTCTATTGAACAATTTCTCAATATTGTATGCCTCATAGATATTGATAATGATTTTTCTTTCGATTTTGCATGTTTTATAGATTTGATTATATAGGAATTATCTCATTCGTTTTTTTAATAAACACAAACATATTTGAGTAATCAAAACCGCCACTGCCCAATGAAACACAAGAATCCATAAACAATTAAATATCAAGAGATGCATATATAGTGGACATCAAATTTGACAATCAACTATCTAAGGGAAAGAAAACAATAAAACACAAAAATGCGATCGATTAAAACACTATCAATTAACTATCAAGGGAAAGAAAAAATATAGTAAAAATCAAATTTGATTGATCTAAGATAAGAGTTCCTTAATCAAAGAGATTCAAACATTTGAGCAATCAATTTATGGCGATCAAAGAGATCAAAACACAATTCAAGAAATATATATCTCCAACGAATCAAACACATTTTATCTTATTTTATACGAATCAAACAGTCCTGACGAAGATTTGAAATATCCAACGATGAGAAATTAATTGACTCGCGAATCAAAGAAATAGCTTATTTGAGAAATTGTTGATTGTTATACGAATCAAAGATATCTTTGAGATATCTAACAATGCGGCGGTCATAGTTGTTGTGGTCACAAATCTAATGGCATGACGATCCTAGCTGCTCATAGATATAACTACTAAGATTTTGCATGGTTAGGGTTCGCCTATTTAGTGGAGAAGATAAAGTGGTATAAGGCTCAGACCATCACGTTGGTTTGGTGGAAAAGACAGAGGGTTAGGACTCATATGAGATTGTTCTGAAAAAAGGTCTTGAAATGAGGACAAGCTATTTACATTGTTTAGACTTTTAGTTATTTACACTTTTAATCCTTTAAGTTATTTATATTTTCTATTATATATTTTTGAAATAGTTATCATACGAATGAAATTATTTTGACTTTTAGGTCTATTTACACTTTTAACTTTTAAGTTATTTACATGTACTATCTTATATATTTTTAAAATAACAAATAATATTTCTTTGTATCCTAAAAGGTATCCACGACGTGTCCTAAAGTGTCCGAGATTGTCTCTTTAAATTTGAATTTAAAAATTTCATCCCTGATATTTATGTGTAAAAAACAATTATGTGAAACACTAATATATATTAAAGAAGATAATGCATTATTCTTAAATGATATTTTGTTGTTGATTCCATTGATGTTTTTGTTTTATTTTCTAAATATTAAAATTAATATTTTAAAATTAAAGTAATCTTTTTTCTTCTGCGCCTTCTGGCATCGGCTTCATGACGACAGAGAACCACCACTATTTTTGTGCCATGCTAGCATAAAACGTGGGGGACACCCACATTTAAGATTTGGTTTTGTCTTCTAGTCTCTAAGGTATTTATTTTGCACATGCACATGAACATGCACAATCGTGAGAAAAAGGTTAGGTTGTGTTCGGGTAAAGAATTTCATAAATCCATGAAATTTGTAAATAATGGAATTTCAAAATTCTGGATAACTTTTTTAGATGAAAATTTTGATTGAGTAATTTCATAATTCTCTTATTTAGATAAACAAGTATTTGTAATCTATTAAATTTTGATAACAAAAAATGTGAAGATATATCTTGTTGATGCAGTAGATAAATAAAGAACGAAATTACCGAATTTGCTTGGGTTAAGTCGCGGTCTAGGTCCATTTCTTTAAGACGTTTCACGACTCTGACCAAGAACGTGCAAGCAGTGTATCAGCCTCATCGTTCCCAGAATAAAACAGCCAAGAATCATCTCTGTCTAGGATCTTCTTTGCATGGCAGAAGACTTGAATACTAAACACCTACATAATGTTTAAACGAACAAACAAACTGCTCGGAAATCGAAATTAAAAAAAAAAAAAAAAACGGTTTCAAATATGAAGAGGAAAAACACTGTTTCGGAACTAAAGAACATAAGTTTTTTTTTCTGTTTCAGATGAAGAAGAACACTAAAGCAAAATTCTATATTTAAACAATTGTTGAAGAAATCAGTATTTATAGGCAAAAAAGAATTCAGAACGTTTGAAATCCTTATTGAAACTGATTCAGACTTGATTGGCAGATTTCGAAAACGTTTAAGAAATTAAACGTTTTTTTTTAAACATTCAAAACAATGAAACGTTTTTTTTTTTTTTTTTAAATGTTCAAGAAATTCTTAATCAAGAATTTAATAGTGAAACAATTTTTTTTTTTTTTTTTTTTTTTTAAACGTTCAAGAATCAAACTGTTTAAAAAATGATATTTTAAATAATTTTTGTCCAAAAAATAAATAAGTGCCACCTCATCACACACGTGATCGGCTCAGCTCGGCACGGCTAGCTGGACGGACGGCGGCGACCGCACGCGCGTGTGTAGTAAACCTGTAGGGATGTAACTCATCTCCCCTCCACAAAATATGGGTACCCCTTGAAGCACACCCCAAGTACCCCACATGCACCTTGTTATACTCTTCACCATCCTTTCTCCCAACCAATATGGGATAAGAGACAAGAAATAAACCTATTTGACACTTTTCTTTATAAAATAATTAAAAAAATTCATATATTTCAACAATCTCCCACTTGAATTTTTTTTTAAAACAATTTTCCATCGAGCAGTATAATACAATATAAGATTGTGTATAAGTAAAGGCGTCTGTTGACTTGAATATTTACATAGTGAAGATGATTTAGATTATATTAAAGTAACTCATAATTTTGAACTCTATCTCTAACAACATCACACACACAACCCTATCAGGGTGTAGTCCAAAAACTCGTGCTTTATGGCCATGCACGTATATCCCAGTATAGTGAATGCTCTAGAGAATTTTGCCCAAAATTCCATAGGAAGCGGCCACACTTCCACATTCACATAGGTGAGTCTATCAAGAGTACTCCTGTAGCTAGGTACTCCGCTCCAAATAAAATATAGATCTCATTAAGAGTTAATAAAAACTCAACCTTCAATCGCTTCAAGATATCATGCTTCAAATAACACATTTATGAAATAGAACTCAAAATTACTATTATAGCATGATTCTTCTCATATCACTTCATGAGTTGTTATTATCATTTAAACCTATTTCTTGGGATCTCCAGTCTATTGGTTGGGTTTCCCTCACAAGTGACTCGTCAATCTATGGGCTTGAGTCTCATTCCTTTCAAAGTTTTGTAAACCTTTTCTCGAGCTAATCATTTCGTCAAAGAATCAGCTAAATTATCATCAGACCGTACATAATCTACTCTCACAGCCCCTATCGAGATATATTCCCTAATAATGTTGTGTTTGCGACGTATTTGTCGCCTTTTTCCGTTATAATAATGGTTTTGAATCTTTGCAATAACCGCGGTACTATCGCAATGGATCAAGACAGCTGGAATCGGTCTCTCCCATAAAGGGATATCAGAAAGCACGCTTCTTAACCATTCTGCTTCCTTGCTAGTTGATGCTAGTGCAATCATCTCAGACTCCATAGTAGACTGAGCCAAAATAGTCTGTTTCTTAGATTTCCAAGAAATAACTCCACCATCTATACTAAATATATAGCCGCTAGTTGCCTTGGAGTCATCTGAAAGGGTATTCCAATCAGCATCGCTATATCCTTCCAGAACAACGAGAAACTTCTGATAATGTAATTCAAGGTTCATAGTTCTTTTTAGGTATCTCATAATCTTATCAATAGCATGCCAATGCTCAATACTAGGTCTGCTTGTAAACCTGCATAGTAATCCCATAGCATACGCTATATCGGGTCTAGTGCAATCAGTGGCATATCGAATACTGTCTATGATACTCGCATACTTAGATTGTCTAACACCGTGACCGATGTTCTTGAACAACTTCACACTAGGATCATAAGGAGTACATGCTGATTTATAATCAAAATAATTGTATTTCTTTAGAATCTTCTCTATATAATGAGATTGATCCAAAGAAATTCTCTCTTTAGACCTAGTTATTTTAATACCAAGGATTACAATTGCTTTACCAAGATCTTTCATGTCAAAATTAGCATATAGCATGGATTTCACATTATTCACAACATGAATATTGAAACCAAAAATCGGCAAGTCATCCACATAAAGACATATAATAGTGCAAATATCATTTTCAGATTTATAATAGATGCATTTGTCACTTTCATTTACTTTAAAACCATGTGAAATAACAAGATTATCAAATTTCTCATGCTATTGTTTAGGTGCTTGTTTTAAACCATAAAGAGATTTATCTAATTTGCACACTTTGTTTTCTAAACCAAGAATTACAAATCCTTCAGGTTGGTCCATATAAATCTCTTCTTCTAATTCATCATTCAAAAAAATAGTTTTAACATCCATTTGGTGCACAACAAGATCATGAATTGCAGCAAGTGATAAAAGTACACGAATAGATGTAATTCTAGAGACAGGTGAGAAAGTATCAAAGAAATCTTCATTCTCTCTTTGTCTAAACCCTTTAGCTACGAGATGAGCCTTATATTTATCAATGGTTCCATCGGGTTTCAATTTCTTCTTAAGAATCCATTTACATCCTATTGTTTTACAACTAGGAGGTAAATCTACTAAATGTCAAGTTCTATTTGACTCGAGAAAGTCCAATTCATCATCTATAGTCTCTTGTCATAAATTGGCATCTACAAAGGACAATGCCTCTTGGAGGGTGAGCGGATTCTCCTCTAAGGAATATGCATAGAAATCTGAACCAAAGTCCTTAGCAATACGAGGCCGTTTACTCCTTCTAAGTTCAATATCTAATTCTTTATCAGATTCATTAATCCTAATAACAGGTTCATTACTAGATGTTGAGCCCCTACTATTCTTCAATTTGAAATGAAATTTATATTCATAAAAATCAGCATCATTTGATTCAATGATAACTCGATCTTTCAAATTATAAAATCTATAAGCTTTGTTATTCACCGCATAACCAATAAAAACACATTCATTTCATAAGTTCTACTGACAAGTTTTCTTCTTTTTGGATCAGGAATACGAACATATGCCAAACAACCCCAAGTTTGAAAATAAGACAGATTTGGTTTCTTATTTTTGAAAACTTCATAAGGTGAAGTTTTACTTTTAGATTTGGGAACTCTATTAAGCACATAGCACACAGTTAATAAAATTTCACCCCACCAGTAAGAAGTTGCACCGGAGTTAAGCAAAATAACAACTACAGATTCAGCAAAAGTTATATTTTACCTTTCTGCCTTACCATTCATTTCAGGAGAATACGATGCAGTGTTTTCATGAATAATCCCATGAGAATTATAAAAATTAATGAAAATATCATAATCATATTCGGTTCATCTATCACTTCGTAACCTCTTAATTTTATTATTGTATTGATTTTCAATCTCAATCACAAATATTTTGAACACATCAAACGTTTCACTTTTATTTTTCATGAGATAAACAAAAGTGTAATCAGAGCAATCATCTATAAATGTAATAAAATAACGTTTACTATTTCTAGTCAAGACACCATCAAATTCACAAATGTCAGAATGTATCAAATCAAAAGGTTCAGATTCTCGAATTACTGATTTATAAGGGGTTTTAGTAATCTTGGCTTGACTGCAAAATTCACACTTTTCAAAATCATTCAAAGACAGTTTAGGAATTAGTTCTAAATTGCTTAAGTTTTTAATAATGCGTTTGTTAACGTGAGAAAGTCTAGCATGCCAAATATTAAAAGAACATGACATGTAAGCAAAAGAAGAAATTTTATTAATTTCAACATTCAGTTTGAACATTCCATCGATTGCATAACCCTTCCCAACAAAAACATTATTTTCGGTTAAGGTGTACAAATCAGCCCCAATAGTTTGAGTGAACCCCACCTTGTTAAGAAGATAGCCCGAAACCAAATTCTTTCTCATCTTTGGAGTATGCAAAACATCTTTAAGGGTGACTGTCTTTACAAAGGTAAACTTTAATTCCATTTCACCAGAACCGGCAACAATAGTGGAGTGGGAATCACCCAACAACACTTTCTTATCTCCACTTTCAGAATAAGACTTGAACATAGTACAATCATAACAGACATAACGTGAAGCACCAGTGTCTACCCACCACCTTTTCAGATCCACCAACTATATTGATTTCAGAAATCATAGCTATAAGTTGGTCCTCGGTAAGATTCGCCTGTGGAGCAAGACGACATCTTTGCCGTCAGTTCTGAGCCAAATAGTCCGCCTTCCCACAGTTACAACAAGTAAACTGTTCAGAATTATTTCTTGAAGGGGGTTTATTTCTATTCTGATTTTGATGTACATTTCTGTTCTGGTTATTGTGGTTGCGATTCTGTTTTTTCATATTTTTTTCTTTGGGTTTCAAAACAGCATAAGATGATTTTTTGTGAGCGCTATTAGAAACAACGAGCACTTCATCTTTCTGATCTTGTTTCCGGGCTTTCTCCTCAATTCGAAGACGAGTGATCAAACTTTCTAAAGAAAACTCTTTAGTTTTGTGCCTCAAAGTATTTTTAAAATCTTTCCAAGAATGGGGTAATTTGTCAATTAAAACAACAACTTGAAATTGTTTATCAAGGGACATATATTCAACAATTATTTCATGAGCGATTTTCTAAAGTTCATGAGACTGAACTTCCACAGTTTTTGTAAGACCCTGATTTTTATTTAAGTCATATTTTCAAATATTTCAAAATACCGGGGTAGATTGCGATATTAATTGTGTGAATTAAAATTTTAGGGGTTACATTGTAATTTACATAAATATTAAAATTGAAAATGGGTTTAATTAATATCCTAACTAAAAATAAGGGGGCTTAGGGTAATTAGATATATTATAAACACATATATGTTTATACGGTGCAATCAAACGCAAAACCGAAAAGAAGAAGGGAGAAGGATCGAGATTTGATCAACATAGCAAGCTAGGATCAAATTGATCCACCCAAATCATGCATATAAATACCCCATGCAAACATCATGATCTCAATTCTAAAAAGAAGAAAGAAATCTAAAAAAGATAAAGAGATTTGAAAACAGAGAAGGAAGAGATAGAAAGAGCAGGTCCGGTGGTGTGGGTTTGGAGCAATGGTGTTGTTCGGGCGTGGGTGTGTGTCTGTCGTCGTTGGTAAGTGTGTATGTGTGTTGTTCGTGTATTCTGTGCAGGTCGACGTTGCGTGGGTGTGTGTGAAATCGTCGTTGTTCCTCCGGCGATTCTGTGGGATCGTCGTTCGTCCGGTGGTGGCGATGATCGTGAGTGTGTGTGAGTGTGAGTGTGAGTGTGCTCTGCTTTATGTTTGTGTGTTCTGGGTATGTGTGGGTGTCTAATTTCTATATGTGTGTGTGTTGTTCCGGTTGTAGGTGAGTCGCCAAAGTTCGCCGGCGGTGCGTTAAAGAGAGAGAAGGTAGGTTCGGCCTTATGTGTGTGTTCTATTTCAAGCTACTGTGTGGGATGTGTTCAACATTGGGTGTATGTATGTTCAACAGTATGTATGCGTGCATGTTTGAGTGTGTGTTTCGGAGTATGTGTGTATGTCACCGTCGGTTATTTGGGCCGGCGATAAGTGAGAGATAGAGAGAGAAAGAAATGGGTATGTATGTGTTGTCCGTCCGTCCGACGGTGTAGTCGTCACTCTGGTAAGTGTGTGTATGCTTTGTTTCTGATTTGTTCATGTGTGTGTACTCTGTTTTGTTTCATCGTTGTGCAGGTGTATGCTGCTGTGTGTATGTGTATGTTTTGTGTGTGATCAGTGTGTGTCTTGGCGTGTGTATGTGTTTGCTATTTGGACCAACGGTGGTGGCAGTGGTATGAGTTGGGCATGGATGTTAGGTATGTGTATGTTTCGGTGCTGGGGGTGTATGTGTGCCATGGATTTCGTGTGGGTGTATGGGAAGACAACTGTGTGCGTGTGTGCATGTGTTTATCGTGTGTATGTTGCTGTGTATGTATGTGTGTGGTCGGCTATTCGGTCGCCAGAGGAAGGTGTGTCGTTGTTAAATTTCAGAAGAGAGAGAGAGAAATGGGTTGTCGTTCGTGGGGGTTGCAGCGCCGACCGTGTGTGTGTTGTCGTTGTTCTGCGTGTGTGTGTGTGTTGTTGTGTATGGGTGCTCTGATCGTTGAGGAAGAGTGGCAAGAGAGATCACTGGAGTTAGGAGGAAGATGAGAGAGACGTCAGTCGAGAGCGCAAACAGGAAAGCAGAAACAAGGGAAACGCAAACAGAAAAAGAAGAAGGAAGAATGAGGGAAAAAGAAAAACAATAGAAAATTACACAAACCACCCCAATGAAAAACAAAATACTCATCTTTCGGCAAATGGAAAATCCGGGAAAGGTAGAATTCCTGTCACTCTTAATATATGCATTTAATTGTATTTAACTATCTCGTGGGTGATTATGAAATTATTTAGTATATTGTTGCTATTTTATCTGTCGAAATTATGTGAAATATGTTAGACGATGTGGGATTTATGTGACGAGCATGCCTATGTGGCTATGTGCTAAATTTATGTGACAAACATGATTACGTGATTTTATGTGATGAATTAAATGCACGTATTAGAGGAGTTGGAGTTCTACTGAGCGTTAGCTCATAACCCCCACAATGTTTGGATTGCAGGATCAACTGGGATGAAACGTGAAGAGATAACTTATTAGAAATTTCAAGATGTATTAATTGTAAATATTATAATAATTATTATTGTTGTTGTAATTGGCGAAAACGGTAATATTGATTATCACAATTGTTGTAATAATTATTGAATATTCGGTTTTATATAAAATGGTGTTGAGATAATCGGATAATAAATTGTTTGGTTAAAATATGAAGAAAAATTGGGATTTAAATTATAAACCAGAGTCTTTTAAATTGGTCGTTGTGCTGAACTGAAAATGAGTGGATTAAATATAAAATAGATAAATGGTTTTAATTGGTGATATATGAATGGTGACTATTAGATTTAATATTTGCCGTCGTAAAATCGATAATAAGAAATTATCGCTATCGTTCAATAAATTTACTGAATATTGTAAATTGGGAAGTTGACGAGTCGGTTTTAGGCTAGGAAATTCTCTATAGGAAAAACCATAGTCTGGCCTTGGGAAACCGGGTCGTGACAGATTTGTCGTCGGTCATTTGGTATTTCAGATACCGACTAACAACATATTTTTTACTTCTAACTTCCTCAGTGTCGTATTTCTTTGAAAAAGCATCTCAAACTTCCTTTGCAATTTTGTTAGAGCAGTAATAATCATATAAATCATCAGACATACCATTAAGAATGAAATTCTTACAACGAAAATCATTTTCCTCCCAAGACTTAACTTCCTGAATCTGAGCGTCAGTAGGATCTTTAGGTAATTGAGGTTTTTCGGTTGTACAGACATATGCTACTTTTTCGATAGTTAGAAAAAATAACATTTTTTGTCTCCATCTTTTAAAATGAAACCCTTCGAATCGAAAGGGTTTGTTGAGATCATCAATGACTTGTTTAAATTCGTGATCAGTTAGACATCTTAGCAGATAATCGGCAGAATAGAACATCTTAAAATTGATGATGCAGTAGATAAATAAAGAACGAAATTATCGAATTTGCTTGGGTTGAGTCGCGGATTAGGTCGCTCTTTTTAAGATGTTTCACGGCTCTGCTCAAGAACCTGCAAGCAGTGTATCAGCCCCGTCGTCCCCAAGATAAAACAACTCAGAATCACCTCTGTCTAGGATCTTCTTTGCATGGCAGAAGACCTGAATACTAAACACCCACGCACTATTTGAACGACAAACAAACTGCTTGGAAATCGAAATTAAAAAAAAAAAAAAAAAAAACTGTTTCAGATATGAAGAGGAAAAACACTATTTCGGAACTAAAGAATAAAAGCTGTTTTTTTCTGTTTCAGATGAAGAAGAACACTGAAGTAAAATTCTGTGTCCAAACAATTGTTGAAGAAAGCAATATTTATAGGCAAAAAAAAATTTAGAACGTTTGAAATCCTTATTGAAACTGATTCAGACTTGATTGGCAGACTTTGAAAACATTTAAGAAATTAAACGGTTTTTTTTTAAACGTTCAAAACAATGAAACGTTTTTTTTATTTTTAAAACGTTCAAGAAATTTTGAATCAAGAATTTAATAGTGAAATGTTTTTTTGTTTTTTTTTTTTTTTTTTTAAACGTTCAAGAATCAAACTGTTTAAAAAATGATATTTTAAATAATTTTTGTCCAAAAAATAAATAAGTGTCACCTTATCACACGCACGCACGCTCGGCTCGGCCGGATAGCGGCGGTGCACGCGCGTGTGGTAAAACTGTAGGGATGTAGCTCCTCTCCTCTCTATAAAATGTGGGTACCCCTTGGGGCACACCCCAAGTATCCCACATGTACCTTGTTATACTCCTCATCATCCTTTCTCCGAACCAATGTGGGATAAGAGATAAGATGGAAACCTATTTGACACTTTTCTTTATAAAATAATTTTAAAAATTCATATATTGCAACATATTTTATAATATAATTTTTATTTAGTAGTTAAATAATATAATTTGTAGCTATTTTAGTAATATAATTTTTGTAGCTGTTTTAGTAATATAATTTTTGTAGCTATTTCAGTAATATAACTTTAATTATACATAATTATTTTAATAATACAATTTGTATACATATTTTATAAATATAATTTTATTATACAATATATAGAGAGAAGGAAAATTTTAAAATTCATATAATTAAAAAATAAAAAAATAGAATTAAAGTAAAATTGATGAAATTGAAAAAGTAGCAAATTTGCTCTTAATTTTTTTTTTTTTGAAATAATATGTGTTTTAAAGGGATTTGAAAATCCCTCTTATTCTCCTTTGGTTTTTTATGGGAACTTTTTTTGGGGTGGGGGAAAGAAAAGAGAAAATATAAAAAGGGGATTAAAACCCTTAAAAGTTACACGAGATATAGAAACATCTAACCTAACGAGAATTAGACCTCCTCTAACAAATTGTGGAAAACAGCAAATAACATTGCCTGAAAAACCAAGCAACCTCCAACAAGGAGGAAAATAAAAAATACAACATTCAACAACACAGGAAAAGGCAAACAAAATTGATTGTTGACTGCCTTGGATGGGTAAGGTTGCTTCTGAAAAATTGGAAGAGGAAACTCCCAAGAACTTGAAAATGAATAACACCGCAAAAGGCAAAAATGCATATAGAACAAATAGGTAACCTGAATTACCACTTGATCAAAGGGTTGAGGATTGTTTATTTCTCATTGATCTGGTGACCACTCTGGATCTTCTAGTTTAGTGTTTCTTTTTGGGGAAAATCCATTCAATTTATTTAGGATCTAGAGGGACTAAGACATCATGATCATAGATTCTTCTAGGAGAGAGAGTGAATTTGTGTTTCACACTTTGGTCATCATAATAGTGGAATTCAGGAGAGGAATAAGGGGAGACAGGGTATGGCTGTCTGGCTGGGTGTAATGGCTAGGCTGATAGATAAGCTGCAAGGCCAATTTCAATAGGACAAGCATGAGAGTTATACTTGATGTCAAGCCGTTATTAAGTGATTTGCTCAAAATGAGTAGTAGCTGGAGGCTGCACAATGAAGGCTGCAAAAGGCACAATTTCAGCGGTGAGAAATGGAGGATTAGTTGAAACCAAATGGTTATGATAAAAAGAGGTGTGTAAGGTTGAGGAGGATGAATTTTTGCAAGTGGTTATAACTTTTATTCTCCTATTTTACAAATGAATAGATTTCATAATTTTATTTTCATAATAAATTTTATTAACAAAATTTGTGAAATTCCTTTTACCCAAATGTTCTTACAAACACAACCTTAAACAATTCGTACACGTTTACCTACCCTCATTTATGTTTTTGTATGTGCATGGGTGTATGCGTGTGTTTGTTTTTTTCTTTCTAATTCTGCGCGTGAGAGAGAGAAAAAGAGAGAATGACATATCTAAGTCCCCATCAACATTTTGGTGTCAATATGGGAAAGGAACATTTAACAACCCAACTGCCCTCAATAACCCATAAAATTATTTTAAAAGATTTAATGGAGAATACTCCTCTCAACTCCCCCTACCCACTCCATTATATCCTCCAAGTTGATAACTATTTGAGAAAAAACCAAAAAAAAATTATACCACTTATCACCCTTTTCTTTTTGCCACATCTCCTATCATTTTAAAAATATCGGTCAATTCTTTATAATTTTATATTTTAGGCAATCAAACACCCCTATCATTTTAAAGTTGCTGAAACAACAATATTATTGACAATAATACTTTCAAATTAATTATATTTCAATTAAATGACACAAATACTCTTTTTTAATTTAAGTAGTTGGACATAAATACCCTTCTTGTTTTTTCTCCTCATTTTTCCTAACACTCTCTCTCTCTCTCTCTCTCTCTCTCTCTCTTTAAATCTCACGTAATCATGAATCATTCCAACTTACAAATGTAGAAGCAATTTTCATGAAATGGGTTCATAAGATCTTCACTCCCATGTATTGTTCACGTTTTTTTTAGTCTCTCTGTGGACCTTTCTCTCCATAAACCCACCTACTCTAGTCTCTCTCTCTCTAATCCCCCTTATATTCCCTTTCTAAAGTTCTCTCTGTACTCTATCTCTACACATCTCAGACAATCATGAATAAGTTCAACATATAACTTCGGAAACAATTTTCATGAAATGGGTTCATGCTTTTTTGTTCTCTCTAGACTTTCCACTTTCTAAACACCTATCTTTACTCTCTCTAGAGCTTTCTCTCTAAGGACCAAAAAAGCCATTAACTCAAAGATCTAATCCTCCTTGGAAATGTAAAGGGTAAATTGGTCATTTTAATTGGGGCTTTTTAGTTGTATAAAGTTTGCACAAAAAGGTAACGATATTAGAGTCCTTTCACACACACAAAAATGGTCAATGGGGTTTTCTGGTATTTGTAAAATAATAAGAGAGATATCTCGTTAACGGCAAAAAAAACAAGGGAGATAAGTCGTATAAACGCTAAAAAAAATCTAACTCAGATAAGCATTCATAAACAGGGGGTGGCACCCAGTTTCTAAACAAAACGGAAACGAGGATGTCACCCTATCTCTATGTCACTAGCGTATAAACGGAGATTCTATCCTTTTTTTTTTTTTTATAGTTTTTAGTTTTGAATAGAAACTAAGGTTACACCAGCTTTTTGGTAAAAACAGGGTCCAGCCCCCATTTTATAAGGCAAATATATATATTTTGTTTTTCAAAACAAGATGATATTGTGAGAAAAAAAGATTTGTTTTCTTCATAATTTCCAAATGGCATCCCTCCAGAACAAAAAGGAGGTCCAAATACTTACCAACATGGTTGCATCTCTAAATCGGTTCATCGCACAGGCCTCTCATTGGTGCCTCCCATTCTTCAAGGGGCTTAAAGGGAATAAAAATTTCACATGGACAGAAGAATGCGAGGCGATCTTCTAAGAGTTCAAGACTTACCTCACCTTGGCACCCCTCCTCAACACCCTGAAGGGTAGAGGATTTATACCTGTACTTGTCGATTTCATGAATTTTCAATATACTCAAACTTTAGGGTAAATTTTAATTTTCTTTCAAAACACTTTGATTTCAATTGATATTCTCAAAATCAATTTTTGAAACCGAAATTGATCAATTAAAACGTAATATATTTTTTTTTAAATTGCTTTCAATTTGATCAATTAGCCCAAAAAACAGTTTTTATAAAAATTAAATTTTGATCCCAATTTTTTTGACTTTCCAAACCTCAATTAGAATCCCGATTTGAGTTTTTCTAGAATTAATTTTGTTCTTAAAGAATTTAATTTGAAAACTAGAACCCCAATTGGCCCTTTGAATGTCAATTGTAGTTGTTTATAATTCTAATTAAACCCCTAAACTTTCTAACTTCAAATTTTATTTTAAATGGTCTATTCGGGTGCTTGAGTAGGATTACCGAACTTCCATTAAAGTTAGTTTGGCCTGAATTGGGAATTTCGAAGGTTAATTTGGGACCTCTGAGCTCTAAATTAACATTTCAAATTTTAAATGTAGTCGCAAATTTCTTGAATTGAAAGGAATTTTCAATCGACTTCCAAATGGTCCAATTATAGTTCAAAATCCTTGATTGGGCACATTTTTGACTTAATTGAACTTTTGAAACATTAATATAAAATCTTGAGACTTTTAAATTTATTATTTTAAATTTCTAATTTAGCCCAAAAAATTTTCAATTGCTGTTTTAGAACTCAAATTAATTCCGAAAACATTCAAATTGGGACCTCCCATTTAAACTTAGATATTTTCAAAATTCATGAAAAAACGACTTGGCAATTTTTTTTTAAAAAAAATGTTTTAGTAACATGTCATATTCTGTCGGTAAAATATGTAGTGTCTATAAAGGAATATAACCAACAATATCAGGAATAGGCATCTACAAACACAATGTAATAATCATATCCCATAAAGAAAGTGATAGGGAATCGTCCCCAAGTGTACAAGTTGAAAGCAACAATTCATTTGAGAAGATGAAACAAGAAAAGGTAATTTGTGTTTGATCTTGATACTTGTTGCTTTGATAGTTGTCATCACGTCGATAATAACAATCTAGTGCATTGTGATTTTGTTTGCCACAAATCTGGCAATAAATCCTCTGGTCACCAACATTCTGTCTACCGTTCTAAAGTCCCCTTTGATTATTATTTTTGTTCCCGCTCCTAACATTTTAGAAAACACAATTCTGTTTCTATTCCCGCTCCCAAAATTTTGGAAAACATGTTTGGTTACTATTTTTGTTCCCGCTCCTAAAATTTTAGAAAACACATTTTTGTTCCAGTTCTCAAAATTTTAGAAAACACGTTTCTTTTCCCAAAATTTTAGGAATAATTTGAGAGTAATTCCTAAATTCCTTAAAAATCTAA
Source organism: Eucommia ulmoides (assembly GCA_016647705.1). Classification (NCBI taxonomy): domain Eukaryota; kingdom Viridiplantae; phylum Streptophyta; class Magnoliopsida; order Garryales; family Eucommiaceae; genus Eucommia; species Eucommia ulmoides. The sequence continues at coordinate 9,422,708 of CM028336.1, read as the reverse complement.
GAAATAAGAAAATGTTGATTCCTATTCACTCTCACTAAACTATTTCCACCATCACCCGCCGACCACCACCACCATCCTAGACGACGACCATACATTTAAGAGAAGGGTTAATTACATTTTATTCTCTGTGATTTGGTCCATTTGCACTTTACCTCCCTGTAGTTCAAACGTCGCCACTTACCCCTCCCCCCCATCCCGTGGTTCGTGGACCTAAATGCAATAGTAACTCCGTTAAAGGAAAGGTCAAAATGTTGATTTTACCCTTATATAATTATTTACTTTTTTGGGGGTGTAAACTGCAATTAATCCAAAATATCTCTCAGCTCTCTTCCATTGAGAGCTTCTCTCTCTAAAAAACACGAGCCCCAGCCATCTTCCGTTTTCGCCGCCGGAGAACCTTTCTCCGTCTCCGATCATACCCCAGCCGTCCTCCTCCGCTCATCCACCGCAATAACCGCCATTAAACCTCCTTTGCGAATTCCTTCATCTTCCCCTCTTCCTCTCTCATTTTCCCCCTCCAACCACTGCCACAATTACAGCAATCGTCTTCGTCTGCATGTTCGTCGTCCTCCGGCTTCTGCTTCTCTATCGATTTCGTCTGCTTCTCCATCGAAATAGGGTTTCGATTTCGAAATCGAAATTGAAATCGAAACCCTATTTCGATTTCGCTTTCGAAACAGGGTTTCGTCGTCGACCGTGTTCGTCATCTGGTTCGTCGTCTTCTCTATCACATTCTTCTCCATCGTCGTCTACTTTTCGATTTTGTCAATTGTGTTTGTCTCGTCGTCTGCTTCGAAATCGAAATGAAAGTCGAAATTGATTTCGATTTCGAATTTAAAATCGAAACCCCATGTCGAATTTGTTCGAATTTAGTCGGGTTTCTTCTTCGTCTCCATCCATCAATCTTCCTCGTCTTCGTTCGTCCGCATCTGCTTCGCCTTCGGTCATGTGCGTCTGCTTCGACTTTGATTCCAATTTCGAAATCAAAACTCTATTTCCATTTTGATTTCGAAATCGAAATCGGGTTTCGATTTGTGATTGTTCTTGAATTTGTTCAAAATCGAAATTGAGTTTAGATTTGTGGTGTTCTATTTTGGGTTTCTGATTTCGAAATCGAAATTGTTCATGGTGTTATACAAATTTGTTCTTAGATTTGTGATTGTTGTTCTTGAATTTGTTCTTGGTGTTCTTGAATTTGTTGTTGGATTTGTTATTGAAATTGTTTTAGGATTTGTTCTTAAATTTGTGGTTTAGGGTTCATTCTTGATTTCTAGAATAAAATCGTTACCAAACACAATTCTGTTCCTTGAACGAAAAAAAATTGTCGTTACCAAACGCGATTCTCCTCCTAAGAAAGAAACCAAATTCTTATCTCATCCCATCTTATTCCCATCCCAAGTGGGATGGGAATAGAAATAATTACCAAACGAGCCCCAAACTTTCAACGAGAGAGAGAGAGGAGAGAAAGAATTCAATTGAAATATTTTTAAATAAAATTGAATTTAATTTCACTTGAATTCAATTCAATTGAAAATAGTTTTACTTGAATTCAATTGAAATTAAATTCAAGTGAAATATTTTTAAAAATTGAAATTAAAAATATTTCCAATTGAATTCAAGTAAAATATTTTTAATTTACTTCAATTCAATTGAAAATATTTTTAATTTCAATTTTTAAAAATTTTCAATTGAATTTAATTTCAATTGAATTCAAGTAAAAATATTTTCAATTGAAATTAAATTCAATTTCATTTAAAAATATTTCAAGGAAGAAGAAACAAAATACACAATAACCCCTCAAGATATTGAAGATGAGCTATAACTCCAAATTAATTATTCTGTGTATGGAAATAAATTACATTATCACCTCTCAATTTATATTTAAATTTTGAATTAATCACTAGAATTGTTATGGAAGAATTACCACTAAGTACCAATTTCACTTTCCATGTACCAATAAATTCCAATAAGTTAAATTTGAACAAAAAATTCATATCCCAAACATTTTTTGAACTGATTAGTCCCATTTTAAAAAATTCGTACATGTCAGATTACGGTTTTACCCTTTCCATTTAACCCTATTCTCTCTATACCGTTCGATCATCTTCTCTTCTCTCATTTGCGATCGACATTGACGTCACCATTCTCCACAGCCGTAGTCTCCACCACATCGCCGTCGTATCCGCCAGTGATTCATCGTCGTTTTTCACCATACTCCGTCACCGTTTTCATTGTCCCATGATTTTATCGTCGTTTTCGCCGCCGAACTCATCGACCCTCTTCTATACGTCGCATTCAACTGTCGTCGCCGCTGCCGATCGGTGTTTTTGTGAGTTCATTGAAATATGTTTCACATATATATATTCATTGCTTATATTTGTTCCAGATCTATTTTGTTCATTGACGTCCTGGTGCATTCTCTCTCAATTTTTTCGATTATCGATTTGTTGTTTTCGATTTTGAGTTCATTTCGCAGAAATCCATTTAGGGTTTCATTTTGCAGAATCGATTTAGGATTTTAGGGGATGAAATAATTGATAATTTCGATTTTGATTTTTGTTTCCTATATATATCACTATGTCGGTTTCAACTCCGATTTTTTCAATTTTTGTTGATTTTGGTTCTTTATTTCATTTGCAGAAATTGATTTTAGGGTTTAGGTTTGGAATAATTGATGAAATTATCCAAGTTAAATCCCCCCATTCAACGATGATTTTTGGTGGCTTCCATGAACGATTTTTCATTTGCACAAACTTGATATTTATGGTTTAGGGACCTCCCCCCATTTTCAAAGATGTTTTTTTGTGTTTTTCCATCAACGATTTAATGAAGAATTGGTAGGGTTAGTTCGCATAGATTTTGGTTGAGTTTAAACAATATTACATTCAATACGGTAGACAGTGTTACATTCAACACGAAATTAAATTTTGAATTTTTGCAATATTAGGAAGCATTACATTCATAGGACAATTGACGCTTTAATGTTTGTTATTTGGTTTGATTTTTTATAAATTTTGAGCATGAATGAGAAGGGCATGCACCAGGACGTCAATACGCATATTATTTTGATTTGTTGATTTCGTTTTGTTTGATTTCGATTGTCTCATGAACCTTACATTCAAATTTTGAGCATGAATGAGAAGGGGCATGCATGAATGTAATACTCAAAATAGTAGACAATGTTATATTTTTTCCCGTTTTTGATCCTGAGTGTTAGTTCGCATGGATTTTGGTTGAGTTTAAATAGTGTTACATTCAACACGGTAGACAGTGTTACATTCAACACAAACTTAATATTTGAATTTGTGCAATATTAGGAAGCATTACATTCATAAGACACTCGACACTCTAAGGTTTGTTATGTGCTTTGAATTTTTATAAATTTGGAGTATGAATGAGAAGATCATGCACCAGGACGCATATTGTTTTGATTTGTTGATTTTGTTTTGTGTGATTTGAATGTCTCATGAACCTTACATTCAAATTTTGAGCATGAATGAAAAGGGACATGCATGAATGTAACACTCAAAATAGTAGACAATGTTATATTCAACACGGATACTTTTTTTATTTTTGGCAAGTTTTAGACAATGTTACATTCAACACATACATTGATTTGTAAGCATCGACACCCCCTGATTGTTATTCGGTTTGATTCACCAACTTTGAGCATGATGAGAAGTTATCCCCTATGTTTTGGATTGGGTGTTACATTCAACACATTAGACAGTGTTACATTCAACACGTATCTTGATTTTTGAATTCTGACACTTTAGGAAGTGTTAACACTATAAAGCCCCATAAATCATGCAATGTTAATTCCCAAGTTTTCCACATCCCCCGTTTGTATCACATGATCATGTTTGTTATTCGCGTTTTTTATTTTTATAAAATTTGAGCATGAATGAGAAGGGGCATGCACCAGGAGGTTAATATGCATATTGTTTTGATTTTGTTGAATAATTGATGAAATTATCTCAGTTAGATCCCCTCCCTCCCCCCAATTAGACATTGTGAAGCACATTATACAGTGTTACATTCAACAACCACTTTAAATTTTGACAATATTTAGGAAGTGTTACATTCAACATTCACTTTAAATTTTGAATTTTGGACAAAAATAGAAAGTGCTACATTCAACACACACTAAAAACAAATTGGGGAAGTGTCAAATGGCGAGTTCTAAATTATTTTCCTTTTGAGATTTTTAGGGTAGTGTTACATTCAACATGCTATTTTTGGATTTGAAACTTGATTTTTGGCAACATTGACAAGTGTTACATTCAATGTATTGGGTTGTTGCTTGATCGTTTTTTAGTATAAGCTGTTTTGACGATGTTTGGATTGAGTGTTACACATCAACACTCACAATTTGTTTAAACCCATCAATTTTGTGCATGATGAGAATATTAAACAATGTTAGAATTCAATTATTGAATTTTAAAAATTGATTTTTGAGAATATTAAATAATGTTACATTCAACACGATTAAACAATGTTACATTCAACACGGATCCTGAATTTTGAATTTTCGGCAATTTTAGACAATATTATATTCACCACAGACTGAAAACAATTTGGAGTCAATTGTTGATTTCTAAAAATCAATATTTTAAAATAATAGACGTTACATTCAATATGATTAGATAGTGTTACATTCAACACGCATTCCGAATTTTGATTTTTTTGGTAATATTATAGTGGTACATTGCAACACACACTGAAACAATGAGGGGTTAACTGGTGAACTCTAAAAATTATTTTTTTAGAATATTAGATAATGTTACATTCAACACGTATTCCGAATTGTGTTACATTCAACATAGACTGAAATAATGAGGGGTCAATTGACACTATTTTAATTGAAATTTCATTTAACTAACGAAATTTAGGGATGAAAGTATTAAAAAAAAAAAAAAAGAGATAACAAATTGAAACTAAAATTAAACATGGGGCGAAAGTGTAATTATTACTTAATTGAAACCCTAGATTGAACGTTATCGTGAATGTTGCAGCCTTGCAGTGTGGAACGGCGGATGCGATCAGTGAACGGAGGAGGCGAACTGTGAACGACGAACGGGGGAGGCAATGGCGAACGGCGAACGGCGGCAGTAGAAACGGCGAACAGCCAACGACGGAGGTGAATAGCAACATTGAAGGCGAAGACGAACAGTGAAGGAGAGTGGCAATAGAGATGGTGAAGACGAACAGAAACGACGATAGCGACATCGACAGCGACGGAGAAGGTGATAGCAAATTCGAAAGGCGGTGGCGGCAGTGAAAACATTGACGCAGAGGTGCTGAACATAGATGCGAAAATTAGGGATAAAATTGAATGGGGGGGTATTTTGGTCATGAAATGGACGAAAAGAGTTCTTGGTGCAATAAAAAAATACTTGGGTTTGATCAGTCAATGAAATTGCAAAAAAGGACCTCTCCGTACATGCCCCAATTTTTATTTAGTTATCCTTGTATTCAGATTCAATAAATTGATCATTGACTTTATTTACAAATGCATTCACTGCTAAAAATGGATTTTTAATAAATAAGTGATATTAATTAAAAGGCATAAAAATCTGTCACGACCCGTCCCGGACACCTGTCATCCCAGGACCGGCGTGATGACAATATGACATCACTTGCTTCACTATTAACTTCTTATACATTACATAATTACATAAATGTACTATACAATTCCAAAATCATACAACAAGTATATAATCTTTCACTATCTTATTATTCCTCTCTGACAGCTCAACTCAAAAACCTCTCAGATAACTCCACCTAATGCCAATAGGGGACCGTCTCCTAAGAAATCACCTGTGAGTGTACTGCCTTCTTAGTAAAAACCATTTTTAACGTAATAACAATACATTTCATAAAATCCAACATTTAAATGGATCAAGCGTGAATAAATATAAACACCACACAGAGTTGGTAAAATCTCTAGTATCAAATAAGCAATGGAAGTAAAGCAGTATAATTCAGTTTCCAAACACCCAATCAATAATAAGTCACCCAGTATTTATAAAACACCCCAATTTAAACACACATCTCAATCCCACACCCACCGGCTAAGCCATAGTGATCGTTTTAACCTCACAACCGGGAGTTGCAACGGTACCGTAACCATCCGTAAGATATGCCTTCCTAGCGGACCTAACTGCGCAGATCACCGCCAACCGGACGTCTCCAGAGGCCAATAATATACATCACCACATAATAAGTATCCATCATAAATCACCACCTGCCGGACCATCTTCCGGACAGGACATCATAACTATGGTATAGTCAATTCAATAATATCATCACCAAAACACAAATAATTATCCATCTTCCAGACCATCCTCCGGACAGACCATAATATAAATCACCACTTCAATAATATCGACAAAATCACCATTTCATCAATACCGTCAAAATCACCCTTGTCCACCTCTTTTTAACAAAACCCACTTTTAATTTAAAAATCATGTTTTTCCCACCTTTTTATTACAACCTCCAAATCCAACAGATTATTTATAAAGTCTTTCTTTTTAAACCCAAACATTTCAATGGAAAACTATTTTACCAACTCACCTACAACTGGCTTGATCCATATAATTTATAAAATTCGTACAGTTAAATAAACACATATCTTATCATATTTATATGAAAATAGTTTGGCAAGAAGGGCAGTACACTCACTTGATATCCGCTTTCGTAACCTTTATCCAACTATCCCCTATCCGAACTCTGGTGCCTGCTAACCTAACGGTGACAGGGCCTAAATTAATACTTTTGTATAAAACAAACTAATCACGCCATGAAATTCTAATTTCCTCAATTTCCTATTTCCCATCTTTTATTACGAAATATAACTAATCAACTAGTATCGTTTCGTTACGGTTTACTATTTATAAACTTTGTTCTTATAAACAAATCTTAAGATTTATTATTTTCATTTTATTACTCTAAGGTTAGAAAACTAAATTTAGAATTTACAAAATAAGTTAGAAAGGTTACCCGTTCCGAACCGATCGTGGATTTTCTTAAAATTCCATGTATTTCTGATTCTGCTCCCCACCGCCTAGGCGACGCCCCACTGCCTAGGCGATCGAGTGGCTGCTTCTCCCTTTCTCATAACTGCACTCTACATTTTCACCGCCTGGGCGAAAATCCACCGCTTAGGCGGTAAGTCGTCTTCCTCCTCCTGCTCTGTTTTGAGATCTCTGCCAACTCTCTCCCTCTCTTCTCACTATAGGCTCACACCCACACAATACAACACATAAAAACCCACACGATAGCCAGCCATTGGACACTCGCCAACAAACCCACCTTCATTTCTCTCTCTTCTCTGTTTTTTCGACAACACACACACACACAGTAGGAACAACACACACACACACACCTGCAAGACAAACCCACGCTGGCGACACCATTTTTCTCTCTAGCTCTCCGCTCCCGCGATGATGGTGACGATCAAACCATGCACCACCGCCACCTCCGTTAGATCAAAACACTACCCAAACATACCATTCACACATACATAGCAACCCACACACAGACGCACACGAAATCAAAACACTGGAGAACTACACCCATACCCAGACAAACGGCACCACCATTACCATCGAAACACCAACACACCCACACAACAACACCAAACGAAAACAGAACACACACCTGCACAGCACCGTCGTCACACATACATCTAGCAAGCATACACACCCACAGACGAAGCACACGAACTCACCCCCGGCGAATCATGACGCCGCCGACTGCCTTATCTCTCTCTCTCTACTGCCGACCCATCTCTCTCTCTTCTCTTCTTCTCGATTCTTCGCTCCCTCTTATCCCTATCTGTGTGTGTGTGTATATATATACATGTGAGAGCCCACCAGGCCGGACAGCCCCCATACCTCTACCAATTCTCACCTTACCCATTCCCAACTTTCTATGTATATATATATATATATATATATATATTGAGATATTTTTATAAAATTACACAGGTCTCCCCTTGTATTATGTTGTGGTAGAAATTAAACCCAAAAGTATGTTTTTTAAGGTTTTTAAAATTTCAATACAACCCCCAAAAATATTAATTTATATAATTAATATCGTAGTCTACCCCGATATTTTCAAAATATTTTTAAAACGCGACTTGAATTATTCGTATATGAAAAGTCAGGATCTTACCAAATCAATAAATACTTGAATAAAAAATTGTGATATTTGAATAATCAAATGAAATTAATAAGATTAATTTTAAATAAAAAATTTGATATAATAATGATTGAAATCTTGAAAATAAATAATAAATTAAGAATTATTGTGGTGTAATAAATGTGAATTATTGTTGATTTGGTGTAAAAAATGAGTGAGAAGTGTTGGGACTTATATAGAGATCTATGAAGGGTAAAATGGGAACAAGGAATATGTATTTTGGAGGGGAAAAAACACACAAAAAAAAAAAAAAACACGCTCATCCTCGTTCCTGGCGCGTGGGGCTCACTTTTGTCAAGTTTGACAGAAAATATTAGTTTTGCACTTAGGCCCAAGACCACAGGGGGAATAAGTGGCGACGTTTGAACCACAGAGAGGTAAAGTACAAATGAGCCAAATCATAGGGGGTAAAGTGTAACTAACCCTTAAAAGAAAAAAAAGAAAAGAAAAAAAAGAACAAATATTACAACAAAATATGTTTCTTTTTTATATTCTCATAAATTAAAATAAACAATTTAAAGATAATAGTCATTACTAAACATGTTTCTATTACCGGAATATTTCAGAATAAAAAAAAAGAATTGTCATCCGATTTATTAGAAATAGAACAGAAAAGCCAAAACAAACCAAACGCCACCTAAGCAACCTCCATTTTAGCTTCTGTTCTATCCCCCTTAATAGCGACCCAAAAAAAATGATGTGCAAGCTAGTTAGTGTAGGAATCCAAATGACCTAACTCAATCTCAAAAGACGTTTTAGAAGAAGAGGATTATCCCTAGACTTAAATATAGCTCCGAATCAACTAACACAAGCAATGTGGAATTCAACACACCCCTCACACACAAAGTGGACTTTGACAAACCACTACAAACGAATATCAGGGGTCCAACATCAATGTGGGATTCAACGCGCTCCTTCAAATGCAGGATGAACTTTGACAAACCACTGCGAACGGATATCGGGACCCCCAACATTGATGTGAAATTCAACACCCCCAACATCAGATAAAAAACCTGTCTTTGATACCATGCAGGAACCCAATGGGCCAAACTCACACTCAAAAAACGCCTTGAAAGAGAAAAATTACCCTAAATTTTATATATATAGCTTAGGATCAGATAACACAATTGACGTGGGATTCAACACTTTTACCTTTCTCATACTCTCAATAGTCTGCTCTCTCTCAATTATTCTAACAAAATACGAAGAAAATACAACATTTTTTCGCTTTGTTGTACAGAAAAAGGAGAGAAAATAATGTAATCAAAATCCAAAGTACCATACATCCCAGAAAGTATAAAAAGATCAATCAAATAAAACATCATTTATTTCCCAAAAAATAGGTAAAAATATTACTTAACAAATATACACATATATATATACACAACATATTCTCACCGGTAGGAGAGCGAAAGCCAGGGCTGTTCTAGTGCCTCGCTTGCCGTGGGGCGTCTGTGGGGATCGATCTCAAGCAATTCCCTTACGAAACTAATGAAATACTTATCAGAAACCTGCCGCTGATCCTCCAATGAACACTCTTCCGGGATAATGTATTCCACTTCATTAGTTTCCTTCAAAAAATAATTAGAATTAGTGTTTCTGTTTTCAGATTTTTGTTTCTGTTCCTGGAAATTTCGGAATGTTATCATGAAAACTGGAACAATTTTTTTTTTATTTCTGATCTATTCCCTGAATTTTGTTCAAAAAATATGGGAATAGAAAAGAAAAAGATTTTTTTTCCCTCCTGCATTGGGGTTTCTATTCTATGTAATATGGAAACATAAACAGAAATCTAGGAACAAAAATGCTACAAAGAGGCGTCGTTATTTTCAAGACTATTTCTTAGAATTTCCTTCAGCTAGACTTTCCATTATTTTTCACACAATTCGGCTTATAAAAATGAGATTGGTAGAGACTAAGGCCCCGTTTGGTAACCGTTTCCATTCCAGAAATTCTCATTCCATTCCCAGATTTTTCGAATTTTTGTTTGGGAATAGCGTTTGGTAATTTTTGTTCCCGTTCCCATTTCATTCCCATTTGAGAATTGTGCCCACTTTTTTCTTAAGAAATAAAAAATAAAAAAAAAATTATTTTTTTAGGACAAAATCGTTACCAAACGCGATTCTGTTCCAAAAATAAATAAATAAATAAATAAATAAAATATAAAAATTATCATTACCAAATACGATTGTACTCCCAAGAAAGAAACAGAATTCTCATAATATACCATCCCATGCTTAGAGTTTCTGATTCAATCCACAAATGGTTTCTTAACCATTAAGAATTTACCAAATTATATTTAATACCCCGCAATTATAAAATAATTCATATTAAATTCAATAATTATACTTACCCCCAAAATTATCGAATATTTATTATAACTTTCATAATATACAAAATAACCCAAAAATATTAAACTTATATGAAATAATATTTTCAAAAATATAAATTTAAACTTTAACTCCAAAAGTTATCAAATATATATTTGGGTTTATAGAACTTTACCCCCTGTGGTTTAACGGATTTTCATTTAACCGCCTATGGTTTTTGAATTGGCACTTACTCCCCTGTGATTTTGGAATTAAGACAGGGGGGTAAGTGCACTTAAATCAAGACCACATGGGATAAGTGCCAACACAGGAGATAAGTGCAAATCAGCTAAACTACAGGGGGATAAAGTGCTATTAACCCTATATATTTTTACCACAAATTCACAAAATCATCCTAAAAAATATTAAACCTGTATAAAATAATATTTTTCAAAACTATAAGTTTTTGGGATATTACATTGGTCATATGTCACGCACATGACCTTTTCATTAAGTGTAATATCGTCATTTTTTTTTTTTCATTAAGGAAAATGAAATATTGTAATTTTCCTTCAACGAAATAGAGCCCATTAAATTAGTTGATGATATTACCCTTAATTTTAAAGGAAAATGATGATATTAAACTTAATGAAAAGGTCATGTGCCTGGCACAACAAATTTTCATTCATTTTCTAACTCCGTTAATGATTTGTCCTTAATTGAAATTATTGACATATTTTAAGGTGTTATGTGTTCAAATTGAAACTATAGGGACCAACGTGGATTTAGATCAAACTTTAGGGGTGAAAAATATAAAAATCTTTAGTGATAATATATTAGTATTATTATCTCTTAATCCAAAACAAATTTATACATTATTGAAAAAAGTGAATGGAGAGATCGTAGTCCATCAATCTCCATCGATCTCTTACAATATAAAAGGGCAGCCCGGTGCTACAAAGCTCCTGTTATGTGCCGGGTTCGGGGAAGAGTCAGATCACTTAGATCTATTGTACACGGTCTTACCTTATTTTTTTTTTGTTTTTTTTTTTGCAAGAGGGTGTTTTCACGACTCGAACCAATGAAAAGCAACTATTTTTCACTTTAAAAAAGAAGTGATTAAAATTATATTTTCACTTTTTATTTTTATTTTTAAAACTATTTTTTTTAAGTGCAAAACAAGTGTTACTTTAAAAGATGATTTTTTTTTTTTTTTTTTATTTTTATAGAAAGCAAAAAATGCACATTAAAAAAACATTACCAATCGGTGCCAAAATTATTAGTTACTTACTACCTTGTCAAAGTTCTTGAAGTTAAATTTAGTAATGTTGTTTGGTAGTTCTATCGCCAATGTTAAGGTTTCTCCATTATGACCTGGATGTCTCGGGTTCAAATCGTGTAAACCACCTCTCTGTATACAGGGGTAAGACTGCGTACACCTAATCTTTCCCAGACCCCGCCAATGACAGGAACTTTCGTGCACTGGACTATCCTTTAGTAGTTCTATCACCAACTTTGCATTCATCTACTAAGGCAAATATTTGTTTGTATTTTTTAAAAATCAACTCCATTATGGCATGTCAATACATGTTAAATCATAAAGACAAGTATTGCTTTCCACATTGTGCTTGATCATAGTTTTGTATGCGTTTTGCAGAATAAGGTATGGGAAGTGAGATATCAATGTCTGGTGATGTTTACAGCTACGGCATCCTCCTGCTGGAAATGTTCACGAGAAAGAGACCGATAGACAACATGTTCCAAGACGGATTTACACTTCATAACTTTGCCAAGGCATCACTTCCGGACAGGGCAATAGAGATAGCAGATTCAGTTATTGTCCAAGAAGGCAGAGTGCAAAAGAGTTCATGCAGCATGAGATTTGGCAAACTTAAAGAGCACATGGCGTTTGTAATCGTTCTTGGATTTGAATGCACTGCCGAATTGCCGAGAGAAATAATGGACATTTGTGAAGTTGCCCAGAAACTGAATTCTTTGAGGGGCATAATTTCAACTAGTCAATAGAACTCATCCATCTTAATTTGCCTCTAAAATGAGGTACTCTATTTGTATTAAAAAAAAAAAAATCTACTTCCAATTTCAAGCATTTATCTCTCTCGGTGAGCGTAATAAGAGTACAGTCGAATTTTTAAGGAGTGTCAATAAAATTTGTCTGAGAAATATTTGAAATGTCAATGAAGGGCATTGGTGTAACTAGTTGTTGAATCTCACATCATCGATGTTGGGCCCTTACACCAATATCCATTTATAGTGGTTTGTTAATAAAGTCTACCTTTTGCGAGAGGGGGCGTGTTGAATCCCATATCACTTGTGTTACTTGATCTTGAGCCATATATAAAGTCTAGGGAAATCCTCATCTTTTAAGGCGTCTTTTGAGAATGACTTAGACCTCATTGGGTTACTACACTAGTGCAGGAGTGGTCTTGCTCTCTCTTAACTCCAGAAGCTAGCTTATGAGGTAAGACTTTTCTTCACACTTATAACTTGACCATCAACCCCTCTCACATCCGATGTGGAATAAACTCAACACTCTCAAATTTCTATGTTTCCATAATAAGTCATTTTGTTACTAACGGAAAAGGTAATCAATCATTTTGTTACATAAATTGCAGGGAATATCGTGAATGTCGAGCTGTCATTGTTGACGACAACCCATTCAGCTAAGGATACCACAAAAATCTAAATCGATGGGTAACCATGAGAAACCGAAGCGAATAAGTCAATTTTAAAACCGACTAAATGGTTTGGTTGCGGTTTTGGTTTTTAAATTAGCAACTGAAGTGGTTTGGGTTTTGATTTTGGTTTTGGTTATGATTTTGTTATAAAAACTGCGAAACCGAATCACGAAACCAAACTACAAAACTGAACCACGAAACTGAACCGATAAACCACAAAACTGGTATTTTAGATATATTTTTATTACATATATAATCTTATTTTTTTATATATATTTACAATTTAACCCATATATATGTGTGTGTGTGTGTGTGTGTGTGTGTGTGTGTTTTCTTTTATTTACACTTTCAGCCCTCTTATATATGTGTGTGTAAAGGGACTTAAGGTTTCATAATTTTCATTTCTGATTTCACAGTCGTTCGGCTCGTTTCTCCATTTATTTTCTCTCTATCCTCATTTGTTCTCTTAGACTCTCAATATCATCTCTGATCAATTCTCTGAGTCTTTTCTCTTTCTTTTATTTATTAACACTTGGTTTGTATTGTTGTGACCTACTATTGTATTTTAATTATGGTTACTGGATAGAAACTTTAATTATAGTTCCTGGTTAGAAACTTTAATTATGGTTTGGTTTTGTTTTTTAGAATTTATGTTTTATATTTTAGTTATATTTTTATTTATATATAAAAAACAACGGTCCACGGTTTCGCGGTTTTAGTTTTGTTTTTTGATTTTTATAAAAATGAAAAATCTTAAATGGTGTTGCGATTTTGGTTTTGTATAAATTTAAATAGTTTGGTTTTAAAACTGTTTAAAAAAAATCGGCGGTTTTGAACGTGGTTCTGGTTTGATAAATTTTTAATGGTTTTGGTTTTATATGACACCAGACTGAAACCAAACCAGTAGCATCCCTACAATCAACTCCTTATTGCGAGAACCAAATGGAATTCCTCGCATTCCATTTTCTGCTAGACTACCCCATGATAAATAGGTACGAATATATATCTATATATCTTTATATACCATATAAATTTAGTCGGTAAAACATTGATTTATCTTTATACACATTGATATCAACCATCTTTCTCAGGGAAAAAGATGGGATGCCTGTGCTTTGAGGGAGGTTCCACAAGCCTGAATGGCTTCAAAACCGTGGAGTCATGTTTCTGCCTCGACTAAGTAAGATAAAAGTCATACACAACTAAGGATTTATCCCGTTTGATATATTATAGTTTAGAAATCCCAAGTCATCATTTGAGATCCCAAATAAGTCGATTTTGGATACTCAAATTCTCTTGGAAGGCACGAAAAACCGGTTGTCATCCTGTCCACTTGTTCATAGTTGGAAATTCTACACAGTGAAATGGTTAGTACAATCAGTCTTGCCCTTGTTTTTTCAGGAAAGGCCATTTCTAAACTTGATCTTGTACTAGATTGTGTAGAGACTTGCATCAAGCACTTGGAGAATTTCTTTCCAATTTGTCTCAATTTTTATCTTGGTTTTTTATGAATTTGTTTTGATTCATATTTGTTTCACTATTTTCTTTTTGTTACATAGTAATTGTCAAATCTGATTTTCACTATATGTTCATTTTTTTATAGTTAATTGTTTTGGGTTTTGCGTGTTTCATTGAGTAGTGACAGTTTTGATTGCACAACTGTTTATGTTTACCAAAAAAACATAAAAAATAATTCTTATGTAATCAAATCTCTAAAACATACAAAATAAAAAGAAAAATCATTATCTATACCCATAAGGAATACAATATTGAGAAATCGTTCAATAGAAAGAGGCACTTGCGAACCCTTAATCTGTGCATGCGGCAGAGAGAGAGAGAGAGAGAGAGAGAGCCCGATTGAGCATGAGTGAGGCTGCGACTGATATAGGATTACTCCCATTAAGGGATCTGTGTGTTATAGTGAGTGATAAAGAATGTTTATAACCCGTGCCCTGTGTGATAGAAAGTGACAAAGAAAAAGTGATTATAATTCATGATTAAGTTCAACGCTTATAAAAAGTGAGATGAGTAGATTTTAATTTAATTTCTATAAATTTAATATTTTAATATTATTACTAAATTTCATATATTATTTTTATAATTTTCGTAAATTTAAGGGTTAATAGAACTTTACCCCCTGTGGTTTAGCGAATTTGCACTTAACCCCCTATGATTTTTGACTTGGCACTTACCCCCCTGTGGTTTTAGAATTAGGTGCAAATCATAGGGGGGTAAGTGCCAACGCAGAGGGGTAAGTACACTTAAATCAAGACCACATGGGGGTAAATGCCAACACAGGGGGATAAGTGCAAATCAGCTAAATCACAGGGGGTAAAGTGCTATTAACCCTAAATTTAATGACCATAATTTTCTTATATTATTTCTATAATTTATGTTTAAACCCGAAACTTGTAGAAAATGAGAGAGAAAGGAGAATTCTAATTTAATATTAACTAGTTTTAGACCTACGCATTGCGCAGACTTAAAAAAAAAGTAATAAATTATTAATATTGAGGCATAAAATACGTAGACATCATTTGGTTATTTTAGTAGTAATATCCCAAAGTATAAATTTTAATGAGTAATCACATTTTATAAATAGTGAATATAAATATACTATTAAAAATTATATAAATAATCATAAAAGTAAAATAATATTTCTGCAAATTAATTTTTACTAATATACTATAAAATGACAAACAAATAACCATAACTTAAGATTGATTTTGCAAGTTAACAAATTCTAATTTAATTACTTTATATCGTATCTACTTTCTTTTTGGGCGAAAATATTTTTTGAATCACAATTATTTTTTAAAATAATTTAAATGTGGAACAGGAAAATTAATCATAGATTTGTGCATTGATTTAAAAAAAAAATTGCAAGTCAACAAATTCTAATTTAATTACTTTATATCGTATCTACTTTCTTTTTGGGCGAAAATATTTTTTGAATCACAATTATTTTTTAAAATAATTTAAATGTGGAACAGGAAAATTAATCATAGATTTGTGCATTGATTTAAAAAAATTTAATTAAAACAAAAAATAGACAAAATTTAGTGGGGTCAATCATTATTTGATATATATATATATATATTATAAAACAGGACGATTTTTTGGCTGACTAGGATAAACTTATGACTAGGACAAAAAAATATGACTAGGACAAATAAAGTTACTGACTAAGACAAACGAAATACTGATTAGGACATTTTAAAACATGAGTTGAGAACGTGTAAAGAAACTAGATTTGTCAAATAGAAAATCGGATTAATATAAATGGAAATCAAATTAATATAGTATTAATTAATTAATTAGACAAATACTGATTAGGACAAACAAATTTGCTAACTAGGATATTTTTGAGATATAAGTTTAGGACCATAAAAGGAAATTAAAATTTAATTTGGGGCAAAAAATGTTGGGATACATATATGACCCTAAATTAACATTAATTAGTAAAGATAATACCTAAAATAACATTATTGCCTAAATTTTTTGTCCTAATCACATTAAATTTTCCAATTAATTAATTTTAAGGTCAAAATTAACATATTAAGTTTAGAACCAAAAGTTTAGCCATTAATATTATTTTAGGTAACGATTTATCCATTTTTCTCTAATTAAATTACTAATTAATTAATTAATTTAGACATTGATTCATCCAATTTTTTTTAATTAAACTACTAATTATGATTCAATTTAATTAACCCTTCTTTCAGCTCTCTCTCTCTCTCCCCAATTGCAGTGTGTTTTTCTCTCTTTTCTGCAATTACTCACCCTTCAAGTAATTAAAGAACACATCCTATTTGTGAGCACGTGATCAACTATTTACTGTTAAAAATATTCATATTTTGTAATTTATGTTGACTTTAAAATCTTTTGTCTCTACCTCTTTATTTTGCAAAATTTTAGTTCGTTATGTGTTTATCAGACCTGAAATATTCATTTCATATGATTATCAGTTAACTTTTAAAATCATATTTTAAAATATTAATTAAACCTATCATATTTAAAAATCATAATCACATGTTCATCGAATTATTTATCATTTTTAGCACAAAGAATAAAGAAAATCTCTTTAAATGCGTTGTTTTGTCATTATTTTTTATCATTGCTTGAAGGACCGTGCACTACACACACATACATGCGTGCGCGCGAGTGCACACACATCCACACACACACATATAAGATAATATATATTGAGGTTTCAGGAAAATATGATTTTTTTTTTTTTTTTGAGCTTATTTTATTTTAATTCCAGCGTAAATAGTTTGTCAAGTTTACACGTTATTCTTTATTTTTTTAAGTTATACCTTGATTCTATCCAAATAGGAGGTAAGGTCATATTATTATTGGTTTCCCTTGCAATGTATATGTTCATTTGAGATTTATTTTACGAAATTAATTATTGTCATAAGAAATTGGTTTTTGAATGCGTTTTATGGGGGGTTTTTTATTTGGCTAGGATTTTTCTTAAAAATGTTTTTAAGTGTTTGTATTTGTAATAAGATTGTTTCGTAATGAAACATAATAGTGCTTTTGGGCTTTCTTAATGAAGCATAATAGTACTTTTAAGCACGCGTTATGCAATAACTGTTCAATACCATTATTTTGATTGGATAATTTCATTATTGTCATTATTTTTATTTCAATTGGTTTGCAACTTATTTTGAAGATTAAATTATATATAAAACCGTAGAATATCATTGGATTTTTTATATTGTTGAACTTTTTTATATCAGTACAAGTTTTAATCTGGATTGTTAATTACAATTGATGTCCAATTGTTAGTTATTATCGATGTTCAAATGAATAGGTGTATTATGTTGGTCTTGATTGCTTTATTATTAATATTCAAATATAATAGATGTAGAATGTTGTATAATAGATAAATTTATATCTTTTTCTTTTTGGTTTGGTTATTCTACACCCGTGCCTTCAAGCACGGGTTATACGCTAGTATATATATAAGATAAAAGAATATGTAAGAACTCACCAAAAGACTTTAAAGAGATTCTCTAATCTCATTGAAAGCTTCTCTCTCCTTCTACTTTTAAGTATCATATACTATATAGGGTTAATTAAACTTTACCCCCTATGGTTTGACCGATTTGCACTTACCCCCCTGTGGTTTGAAAATCGCCACTCCTATGGTTAGATTTTCAAACTACTTATCCCCCTGATATAAGGGGGTAAGTGCAACAAATATCTAACCACAATGGGATAAGTGACGATTTCCAAACCACAGGAGGATAAAGTGCAAACTGGTCAGACCATAGGGGGTAAAGTATTATTAACCTACTATATATTAAAAGTAGAAGCCAAAATTAAAAATGAATCACAACTCAAAATAAGACATCTCTCCAATCTCTTTATTTCTATCAAATTAATGGTCAATATATTTTTTTTTTACTATTAATACTGTGACCCTAGATCTTCAATGAACTAATCACCTCTAAATTTTTTTTAAAATATACATTTTCACCCCTTTATTTTTAGAAAAAATTAATTATAAACTTTAAAATTTTATATACTCATCCTCTAATTTATATAAACTTCAAGTGAACCAATAAAAAAATTATTCTTTAAAAAATGCTTTATGTTTTCTATTATATGTAGACTAAGAATCATAATTATAATATCAAAGTATTCAAATTAAAATTATGTAGTAATATATTTTTTTCTAAACTCGCATATGATGCGGGTCTAAAACTAGTTAGTATTAGATTAGCGAGAATTTAAGTAGTTGCTATAAATTATAATTAAAATCCTCATTTTCTCTCTCTTACTCTGAGAGAGAGAGAGGAGTTATAATATAATGTTAATTAGTGTTTATATCTATTTTATCTTTTATATTCTTTCTTAAATTTAATTTGTATAAATTTAATATTTTAGTATTATTACTAAAATTAATGTCCATATATTTATTTTACAAAACAGGACAAATATAAGTACTCTAGATATTTCTCAACCGTTTAATATCTCAGGAGACAAAGAACGGTCCAGATTAAATCAAACTATAACATAAATATATTTATATTTAACCTTATATATCCTATACCTAATTTAGGAGACAAAGAACGGTCCAGATTACATCAAAGTATAACATAAATATATTTATATTTAACCTTATATATCTTATACCTAATTGAGGAAAAATATATTTTCTTTTTGTATAATTGAGAAGAGATAATATACTTTTTCTATATATATATATATATATATATATATATATATATATATATATATATATATATATATATATATTTAACCTTACACACACACACACATTTTGGCTTCATATTTTAAAGACTATTTTTGGAAACATAAAATTAGAAATAATATACGGAAACTACCGAAAATTATGGACAATGAATTTAGGAAAATTATAGAAATAATATATAGAGATTAAATTTAGCAATAATATTGAAACATTAAATTTACAAAAATTAAATTAAAGAAATAGCATCAAAGAGTAAATATCTATATAATAAATCAGGACTGGTATAATCACGGTTGTCGGATGATAGACAAAAATCTAGACATTTTAAGACCGTCCAATCAAAATTAAAAGTATACAATTACAGTTTAGGGTTGCAGCCGCTAATCTGGTTCTACCCCTCTCTTGGTCGATCATTTTTCTTATCCCCATCCGTTCATCATCTCCCCCGATCACCGCTCATTATCTTTGTTGGATTCAACTCCCCCGAATCATCGCTCATCATCTCACAGATTGTCACCACGCAGCCCCCCTAAACCTAACTCTGTCTTTACCAACATCAGCGATCCTTCCATCGCCAGAAGCTAGCCGCGCCATCGACGCATCGTCCACCTTCCAATTTCCAACTCTAAGTCGTCGTTGTATCCCTCTCTCCCTCCATCTCCATGAAGGTAGCCGTACCATTGCTGAATCGTCCGCCGTCTAACTCAAATGTCGTTGTCGTCTACGACCGGAGCACTACCGTATCCTCGCCATCGCATCGTCGTCATCGTACCTCGCCATCGCCGAACATCGCCATTGCCTATCATTGGCCACAACTGCTCAGGTAACTCTGTCAAAGACCACCACGCTTGATTAAACCGCCACCATGCTTGATTTTGAACCGCCACCACACCCTATTCTCTTTTTTCTTCTCCGAAACCCTAACCCCCTTCTCCTTGAAATTGATTTCTGTTTCTAGGAGCTTGACTTGGTGTTTGATTTGAAAAAAAAAAAATCAGATTACGATTTCACTGTATTTGATTTAGATTTCACTATAAGTTGGGTAAGAATTGATTTTTGTTCAATAGCCATTAGATATCAATTCCTACAACTCTATTGTGTAATATATATATATATATACACACACACACACACTAGCATATAACCCGTGTCTGAAGAAACAAGTGTCAATTTTTCCATTGTTAAGTTAATGAATAATACAATATAAAAATAACAATTAATTGAACACAAATAAAAAATACAACGGGAAAAAATCAATAAACTTTACATTACAAATTAAAAATATGCAAACAATACAGAGAATACTGGATAATTTTTTTTTAAAAAAAATCCACTTTATTTAAGCAACACTATCAAAATATCAAGTTCTATTTTCATACAAATACTACCAATAATCAACATTACCAATAATTGACAATTGTTTTCCAATGAACGACAATGGCAAACTGTTTCTAACTGGACACTAAAAAGTAATTAAGGATGCATGACAAATTATTTTTGAAAACAAAAAATGACAAAGCCAATTTTCTTTTTACAATATCTTCAAATATCATGTTTTCAAATGCACACAATCCAAATATCATGTTTTCAAATGCACACAACCCAAATAACCAATACAAACAAATACAACAATATAAACCTAAAATCACTAAGACACTGGTGTGCACAACCAAAAATAAAAAATTAACGACACTATAGCCCACCACCCTGAACAACTGGAACTTACCTTAACAAAAATCAACTCGTGCTTGAAGGCACGGTTGTTAAAAAAAATAAATAAATAAATAAATAAATTGATTTTATTCACATAAACTCATCTGGATATACAACATTCTATATCTACTTCATTTAAATATCAATAATAACTAACAATTGCACATCAATAAACAATTCAAACCGACCACAAAATAAATTAACCATCATTTTAAAACCAAAAATAAAAATTTGAACCGAAGTACAAATAGAAATTATAAAGAGTAAAATATAAATAAGATATTGTTTCATTCACGAAGTTGTGCTTCCTCGTACTAACATACAACAACAATCCAAGGAAGTATTAGTATCAAATTAAACAACAGTACTCACCATTATTTTCATTCAAATCATTATGCAAGGAACCCAAGAGCAATATGAACAACAACCTAGCCAACATCGAAAGCATAATATTGAGCATGTACATGTACATAGTCAATAACAAAAGTAATATTTCACTTTTTATCTATCTATCTATCTAGTAAAAAAATAATTAAAAAATATTAGAAATACGAACAAGTTGGTGATTTTTTATAATTAGGTAATCCTTGAAAATTATTAATAAACAACTCGAAAGTATACAATAATACCATCATTTAGAAATTATTTAAAAACAAATTTTAAAGTTTCTAACCAAAAAACTCTAAGCTAATTTTATTTTTATTTTTTTTATCAAGGCAATGAATCCATCACCTAGGATAAATAAAGATATGAAACTAAGGAAAGATGCTAATATCTTTAAACAAAAAATAAAAATTATTGATCCAAATAAAAATAAAAACTAATTAAAACATCACATAAAATCTACTAATTGATATATCCCACAAAAATCTCAATCCCAACCTTCTGTTCCATCCAAAAAAAAAAAAAAAATCACGTTGAATATAGAAAGAGTGACGACGTGAAAATGAAGACAAAAGCCTATTCAATTGATATTTTGAATTTTTTTTTGCCTGTAGAAAAATGATTATGTTCCCCAACTTAAGGAAAGAAATTCAAGTGAAAAATAAATAAAGAAAAGAAAATAGAACTACCTTTGTTTGAAGTTTTATTGACGTAAAACTATTCAAATCGATCGAAAATGCAACAAAATATGTGAAAAAGAAAAAAAAAAAAAAAAAAGACACATTGATCATAACATAAATCCAAATGAAAAGTTAAACATAGTTTAATATTAAATGTATAGCTCAAATCGTTTTGTTTAAGGATCTACGAGAGAGAAGAACACATACTCAATGGATTGGCGCAACCACATCTCTTGTTATTGACATTGCAACCTAAAAATAAAAATAAAATCATATATATATTTAGACTAAAAGTCTATTTATATACCTTTTTTATGAAAAAAAAAAAAAAAAAAAACATGAAAATAACAGTTATAAGTAACGCTCAAAAAAATACAGGATCTAAAAAAAATCAATAATAGTAATGCACTTTACAACAAAAAATACAACCATCAAACAATCAGCTACAAAAAATCAAGTAAAAAACTTAATGAATACAATATGCTATACTAATACCTACTCAATCCCTACTGTACTAATGCCTTTCCAAAAATTTAGGTAAATACACACTATATATCTATATTTTATTACAAAATGTGATTAAAACAATTGTTACCAAACGGTGCGTTACATTTACAAAATTGCCAAGGCCATCTATTTCAAGAAATAGATGTGGACAAAATGGCGAGAGAACTTTCAAACTAGAAAAGTCATAGAGAACATCCGTTATAAGCTAAAATCTCATTTCTAAGCATTCAACCATGGAAAACATCAACTGAAAACAATCAATTTCAATTTATGCATAAGACAAATCAATAAATCTCCAACACTTTGGCTCCAAATCCATTCTTGCACCTACATTGCTACATATGAGCTTTTCTTCCCTACATGTTGCATCCCATCCTTTAAAATCTGCATTCAATCAACACAACCAATATACTGTTTCAAAATCTGCATTACAATATATATATATATATATATATATATATATATATATATATAAATCAGGACTAGTATATTCACGGTCATTGGATAAAAGACAAAACTCTACCAGTTAATCTGTTTCTACTTCTCTCTTGGCCGATCCTCTCTCTCATCCCCTCCGTTCATCATCTCCCCCGACTACAGCTTATCATCTCCGTCAGATTCATCTCTCCTGGATCATCGATCATCATTTCGCAGATCGTCACCATCTAGCCCCCCTAAACCTAAATTTGTCTTTACTAACGTCAGCAATCCCTTCATTGCTAGAAGCTAGTTGCGCCATTGTCGCATCGTCCACCTTCCAATTTTCAACCCTAAGTCGTCGTCATATCCCTTTCTCCCTCCACCGTAGCCTCACCATCGCGTCGCCGTAGAAATATATATATTTTTGGAAATTTGCGTGAAGGAGATCGGGAGGGTATGAGAAGGTTAGAATTGCCATAAAATCTCTGAAAAATAGTTGGATGCATTATGGGTGATTATTTTCCATCCAAAATTGTAATGTGAATTATAGTGACTTGGATTGTACTTGGATAATCAAGAAATTTTAAGGCATTATATATAGGATTTTTTACACTTTGCACACTTGAAGTTTGACTTCTATCTCACTTTGGTTCTTGTGATTTTAATTTGAACACATGACATCCTGGCATTTTTGAATCAATCCAACTCATTAACTTATAATTTTGGATAGTAAACATTTGCATCAACAACAATAACAATTAAGTTTTTATCCCACTTATGTAGGGTCGGCTACATAAATCCATTTATGCCATAGTGATCGATTAAGAGTCATCCCTTCTGTCAGGTTTAATGTCATCAAATCATTTCTAATAGTCTTGTCTAACGTTTTCCTAGGTCTATCTCTCCCACTAGTAGCCTCGTACAATTGAATTAAATCACATTTTCTCATTGGTGCTTCTATGAGTCTTCTATGCACATGCTTAAACTATTGTAAATGATTTTCTCTAATTTTCTCTTCGATGAGTGATATTCCTAAATTCTCTCTAATAGTTTTATTCTTAATTTTATTCATTCTCGTCTTCCCACTCATCTACCGCAATATCCTCATTTCTGTCACCCCAATTTTTCTAAACATGATTCGTTTTTATTGTCCAACATTCTGAGCCATACAGAAGCGCTAGTCTTATAGCAGTTTTGTAGAATTTTCCTTTAAATTTCAACAGAATCTTACGATCACAAATCACCCCAATTGTACTTCTTCACTTTAACCAACCTACATTTACTCTATGCATAATATCCCCCTCGATTTCGCCATTACTCTGAATCATTGAACCTAAATATCTAACATGATCAACTTTTGGCACCTCCTCATCTCCAATTTTGATCGGACCACCATCTCTCCGGCATTTCTAAAATTGCAATGCATGTATTCCATCTTGCTTCTGCAAACCTTCAAATTTTTAGACTCTAAAACTTATCTCCATCTTTTTAACTTAGTATTAAAACTTATTCTACTTTCGTCAACTAATACTATGTCATCCGCAAATAATATACTCTAAGGTCATCCATCTTGAATATGTTTTGTAAGCTCATCCATCACTAGAACAAAGAGTTAAGGACTTAAAGATGATCTTTGATGTAAGCCTAAATTAATAGGAAATGGCAAACATTCAAATCAATCACACTTCAATGTTTTTAATAAACTTTAAGGGTATCTCTAGTCTTTTCCTTTTCCCATTCTCCTTCCCGCCCACACACACACATATACGGGGGTGAGAATAGGGAAATGACCCATGACAGATGCGGTCAAAAATTGTAATGGGATTATCGATTTGGACTGAAGTAAGATTATTAGAAAATTTTAGGGTTTTATGCATTCAAATTGAAATTAAAAGGTCAAAAGTGAGATAATGATCAAACTTCAGGGTGCAAAGTATCAAAATCCCTTATTCATATGTTCAAACTGTGACTATGGGGACCAACATGAGATTCGAGTCAAACTTTAGGGGTACAAAGTGTCAAAATTCCTAATTCTTAACATATATTTTTTTTTGGGTTGTTATTCTACATAATATAACTACCTTTTTAATATTAGTTTTAAATGTAATTGTGTATTATTTGTTACATTTTTTATTGTATATTCACGAGTATCCCTACATCCACATAGGACGCGAGACTAATCTCATTCGGGATTCTATGGTTATGTCCTTCCCAATAAATGTTTTTCCACAGGCTCGAATCTCTGACCTTGCAGAGACCCCTCAAAGTTAACGTGTCTTGCGGCTTGAGCGACACTATATTGATATAATATTTACTACATCTAATAAATATTTTACATACAAATTAAATATATATAATTGCAAGAGTGCGACGCATGTATTAAATTTTTTATTTTTGTTTAATGTGCAGAATTAAAACACAATTACAATTGCCAGTGAGATTTTTTTTAAGTTGGCATAAAAACACTCATAATCTTATTGTGTTTCAACTTCTCTTAAGCTTGTTTCTATTTACATGAGAAGTCATTAGCTTGAATAACACACTTCTATGATTTATGCTGATTCGTTTATGCTGATTAATGAGCTTAAGAGAAGTCTACGATTTGCTCTCTTTTCTTTCGTGGCATTGGCCTAGAAGTAGACCGGGGAAAAAGCTTGTGGTTTCTTCAATACGATAACGATAATGGAGGAGGACGGGAGGAGGAGCACATGCAGTTCGAACTCCGATGTCTTCTAGTCCCCCCTCCGGCCACCAGATGAGTACATAATTTTACTCCCTTCTGCTTTAACCTCTATCTTCTATCGAAACTTCGATCTGTAATTTCCAGTAATTATCGTTTTTCATCCGCTGTTCATAATTTTTGCACTCTCTCTCTCTCTCTTCGCTATCACTTTCATCACGGGAAAGAAATTCCAAAAATGAGTGTCCGTTCTACAGAGACTTCCAAAAATGAGTCTGTCGGTTGCTTCACCAAACACAACGTATTCTACCGACGTTGTGCTAATCGCTTCAGCATTTACATTTTGATTGGGGGAGGGGGGGCCTCCTATGGCTAATTTTTCTACATATATCGTACTGGACTGTTTGATTATTGACATGAATTAGTACCTTAAATTAATCTAGCTCTCCTTTTTGCTTTTAGGGTTAGAATTTAGAGGAGTTGATTATGAAAACTCATAGGCAAATAAGACCCCCGTTTGGTTGCTGTTTCTGTTCCATGATTTCTGTTCATGCTTCCAAAATTTTGGGATTATGCGTTTAGTAAACAGTTTCTGGTCCCAACCTTATATTTATTAGTTCAAAACTTCTTGAACTAGTTCCTTATATTTACTTTTTCATTTTTGCTCTGCTTTTTAGTGAATCAGCTTAAAAACATGAAGTTTTCTACCTCCCAAATGGGTAATACAGCTTCGAGTTCTTCCATTTTTTTGGCTTTCAAATATGTCTGTCTTGTATTCTGCTTGAGCTTGTTGCACTCCACCATAAGTGCAGCGACACCCCATTTGACAGGTAACGATACGGATCAACTTTCTTTGCTTGCATTCAAGCAAAGGATAAGATATGATCCTTTTGGTGCTCTGAACTCATGGAATACCACCGTGCACTTCTGCAATTGGCAAGGAGTTACATGCCGTAATCGTCACAAGCGGGTCACAATGTTGGAACTACCCTCCCTGAAACTGTCAGGATCGTTGTCTCCACACATTGGGAATCTCAGCTTTCTCAACGTGCTGAGGCTCCATAACAACAGTTTCGTCGGCAAAGTGCCGCCTGAAATAGGCCGTTTGCGTAGATTGCAGACCTTACGCTTGAACAACAACTCACTCGTGGGCGAAATCCCCGTTAATTTATCCCGTTGCTCCGACCTCATAGCCCTTTATTTGTCAAACAATAGGCTGGTTGGGAAAATTCCTTCAGAACTTGGTTCCCTGTCAAAGCTTGGCTTGCTCTATATAAACACCAATGGCTTATCTGGTGCAATTCCACCTTCTTTTGGAAACCTTTCCTCCCTTTCATATTTTTTGGCAAGCAAGAACAATCTGGTGGGGCACTTACCCGATTCCTTATTTCGATTGAGAAATCTCACAATATTTGCCATCAACGAGAACCACATTTCTGGTACCGTCCCTGTTTCTCTGTTCAATCACTCTTCTCTCATTGCTATTGACATCGGAAGTAACCAAATCAAAGGGAGTTTGCCCCCAGACATCGGCACAACCCTCCCTAATATCCAGTTCCTCAGCATTTTTGATGATTGGTTTACCGGTTCTTTTCCAGTTTCATTGTCAAATGCAACAAATTTGGATACCTTCCTTGCTGGTTTTAATTTCCTTACAGGAAATCTGCCTAATTTAGAGAACCTGCACAGACTAAGGAGGTTTGCAGTTGCCTTCAATCAACTTGGGAGCAGAGAAGCTGATGACTTGAACTTTCTTTCGTCGTTAACCAATGCCTCGAACTTGGAGCTTCTGCACCTGAATGACAATAACTTTGGAGGGGTATTGCCACTCACCATCAGCAATTTGTCTACTATTCTTCTAGAATTGAATCTATCGTACAATCAAATATCTGGATACATACCGGCAGATATATCAAAACTCGTTAACTTGGTTGGCTTATACGTGGGAGTTAACCGACTCACTGGAGTCATCCCGCCTGAAATTGGGAAAATCAAATGGCTTCAAGATTTGGCTTTACTTGATAACAATTTTTCAGGTAATATTCCGTCATCTCTTGGCAATTTAACTCTTTTAACAAGACTCAGTTTGAGGGTAAACAATCTTCGCGGAAGCATCCCTTCAAGTTTGGGGAAGTGCCAACACTTGGAGTTCCTGGAGCTTGGCCGAAACAAGCTTAGCGGTGAAATACCTAAAGAAATTTTCAATCTCCTATCATTATCAATGGCACTAGACCTATCCCACAACAATTTTGCGGGAGCCATTCCCATGGAAATTGGGCAGCTGAAAAATCTTGGTTACCTTGATTTCTCGGAAAACAAGTTCTCCAATGAAATTCCAGCCTCTCTTGGACAATGTGTAAGATTAGAGACACTAGATCTGCATGGTAACTTCCTGCAAGGCACCATTCCTTCGTCTCTGACAAATCTCAGGGGCCTTCAAACTTTGGATATTTCCCGCAACAACTTGTCGGGCGAGATTCCTCAGTTTTTGGCTGGCTTTATGTTCTTGCAGAAACTGAATCTTTCTTTTAATTACTTTGAGGGTAATGTCCCAAGAGAAGGCATTTTCAGGAATATGAGTGCCATTTCGGTTCGAGGAAATAAGCTTTGTGGTGGCATACATGACTTGCATCTTCCTATTTGCAGCTCTAAAGGGAGTGAAAAGACAAAATCGACTCTTCCCTTAAAGCTAGCCATCGCTATACCTATTGGGTTTCTAGTATTGACCTTATTCTTGTGTGCTCTCTATTTTTTCTGGTACAAGAAGACATCCAAAAGCATTCCTTCACAAGCTTCACCTGCAAATTCCTTCTTGAACACTTCTTACCAGTCCCTCCTCAAAGCTACCGATGGCTTCTCTTCTTCCAATTTGATTGGTGTTGGTAGTTTTGGATCCGTTTATAAAGGAACTTTTGAACTAGACGGAACGGTTGTTGCTGTGAAGGTTCTCAACCTCTTCCACCGTGGAGCCTCCAAGAGTTTCATAGCCGAGTGCGAGGCATTAAGGAATATCAGGCATAGGAATCTTGTCAAGGTACTAACCGCATGTTCTGGAATCGATTATGAGGGTAATGATTTCAAGGCTTTGGTTTATGAGTTCATGGCAAATGGAAGCCTCAACGAGTGGCTGCATCCTTCTAGTTCTAGTGATGATGTTGAAAATGAGGAACAAGATAAAAAGTTGAATTTCGATCAGAGGTTGAATATTGCTATTGATGTTGCTTTTGCAGTGGATTATCTTCATCATGAAAGCCACACTCCGATAATTCATTGTGATCTCAAGCCGAGCAATGTTCTTCTGGACGATGACATGACTGCGCATGTTGGTGATTTTGGGTTAGCAAGATTTATGCCACAAGCTGATCGCAACAACCTCTCTGGAAATCAAACCAGTTCTACTGGTTTAAGAGGATCCATTGGTTATGCACCTCCAGGTAAATCATTTATGCTCATCTGTTTTAGAGTTCTATTATGTGTTTCATTTGTGACTGTTTACACTTTTTCCCCCCCAATTATATTACTAATTTCACCTTGTTCTCTAGAGATGATTTTTGATGCATGCATTTTGTTGGCAATTACTTGTTAGTACATGAAACTGATTCCAAAATTGTTCTCTTGATACATTGTGTAATGTTTGTGATTCTTTTAATAGGGTATCATTTGATATGATAGGGAATCATTTGATAACACTTTTTTAAGTTCTTTTTTGTAAAAAAATACATTTTACGTAAAGCAAAAAATCAAAAATGTGTTTGGTAGTTTAGAGATAAGAGTTTTTTATATTTTGCATCCCTGGAGTTTGACCTAAATCCTCCATTGGTCCCTATGGTTTCAATATGAACACATAACACCCTAAATTATGTCAATCGTTTCAGTTAAGGACAAATCATTAACAGTGTTAGAAATGGATGGAAATTGGTCATGTGCCAAGCACATGACCTTTTCATTAAGTCTAATATCACCATTTTTTATTTCATTAAGGAAAATGAAATATTGTAATTTTCCTTCAACGAAATAGAGCCCATTAAATTAGTTGATGATATTACTCTTAATTTTAAAGGAAAATGACGATATTAAACTTAATGAAAAGGTCATGTTCTTGGCACATAACCAATTTGCATTCATTTCCAACACTGTTAATTATTTGTCTTTAATTGAAACGATTGACATATTTTAGGTCAAACTTCAGGGGTGCAAAATGTAAAAAGCTCTAGTGATAATATATTAGTATTATTATCTCTTAATCCAAAACAAATTTATACATGATTGAAAAAAGTGGAGGGAGAGATCGTAGTCCATCAATCTCCATCGATCTCTTACAATATAAAATTGAAAAAACACAAAACAACTATTTTTCGCTTTTAAAAAAAAATACTTAAAATCATGTTTTTACTAAATCTACTTTTTTTAAGTGCAAAACAAGTGTTACTTCAAAAGATTTTTATTTATTTTTTTGTTTTTTTCAAAGCAAAAAACGCACATAAAAAAGCATTACCAATCAGTGCCAAAATTATTAGTTACTTACTACCTTGTTGAAGTTAAATTTATTAATGTTGTTCAGTAGTTCTATCGCCAATGGTAAGATTGTTCCATTGTGACCTGAATGTCCCGGGTTGAAATCTTGGAAACAACTTCTCTGTATATAGTGGTAAAGTTGCGTTCGTCTAATTTTTCCAGACCTCGCCAATGACGGAAGCCTTCGTGCACTGAACTGCTCTGTAGTAGTTATATCGCCAACTTCGCATTCATCTACTAAGGCAAATATATGTTTGTATTTTTTAAAAATCAACTCCATTATGGCATGTCAATGCATGTTAAATCATAAAGACAAGTATTGCTTTCCACATTATGCTTTATCATAGTTTTGTATGCATTTTGCAGAATACGGTATGGGAAGTGAGATATCAACGTCTGGTGATGTTTACAGCTACGGCATCCTCCTGCTGGAAATGTTCACGGGAAAGGGACCGACCGACAACATGTTCCAAGGCGGATTTACCCTTCATAACTTTGCCAAAGCATCACTGCTAGACGGAGCAATAGAGATTGCTGATCCAGTAATTGTCCAAGAAGACAGAGTGCAAAGGAGTCTGCGCAGCTTAAGATTTCGCAAACTTGAAGAGTGCATGGCTTCTGTAATCAAACTTGGAGTTGAATGTACTGGAGAATTGCCAAGAGAAAGGACGAACATTCGTGAAGTTTCCCGGAAACTGAATTCTGTGAGGGACATAATTTCAAATCGTCAATAGAACTTATCCATCTTAATTTGCCTCTAAAATGAGGTGCTCTGTCTATACTAAAAAAGATCAGCTTGCACTCCAGTTTCGGCCGTTTGTCTCTTTCGATTAGCATAATAAGAGGGCAGTCGGATTTTTTAGGAGTGCCAATAAAATTTCTCTGATAAATATTGGAAATGTCAATAAATGGCATTGGTGTAACTAGTTGTTGAATCCCACGTCATCAATGTTGGACTCTTCCACTGATATTCGTTTCCATTGATTTGTTAAAGTCCACGTTGCCCGTGAGGAGGCGTGTTGAATCCCACATTGCTTGTGTTACTTGATCTTGAGCTATGTATAAAATTTAGGGCAATCTTCTTCTTTCAAAGTATCTTTTGAGAATGAGTTAAGCCCCATTGGCATTGGGTAGGGGTGGTCCTGCCCAACCCGCCAACCTATTACCATTTTTTTAAGGCGTGGACTTTATTTTTGAGCCTCTAGATAGGGCTAGGGTCCCAAAATTTAGTACCATTCGTTTTAGAGCCAGATTTAGGTATGGACATTTTTGTTTAGGCCTAGCCCGATCCGACTAGATATATATATATACACACACTAATTACTATGGATGAATGTATTTCATAATTTTTATTTGTTATTTTAGAGATTATTTTTTAAATTATAAAATAAAAATTATAGGACCAGGCTTGAGTTTAAAAAAATTTACGAGGGGTGGGCTTGGGTAGGATAATAGGGCTTGGCGATAAGGCCAGGGCCGTGCTCGGGCTTACTCATTTTTTGTTGTATCCTAGGTAGAGCCCAATTCAACTCGGCCCATGACCAGCCCTACCATTAGGTTGCTATGCTAGCAGTGTGTGATTTTCTGATTCCAACTACCTCTACTCTGAAAACTGCAATACCAGCTCATTTGTTGGAACCATGTGAAACACATTTTTGTTGTGCATATTTGTTATCTTGATTGGTTTTATCTTTCTATGTTGAGTTCTCCAATTTCTATGTTTTCCATAATAAATCATTTTGTTACTAACGGAAAAGGTAATCAATCATTTTGCTGCATAAATTGTAGGGAATATCATGAAACGTGTAAAAGATTCGTCTTGCTTAGGAAACGACCTTTGTCGAACTATCATTGTTGACTGTTGAATCCCACATTGATATTGATCTCTCAATATCTGTTCGCAGTGGTTTTTCAAAGTCCATTCTGCACGTGAGAGAGCATGTTGAATCTCACATCGTAAGAATATATATCTATTATATCATATCAATTTAGTCGGCAACACATTGATTTATCTTTATACACATTGATATCAACTTCTAGAAGTCATCCTTCCTCTTCACAAACATCTTTCTGGGGAAAAAAGATGGGTTGCCTGTGCTTTGTGGGAGGTTCCACATGCCTGAATGGCTTCAAAACCGTGGAGTCCTGCTTCTGGCTCGACTAAGAAAGATAAAGGTTGTACACAATTGAAGATTTAGTCCCATTTGGTATATAGATTAGAAACCTCAAGTCGTCGTTTGAGATCTCAAATAAGTCGATTTTGGCTTTTTATATGCCAAATGGATACTGAGGGCACTAAAAACCGGTTGTCGTCCTGTCCACTTGTTCATAGCTGGAAATTTTACTACAATCAGTCTTGCCCTTGTTTTTTCAGGAAAGGCGATTTCTAAACACGAATTTCTTAAACAACTTGGTGAATTTGCAGATCGTGTTGTTTACTTCAGGTCTTGAAGGCTTGCTTGTTTACTACTACTATTCTTTAAATTTATGCTCTTGCTCATTTGTTCTGCTTTGTTGAAGAATAGATGTTGGCAATAGATTGTCATAGTGATAGACTTTATCTAAACCTTCCACAATTAGCATGCAAGGCCCCGTTTGGTTACTGTTTCGGTTCCCTGATTTCTATTCCCGCTCCCAAAATTTTGGGATTAATTTACAGAAACGCTAAACAATCAGAGCCTTGAAGTACTTGGGGGGGGATGCTGATTTTTTACAGACAAAAGGAAAACCACCGCAACGCACAAATCAATTGATAGCACAATTTGCAAAGGGTAACTCCACACGTTATTCTGTACATATTTTCAACAAATGGAGACAGTTCCCATAAGGAACTGCACAAGATATTGGACAGACACACACACACACACACATATACAAACAATTTTTTTTTTTTTCCACAGGAGAACAAGCTCGTTGTTCAGCGTTTCCGTTCCCAGAATTCTTGTTACGGCTCTCAGAAAACATGGAACAGAAACAGAAATCAGGGAACAAAACACCTACTCTGAACCCCAAGCTCTTATTGCACAAGTAGGGGAAACAAACAGCAAACAGCACAGGAAAAATCCCACAAACAAAAAATTAGAACTAAATATATTCAAATCGCATAAGAAGCTTCACAAACCTGTACTTCTCGCCCTTGCGATTATGGAGTGGCACTGCTCGGATGCCTTCTTTGATCTCCCAAACAGGCAAGCATGTCTGGCCTCCAAAATTGTCCTTTTTAGACAGATGGCTATCATGGATTTCAATTCGAAGCAACGCCAGTTCAGGAACCGTTAATGGGAAGTGAAAAACCTCGTTCCAATTCGGTATCCAGTTGTCCTCTAATATCTTGGTTTTCTTCATTATGGTATCAGCGGGGACTCCAGCAATTCCGCCCTGCATAGAGATTGTCTTGTACCCTTATACGGCATTTGGTTAGTGTTTCTGTTTTTCTGTTTTTACTTCCAATAAACTGGGATGGTGGGATAAAAATTTCGTTTCCGTACTCCATATTCCGGAAATAGAAACATGTTTGATTACGACCATTCTCCTTAAATTATTTCTTTTAATTTATGAGAACAGAAACAAGAAACCCATTTGTTTGTTTTTTTTTCTTTAAAAGTATAATGGCCGGCGGAATGGTGGTCGGAATAGTTTGTGGGAGTGAATCGGAAGCAACATTTTTTTTCTCAGATTCTCAAGGAATTCAGGAAATAGTCCTAAATTACTCTCAAAATTTTGGTAACAAGAACATGTTTACCAAATGTGTTTCTATATATTAATTCCAAAATTTTGGAAGCGGAAACATAAATCAAGGAACAGAAACAGTAACCAAACAGGGCCTAGTTAGACACCTGACTTAGAATTCACATTCTAAATAACAAATTATTAAGTGGGGATTGGGGTTTGCAATGTCAAACGAGGACTAAGTAGTAGATGAAATGATATTTTGGATGAAATTGGACAATCTTGAATAGGACAAGAACATTTAAATCGATTAGTAAAAGATCAGATAATGTTTGATAACGTTTTTTTTATGTATCTTTTAAAATAAAATAAAAAATGACAAGAAAAAAGTATATTTACTCACCCTTGCATAGAAATCAGGAGGAGAATACACGTCGAAGTGCGTGTGACGAAAATCGTAGTACCACCCCTCCCCCATGTATACTGTCACCTGTTTTGATATGGCGGCAAATAAGTCGAAGAAATGCAAACCAGAAGCTTCAAAATTTTCATACAAATAAGAAGCATCTACGAGAGAATATTTGACAGCCTTGGACCAACCTTCAGAGTTTTCTTGACATGTAATTTAGCTCTGGGATCAAAGATCTGGTTATGGGGACCAGCCTTGAGTAAGAACTCTGGTTTCTTAACATACCCGCAACACCCATTTGCCCTGAACATTCAGTGCATCATCCAAAGTGACCTTCCATAACCCTGATACCAGAAATACAATGGAACCACATAGATGAGTCTTGAGAGCTAATGAAAGGTATGATGTGGGAAAACAATTCCATACATTTTAGTGTCATGGTGAACAACTGTACAAACCCAATGGGTGTAACTCACTCTCAAAAAACGTCTTGAAAGAGGAGGATTGCCTCTAGACTTATATATAGCAAATGGATATTGGGGTCCCAACAACAGTGTGGGATTCAACAACAACTAAAGCCATTTTCCCCATAACCCAGGCTAAATGAAGCCGTAGGAGGCCAAAGCTTTTGCAATAAGTAGTCGCACCACACATGCACAACCCATGGGTCCCATATATTAACTTAGTTCTGCCAAAATACAGATTAATTAGGCAGTTTCTGCCAAATTAAATGAAGTGCATATTAATTCAAAATTATGCTCTCATACTTGTTGTAGGAACCCAATGAGCCTAACTTACTCTGAAAAGACACCTTGGAAGAGGAGGATTATCCCAGCCTTTATATATAGCTTAGAATCAAGAAACACAAGCGGTGTGGGATTCAACACGCCCCTTCACGCGCAAAGTGAACTTTAAAAAATCATTGTGAATGAATATCAGGGGAAATGGCCCAACATCGATATGGGATTCAACATACCCCCTCACACACAGTCTCACAAAGTGGACTTTGATGTGGGATTCAACACACCCCCTCACGCACAAAGTGGACTTTGACAAACCATTGGGAAAGAATACCGGGGGAAAAGGCCCAGCATCGATGTGGGATTCGACACGCCCCCTCACGCGCAGAGTGGACTTTTGACAAACCACAATGAACGGATATCGAGAGACCCAACATTGATATGGGATTCAACACGCCCAACATCAAACAAGAGGCCTAACTCTGATACCATGTAGGAACCTAATGAGCCTAACTCACCCTAAAAAAACGTTTTGGAAGAGGAGGATTACCCCAAGCTTTATATATAGCTCAGCATCAAGAAACACAAGCGATGTGGGATTCAACACTCGTAGAAGAATAATTCATAATTACACATGCAATAACAAAGACAAACAACAGGAGAAATCAAATTAAATTGGTCATCTAGGTCAAAAAATTCTAATTGAAGAAAGAAGTCTAACCTGCATATTGAATGCAACCATCTGAGCTCCATGCATCCAAGCAATTAACGGGTTGTAATTTGACGAGTCAAATCGAACTCCTTTTGGATATATTCTCAACAAATTCCGCTGGGTAAACCTGAAGCAAGCCAACTTCACAAAATGACAGGTTTACAAATTCATGATCAAGACACGTGTGCATGTCCAAATATATATTGAAAAAAGTTATAGCATAGGTGTGTTAAAAGTGCAAATGCAAAAGAACTAAGACATCAACATAGCAGCACATATCACTAGAACATAGGGAGACAAAGAAAAACATCTGTTAAATAAACTCCACAAATCCCAAGCAACAAATAGGCCTAAAACGGACAACTGAATTTTTATTTTTTTTTATCTTCCTCGAATCATCATATTTATCGGATAAAAGGAAACTAGTAAGGGATAATTCGTCAATAATAAATTCTTTAATTATATTTTACCTTGTGTTTTACTTCCATAATCAATGCTACTTTATATCTCTACTTTGCATCGTTGGACGCCAACACAACCCTCTATCGCCGCCAGACCTCAAGCCTCCAATCATCAATGTCGGGCCACATGCCGCCGAAAAAAAATGTAATTCTTTTTAAGTGTATTTTTAAGTTACATGTAATTATTTTTTTATTGTAATTTTTAGTTATATGTAACTATTTTTTAAATCCATTTTTTAGTTACATTTTTAAGTTTATTTTAGTTACATTTCAATGTGTTCTTAGTTACATTTTCTAGTGTATTTCTTGGTTACATTCATGTAAATTTAGTTCAATGTAAATAAAAAATGTAACTAAAAAGTATACTAAAAAGAAATTATTTAAACATTAGCTGAATGTAACTAAAAAAAATTTGCAGAATAGTAGCGGCCAGAATCCTGCGTCCAAAGTCCGGTGGCCGGTGACGCAACCCTAATTTAACATTTGTGTTTTTATCAAGTCTAATAGATGGGAGTAGAACTAAAGTACTTATTTAGTTTTGAGAGTTTTTATTAATTTGGTGTCATTTTTAGCACCTCCCGCTATTAATTAGGCAGGTTGAAGGGTCATGTAGATTATAATTTAAAGGGTCATCAACCTAGACTGGTCTTAGACTATCCCAAAGAAAACAAATGCACATGCATGGAAACAATGCAGCAACCATAAATATCAGCTGTATTACAGTGTCAAGTTAAAAGAAAAAAATGCTGCACTCGCATGCCATATACAGGAAGCACATTCACAAAGTGAGATCTTTCTAACATAATGTTTGCAAAGTGTAAGTAATACCTGATGATTTCTTTTCCATGACTCACAGCAGCCTTTTCAAGCTCCAATTCACTCAAGGTAAGGCGTCTCACTGGATCAACACGCAACCAATCTTTTAAACCGTCTTTTCCCTTGCCAGCATGAGTAGCAATCAAACACTTGTATTCAGGTGCTTCGTTGTGTTGTGAGCAAACATCAGCATCATCATTATCATCATTGTCCTTGTCCTTCACTTTCATCCAGATCCTCCTGCCATATGATAATGATTTGGTGGATTCGACAAAGGATGAGCCTAAATTTTTTAGTGAAATATTCTAAGATTCCCATGTACCTTACTATCAATAGCCATTCCAGTTTTAAGGCTAGGGACTTCTTTACCCCCGGTTTCTTCATCAGCTGAGTCTTTTTCCTCCTGTGATTCCCTCTCTTTTGCCTTATCTTCTTTAGCCTCAAGATACTCTTTGGGTGACTTTGTTGATATGATAATCCTTTTTTTCAGAGATCCTGGGGAGAGGAATTCCTTCAAGCATTCTGGGCAATACAGCATTTCTACAAATGTTTGGGTGATCATCTAGAATTGAGCGAAAGAACACATGAATTATATAAATCCATGAGAGCGGTCAATAGCCACCCCTCCCTACCCCATCCCAGCACACACACGAAAAAAAAAAAAGGGTTTTGTTATTCACCTGAGTCGCTTTAGACTGGAGTTCTGGAGTAAGGTGGTCTTCCAATGTTATTACAACAGGATATTCGGATGCAACAAACGCATTCTCCTTAATAGACTCCAAGAACTTTTAAGAGTTCAACTGGAGGGGTCAGAGTCCTACATTTTCAAATAGATCTCTCAAGGAAAATAAGGAGAAGCAACTCCATGGATACCATTTTGTTGAATGATACCATGAGCACAAGGATAAACACAGAGACATGCAACTCATCAGTCCACACACAAATTGTTGGGGAAAATGAACTTTTTGGTCCTTGACAAATGGCTCGGGTGTCCAATTGCCTCTATTATTTGCAACTCGACACATTTGTCCTTGACATTTCAAAATCGTTCTAAATTGGCCTCTGAGACAGATTCCGTTAAGTCAAACTAACTGTCAACGTTTCATTAAGGATTTGGTCTTTTTATTCAATGAGATTAATTTGAAAAGTCATCTAACTTAAGAGGTCAAAAAAAAAAAATTTCCTTCAATTTTTTATTTTTTTTAATCTCTTCTTCTTTGTCTCTACACCACTGAACCAAACACCCTCCACCGCCGAACAACACCACTGCCACCGACTCTCTGAACCGCCAAACAACACCACCGTCTTCAACACAACACCACCACCGACCCTCTGCACCACCAAACCAAACAACACAACACCACCGCCGAACGTCCACCAACTTCACCTCAGAAATCTGAAATTTATCATGTATGGATGAGTATTGCAAACCAGGATGCTTGTTTGGATTGAAGCACCATTTGAAAATCCAAAATTCATTTTTGGAATTTTGAAAAATGTTCATCAAAGTACTCCAAAATCAATAGAAGATTGATACATCCAATCAATACAACATATACACGAACAGGAGTATTACCATCAATCAATAGACCTCCTGATATGCGTGTGCGTATATCAATCAATCAACGAACCGGAGTATCCGATCAGAGACAAAACAGACCCTACGCGGAGGAAACGAACAATATCTAGAAAAATCTAGACGGAATACGAATTGAATCGATTGAATATATCGTATGTTTGTTAAAAGCTTGCTTGAATTATCACAATGAAGGAATGAACGAAGCTTCGGCAATGAGTCTGGTATATATGAAATTGAAAATGAGATTGCTGGAGATGAGAGGAAAGGAATAGGGGAGAAGCGGGTTTTTGTAAATGGGGAGGAGAGAGAGAATAGAGAGAGAGGGAGGAAGGTTGGGGGAAGAATATGCAATTGATGTTAGTTGTGACCGAGTTGGATTTTGAGGAATATAATACCTGCGGATCGCCGATGCGACGGCGGAGGCCGACGGGACCATGGACGGTTCTCCTCCATCTTCTTCGCCTTCGGCGCACGCGTCGCCGACGTGGTGGAGGGATCGGAGGTGCCGTTGGCGAGGGAAGAAGAGGAGGCGTTGGCAGCGGTGAGGGAGAGCAGCGGCGGAGACTTGTGAGAGGAGGTGGCAGTGGCGGAAACGGCTATGGTGGTTGCTCAGCAGAAGGCGGCGGTGGAGTGGTGGAGTTTGGGGGCGGAGGTGCAGAGAAAGAAGACGACCTAAATTTTTTAGGCAAAAATAAACGCAAGGTTCCATCACCTTTCATTCAAATGGAACCTATAAGTGTTGATTTTATGTCTTAAAAATATTGAAAAAAAATTCCAAAAAATTAAAAGAAAAAAACATTTTGTACTCCTTAAATTTAATAAAATATGTAAATAGATCACATTAAATTAATAAGAATGAAATGACGCATATACCCTTAGCCAAATGTCATGAGCTTGTCATATGGCTGTTTCAGTCCAATTTTCCCAAATTATATTAACGGAATCTGCCTCATGGGCCAATTTGGAACGATTTTGAAATGTTAAAAGCAAATGTGTCGAATTGCAAATAATAGGAACTAATTGGATACCTGAACCATTTGTTAGGGACCAAAAATATCATTTTCACAAATTCTTGTGATAATATATAAACACCCATATACTATATGTTGGCCATAATATTCCATAGAGAAAATTATGTCATTTATGTAGAAATCCAATGAGCCTAACTCACTCATAAAAGACGTCTTGAAAGAGAAGAATTGCCCTAAACTTTATATATAGCTCAAGATTAGGTAATACAAGCGATGTGAGATTCAACAAGTTCTCTCAAGCTCACAGCGGACTTTGCCAAACTATTGCGAACTGATATCGAGGAGCTTAACATCAATGTGGGATTTAACATACCCCTCACGCGCAGGATGAACTTTGACAAATCACTACGAATGGATATCGTGGGGGCCCAACAATGATGTGGGATTCAACATGCCACCGCCAAACAAAAGGTGTTTGGCTCTAATACTATGCATACCATGCAGAAACCCAATGGGCCCAACTGACTCTCAAAAGACGCCGTGAAAAATAAGAATTGCTCTAGACTTTGTATATAACTTAGGTCAGGTAACACAAGCAATGTAGGATTCAACAATTTTATTATTTTAGCACCATATTGTCATTATGTCTCGAATTTTCACCTTCAACACCATATTGTGATTGTGCCCGGAATTACCTCGTTAGAATAGAATGGATTTTGAGCATACCTTCCATGAAGAACATCCACATTATCTTTGGTTGAATTTGGCAATATATCCAGCTCAATTACTCTTACACCTTTATGCAATGCATTTATGATGGGCACATCACTGCAATCGCTACTCAATTGATTTCCAGTAAGATAGGAATTGTGGCTAGTATACATATATTAGTCGGACAATAGAACAGTCATATCCTGATGAACTTATGAACCAACACAGGTACTTTATAAATGGTAAAGAAAAGAACCCGTGCAGGTGACCAAGGGTCATGACTCCGTTTTCCGAGTACTGATTAAACAACCCCTTGATCTCCGCCGAAGCTTCGGGGGGCGTCAGCTTGAACCGTCGCCAGAAACAGAAGCATACTCCGTAGGCCTGTTTGGACGACATTGCTGATCCAAAGATTCAGAGAGAGAGAGATACAGAGAGACATTTTTCGTGAATTTGGAGCGGGGTTTTGCTTATGGAGATGGAAAGGTATGATTATTGCAGAGAATGGGGATCGATTTGTTAGGAAGATTTTGGATATGTGTTGAATTTGTGTCGATCCAGCTGAGAGACGTCAATTATTTTTCTATTTCCCAGAGAATCCGGCACCACGAGGATGTAGACTAATACTCAAGATCCTATCATGCATTAAAAGTAGGACACTTCTTCTAACAGAATATTTTTCATTCACAAATCCCCAAAATTCGATCTTAAAAAATGTTGCTTAAGAAACCAAGTCCCTTCCATCATTTCATCAATCAACCTATGATTTGGCAGAGATCATTTCATGAAACAACTTATGATTTGGCAACTCTGCCATCATTTCATCAATCAACTTTTTTTGGGATATTAACGAATGTAAATCTTATCTAATTAGAAAGGAAAATGCTCCACGAAATACATTTGCACCACCCCTATGTCGACCAATAGTTCTCTTATTAAAAAATGGTTAAAAAATTTTATTACTTTAATTAATTAATTAAAATAAGACTCATTAATTAAATTAATCAAATTAGTATTCAAATATGTTTCTCATCGTTTGGAGATCGATATTTATATGTCAAAAATGATTAAAATTTGAATGGAATTTTAATTTTTAAAGTACTTACTCGTGGTTGGTTAAAATCTAAAATAAATAAGTAATCTCACATTAATTGTGGAGAAAGAACTTGAACACCATATCAAGTTATAAGTTATAAGTAAAAGACAAAACATTGGGCATACAATCTTTGCGCATTTTGGAGTTTCTATATTTAACCATGCACGCATGCCTGTTGTTGTCGTCGCCCGCCCAACCTAATCGGATTTGGTTGGGTCGATTTGATCCAAACTTTGATTTGGGTTGGGTTAATTGCAAGTTCAGGTTGGGTTGGATCTTGACCCACTAGATATTCTTTTTGGGCAAAATTCATTTAAATAACAAATAGTAAAAATGTGACAGTCAAGCAGCAATTATAACTGCCCAGTGATTATGCTTGAATCGGTTTATACACTACATTTTGTCCCACCTAGCGTTTATGTCCGAATCAGTTGTATTTACCCGCATTCATCGTCATTTGGGAATCAACAAAATATATTTATATGTTCAAAATGATTAAGATTTTCATTTTCAAAATACCGACTTGAGGTTGTTTGAAGATTAAAATGGACAAGTAATCCCATATTGCTTGTGGATGAAGAACTTGAACATTAG
The DNA here is from genome assembly GCA_016647705.1 of Eucommia ulmoides. Lineage (NCBI taxonomy): Eukaryota > Viridiplantae > Streptophyta > Magnoliopsida > Garryales > Eucommiaceae > Eucommia > Eucommia ulmoides. The sequence continues at coordinate 9,380,609 of CM028336.1, read as the reverse complement.
ATTAAGTTATAAGTTGAAAGTAAATGACAAATCATTAGGGATATAATGTGTGTGCGTTGTGGGGGTTCTATTTTTAACCAAACACGTGCGTCGTCCCTTAAAGTAGATTTATGCCCCCACCACCACACCGAACCATCTTCTCTCATCTGTCTCTCTCTCTCTCTCTCACACACACACACACACATCTATACAAAAATAGATGAACTCACAATAAAAATAAGGGTAAATTTTTTTTTTTGGTTCTCCAAAGATAGTATTTCTAGAATTCAGACCTCCACTAACCTCTATTAAGTTTTCAGTCCACAAAGAATCTTCAGGAAAAAGTTCATAATATTACCTCTAACTGTTCACTCATATTTACGATTCTGTCATTTTGTCATATACAACAAGACAAAAATATGTAACAGGACGTTAACATTAACGTAAATGTTCAAGTAATACACTTTACCTATATTACAAAATTACGATTTAAATTTCACGTTAACATTAATGCATTTTTATGTTCTTTTTTAGTGTGTTCACGTTAACGTATTTTTCTCATATGTTTGTGTATGTAAGGGTTAACATATATTTATATTTTGGGATTTTATGAGTTAACGTTAATGCATATTCATTTTTTTAGCCCCCTACGGTATGTGATTTTTTGTCTTTTTTAGCTTAGTAAGCGTTAACGTTAATACACTTTTTTGGGCCTATTTGTATTAACATCAACGCATTTTTATGTTCTTTTGTGTGTGTTGTTAATGTATCTTCCTCATTTGCTTATGTGTGTTAGAGTTACGTATCTTTATTTTTTTGCATTTTGTGTGTTAACGTTAACATGAATGTAACGTATCTGTTGTTTATGTGTTTAAGTTGGGTGTTCGTTAACGTTAATGCATATTTTTTAGCCTCTTTATGTTAATATTAACGCATTTTCATATTTTTTTGTGTGTGTATTAACGTTAATGAATGAGAGAAAGAAACGGTTGAGGAACGGCGATGGCGACTGCGAGTTCAGATGGCGCGGCGAGTTCATGTTCGTTTATGTGTGTTAACATTAACATGATTTTCCAAATCTGAAAATCCAGATCTGAAAAATCAAATCTGAAGCCACACAAACTATGGTGTGAATGTTGTTGAAATTACAAAGAATAAACAACCGTCAAAAAAAGGGGAGAAAAATCAAAGAAAGAAGAGTGCAGGAAATGTCCAGATAGGTGTGAAAACGAGTAGAAAAAAGAAAAAAAGAAAATCATGATTATCATCAAGAACTGTTACTGTTTTTGTTCCTAGAAAACTTGGAAAAAACACATACAAAAAAGAAAAACCCAATTCATCAATATTGAATACCATCAAGAAATTGTTTCTATGTACCAAAAAAAAATCAGGAAACTATTGATGTTCCCAAAACAGATATATGAAAGAAAAAAAAAAAAAAAAACAATTCATGATTATCAGCAACAATTATTACATTTTTTGTTCCCAAGAAAGCTTTGAACAAAAAAAAAAAAAAACAATTCATGAATATCACCAGCCATGGAAAGTTCAGCAACCTCCCCAAAAGTTCAGTCATTATTTTCTGTCGACAGATCTAAATGTCGGATCTATTAAAATCAAAAATCGTTGGTGGTGGACAATCGGCGGATCTGGTTCCTTTGTCGAGGACTGAACTACAACGTTAGACGACCAGCGGTGGAAATCATTGGCAGTGGACGACCAAGGCTTCTGGAGAGAAAGAACTAAAAACTATGGCCAAATCTGGATTATCAAATGGTAGGTGAAAAAACCAATTGGACTCCGAGTCCATCTCAAACTTGAGATCAAACTCGTCATTCTCGTCGATGTACTCCGAAATCAATCCGCGACAAGTCATCCACGGCGTCGACGACACTGGAATCCACCCGAGCTGGTGGCCCTCCGTTGCGGAGGACTGCAAGACCATCAGTTGCGCGACAGCGGATAAGATTAGGGTTAGAGAGAGCAGATAGCTTGCGGATAAGATTAGGGTAGAGAGAGAGATGGGTTAAGGTTTGGAGAGAGGTTAAAGAGAATAAAGAGAGAGAGTGAACAGTATGTGGATTGTGGAATGAGAGTGATTAGGGATAAAGAGAGAGAGAGAGAGATAACATTAACGTAAATGAGAACGAGAAAGTTTTGTTTCAGAGGTATATTTATCTTTTTACGATTCTTTTTTGTCTCCCAAAGAGTAAAAACTTAATTGTTTTAAGGAAGGGTTCAAAGGCTAAGTGAACTGTTTAAAAGGATTTTTCTCTACATGGTCTATGGGATAAAGACTAAATAATAAAAATCTCTAAAAATAAATAAATAAAGACAGAAGAATGATAAGGAAAAAGATAAAATTATCCTTTCCTCCTATTTACTTTAATACTTTAATATTAAGAGGGAAGAGAAATGACATGACGAAAATTCCCAAAAAATAATGAATTGTGTCCGATATTTTTAATGGAATTTTTTATTAGATCAAATTGAAACGAAATTGAAACATGATAGGCCAAATATGTCATTTCCAAAACCTCGAGATCCATTTAAACACCCACCTCATACTTAAGGGACCAAAAATGTAATTTTTCTTAGAGTTGATGTAAAATACAACCGCCTAGACCCTCTCTCTTAGCTTCTATACTACATACATTTTTTTGTTTGTCTATTTGCATTCATCTTCCCATATTGGTCATCTCTCTCCATCCCCTGTTGATTATATCTCATAATCACAAATAACACGGAATTAATTAATAATCTAAAACATACATAGATTATAGAAGACAACAATGAAGAACGGTAATTGAAAACGTATCTATCTCGGCCATTGCAAGAGATTGAATCTGTCACAGCGGATTACTAATTAGGTTTTCCTCCCTATTATCTAGATTTCGCGGTGGCGGCTCTCAATGGGAAAAAATTCTTAATCTAGACTAGGGAGTGGACCCAATTATATATATTGGAGTTTCTCGTTAGGCCCTCCCATAACGGGCTTCAATGAAACCCTAAACCTACACTTACCACTTACCTAGGTTTCTACATAAAAGACGTCATAACTCAAATCAAAATATGATCACTAATTAGTTGAGCTGCTTAAATAATAGACTATTCATTAACCCGTTTTTATAAAATAATTAATTCGATTAATATTAGCCCATAAAAAATATTTCAATATTCTCCCACTTGGACTATATTAATTGAATAAATTCAATTTTGAAAATAAGACTCTCGGATTAATAACAGAATTTTTTTTATTTTTTGTATGGTCACACCTTTTGTTTAAAGAAATTATAGTCTATAAGTAGCATCTTGATAAACTTATCCGGTTCAACATCATCTTAATATTAGATTATGATGGTCTATATGTTAATCTCAACAAATATAAGATCTTTCATACTCATAAATACTTATAACAATATCGACATGGATCGTAAGCCCAGTAGTGTAGTAAGAAATCAATGCCAACATGTGATCATTATCAATATGTATTATTCTTATCTTATCCTCATTACAATTTCTCAACAAAATAAAATTGTTAATTGCAGTTTCTCAACAAAATGAAACTGCTGCAATTTTTCAACAAAATGCAATTATTAATTGTTGTTTCTCAACAAAATGAAATTGCTGCAATTTCTCAATAATATGAAATTATTTGACTTTAACAAGTCATCTGTCACTAACAATACATTACGATATCTCGAAGTAGTAATTTGTGACAACCAAAAGTACACAACTGTAACTCTTAAGACACAATATCTTAAGATAACATATTGTATAATTAATTCAAATAATATGATATGCAACAATATAATACGCAATAATAATGATCATCAAATAGATTTCAATTTTGCAAAATGCATAACAATAGTAGTCAAAACGTAATCATTGAAATAAAGAGAAATACAAAAGCTCTCATTAAACTAGAGAATCAAAAGACTCAATGACACCCATATTCATAACATGTTCCGTGAACTCTATAGGTCTTAAACCTTGGTTTAGTATAATCAATTCAAATAATATGATATACAACAATATAATATGTAATAATGATGATCATCAAATAGATTTCAATTTTGCAAAACGCATAATAATAATAGTCACAACATATCATAGAATTAAAAGGAAATACAAAAAATTCTCACTAAATCAAAGAATCAAAATGCTCAAATAAGTATAAACGACACAATATAAGAATCAATTGAGTCATCATAAACTCTCATTTTGGCAGAATTTACAATAAACAATTATTCTCTAAATATAAAGATCAACTAAATAAGAAAAAATTTATAACAATAGTGATCAATGTTTACATGACACAATCATCAAAATAAATTACAGAGACTCCAATTAAATCAAGGAATTAATTTAGAATTTCATTGTGGCATTATTGTTGTTCACAACAAAAAGAAATTACTTTAAAAAAAATTACAACTAGATCAATTATGGGCAATAGGCAAAACGCTCAATTAAGTATAAGTAATACAATATAAGAATTAATTGCATTATCATAAACTCCCCCTTGGACAGAGTCTATAATAAACAATTATTCTTTAATTATGAGAATCAATAAAATAAGAAAAATTTACAGATTTAAAAATATATCACTTTGGGTAGATTGACCTTCAAATCCATATATTTTTTTCAAAATATAATAAAACAAATAATCTTTCAAAATTCATTCCCTTTTGGGCAAATAAATTTATCAAATTATTTATCTCACATAATATCCTCATGCAATTAAATTAATTTACACAATAACCCCCTTTTGGCAGGTGAATATACAAAATAATTTAAAATTTTCTCATTAAAAAAATAGGAACTCAAAAACTTGCAAACCATATTGGTTAAATCACTTTGGTAAAATAACCTTAACAATTCACAAGCAAACATTCCAAATTAGAAAAATTAAGTTATATTACCCAACAATTAAATTAACCTGCACAATAATCCCCTTTGGGCAGGTGAATGTACAAATTAATTTAAAAAAAATTCATCGACAAAATAGAAACTCAAAAACTTGCAAACTATATTGGTTAAATCACTTTGGTAAACTAACTTCAACAATTCACAAGTAAACGTTCCAAATTAAAAAAATTAAGTTATATTACCCAACAATTAAATTAATCTGCACAATAACCCCCTTTGGGCAAGTAAATGTACAAACTAATTTAAAATTTTATCATCAACAAAATAAGAATTCGAAAACTTGCAAACTATGTTGATTAAATCACTTTGATAAAATAACCTTAACAATTCATAAGCAAACGTTTCAAATTGTGAAAATTAAGTTATATTGTCCGACAATTAAATTAATCTGCACAATAACCCCCTTTAGGCAGGTGAATGTACAAATTATCTAAAATTTTTCCATCAACAAAATAGGAACTTGAAAACTTGCAAATTATATTGGTTAGATAACTTTGATAAAATAATTTCAACAATTCACAAACAACCGTTCTAAAATAGAAAAATTAAATAATATTGCCTAACCACAAAAATGTATATTAGCGACATATATGCATATAATCAAAATAAGATGATGTACGTTACAAAATATACTTTCAGTGATCAACGATCAATTATAGTTGCAAAAATTTGAACAACAATTTTACTGCACTCTGAAACTAATTATCAAATTAGTCTCTATATAGAATAAAAAATTAAGGGCTTGAAAGTTAAAAAATTATAATTAATCATAATTAGTGTTTTTATGGGCTCCTTAATATAAATCTCAAAGACCGAAAGTTGTAACTAAAAAAGTCCAATTGACTAAGATATTACATAGGCGCAAACCCAAAATCAATATCTATATAATGAGCCCAAACCCGGATCCCTACTAAGATATTCTAGTCACAATGATAGTGTTTTCGATTTAAGGCATTCTAATATGTTCATGAATAATTTATCCATATTATTAATTCTATCAGGCTTGTTAATTAATAAATAATTAATGGCTCAATCGGCCCATCAGAATATATGTATGATCCATTAAACATTTTAAGGCCCAGATAATATAAGAAGAAACTCATGCGAAATTGTACCAAAATAGCTCAATACTTTTCTTCCATTCCAAAACGCAAATATATTGCCCCAAACATAACCCAAATTTGAAAAATGAAATATCTCATTTTCGTTGATGGAAGGTGTAGTAATAACTAAATTGATTATTAACATCATACTTAACCCACTAAGAATCTTGAATACATATCATACATCTGATTATTTACAACCACTTCTCAACAACGCTCTATTCAATTCAGCTTCCATCAGGTTATCAAAATAAAACAAAGATATAATTCTCTCAATCATGTCATTCATCATGTAAATATTTCACAAAGACAACAAATAGAAAGATAAGGAGTTGAACCACTTTAAGATTCCTGACCATCAAATATATGAATAATGTGGGGATTCAACACGCCCCCTCACACGTAGGGTGAACTTCACAAACCACTGCGAACGATTTTCAGAAAGCCCAACTAATGTGTAGAATTAAATATGTTAAAAATTCATTTTTCTTACTTGATCCTTTCAACAATACATACGATATCAAATGATTTTATTAAAATCAACATTCATGTACTTCAACTCATTAAAGCAATATAAATTGTCAAGACACTGGCTAATATTACCCATACATTAATCAAAACCTTATATGTGTTGTGGAAAAAGTTAGAGATAAAGAATTGTAGAAATCTTATCTTAATAAAATGTTAAAAAATTGTCAATTTAATTAATATTAATTACATAAAATGAAATTTGAATTTTAAAATTTCATCCTTGATATTTATGTGTAAAAAAATAATATGTGAAACACTATTATATATTAAAGAAGATAATATATTATTCTTAAATGATATTTTGTTGTTGATTCCGTCGATTTTTTTGTTTCACTGTCTAAATATTAAAATTAATATTTTCGAATTTAAGTAATCTTTTTTCGTCTATGCCTTCAGGCATTGGCTTCGTGAAGACAAGGAACCACCCCCATTTCTGTGCCATGCTGGCATAAAACGAGGATGACACCCACATTTAAGATTTGGTTTGGGCTTCTTGTCTCTAAGGTATTCGTTTTGCACATGAACATGCACAATCATAAGAAAAATGTTAGGTTGTGTTCGGATAAAGAATTTGATAAATCCCTGAAATTTGTAAATGATGGAATTTCAAAATTTTGGATAACTTTTTTAGATGAAAAAATTGATTGTGTAATTTAATAATGTGAAAATATATCTTATAATATAATTTGTAGCTATTTTAGTAATATAATTTTTGTAATTGTGTTTAGTAATATAATTTTTGTAGCTATTTCAGTAATATAATTTTAATAATATAACTTTAATTATACATAATTATTTTAATAATATGATTTGTATACATATTTTATAAATATAATTTTATTATATAATATATAGAGAGAAGGAAAAACTTTTAAATTCATATAATTAAAAAAAATAAAAAATAAATAGAATTAAAGTAAAATTGATGAGAAATTGAAAAAGGTAGCAAATTTGCTCTTAATTTTTTATTTTTATTTTTGAAAGAATATTTGTTTTGAAGGGATTTGAAAATCTCTCTTATTCTTTTTTTTTTTTTTTTTTTATGGGAACTATTTTTTTTTTTGGAAGTAAAGAAAAAATATATAAAAAGGGGATTAAAACCCTCAAGAGTTACATGAGATAGAGAAACATCTAACCTAACAAGAATCAGACTTCCTCTAACAAATTGTGGAAAACAGCAAATAACACTACCTGAAAAACCAAGCAACCTCTAACAAGGAGGAAAACAGAAAATACAACATTCAATAATACAGCAAAAGGCAAACAAAACTGATTGTTGACTGCCTTGGATGCATAAGGATGCTTTTGAAAAATTGGAAGAGGAAACTCCCAGGAACCTGAAAATTAATAACACCGCAAAAGACTAAATGCATATAGAACAAATAGGTAACCTGAATTACCACTTGATCAAGGGGTTGAGGATTGTTTATTTCTCATTGATCGGGTGACCACTCTGGATCTTCTAGTTTGGTGTTTCTTTTTGGGGAAGATCCATTGAATTTCTTCAGGATCTAGAGGGACTAAGACATCATGATCATAAATTCTTCTAGGAGAAAGAGTGAATTTGTGTATCACACTTTGGTCATCAGAATAGTGGAATTCAGGAGAGGAATAAGGGGAGACAGGGTATGGCTATCTAGCTGGGTGTAATGGTAGGGCTGATAGATAAGTTGCAAGGCCAGTTTCGAAAGGACAAGTCTGAGAGTTATATTGAGAGCCAAGTTGTTATTCAGTAATTTGCTCAAAATGAGTAGGAGCTGGAGGCTGCACAATAGAGGTTGCAAAAGGCACAGTTTCAGTGGTAAGAGAGGGAGGATTAGTTGAAACCAAATGGCTATGATGAAAAAAGGAGTGTAAGTGTAATATCCCGAAAATTTAATTTTTTGAAAAAAAAACATATTATTCTAATATTTTTGGAGGACAGTTTTGTGAATTTGCGGTACAAATATATACTTGATAATCTTTGAAGTTGAATGTTAAATTTATATTTTTGAAAAATATTATTTTATATAAGTTTGATATATTTGGAATTTGTTTTGTAAATTTATAGTATAAATAATATTTTATAATTTTTGGAAGTTAAATATTTATTTTAAATTGATTTTAGAAATTTTGAGACTAATGTATACGTTTAAGAATTTTGGTATATAATTAATATTTATTTTATTTTAAAAGAGATTTAAAAGTAAATAATCAAATTATTACTATCACTTATCAACTTCTCATTGTGCATGAAAATTTGTATATATGTAAGGTCCCGTTTGGTAACCGTTTCCATCCTAGAAATTTTCATCTCATTCCCAGATTTTTGGGATTTCTATTTGGAAACAACGTTTGGTAATTTTTGTTTCCGTTCCCATTCCATTTTCATTTGAGAATTATGCCCACTTTTTTTATTAAAAAATGAGAAACAAAAAAAAATTGTTTCTCATTATTCCCATTCCATTCTCAAAATATTGTCACTGTTCATCCGTCGCTCGCTACCCGCCAGTCACCTCCGGCATCGCCGGCCGGCCACCGTCCGGTAACTTCCGGCGCCGTCGATCACCGTCCAGCCAAAAAAAAATTTGTTTTAGGATAAAATCGTTTCCAAACGCGATTCTGTTTCCAAAACAAAAAAATATATATATCGTTACCAACGCAATTTTACTCCCAAGAAGGAAACAAAATTCTCATATCATCTCATCCCATACCATCCCACTACTGTATATATAGTAACGGTTACCAAATGCCACCTAAGTGTTTAGGAACTTGACACGTATTAGTCATGTTTAATATCAATTAAACACCTATGTTTACTATATATATAAACATAGGTGTTTAATTGATATTAAACATGACTAATACGTGTCAAGTTCCTAAACACTTAGGTGGCATTTGGTAACCGTTTCTGTTCTCATCCCAATATATATATATATATATATATATAACAGTACATTACGTTTACGGATGAGAAAATAGGTACATTTATATATATCTATATACGTTGAGTCCGGTTTGGATTTCAGTTTCGGATTTCAAGTAGAATTTCTAACTCTTTTAGTACATGTATTTAATTTTTTTATTGTGTGATTTATGTTGTTATTATTGTTGAACTTTTACTGTTAAATTTTATGAAATAATTATAACTATGTAAAAATTATGTGAAAACCTTGCCGATGTGTTTTATGTGTCGTGTTAATTAAATTCACGTATTAGAGGAGTTGGAGTTCTACTAAACCTTGGCTCACAACCCCATAATTTTGATTGCAGACCCAGTGGAAGCGAAATGGCGATACAAATTTTAGTTGAATTTCTATTTAAAAATTGTAATAGTTCTATATATTATTTACTGTCGTAAATTCGATTCGATAAATTATAAATTTGATAATTCTAATTATCGTCGTCGCGTGTAAAATTTATCAGGTTTTTGTTAATTAAAATATTATTTATTTAGTAAAATTATCGTCGTTGATAAATAAAACTGTCGCTGTTGTTTGTAAAATTTCTCAGATTAATTCGGAATAAATTAGTGGTTATTCGAATGTATTTAAATTGTAATTTTTATATTTATTAGTTACTGTTGTAAAATCGACAACTAAAATTATTGCAGTTGTTTGTAAAATCGGTAAATTCAATAATTATACGTTTCGTCGTCGCATTGTAAATTAAAATATTTTCATAAGATGAATTATTAAACTCTTGTCGCCGTCGTATTATAAAATTTATCTGATTTTATAGAATAAAAAAATTCGGTCAATCGGTTTCGATATAAATTATCCAATGGGAGAAACCAAATGGCAGTTCTAGAAAATTAGGTCGTTACAGGTGATATCAGAGCGGATTTGCGACCGCCCTGCACTTGAATTATGGTACCCATTATTCATAATTAATTGTCCAATATTAAATAAAAAATTAAAAAAAATCGAGCATAATCCGGGAAAATAAATATCAAAGTACTTATTTTCATGTGGTTATATTATCACAATTGTTGGAAATTATATCCTGGCATTTCAGCATATTAATAATATTAAATTTATCTATATTGTCATATCATTTTATCCTGGATTTAAGCACCAACAACTATTGTGCAACATTTATGGTAATATTAGTATTAATTTGCATGAAATAGTTAAGATTACATGAAAATGAAAATTTTGTGTGAATGTAGCTACGCAAAAAAATTTATTGAATTTTCGATTTAATATTTGTAATAATTGTAATTATTATTTACCATTGTAAAATTAATTCCAAAAATAGATAATTAAAATTATCACCGTAATTTATAAAATTTTATCTCTAGTAAATTAGTCAAATTATCGTCGTCGATAATTATAACTGTTGCCATACTTTGTAAATTTCTCGGATTTACACGAGATAAATTATTAGGTTATCCGAATTTAGTATTAATTCTCCCGTAGTTTGTTTTATATCGTTATAGTGGTTTAAAAAAAAATCGCAGATATATAGGAATTGGAAACAATGAAATAAAAGACTTTACTTAGGAAATTCTATCTTTGGCCACAAATTATGTTATGGTTGTTTATGTGGACATTTTGGTTAGCCCAATTGTACAGATTAGTCTTTATAGTTTCAATTTATACCTTTGGTTTCAATTTAGTTGTTTATGACCATTTTGTATTTTTGGGACACTTTGGACTCTCGAAGTCTGACTAAAATCTCACATTGATCTCTACAATTTCAATTTGAACATATTAACATTTAGGGTGACGCTTGATTAATGGGACTTACCGATAGTAAGTAAAGTGAGGTCTAGAAAAAAAAAATAAGATTATGAATGCTATGATAAATAAATTGTTATGATAAATTGTGGTGATAAATTGTCTTATGGACGGGTTACAATTTATTTTGCTTGATGGGTCTAATAATGGATAGCCTTATTAAATTGTTATCATAAATTTTCGGTAATAGATTCTGTAGACTCGGGGAGTGGTGGGTTAATAACAAACCATAGGATTTATTGTTGAATTGGAAATATTAATTTAAATGTGTGTATTGTCTTCTATATCGTGAAATTATATTTTCGTATTAAATTGTGGAAAAAAAAAAGGGTTGATGGAAATGGACAGTTTTACAATAATAAATGAATCAAGAAAAATTTTAAAGGTGAAAAATGGATTTTATTATCCTGCTATGTCATAATTGTCTTTTTATCAGGATGGTCAATCATGCGAAATGTGAATATATGTTGTTATCTGTCAGACATATCCTATAGGGTGAATATATATATATATATATTATTACATGTCAGTCAAGTCCTGCAGGGTGGATATATTATATATTATTACATGTTAGGCAAGTCTTGTAGGGTGGATATATTATATATGTTATATCTCTGTTGTTACCTGTCAGACAAGTCTTGTAGGGTAGATATATTATATATGTTATTACTTGTCAGGCAAGTCCTACAATGTGGATATATTATATATGTTGTTACCTGTTAGGTAAGTTCTGCAGGGTCATTATATGTAAGACCCCAATTTCGCACGTATGTCATTTTAAAACGTTTAGAAAATACAGGGGTAAAATATGTTATTTTCAATTTGAAATAAAAATTTTAAGGGGTAAATTTGAAATTTTAAGAATATTGAATTTTGAGAAGGGTTTAAATAATAACCTAAAGGGAAATTGGGGGGAGGTTAGTGTAATTTAAGAAAAATAAAACAATACCAACAAATGGGTAGTGACGTGAGCATTTTCCCCCTTATTGTGTATATACATATACATCCATTCATACACACACGAAGCAAAGGAGAAGAGTCCAGAAAAAACAAAGAAAGAGGAAGAGAACACCGTGGCTCACGAAGGATAAATTTTATACCACTAAAACCATGCATATATAAACATCCATCCAGAGTTGAGATCAGAAAATCCTAAAAATAAGAAATGAGGAAACAAAGAAGAGAGAGAGAGAGAAAAGGTTCGCTGGCAGTGGGGTACGGTCCGGCGTGGGTGGTGGCCGTCCGTTCAATCTGATTTGTGTGGGTGTGCGTTTTGTCCGTCGTTCAGTCCATCACTCAACTTGAGTTGTGGGTGTGTGAGCATTGCCGTCATAGCATCACCGTTATCAGGTGTGTGTGTGTGTGTAGGCCGACAGTGTGTGATCGACACTGTTCTAATCGGTTATGTGTGTGGGGTGTGTGTGGTTCAGCTGCTGCTGTAAACATGTGGAGTAGATCGGACATGTGTGTGTGTGTGTTGTGTACTGTTCAGACATAGTGTGTGTGTGTGTGTGTGTGTGTGCTCTATTTTTACCGACTGTGTGTATGTGTGTGTGGTTCGATCGATTGTGTGGGAATGTGATTCGGTCCGATGGTGTGATTTTGTGTGTGTTGTTTGTTCGGTAGGTGTGTGTGATCGTCGATGGTGTGGATAGGTTTGTCCGGTGTGTGGGCTGTGCATATGTTCCGACGATCAGGTGGGTGTGTAGTGATGTGTTGTGTGTGTGTGTTCTTCAGTATGTGTGGCTCCTTCGGATGTATGTATGTGTCGTTATTGGCTTGCTGAAAGGAAACAACACAGGAAGAGGAAGAGAGAGAAAGCGAAAAAAGAAAGAGAGAGGTCGGTAGTTCATCGTCAGTGAGTTGTCGTGCTCTGTTCATCGTGTGCATGTGTGTGGGGTGTCGTGTGTGCTCTGTTTTGTTTTAATCCAGTGTGTGTGTGTGTGTGTGTCGTTATGTGCATGTGATTGGATCTATATATGTGTGAGGCTCGTGGGTGTGTTCGATCGAGGGTGTATGCGTGTGTGATCACCATCGTTTGTTCGATGATTACATGCGCAAGCCGTCGTCGGCAATGTACGTCGATATGGGTCGTCGGTCGGTCTACGTTGTCGTGAGAGTAGTTGCTGGTGTGAGCGTGGGTGTGAGGTCGTCGACAATCGGCAACATTAAGAAGAGAGAGGGAGAACCGACTGGAATTCAAACGGAGCCGAGAACAGGAAACATAACAAAAAAAAGAAAAGAAAGAAGAAGGGGAAAAAGAAGAACAAAAGAAAAAACTACACAAATAAGCCCAACAAATTCAAAATCAATCTCGCGACCTGTGAACGATTCGGAACAGGCAACGTTTTTCGTTAAGTTTATTTTAGTCTTATTAAATTAAATTCTAGTATCAAAATTTAGTAACCGGAATAATAAATTTGGGACCCTTTGTATTACTGAATTTTATACAGTAAAATTTTTAACGGAATGAAATTAATAGAATAACAATTTTTATAAATAAAATGTGAGGAATGGAAAAATACGTAACGTAGGGTCTGTATTTGCATGATTAGGTTATTTTTTACCTAAAATATTAATTTGGGCCCTATTACTAATAGATTCGCAGGCACTTGAGGAACGACAGAGTATAGTCGATAAAGGCTTTTGGGAGCGGATCATCAGGTGAGTGTACTGTCTTCTTACCAAATCTATTTATATATATATGATGAAAATATGTTAATTTAAAACCGGACGACTTTATACCTTATATGAATTAAGCGGTTTTGGTTGATTGTGGAATTGTGGAAATGTGGATTTTGTTGGTTTTAAAAGAAGATGGAAAAATCATATTTAAATTAAATCAGTTTTGGGAGATAGAGGTTGATGTTATTGATTTGACGATGTTGTTCATTAGACGATACTATTGATTCGTAATTTGACGATAATGTTATTGATTTAGCGATGTTATTGATTTTACGATACTATTGTATTTATCTGCTTCGACAGAGTGATGGGTATCCGTCATAAAGGCAAATTCTACGGGTGGTACAGTACTGTTGCAACTCCGGATCGTGAGATTAAAATGATTACATGGCTAGTCGAGGTGTGGTGTGGTGTGGTGTGCTGTGGTATAATGTGGTGTCGTATGTGGTGTTTCGTCGTATATGGCGTTTTATCGTATATGGTGATTGGGATTAGTATATTTATACATATTCTTTTATACTGGATTAGTATGTTCTGATTTCATTATACTATATGGTTAGTTGAATTATTCTGATTGATTTTTACTGTTTAGTTGGGGTGTTATATATATATATATGTGTGTGTGTGTGTGTGTGTGTGTGTGTGTGTGTGTGTATGTATATAAACGTCGATTCTGTGGTGACAGGAAAAATGTGTTTTTCCTTATGGTATAAGACATTTATATATTATGAGATTTTTATTTGATATATGATGTTCTATATTTTATGCTTGATCCATAAAAAATATTTTTATTAAGAAGACAGTACACTCGTAGGTACAACATGTAAGACCTCAATTGTAGTATGTGCGTCATTTCAGTGGTATTTTAGAGTAATTGTGAAAATTCGGGGTGGAATTGGGACAATTAAAAATTCAAATAAAAAGTCTAGGGGTCAAATTGAAAATATGGAAACAGTAAATCCCAATTTAGAAAGGTAAATTGACATTTAACTTAAAATTAAAACTTTTAGGGGTGCAACTGCAATTTAAGAAAAAAATCTTAAAAGTGGACCTAAACTAAAATGAAGCTTTTAAGAAGTTAAGGGGAGGAAAGGGTAATTTCACAAAAAATATATATTTACGTGATCAGGAGCCACCGGCCGGAGCAGAGCATGGATGACGACGTGGCAGGAGGAGGTGACCGCTTAATCCACTAGCTACATGCATATAAATACCGACCTATGCATGTAATGATCACGAAGAAATAATTCTCGGAACAGGAACCGCAAACCGGAGGAGGAAAATAGAGGAAATCTAGAGAGAGAGAGAAGATCGGAGGGTTCTCCGGCGAAGGCAGGGTGTTCCGGTTTCAGGGTTGTGGGTGTGCGTGGGTATTCGGTGGTCGACGGGGAGCTTCGTGGTGTGCCGTTATCAATTTCAGGAGGGACAGAGAGGGTGGTTCGGCTCAGGTGGTGGGTGATCGTCGTCGGTCGTCCGGTAAGTGTTCGGTAATATGTTCGGTCGTGCGTGTGTGCTCTGCTTTGAGTTATTGTCGGTGTGCGTGAGTGTTTTTAAACGTGTTTGTGTGTATGTGGATGTGTATATTTAGTAGGGTGGCCGGAGTTGGTGAGAGAGAGAGAGATCGGCGGAGGGCGTTCGTCGGTTCGGTTGGTCGGTGGATGTACGGGTGGACGGCCGTCGGCCGTCGACTGCCTGTGACGATATGCGTCGGTGGGTACCGCCTTGCCGACGGATGGTGCGTGGCCGACCGGTGGACACCCCAAAACAGCAAACAGTGAACAGAGCCGAGAAGCAGAAACGGGGAAGAAGAAGAGAAAAAAAAAAAAAAAATGGGGAATTGCAGAAACTACCCCAGGAGAATCCAAAACTCATCTCGTGGTCGCCAAACGTTTCGAAAACAGGTGAAACTCCAATCGATTATTAATTCTAGTTAAATTAAATTTTATTTAGTGTTACAAATCCTAAAATCATAATAATTTCGTGACGATTAATTAATTTTAAGTATGTAGTACATAAAATTAGTAACGATTCGGAATATAGGGTCCGCATTGCATGACTAGAATGTTTTCGATAAGAAATTAATTTAGAATCTGCCACTATTAGGTTCACAAGCACTGGCGTCTAGATAAAGTGCGGTCAGTGTCAGTTTTGCAAACGGATATTGAGGTGAGTGTACTGTCTTCTTGCCAGACTATTCTGCTATAAATATATGTGATGAAATATGTGATTATTTAAACTGTATAAATTTATAAATAATATGGATCAAGCAGGATTTGAGTAATTTGGTAAATTGAATTTCGATGGTTTCCAAAAAGGAAGGTGAAAATGAATTTTTGTTGGATTTTGGTGAAATCAGACGGTGTTTTTTTAAAAGAGAATAGAAAACATAGGTTTCCTAGAAATGCCTGGTTTTCTAAAAATAACGGGTGGAAAAGTGGTTTTAATAAAATTAGACGTTTTCCTTAAAAGAGAGTGTGATATATGATTTCTGAATTTAAAAGTTGGTTTTGAGAGAAAAGAGATAGACGTGGTAATTAGATAATATTTATTGGGTTGTGATTCCGTGATGCTGTATCTGATTTTGACGATGCCATAGTTGTTTCTCCCCGTAAGGGGTGTGGATTATGTTTCTCCCCGCAAGGGGTGTGGATTATGTTTCTCCCTATAAGGGGTGTGGATATTTCGTAGGAAGACATTTCTACGGATGTTATGGTACCATTGCAACTCCCGATCGTGAGGTTAAAACGATCACTAGGACTGGCCAGTATGTGTGTGTTGGAGGTGTGTGTTTGAGATTGGTGCTTAAGATGTGGTGTTTCACATATATTAGTTGATTTGATATTATTTATTATGATGATTGATAGGATTTTATACTAGATAGAATTTATCTATATTGCTTTATTGTCATTATTTATATACTTATGCTTGATCCATACTAGATTGTGGAAATATTTAGAAAGTATTAATATTCTCGAAATGTTTTACTAAGAAGGCAGTACACTCGCAGGTACAACGGCTAGGAGTCGGTCCCCTACTGGCACTAGGTAAAGCTATGTGATGAAGTCTTGTGGATGATTAAGAGAAGCTATCAGAAGCGAATCTAAGAAGGTTCAGGGATAAATACTTTTAGTTAGAAAAAAACTTCGGGCCGGGTGCGCCCTCATAATAGGTGTATGTATTATACAGTGGGTGTATATTGTCATAATTTATAGGTTGTTTGGTTTTGGTGATGTCATATTGTAGTCACGCCAGCCTCGGGATGATGGGAGTCCGGGACGGGTTGTGACACAGTAGTTAGAAGTCGGTCTCCTATTGGCACTAGGTAGAGTTCGGCAATGCGGTAGTGAAAGAGTATTTTGGGAGGTGCTGGTTGAAGCAAACCTATGAGAGGTTCATGATTATTTTATCTTTGTTGTATTTATAATTTTGTAGGGACGGGTGTGTCCCCAATTAGAGAATGTATGTATATATATGGTCATGAGTTGGTAATTGTGTATCTATGTATGCACTTGTTGTTTCCTAGTTGTTTTGGCGTGTAGGTGATGTCATGTCGACATCACGCCAGCCCTAGGGTGATGGGTGTCCAGGGTGGGGTGTGACATTATATATATTGTTACATGTCAGGCAAGTCCTGCAGGGTGGATATATTATACATATTGTTACCTGTCAGGAAAGTCCTGCAGGGTGGATATATTATATATGTTGTTACCTATCAGGCAAATCCTACATGGTGGATATATTATATATGTTGTTACATGTTAGGCAAGTTCTACAAGGTGAATATATTTTATATATTATATATGTTGTTACCTGTCAAGTAAGTCCTGCACAGTGGATATATTATATATATTGTTACATGTCAGGCAAGTCCTGCAGGGTGGATATATTATATATGTTGTTACCTCTCAGGCAAGTCCTGCGGGGTAGATATATTATATATGTTGTTACCTGTTAGACAAGTTCTACAGAGTGGATATGATAACTCCCGATCGTGAGGTAAAACGATCATATGACCGACAAGAAAATATGTTATTTTATTATATACAAGTTGTAGACACGGCATTTTGACCGCCTCGCAAAAAATTATACTTTATTTTATAGTTACCTTTATTTTATTTTTTTATTTATTTTGTTTTGATTGTACCGTATTTATGCAATTTAATACTGCTAAATTAAGTTTTATTAATCTCTTAAGTAAATTAAATATTAGTAATTGATTTTTATTTTTTTGGTTTTGTAGATTTTTCGAAGTGGAATAAAAACGCGTTAATTCGGAATAAAATGGACAAGAAACAGACGAGAACGAGAGAGGCCTGGACCGAACGGGGGTGGGGGGTGCACAAAGGTCGCACGTGCGACCAGCTGGCCGCATGTGCAGCCAGCTTAAAGTGTGTATGTGTATGTGTGTATATGAGAAGGATTTAAAAATAAAATAAAAATATTCGGATTTAAATTTTAATTGGACTTAATCGGATAAGGTACCGTCTTTGGACGGGCGTCTTGGGGTGCTTGATACCTTCCCCGAGTGTAACTGACCCCCGAACTCTTTAAACGAATCTCTGATCAGACCATGTTATTTTAGGAGTCAAATTTTTACTTAAGCCATTTTTTTAAATTGTTTTCAAAAAAGAAAAATATGGTGACCTAGCACATCATTTAAAACCAATGATTTTTCCTGGAAAATCGGGGCGCGTTCAGCTAGCAACTCCGCTGGGGACCGGCTGAGGGTCGAGCCCAATATGTCTGAATAAGTCCAACTAATCTAAAGTCCGAATGTTAAATTTTATTTTATTTTTTCCCTCAATTCAGTAAATAAGTTGTGATTATTTTTTTTTATTTTTTTTTTATATCATTTATTTTTTATTTTATATATATATATATATTTTTTTTTTTTTTTTTTCCTTATTTCCTCTCAGGCCCTTATATCGTTGTAAATTCTCTGACAAAAACAAAACTGTCTTGTATCCATATTATCCCCTCAGGATTTTATGATACACGACGAGAAAGGGTTTTTTTTGTACTTGATGAATTTATGACGTCTTGGGAAGTCCTAAAAAAAAAAAAAAAAAAAAAAAAAAAAAAAAAAAAAAAAAAAAAAGTGCACACCAAACAAGTTCAAAGTTTTCAATATCGGTAGGGAACGACAAAAAAAAAAAAAAGATAAAATAAAATAAAATAAAATAAATTTCATGTACCATCATTTGTTTTAATTAGTCGTTATCGAAATTGAAATCTTCGAACTAGAATGGGCTTTAAGGCCACCTAAGACCCACGTGAACTAAAAAAATGATTTTTTTTTGTAGGTGAAAAAGAAAAGGACAAGACAAAGAAAATTGGTCCCAGAAAAGCAAATCCAGTTCCCCCCTTTCGAAGTCCGATCTTTACACGCAGTCGAGCACAGACTCATTCCAGGATGACATCAGATAGCAATCCCGAATCTCCCTGAACGACCCAGATAGCTCAGATGCAGGAAACTATTGACAGGTTGATGGAAAGGATCAACGAACTTAGCCGACCTCAGGAGGTGCCTATTCCTCCATCCAACGGGACTCCTGTGACTGAATCCCCAAATTGAAACCCTGTAAGTATTGGGATGGAGAACTCAGGGCCGAATCCGAACCACGTCGGCCCGAACTTTGCAGTACCGGTCTACTATGGACCTCAGATGGGCCCTCATCCTTTCGCCTATGGAGCTCCGACATATCCCATCCAAGGGCATGTCTATCAGGCCTCACCAGAGGGCTCGGCCCCCGCCGCCCCGCAGATCCTCATTCACCCGGAGAGGGTCGTTGCTCCACCAAACAATTCAAATGATAGCCAACCGGCCCCGGCCATTGAAACTGAAAACAAAGAAGAGAATGGCCCTCCACCGGCTTGGCTTCTGAAAATGGAGAAATTGGAGAAAACTATGGAAGAATGGCAAAAGGAGAAGCCGTCCAGGAAAGCGACGTACAAGGAGTTGTCAGCACCACCCGGGATTGTGTACCCAAAAAATTTCGTGGTTCCAGAGTTCACAAAATATGATGGCACTGGCCCTCCAGAATGGCATGTCAGTATTTACAAAGAGGAGTTAGGAATTCATGCTCGGAACGAAGACCTTTGCCTAAAGATGTTTCGGAGATCGTTGAAAGGACCGGCTCTCAACTGGTACATGACCCTGGAGCTATCACAGATTAAAACATTTGAAGATCTGGTAGAGGCCTTCTGTGAGCAATATGTGTACAATAGGGATGCCGCGCCAGACCGCAATACCCTCTACCAGATACTGAAAAATAAAGACGAAAGTTTCTGGAGGTATACTGCTCGTTGGAGGGAAGAGGCTGCCAAAGTTGTCCCTAAGCTGAGCGAGGAGGCTCAGTTAGAGATATTCAAGTCAATTCAGTCACCGTCGTTCTATCGAGATCTCTCAAGCATAGCAGTGGTTTCTTTCGGCGATGCGATCAAACAGGCCGAGGTGACGGAAGAAGGAATAAGGAGCGGAAAAATTGAAAGGGCCCAATCCAATCTGACGAAAAGGTCAGCCCCGCCAAAGATGAAAGAAAATGAAGTAGCTGTTGTCGTTTCCCCTCGGCAAACCCATTACCAGAACTACCCCCAAGCTTCCTGTCCCCAGAACTACCCGAACCAGAACAACCAATATCACAACTACCCTCCTCAAAATCGCCAAAACCAAAATTATCCTCAAAACCAACCCTATTCCCAAAACCGCCCTCGCTATTACCAAAATGTACCTCCCCCTTATCAAAACCACATTCCCCAATATTACCCTCAAGTCTACCCAACACCCTCTTACCATACCTATCAACCACGCCCAAACACCCCACCTCAAATTCCTAACCGCACTCCAAGGTCAGGAACCCAATACCACCAAGACCTTCTACCTCATGCTACTGGGGGAAATTTCCAGAACGACAACAGAGAACTACAAGACCTTCCGGTCTCGATCACCGAGTTGTACAGGAATTGTTTGAAGCAGGGGATGCTGACGCCCCTTCCATTCTACGAAGTTAAACCAGGGAGTAAAGCAGCTTCTTCAAATGCTTTTTGTGAATACCACTCGGGAACCAGAGGACATGCGACTGAGCAATGCTTTCAGCTAAAAGACAAAATCCGGGAGTTTATACGGACCGGAGCCATCACGTTTCCTAAAAAACCTGAGGCCGGTACGCCAAATTGTCAGCAAAATCCGTTGCCTGAACACGCCTCCTCAGGAAGTGACGTCAATCTAATTTTCACAGAGGAGGTCGAAGAAGAAGTTGATGTGATCGATATCGGTGGTGTTTATTTACACCCGGAGGTTCTCTACAGAGGGTTCGAATTACATCTAGAAAGGGTAGCCCAAAAACTGGAGAAATCTCTAGTTTTGTCTTTCCCAATCCAAAAGATGGTGGAAAATCTCAATAAGGTTCCATGGAATTATGAGATCGTCGCTAAAACAGGAGAAGGAGAAGAATTGCCAATCTCAGTAGGAGAAACCAGTGGAATCACTCGGTCTGGAAGGGTGTATACGCCACAAGATTTGATCAGGATTCCTGTGAGGGAACCAAGAGGGGCCCTGAAAAAGTCGGTGTCAGAATTGGAGGCTCACGACTTCCTAAAGGCAATGAAGAATTCAGAATACAAGATAGTAGAGCAACTCAGCAAAGCACCGGTGCAAATCTCGATGCTCTCACTACTCCTATCCTCAGAAGTACATAGACAGGCACTGCTGAAAGTCCTAAATGAAGCCCACTTGCCTAGCACGATCTCTCCGGAGAAGTTTGTCACTCTGGTCGAGCAGGTCCTAGGATCTAACACCATCACTTTCACAGATGACGAGATGGACGATGATGGAACAGGTCACAACAAGCCTTTGAATATCACGGTAGAAAGCCATGGAATGTTCATAGCTCGGGTGCTGATTGACAATGGATCGGCACTAAATATCTGTCCTTTGTCGACCCTGGAAGAAATGGGGATAGATCTATCACAGGTTCGATCGTCTAAGACGGTTATCCGAGCATTTGATGGGGCTAGGAGAGATAGCGTTGGAGAGATTGACCTGCCAATTGAAATTGGTCCAATACAGTTCAATGTGAAATTCCAAGTGCTCGACATACCTGCTTCGTACAACCTGTTGTTGGGGAGGCCGTGGATCCATAATGCTGGGGCAGTGCCTTCATCTCTACATCAGAAGATCAAGTTTATCATTAATGACACACTGTACGTGATCAGGGCTGATTCAGATATCATACATTTCCATCAAGCGATAAGTCGGCATGTCCCGTTAACAGATGACGGAAAGGAGAAGGAGAAGATTGAAGCCTTCTATCACGTGTTCGATGTTGCGAATGCTACCTTTGTGAAAGAAGGAGGACACGAGATGACACCATCACTGTCTAACACTGTGGCCTTCGTTGCTAAAGAAATGAAGTCTCGGGGTTGCATTCCCGGGAAAGGTTTGGGCAAGAATCTAGACGGAATTACAGAACCGATAGAAGTCAAGGAGAAGAAGGGGAGATTCGGATTGGGATACGAGCCGACAAAAGCAGACAGGGCGAAGTTCTTCCGGAAGAAGAGGGATGGATCCCCAGACAACCAGCCAATGAAAATTCTGCATATCCGGGTCACTTTCCCCTATCCAGCAGAAACCCTCAACAAAGGGAAGGAGACCGCAGGATTCAAGTTGCACCCTGAGAGAGTAATGATCAAGGAAGCTGTGAATGTAATCATGAGAGACGAGGCAGGGCCAAGTCATGGGTCTGGTATTCGAACCAAGGGAAAAGAAAAGCTGCGGAATTGGGATTCTTGTTCTCTCCCAATTCGCCAGGCGTTTCGATAAACTTAGAGAGATTTTCTGTTGGTCATCCCTCCATCCACCTTGCCTTTTAGATGGAAAGGGATTTTGTTTTGTAATGGTTTTTTATATTTAATGAATGCAATTCTGTTTTATCCGACATATGGTTTAAATGTTTAAATTTTATGCTTTCAGGATGTCTAAAACATCAGTGTATGATGCATGCGATATAACTGAGCCAGAGTGCGATAAGTATGATTTCAATGCAGAACCAGACCATAACCCGATGGGAGTGGAAGCAGAAGATGACTCTTGCCAGCCAGACGATGGTGAGATCCGAAAAGCTTTCACGGAGTTCGAGAACAAGCCGATTCCCAGTAACGATGAGACCGAGTTGATAAACTTGGGGACCTCGGAAGAGTTGAAGGAAGTAAAGATTGGATCAGCCCTCATGACTCTGGAAAAGAAAGAGTTGACAACGCTCTTAATTTCCTACCAAGATATCTTTGCCTGGTCCTACGATGACATGGTAGGACTGGACAAGAGTATCATGGCCCATAAGCTGCCGCTAAAGCCGGGGAGTGTACCAGTCAAACAAAAGTTGAGGAAACTGAGGCCGGCTGTCAGCCTCGAGGTCAAGGAGGAGATCGTGAAGCAATTCAATGCCCGAATTATTGAAGTCTGTAACTACAGTGAATGGCTCTCAAATGTCGTTCCCGTGCCAAAGTCATCAGGAAAAATCAGAGTCTGCGTGGACTATCGTGATCTCAACCGGGCAAGTCCAAAAGATGATTTTCTACTGCCAAACATTCACATCATCATCGACAATACTGCGGGGCGAAAGCTCTATTCTTTCGCCGATGGGTTCTCTGGCTATAATCAGATTCTGATGGATGAGAAAGATCGAGAAAAGACAGCCTTCACTACACCATGGGGAGTCTTTTGCTACAGGGCGATGCCTTTCGGTCTCAAAAACGCCGGGGCAACATACTAAAGAGCAATGACGACCCTCTTTCATGATATGATACACAAGGAGATGGAGGTATATGTAGATGACATGATCGTTAAATCACAGGAGAACGAGGATCATCTCTGCCATTTGAAAAAGGTGTTCGACAGACTTCGAAAGTACTAGCTCAAGCTCAATCCAGCAAAATGCGCGTTTGGGGTGGCTTCCGGAAAACTTCTTGGTTTCATGGTAAATCGCCATGGAATCGAGATTGATCCTGCAAAGACGAAGGCCATTCGTGAGATGCCACCACCGAGAAATGAGAAAGAGATCCGAGATTTTCTGGGGCGATTAAATTTCATAACCCGATTCATCTTCCAACTTACTGCCACTTGTGAGCCAATCTTCAAGCAACTTCGAAAAGAAAGTGACGGGCAATGGAATGCAGATTGCCAGAATGCCTTGGAGAAAATTAAAGTCTATCTAACGAACCCTCCCGTACTAGTGCCGCCTCGGGAGAAGGTTCCGTTATTACTATATTTATCAATTCTCGACTCCTCCATGGGAGCTATTCTTGGGCAACTCGATAAATCTGGAAAGAAGGAGCAAGCCATCTACTACCTCAGCAAGCGCTTCACGAAGTATGAGAAAAATTATACCTTGCTGGAGAGGACCTGTTGTGCATTAGCTTGGTCTGCTCAAAGACTGCGCCATTATATGCTCCCACTGACTACCTACTTGATAGCCAGGATGGATCCCTTAAAATACATCTTCGAGAAGCCGATTCTGTCAGGAAAAGTTGCAAAATGGTAGATGTTGCTGACGGAGTTCGATATCATCTACAAGACCCAAAAGTCAGTGAAGGGTCAGGCGATAGCAGATCAGTTGGCTAGTTGTCCAGCTCAAACGGATAACCAGCCTCTTGAGACGCTATTCCCTGACGAGTCGATTCATGCGGTGGATGAAGAAAATGAGGAAACAGTTTGGAAAATATATTTTGATGGAGCAGTGAACTCTCGAGGGGCTGGAATCGAAGCCGTTCGGGTTTCTTCGGGCAAACAGCATTATCCAGTGGCTTCCAAGTTGAAGTTCCAGAGCACAAGTAATCGAGCTGAGTACGAAGCCTGTATTCTGGGACTCCAGTTGGCTGTCGATATGAAAATCAAAGAATTGCTAGTGTTCGAAGATTCTGAGCTGATAATCAATCAGGTGATGGATAAATATGCCACGAGAAATCCGACCTTGATAGCCTATAACAATCACCTCCTGGAATTGTGCGAGCAATTTACAATGATAGAATTTGAAAGCATACCGAGGCTAAAAAATGACTTCGCCGATGCCTTAGCTACCTTGGCATCTATGATATCTATCACTCGAGAGGATGCTGATATCATTCCGGTGGTAATCCGAGTTCAACGCCGACCGGCCCACTGCTGCCAGCTTGAATCTGAGCCAGCCAAAGACCCGTGGTACCATGACATAAAGAACTTTCTGAAAAATCAGGAGTATCCGGAAGGGGCATCAAGTGTTGATCGAAAAACCCTCCGGAGGTTAGCAGGCCAATTCTTCCTAAGCGGGGAGACACTGTACAAACGCTCCCCTGACATGGGCCTGTTGAGATGTGTTGGAGTCGAAGAGGCCATCCAGTTGATGAAAGAGGTCCATGGTGGCATATGTAGACCTCACATGAGCGGCTTCATGCTTGCCAAGAAGATCCTGAGGACCAGTCATTTTTGGCTAACGATGGAAAGCGACTGCGTGCAGTTTGTTCGAAGATGCCATAAGTGTCAGATTCATGGTGATCAAATCCATATCCCACCTTCGCACCTTCATTGCTTGGCGGCCCCATGGCCCTTCTCATTGTGGGGTATGGACGTGATTGGGGAAGTTACGCCTAAGGCGCCGAGTGGTCATCGCTTTATCCTGGTGGCAATTCATTATTTTTTCAAGTGGGTAGAAGTTGTTTCCTTAACCCGAGTGACTCAAAAGATAGTAGCTCGATTCATCAAAGAAAATATTGTGTCAAGATACGGTTTGCCGCAAACATTGATAACCGATAATGCTAAAAACCTGAAGGGTTCAGAAATACAGAAAATATGTCAGCAGTTCAAGATCGAGCACAAAAACTCAGCGCCTTACCGTCCAAAAATGAATGGAACAGTGGAAGCCGCTAACAAAAATATAAAGAAAATTCTCCGGAAGATGATTGACAATTATAAAGAGTGGGATGATATGCTGCCATATGCTTTGATGGCTTACCGAACCTCGGTTCAGACCTCGACAGGGGCAACCCCCTATTCTCTAGTCTATGGCACAGAAGCGGTGATACCAGCCAAGGTAGAAATTCCATCTCTACGAGTGCTCATAGAGGCCGTGCTTGATGAAACTGAATGGGTACAACGACGGTTGGACCAACTTTGTTTAATCGATGAAAAGCGACTAACAACGATATGCCACGGACAGTGTTACAGACAGAGGATTACTAGAGCTTATGATAAACGGGTATACCCTAGAGTCTTCAAGGTCGGTGAGTTAGTATTAAAGAAAATCTTTCATTTCCAAGATGAAGCTAAGGGTAAGTTCGCGCCAAATTGGGAAGGTCCTTTTGTTGTTCACAAGGTTTTGAGCGGTGGAGCGTTGATTCTCCAGGAAATGGATGGTGATGTATTTCCCGAGCCCCTAAACTCGGATTCTGTAAAGAAATACTTTGCCTAATAAATGTCCTTATTTTCTAAGTAAGTTTATTTCAATTTGTGATTATCTGTTGCTTCAAAAATAAAAATAAAAATAAAAAGGAAGAACAGTTAGATCACTCCTAGGGGCATTTTTGGAATTCCCACTACGGCTGATTTCCATTGACCGTAAGACTTTTCTGTGTTCAGAACTTGATGGATTTGAGCAAGAGTTGGAATCTGTGAAAAGGAACATCAAATATGGCTCAAATTTGCATTGAAATCATACTTGTCAGACAATCCGACTTGAAATCTCGCAGTCAACATATATGGTGATAAAGATACCTGTTTGGGGTAAGGTTTTACACGTTTTTCCCATATTTGGTTAAATCAGTTTTGCATGATTTGAAAAATACAAAGCAAGCAGGAGTATGTGATTCTCCTAAGCACGGAGGATGCCTAGTAGAAAAGAGAAAGTGAGAATCGGCGGGTGCAGAGAAATAAAGGCTGATAGGGATGTTTTCCAAAAAAAACAGACCCCGCCAACAACCCGGAGAAAACCTCCAGAAAGTACATCTCTAAGATTGACGGAAGGACGAGACGGAAAAATCTCCCGATACTATCCCGTGACCCGAGAAAGTCAAGTGCCATCAAATGAGGGATTGCGACGAAAAAGAGGGGACGGAATTGCGAGTCGTAAAGAGTGACAAGTTTTTCAAACTAAATTTTCGTGTTACATGTGTTTTTTGTTCAATTACAGGGTTTTCAAAGGACATGGAAGCATGGATTTCTCTCTCACAAAGACTTCTTACCTTCCGGTTCAAATTAGAAACTTTTATTGCTGAAAGTTCGAAAGCTCTAAATGAGCGTTCAGGTATGCGTTTTGCCCTGAAAAGGGCGAAAAGTGAACTACGCTAAACTTGATCCTCGGCATAATACTAAGGTACGCAGGCAATCTATAAATGTCCGGTCATCTGAGAGTTCGGCTGGGGCACATTTATATCTTTGCTCTCTCATTCTGGCTCAGTCACAAGTTGGGGCATATTTTATATTCTTGAACTTTCTTTAGGCCCCTGGTCAAGAGGGCTGGGGCACGAATAATTTTTATTACTCTAAACAATCCTCTAAACAGACACGTGTTCGTCATGAGTATCGTCAGGAGTCATTTTTTTACTCTAAATAATCTTCTAAACAGACACGTGTTTGTCATGAGTATCGTCAGGAGTCATTTTTTTTATTACTCTAAACAATCCTCTAAACAGACACGTGTTCGTCATGAGTATCATCAGGAGTCATTTTTTTATTACTCTAAAAGATCCTCTAAACGGACATTTGTTTATCATGAACATCGTCATGAGTCATTCTTTTATTTTTCTAAATGGACACTTGTTCGTCATGAGTCTTCTTTTATTACTCTAAACGTACGCTTGTTCGTCATGAGTCATTTTATTTTATTTGTTCTATTATTAGAAAATAAACTAAAAAAATAAATAAAATAAAAAAGGGACGATCAAAATGACGTGGTCTTTTATCTTTGTCAAGCAAGTGGAACTTGCATGACAAAGAGGGGCAGCTGTAGACACGGCATTTTGACCGCCTCGCAAAAAATTATACTTTATTTTATAGTTACCTTTATTTTATTTTTTTATTTATTTTGTTTTGATTGTACCGTATTTATGCGGTTTAATACTGCTAAATTAAGTTTTATTAATCTCTTAAGTAAATTAAATATTAGTAATTGATTTTTATTTTTTTGGTTTTGTAGATTTTTCGAAGTGGAATAAAAACGCGCTAATTCGGAACAAAATGGACAAGAAACAGACGAGAACGAGAGAGGCCTGGACTGAACGGGGGTAGGGAGTGCACAAAGGTCACACGTGCGACCAAAAACTGGTCGCACGTACGACCAGCTTAAAGCTGGCCGCACATGCGGCCAGCAAGGGAAAGGGGGCAGAAAGCCCCTTTTGGGTGCATCAAGTTTTGGTGCACCCAAAAGGGGGTGGGTGCACCAAATTTCGGTGCACCCACCCCCTTTTCCTTACCTTTTCGCACGCTTTTTGTTCGGAGGAGTTTCAGAAAATTTCCTATAAATAGAAGAATGCTCAGACAACTTAGAGGCAGAGGAATTTTTTCGCCAGAAGAAATTTTTTTTAAGAGGAATTTTTTGGGAAGGGAGAGGTGAAATCTGTAGAGAAATTTTGAAGAAAATAATATTATTTTCGTTTTATTGTAATTTTGAAGAAGAAAAATCTCCAAGAAGGTGGTAAATTTTCATCTGTTGTAAATCTTACTCTTATTTTTTTTTATAAATTGTTATTATACTAATTTTTTTTTTTTGTAAATTAGATTTTTTTATTATTATTATTTATTTATTTATTTATTTCGTTTTTTTTAATTTTTTTTTTATTTTTTATTTTATTTTATTTATTTATTTATTTTTATTTTATTTTTATTTTTTTTAATAATACGAGGTGGAAAACTTCTAACCTTCCATTGGAACGGTTTAAGTTTAAAATGAAATTACTCCCCTTGAGAAGTGTGTGTGTGTGTGTGTGTGTGTGTGTGTGTGTGTGCGGGTGTTTTATTTAATTTGTATTAAATATAATATGCTAACAAGATAAGGTGAAAAATTCCCAACCTTCCATTTGAACGGTTTAAATTTAGAAGGGAATTACTCCCCTCGATGCGTGTGTGCGTGTGTTTTATTTAATTTGTATTAAATATAATGTGCTAACAAGATAAGGTGAAAAATTCCTAACCTTCAATTTGAACGGTTTAAATTTAGAAGGGAATTACTCCCCTCGATGCGTGTGTGCGTGTGTTTTATTTAATTTGTATTAAATATAATGTGCTAACAAGATAAGGTGGAAAATTCCCAACCTTCAATTTGAACGGTTTAAATTTAAAAGGGAATTACTCCCCTCGATGCGTGTGTGCATGTGTTTTATTTAATTTGTATTAAATATAATGTGCTAACAAGATAAGGTGGAAAATTCTCAACCTTCAATTTGAACGGTTTAAATTTAGAAGAGAATTACTCCCCTCGATGCGGGTGTGCGTGTGTTTTATTTAATTTCTATTAAATATAATGTGCTAACAAGATAAGGTGGAAAATTCCCAACCTTCAATTTGAACGGTTTAAATTTAGAAGAGAATTACTCCCCTCGATGCGTGTGTGCGGGTGTGCGTGTGTTTTATTTAATTTGTATTAAATATAATGTGTTAACAGGATAAGGTGAAAAATTCTCAACCTTCAATTTGAACGGTTTAAATTTAGAAGGGAATTACTCCCCTCGATGCGGTTGTGCGTGTGTTTTATTTAATTTGTATTAAATATAATGTGCTAACAAGATAAGGTGGAAAATTCCCAACCTTCCATTTGAACGGTTTAAATTTAGAAGGGAATTACTCCCCTCGATGCGTGTGTACGGGTGTGCGTGTGTTTTATTTAATTTGTATTAAATATAATGTGCTAACAGGATAAGGTGAAAAATTCTCAACCTTCCATTTGAACGGTTTAAATTTAGAAGGGAATTACTCCCCTCGATGTGTGCGTGCATGTGTGGACGTGTGTTTTCTTTAACTCGTATTAAATATAATGTGCTGACAAGATAAGGTGAAAAATTCCCAACCTTCAATTTGAATGGTTTAAATTTAGAAGGGAATTACTCCCCTTGATGTGTGCGTGCGTATGTGAGCGTGTGTTTCTTTAACTCGTATTAAATATAATGTGCTGACAAGATGAGGTGGAAAAATTCCCAACCTTCCATCAGAACGGTCTAGGTTTAAAAGAGAAATCACTTCCCTCAAATGTGTGTATGTGTATGTGTGTATATGAGAAGGATTTAAAAATAAAATAAAAATATTCGGATTTAAATTTTAATTGGACTTAATCGGATAAGGTACCGTCTTTGGACGGGCGTCTTGGGGTGCTTGACACCTTCCCCGAGTGTAACTGACCCCCGAACTCTTTAAACGAATCTCTGATCAGATCATGTTATTTTAGGAGTCAAATTTTTACTTAAGCCATTTTTTTTAAATTGTTTTCAAAAAAGAAAAATATGGTGACCTAGCACATCATTTAAAACCAATGCTAGGTGGCGACTCCTTTTTTCTAAAACAGGCTTAAGTATATTTTAATGAGAAAATCGACGTTTTTAAAAATCCTTCTCATTTTACCAGCGCCAAGCATATATCTATATTTTTTTATTTTCTCTGGAAAATCGGGGCACGTTCACAAGTGAGTTGACCAATTGACTTAAATTTGATTGTTCTGTTATGATGATATTTTTGTTGAAATTTGGATACGGCTCAGTATGGCTACATTTTATTGGAAAGTGGATTTGAATAAAAATATTTGATTCATAAAATACTTTTATACTACGAAGACAGTACGCCAATAAAAATAATTTAGGTAGATATTGGTCAATTACTAACGATTGGTAGAAGCGGAGCATTGGGTCATTGTGGAATTATCGGCTGCCAATTATTATTTTGAAATGTTAATTTGAATTTTTTAGCTTAATTGGTGTTGTAGAAATACGAGTTAGGGTTTTATGTAATAATTTTATATACATTTCACGTGAGTATTGAATTTCGTATTGAACTCGTTATGTTACGTGACTTTGGAGACGTAATTATGTGATTTGAGATGTATTTGATTTTTATAGTTTGACACGTATTTAGGTGTTTCGATACATATTCCTATGGTGGAGACGTATTTATGTGGTTCAGTGACATTTATGTGTTTTGATGGGTATTTATATGATTTTGACGTATTTAGGTATTTTGAGACGTATTTATGTGTTTTTGTTACTTGTCAGGCAAGTCCTGTAGGGTGGATATATTATATATATTGTTACATGTCAAGTAAGTCCTACAGGGTGGATATATTATATATGTTGTTACATGTCAAGTAAGTCCTGCAAGGTAGATATATTATATATGTTGTTACCTGTCAGGCAAGTCCTGCAGGGTGGATATATTATATATGTTGTTACCTGTCAGGCAAGTCCTGCAGGGTGGATATATTATATATGTTGTTACCTGTTAGGCAAGTTCTACAGGGTTGATATATTTTATATATTATATATGTTGTTACCTGTCAGGTAAGTCCTGCAGAGTGGATATATTATATATATTGTTACATGTCAGGCAAGTCCTGCAAAGTGGATATATTATATATGTTGTTACATGTCAGGCAAGTCCTGTAGGGTGGATATATTATATATGTTGTTACCTATTAGGCAAGTTCTACAAAGTGGATATGATAACTCCCGATCGTAAGGTAAAATGATCATATGGCTGACAAGGAAGTTTATTATTTTATTATATACAAGTGAGTTAACCAGATGATTTAAATTTGATTGTCCTGTTACGATGATATTTTTGTTGAGATTTGGATACGGCCCAGTGTGGCTACATTTTATTGGAAAGTGGATTTGGATAAAAATACTTGATCCATAAAATGCTTTTATACTACAAAGACAGTACGCCGATAAAAATAATTCAGATAGATATTGGTCAATTACTAACGATTGGTAGAAGTGGAGCGTTGGGTCATTGTAGAACTATCAGGAACCAATTATTATTTTGAAATGTTAATTTGAATTTTTGAGCTTAATTGGTGTTGTAGAAATGCGAGTTGGGATTTTATGTAATATTTTTATATACATTTCACGTGAGTATTGAATTTCGTATTGAACTCGTTATGTTACGTGACTTTGGAGACGTAATTATGTGATTTGAGATATATTTAGTTTTTATAGTTTGACACGTATTTAGGTATTTCGATACATATTCCTATAGTGGAGATGTGCTTATATAATTTGATACGTATTTATATGGTTCGGTGACATTTGTGTATTTTGAAGGATATTTATATGATTTTAACGTATTTAGGTATTTTGAGATTTATTTATGTGCTTGAGAAATATTTATGTGTTTTCAACGTATTGCGAAAAAATTTATTATTTGAAATTTGAATTGTTTAATTTTATGAAAAAATTTACGGGATTATTAAAAGTTTAATGTGAATATTGGAGATAGTCATTTTTAGTCTCACAGGACAGTTCATTAGGAATTTGGGTTATCTACTGGTTATACTATTGGTTGCGAATATGTTGATTTCGAATGTCGGATGAAATTGGTAAATGTTGGTTATGAGATATAGCAGTAGACTTGAAAAATCATGCCAAGTGGAAAATTATTGAAGTCGTAGACCTGTTGAAAATGAGATAGACCCCAATCCAAATAAAATTACCGTGATATTTTAAAATATATTTGCTGGTCGTATATATTTATTATTATTTTTATCAGAGTAGCGCAATGGAAGCAAAGTGTTACCGACCAAAGTGCACCATGTCGATATAATGTTGGATATAATATGGGCCACTACGAATGCGGATGTAGCGATGAGTGAAATGAATTTTGACGGTTGTAAATTATGGGTGACTTTCGGTTATGAGACAGTACATAAAGAACTATTGTTCTAGAATCAAGTGTGACTAACATTACCGTATGGTGCGTTCTTAATTATTATTATTTTGAACGAAATTTCGAAGACAAAATTTATTTAAGGGGGGTAGATTGTAATACTCCAAAAATTTATTTTTTTGAAAAAATATATATTATTCTAATATTTTTGGAGGACGGTTTTGTAAATTTGCGATACAAATATATACTTGATAATCTTTGAAGTTGAATGTTAAATTTATATTTTTAAAAAATATTATTTTATATAAATTTGATATTTTTGGGATTTATTTTGTAAATTTATAATATAAATAATATTTTATAATTTTTGGGAATTCAATGTTTATTTTAAATTGATTTTAGAAATTTTGAGGCTAATATATTATTTAAAATATATGTTTAAGAATTTTAGTATATAATTAATATTTATTTTGTTTTAAAAGGGATTTTAAAGTAAATAAGCAAATTATTACTATCACTTATCAACTTCTCATTATGCAAAAATTTGTATATATGTAAGTGTTTAGGAACTTGACGCGTATTAGTCATATTTAATATCAATTAAACACTTGTGTTTACTATATATATATATATATAAAAGAATGGTGGGGAAGACCTTTCACGCCTATTCATATATATATATATATATATATATGACAATACATTACATTTACGGAGAAGAAAATAGATACATTTATATATATATATACACGTTGAGTCCGGTTTGGATTTCGACTTCGAATTTCAGGTAGAATTTCTAATTCTTTTAATACATGTATTTAATTTTTCTATTGTGTGATTTATATTATTATTGTTGTTGAATTTTTACTGTTAAATTTTATGAAATAATTATAACTATGTAAAAATTATGTGAAAACTCTGTCAATGTGTTTTATGTGTCGTGTTAATTAAATTCGCGTATTAGAGGGGTTAAAGTTCTACTGAGTATTGGCTCACAATCCCACAATTTTGATTGCAGGCCCGGTGGAAGCGAAATGGAGATACAAATTTAATCGAGAATACTCCTCTCAACTCTCCCTACCCACTCCATTATATCCTCCTCCAAGTTGATAACTATTTGAGAAAAAACCAAAAAAAATTATACCACTTAGTCTTCCTTTTCTTTTTGCCGTTAATCAGATACATTTCCTATCATTTTACAGTTGTTGAAACAACAATATTATTGACAATAATTCTTTCAAATTAATTATACTTCAATTAAATGACACAAATACCCTTTCTTAATTTAAGTAGTTGGACATAAATACCTTTCTTGTTTTTTCTCCTCATTTTTCCTCACTCTCTCTCTCACTCTCTTTAGATCTCACGTAATCATGAATCATTCCAACAATCATGAATCATTCCAACTTACAAATGTAGAAGCAATTTTCATGAAATGGGTTCATAAGATCTTCACTCCCATGCATTGTTCATGCTTGTTTCACTCTCTCTGTGGACCTTTCTCTCCATAAACCCACCTTCTCTAGTCTCTGTCTAGTCCCTTTTCTATTCTCTTTCTAGAGTTTTCTCTCTTACTCTATCTCTACACATCTCAGACAATGATGAACCAGTTCAACATATAACTGTGCAAACAATTTTCATGAAATGGGTTCATGCTTTTTTGCTCTCTCTAGACTTTTCACTTTCTAAACTCCTATCTTTACTCTCTCTCTAGAGCTTTCTCTCTAAAGACCAAAAAAGCCATTAACTCAAAGATCTAATCCTCCTTGGAAATGTAAAGGGTAAATTGGTCATTTTAATTGGGGCTTTTTAGTTGTATAAAATTTTCACAAAAAGATAAGGATATTAGAGTCCTTTTACACACAAAAAAAGGGGTCAATAGGATTGTCTGGTATTTGTAAAATGATAAGAAGATATCTGGTTAACAGTAAAAAAATAAGGGAAATAAGTGGTGTAAACCTTAAAAAAAATCTAACTCAGATAAGCATTTATAAACAAGGGGTGGCACTACAAAACGGAAACGAGGATGCCACCATGTCTTTATGTCACCGTGTATAAACGGGGATTCTATCCCAATTTTTTGATAATTTTTAGTTTTGAATAGAAATTAGGGTTGCACCAGCTTTTTGGTAAAAACAATGTCCACCCCCGTTTTATAAGGCAAATATATATATATATATATATATATATATATATATATATATATACTGTTTTTCAAAACAAGATGATATTGTGAGAGAAAAAAAATGTTTTCTTCATAATTTCCAAATGGCATCCCTCTGGAACAAAAAGGAGGTCCAAATACTCACCAACATGGTTGCATCTCTAAATCGATTCATCGCACATGCTTCTAATTGGTGCCTCCCATTCTTCAAGGGGCTTGAAGGGAATAAAAATTTCACATGGATAGAAGAATGCGAGGCGATCTTCCAAGAGTTCAAGACTTACCTCACCTGGGCACCCCTGCTCAGCACCCAGAAGGGCAAAGGATTTACGCCTGTACTTGTCGATTTCATGAATTTTCAAGATACTCAAACTTTAGGGTAAATTTTGATTTTCTTTCAAAACACTTTGATTTCAATTGATATTCTCAAAATCAACTTTTGAAATTGAAATTGATCAATTAAAACGTAATATATTTTTTATAATTTCTTTTAATTTGATCAATTAGCCCAAAAAATAATTTTTATAAAATTTTAATTTTGACCCCAATTTTTTTTGACTTTCCAAACCTCAATTGGAGTCTCGATTTGAGTTTTCCTACAATTAATTTTATTCTTAAAGATTTTAATTTGAAAAATAGAACCCCAATTGGCCCTTTGAATGTCGATGTAGTTGTTTATAATTCCAATTGAACCCCTAAACTTTCTAACTTCAAATTTTATCTTAAATGCTCTATTCGGGTGCTTGAGTAGGATTACAAAACTTCCATTAAAGTTAGTTTGGCCTAAATTGGGCATTTCAAAGGTCAATTTAGGACCTCTGTGCTCTGAATTAACATTTCAAATTTTCAATGTAGTCGCAAATTTGTTGAATTGAAAAGAATTTTCAATGGACTTCCAAATGGTCCAATTATGGTTCAAAATCCTTGATTGGGCACATTTTGACTTAATTGAACTTTTGAAGCATTAATATAAAATCTTGAGACTTTAAATTTATTATTTTAAATTTCTAATTTAGCCCTTAAAATTTTCAATTGCAGCTTTAGCACTTAAATTAATTCCTGAAACATTCAAATGGGGACCTCCCATTTAAACTCAAATATTTTCAAAATTCATGAAAAAACGACTTGGCAATTTTTTTTTAAAAAAAAAATATTTTAGTAACATGTCATATTTTGTCGGTAAAATATGTAGTGTCTATAAAGGAATATAACCAACAATATCAGGAATAGGCATCTACAAACACAATGTAATAATCATATCCCATAAAGAGAGTGATAGGGAATCGTCCCTAAGTGTACAAGTTGAAAGCAACAATTCACTTGAGAAGATGAAACAAGAAAAGGTAATTTGTGTTTGATCTTGATACTTGTTGCTTTGATAGTTGTCATCACGTCGATAATAACAATCTAGTGCATTGTGATTTTGTTTGCCACAAATCTGGCAATAAATCCTCTAGTCACCAACATTCTGACTACGGTTGTTCTGTAGAGTTCCCTTTGATTATTATTTTTGTTTCCACTCCCAAAATTTTGGCAAACAGGATTCTGTTTTTGTTCCCTTTCCCAAAATTTTGGAAAACATGTTTGGTTACTATTTCTATTCCCGCTCCAAAAATTTTAGAAAACACATTTTTGTTCCCGTTCTCAAAATTTTGGAAAATACGTTTCTGTTCCCAAAATTTAGGAATAATTTGAGAGTAATTCCTAAATTCCTTAAAAATCTGAAAAATAAAAAAAATGTTGATTCTTATTCACTCTGACAAAACTATTTCCACCACTAGACGACCACCATACATTTAAAAAAAAAAGAACAAATATTACAAACAAACATGTTTCTTTTTTATGTTATCATAAATTAAAAGAAGCAATTTCAAGACAATAGTCGTTACTAAACATGTTTTTATTACCGAAATATTTCAAAATAGAAACAGAATTCTCATCCCGGTTTATTGGAAAAAGAACAGAAAGCAAAAACAAACCAAACGCCACCTAAGCAACCTCCATTGTAGCTTTTGTTCTATCCCCCCATAAAATTCTCCATTCTCATTTTTTTTTTTTCCCATATTTTAATTCATTTTTACAAATTTAGTATTGAGTCGATATCAAAGTAATAACTAAGAAATTAATCAAAAAACAGAGGAAAAAATAGGGGAAAAAAATGATGTGCAAGTTAGTTAGTGTAGGAACCCAAATGACCTAAATCAATCTCAAAGGACGCCTTGGAAGAAGAGGATTATGACATAAATATAGCTCAGGATCAGCTAACACAAGCAATGTGGAATTCAACACGCCCTTCACACATAGGATAGACTTTGACAAACCACTACAAACGGATATCAGAGGCCCAACATCAATGTGGGATTCAACGCTCCCCTTCAAACGCATGATGGACTTTGACAAACCATTAAGAACGGATATTGGGACCCCCAATATTGATGTCGAATTCAACACGCTCAACAACAGACAAAAAATTTGTCTTTGATACCATGCAGGAACCCAATGAGCCAAACTCACTCTCAAAACACGCCTTGCAAGAGAAAAATTACCCTAAATTTTATATATAGCTCAGTGACGTGGGATTCAACACATTTTACCTTTCTCATACTCTCAATAGTGTGCTCTCTCTCAACGATTCTAACAAGTATGAAGAAAATACAATATTTTTTGGCTTTGTTGTTCCAAAAAAAAAAGAGAGAAAATAATGTAATCAAAGATTCAAAATCCAAAGAACCATACATCCCAAAAAGTATAAAAAGATCAATCAAATAAAACCTCATTTATTTCCCCAAAAAAGGTAAAAATATTACTTAATAAATATACACATATATATATACACAACATCTTCTCACCGGTAGGAGAGCGAAAGCCAGGGGTGTTCTAGTGCCTCCCTTGCCGTGGGGCGTCTGTGGGGATCGATCTCAAGCAATTCCCTTACGAAATTAATGAAATACTCATCAGAAACCTGCAGCTGATCCTCCAATGAACACTCTTCCGGGATAATGTATTCCACTTCATTAGTTTCCTTCAAAAAAAAATTAGAATTAGTGTTTCTGTTCCTGGAAAATTCAGAACGTTATCGTGAAAACTGGGACAATTTTTTTTTATTTCTGATCTATTCCCTGAATTTTCTTCAAAAAATATGGGAACAGAAAAGAAAAAGATTTTTTCCCTCCTGCATTGGGGTTTCTATTCTATGTAATCTGGAAACATAAACAGAAATCTAGAAACAAAAATGCTACAAAGAGGCGTCGTTATTTTCAAGACTATTTCTTAGAATTTCCTTCAGCTAGACTTTCCATTATTTTTCACACAATTTGGCTTATAAAAATGAGATTGGTAGAGACTAAGGTGTCGTTTGTTTAGAGTTTCTGATTCAAGATTTCTGTTTCTGTTCCCAAAAAATTAGGAACATAATCATGAATACTGGAACAAAAAAACTATTTCCGTTCTATTCCCAGAATTTTGTTCTAAAAAAGTGCGAACAACAACACAGAGACATATTTTGTTTCTTTTTTCTCCTGTATTTAGATTTCTGTTCCAAGAAATCTGGGGACATAAAACAGAAATCTGGGAACAAAAACAGTAAAAACAAACGACACCTAACTAACCTCGTTTACATGATAAAGATCATATTCTTCCGTGAAATACTTGTGGGTTTCTTTTCCTCTCATCAGAAACTCAATGTCAATCGGACCAAGCATTCCAATCATGCGCGCCAATATAAATTCAACTGCTTCATTTGGAAAAAGCACCTGGTTAATACAAATTATACGGGTTAGAAACTCGGGGGGGGAAAAAAAAACAAATTATAAAAGATTCCTTACAATTTTCAATTAAACCGTCCAAAATGGGAGTAAATGAAACATGGAACAAAAACAAAAAAGTGATCTGTTCTATTCTGATCCATGCAATTTATTCGATAAAATCTAGAAACAAAACAAACCAGATTATTTTGTTCCATCTTTTTTCTTTTCCTTGCATGTTCCAAGTTTTCTAAGAACAGAAACAATAACAAAACAAAAACACTGACCAAGGCCCAGTGTTTCTGTTTTCTTTTTCAATAAAAAAGGGGGGGGGGAACAGAAACAGAAGTATTGAAAAAGAAGAACTTTTTCTGTTCATCTCCCAGATTGTTTGAACAAGTTTTTCAGGATGAAACAAATTGTTCACAGATTTCTGTCTCTATTCTAAGATTCCTAGAAATAGAAACAGAAATACAGGAAAAGAAATGTTTGACAAATGGCACCTCATGTTTCTGTTACCTGCCAAAAAAAATGAAATATGGGGCGAAAATGTTTTTGTTTAGCTCCAAGAGTTTTAGTTTATGCAAACAGAATATAATAGCTCCCAGATTTCCGTTTTCATCCCAAGCTTTATGGGAGCAAAACAGAAATCTTTGGAACATAAACACAAAAACAAACTCCACCCGAATGACACCTAAAAAACTTACTTCCCCAGAACACAGCTCAGCCAAGATACAACCAAGGGACCAGAGGTCGATCTTCTGGTCATACGGGAGGCCCAATATGACTTCAGGAGCCCTATATGATCGAGATTGTATGTAGAGATACAAGTTGTCTGTCAGAAAACAACTGCTCCCGAGATCAATAATCTTAATCTCACATCTTCTTACACTTTTCATAAGAATATTCTCAGGCTTTAGATCACAGTGAATGATTCCCAATTCGTGTAGGTAATCCAATGCCTCCAAACATTGCCGGGTTATCACCTAAGTAAATGCACAAATAACAACCATTTTATAGTTCATTGCACAATAGCTGTAGAAACCCAATGGGCCTAACTCACTCTCAAAAGATGCCTTGTAAAATGAGGATTGCTTTAGGCTTTATATATAGCTCAGGATTAGGTAACACAAGCAATGTGGGATTCAACATGCCCCCTCACCCGCAGGGTGAATTTTTAGACAAACCAATGCGAACGGATATCGAGAAAAGGGCCCAACATCAATGTGAGATTCACGCTCCCTCACGCACAAGGTGAACTTTTTGACAAACCATTGCGAACAGATATCAGGGAGCCCAACATCGATATGGGATTCAACACACCCAACATCATATAAGAGTGATGACTTTGATACCATATAGAAACCCAATGGTCTTAACTCACCCTCAAAAGTCGCCTTGTAAGATGAGGATTGCCCTAGGCTTTTATATATAGCTCAGGATTAGGTAACACAAGCGATGTGGAATTCAACAGTGGCGGATTAAGAAATTTGATAGAGAGGGGCTGAATGAAAAAATTTAGAGGTATAAATGTAAATCAAAGGGAGCCTTATTGATCACAAACCTGCAGTCTCCTCATTGTAAAATAAGGCTCTCCACCAGATTCTCGATTATACTTTTGAAATTCATATAAGTTTGATCGCAGGAGCTCAGAAACAATGAAGAGATGCTCCTGCAGAGCGGGAAATGGAAATAAAGATTTGTGATCTCCAAGGTTAGCATATTATCAAAAAGTAAAGCCAATTATTATTACTTTTTTCTTTGTGTATACCTGAAAGTAGAAGTAATCATAAAGGCGTAAAATGTGGCGTTCATCACCAGGATCGTGCCTGTTTACAAATTTCAAAAGTTTGATTTCGTCTAGACTCTGATCAAAGAAATCCTTGTTGTTTTTTATGATCTTCAAGCAAACATCAATTCCTGTCTGAAGATCGTGTGCCTGAACAACTTCACTGAATGCAGCTGAACCCAAGTGTTCCTGTACATAATATCGGCCGGCAATGATACTATTTAGAACAATGGGTAGATCCTTGTGTTCTTCGAAACCAGTCCTGTGGATGGCATAATATATGAGTATAATTGTGTGATAAAAATGAGCCTGCAAAAACATAAGCTCAAAAGCTCCATTAAAAGATAGAAACCACACCAGAATCAATTAAAACTTTAGAAGAGGCAACTATAATAAGAGTAAGGTGTCATTTGTTTAGTGTTCCTGTTCCCACAAATTTGTTCTAAAAATCTAGGAGAAAAACAGAAATAGAATTTTATTACTCCCATATTTATGTTTCTGTTGCCAGACAGAAACAAAGGAAAACAACAAACGCCACCTCAGTGTTTTGGTTTTTATTCGCAAAAACATGGAACAAAAATAGAAAAACAAATTCAAAACAAAAAAAAAAATATCTATTTCTGTTCTGATCTCTAAATTTGTTCCAAAAATCTGAGATCAGAACAAAAACTGTTTTTATTTTTTCGTAGAATGAATTCAATATCAATGTATGTAATTCCATAGGTTGAGCAGGTAAAACAAACAAATACCTGTTTCTTCTATGAATGATTCGCAGGTTAAACAGTTCATATTCATCATCTTCTGTGTTAAAAAACTCAGCGGAAGAAACAGCAGCCTCTTCATATGCAGCAGTCGCAGGCTTGTTCAGTTCTCCGACCACTTCTTCATCGTCTGCACTTCCTTTATTGCCATTGCCATTTGATTGCAAAACTCTGTTGACAAGAACATTCTTAAAATCTCCAACAAAATCACACATAGAACTTCTTACAGGAGAGTAATTACATCCATTATCAGACACATGTTTCAGTGCAAATTCACACTCCGTGGATTCAACTTTCCTAGACCCGTATTCGCAATCAATTCCATTATTTTCTCCGGATTTTAGGCAACCATGATCTAATCGGTCCTCAACGTAAAATTTTGTTGATTCAGCACCACAAACATGAAATGGGGACGAGCAACTCTTCACTTTTTCGTCCAAATTATCATGATCGATTACTTCTTTCTTCTCCTTCTCATGAGTCATTATGAACTTGTCCTCAGTCTGACCGCAAAACGACTCTGAGATGGCAAAGCAAGGAGGCATATCATGGTCGTGATCGTTCTCCTCGAAGCAACACAGGTCACTTTCCATATCATAATCGTAATAATCCTTTGCTGTACCAAATTGAGACAATCTATCTGAAGAAGATCGTGGACTAGTTCCCTCGCCAGTGTAAATTCCATATGTATTTTTCAATTCTGCACGAATTAAATTAAAAATATTGTGTTCTAAATCAAAGAAATTATGAAATTATGAAATCATATATATATATATATATTCTTTATCATACATCTACATATATGAGATCAAGCTCAAGCTATCATCACTGGCTAAATTATACAAGAAGAATCAGCAGGAGACCAGTGACTTTGAGAAAACGTATTTGATTATTTGAATAACTAATGAGAAATACTAAATAGCTAAAAATTGCGAAGAAGGTAGTGATTACATAAACAGATACAATAATCAATATTACAATATAGAATTAATCTCGCCATTTGATTGGGGAAGATTGCGTTTCTGAAACTATCAAAGTATTTACATATACAAACATCGATCGTGTATATATAAGTGTGTGTGTGCAGTATTCAAGTAGAAGAGTTAAAGGTTACCTGAAGAACACAAATCAGTAATTGAAGAAACCAAGCTGAGAAACTCATCACCAGAAGAAACAGAGCTGGATCCAACACTTCCAATACCCTCCTCTGCCTCGACAACCTCCTCCGTCGGCTTACGTTTCAAAGAAGGAATCCTCAATGGCCGGGGCGGCGGAAACACGGGGAACATAAACCTCTCGAAATCACACGAATTCACCTTCGATTTCTCCGAAATATCCTCCTTGAGTGCCGATTCCGACCGCGATAGTCCGTTCTTCCTGAGGAATTCACACACGGCTTCGATTTCGGAGACGTCCATGCCGATTCCGATTCCCCGCCGGTGCTCGACCAAAAAAACAACAGAGACGATTCAGAAAAACGCCGGAGAGACAGGGATCGGTGAATCCATGGTAACGAAAGCGATGGGGAATACGAGAGGCGGAGAGAGGGAATCGATACGAGATTTGGATTTTGCATGCCTGTAGAATGTTGATATGTATAGAGAGAGAGAGAGTAGAGAGAGAAAAAGGGAGGGAGAAAACGAGATGGGGTAGTCACTCACTCATCTCCACTGAAGGCTGAGGCCAACAACGGGAAGGAGGGGAAAAGAAAGCGATCCTAACACCAACTTTAAAATGTGGGGCCCGTTCTGGGTGGGGCTGAGAAAAAGTCTTTTTGCCTATTGGGCCCACGTTGGTAGGTATTCTTTTTTTTCTTTCCAATCCTTTTTCTTTTTCTTTTTTTAATTAATTAATTAAAATTAATTATGCATATAATATAACTAACTTAAAAATAGATATCATATAATATTTGGTTTGATTAAATGAATGTATTTAATAAAATACTTAATTCCAGCACTAACAAACTTACAGCTCAAATTTTGTAAACAGGTATCACTTTTTTATTTTTTTTATAAATTTCTGATATCCGATAATCACATTGAGTTTTGACTAATTCAGATCGAGGCGGGTCAGATCACAAGGGCGGGAAATATCTCCCTATCGAGTTTTAACACAGTTGCATTTCCAAATCTCGAACTAAAGACCTTGGTTAAATTAGAACAGCCCCTCACCAGTTGATATATGCGCTCGGTGATAAACCCATATCACTTTTGAAGATTTAATTTTCACTTTAATTAAACAAATCCTAAATTTGTAAATAATTTTTTTTTTTTTTCCTATTATTGACATGCAAACCTTTTTCATTGTGTGAGCTTTTTCCTTCTACTTCTTCTTCTTCATGTTTCCAAAAAGTAAAGAATTATGTGTTGGCTTTGGGTGTTCTTCTTTAAGGCTTTCTTCAGCTTTTTGTTAAAGCTCCTAATGAGATCACAACGTTCACATTCAAATTATATTAATAATTTAGCAAAATATATATATATATATATATAATGTTTCACATTTGCATGACCAATTTCTAACTATTTGGAGTAGTTTTAATAGGAGAGTCAAGGCGGTTACAGAAACGCATTTAGTAAACACGTTTCTGTTTTTAAAATTTTAGGACTAATTTCTGATTTTCTTAAAAATTTGAAAAAAAAATAAAAATATTGATTTCTATTCATTCTTATAAAATTATTCCTACTACCACTCTACCGGCCGTCACCACCCGACCGCCAGCCACCATATATTTAAAGGAAGTAAAATAAAAGAACAAAAGTTGCAACCAAACAGGTTTCTTTTATTCTATTCACATGAAAACATAATCGAGAATGGAAATAAAAACGTCTCTGTAGAAGGCGATTTTGATTTCATTAGAACGCAAAGACAAGCTTAATTTGGATAGAGAATTGGTGAAGGTTTGATATCCTATCATCCTCTAGGACCTCTTGTCTCTAACACTACAAATTGAATAATTTAGATAACAATGTCTCTGGACATCTCTACGCAAACCCCAAGTCCGAATTTTGTGCTGGAGCTGAGCAACAACCGTGAAAAAACTAACAATTTGAACGTCACTCAATATTTCTATCATTTTCGTCGTTGTCTTTCCCCTCAGATAATCTGCCATCAGTACCAATGACTCCATGGATAACTTTAACCTCTCATTTGTTGTTGCCTCCATGTCTATACCAGTCTCTTTTAATTCTCTCGCGGCCAATATCATCCAAGGGGTTACCTGTAAAAAATATTGATTTAAATCACAA
Source organism: Eucommia ulmoides (assembly GCA_016647705.1). Classification (NCBI taxonomy): domain Eukaryota; kingdom Viridiplantae; phylum Streptophyta; class Magnoliopsida; order Garryales; family Eucommiaceae; genus Eucommia; species Eucommia ulmoides. The sequence goes on along the minus strand of CM028336.1, from coordinate 9,336,127 downwards.
CTTTTATGGTCTAGAGTTGTAATTTAAGTTTAAGAATACCACTTCCTCTTGAACCCTCGCGAGCTCCTCCGACAGCTCTCGCTCCGCCGCCTTGACCTCCGCCGTCAAGTCCTCAATCCGCCGCTTCTGTTCCTCGGTCAAATCCTCCACCGCGTTCGCGACGATCCGGAACGCCAGCGAAGGCCTGAAACCGCCGATCCAGAGGAAACTCCGTTCGAAAGAGCTGAACCAGGTAGGCGAGAGAGCAAGGAAGACGTCCTCGCGGACGACCCTCGATTTGGCCTCGTAGTACTCGGCGTAGTGCGCCATGACTCGATCGATCAACTCCTTTCGATCGTCTCCTCCGCTACCGCGATTCGATTCGATGAGTTCTTGGCGGAATTGCTCTTGCCGGATCAGCCATTGCTCGAAGAAGGTCTCGAATCGGCTTGCACGGAAGGTGTTTGTTTCAAGTTCTGTGTGAGCCATGTCGAAATTAAAACCGTTTGTTCTTCAAAATTTTCAAATTCGTGGATTTCGTGGGTTGTGGAAAAAGTAATTGGCGCGATTATATAGTTCAATTTTGCCTATGGATTAAGAATTAGGGATTTTCGGCAGCATATCCTGACAAATGGAGGAGATAGGCCCACTTCTTCGTGCGAAGCAACAGTGCCCCTTCCACATACCCGATGGACCTTTAGATGTTTCTGCAATGGCGGTCCGCGCCAGTCCAGGCAACAGAAAACGGCGCGCATCCGCCTCTCTTGTGCGGCGGCGGGAAGCGGACAAGATACAGATGGAAACACTTGCATGGTGTTCTGTAATGTGGTGTAGTTCAGTCTGTTGCTTGATCCTCGTGTAGTTTTCTAGGTATTTTGCCGCAATTTTTTTGTTTATTATTTCTCTCGTCTTTATTCAAGCAATTTCTTAAATTTTTTTGTCCTATCTAATTTCATGCAAAATTGAATATAAAATTTAATTTTACCTATTTTTTAATATATCTTGTTAAATTAAATATTAAAAATTTAATTTCCAAATCTATTACAAGTAGAAATGAGTAAATTGTAACTTTCAAAATAAATGAGAAAAATATAATTATGTAAAAAAATTAAAAGGCAATTTACAATTTATATGGGAAGACTAGTTATTGGATACACAAAAAGCTACCACGTTTGCTCTCTGATAATGTTGGAAAATCTAAGATGTTCACAATTCTCAATTTACTGATTAATATTTGTAAATTTTTTTAAAAAAATATTTGGGATACATGTATGATATCGACCAAATATCATATAACATTAGAATAAGTTAATCAGGAATTGAATGATATATTATAATAATATATTGAAATCTGAAAATCGTTATATTTATAAACTTTGACCTTACACGAATTTCATCATTCTCGCTATATTTTGACTAATCAACGTCTTCAAAATCTTTCTGATCTCTGACGTACTTATGAGTATTAGAATAATACTCTTGGCCTTATTTTACACCAAGTAATTCTCGTTGTACCAGTCTACCAGATCTCTCATCGGCCTATATGTTTCAAGCCCGCATTCAGTTATCTCTATTCTCATACATAGGCTTACTTATTCAAGCCGATCATCAAATATTCAATTATCTATATTGCATACGGACTCGGGCTCACTACTTTTCATCTGTTGTATCTACCTCGTAAATCGTAGATAAAAATCACCCCCATCACTCTCTCATTATATAACTGGTGAGTTGGGCACACTCAAAGTGAGAACGATAAAAATAATAAAACAAATTATAATTTAAATGTTTTACGATAAGAGCATTATAGCTATTTTACATGTTATACTGGGAAAAAATATATTATCCTTTGACATATAGTATGAACTAGTTTTAGGCCCGTGCTGAGCGCATGTTTCGAAATAATTTTTATGTGAATTTTATTTGATTATTTAAATGTAATTTATATTTATTGATTTTCAAAATATATTTTTTATTAGTTAGTGGGATTTGTATTGTTTTTATTTTATTTTATTGTATGAGTGAACTATGTATTATTTTGGAGTATTTAAAATATTTATTTTTTCTATTTTGAAATATTTGTTTTCAATTAGTATTATTAACATTTAATTTTAGGTGTTGGAATTAAGAGTATTGTTTAATATTTGATGAAATGATAAAATTTTAGTTTAATATAATTTTAATTTTAAAAAAACGTAAATGTTCAAATTAATTTTTGTAATTTTAGTATTCTTAAAAAATATGACATTTTAGTAAAATTATGTGTAATTATTTCAGTTTTTTTTTTTTTAACTGATACTACAATTTTAATTAAACATAATTTGAATTTTAAAGAGATATATATTAGCGATTTAATTTTTGTGTTTTATTGCTTTTTTAAAAAAAAAAAATAGTAAATTAATGTTAATATAATTTTGGTTTTTGATTTCATTTTTTCAGATATATTTTGTATTTGTTTTATTGATAGGTATCTTGTGGTCCATTCGAATAAGAGGGTAATATATTAATCTTGAATAATAATGAGAGATGAGTGATTAGTATTAGATATATAGAAGTGATTAAGGTTTAATCAATTTTGTATCCCATTTCACTTGAGTGGTTGTCAAGTAGCCTTTTTCCAACATTGTAAAGTGAAATGATGCCTTAAAATAAAGGATAATGACTATTAGTGATTGCAATTTAAAAAAAAATCATGTTCGCTTAATACATAAGTTTTAATTTACTCCTTTAAATTAATTTTTACTTGAGTTGTAATCTTGTATGTGCAGGGCTTAATACATAAATTTTAATTTACTCCTTTAAATTAATTTTCACTTGAGTTGTAATCTTGTATGTGCAGGAATTGCAGGAGAATTTTGGTAAATAAATTTATAATATTATAGTGAATATTAATTATATATAACAAATATAAGTTACAATTTAATAATTAAAAATAATGATATTTTTTGTCCTAAGTTTGTTTAATATGGATCCTCGTATTTAAAAATAGACAGAGTGACTACCTCACATTTTATTTTTATTTCAATTTAGACCTTTAATTAAGTTTTCTGTTAATTAATATTAAATTATATTTACACTCATTAAAATTTTTAATTGGGATTATTTTATTTCCTATCTAAAACTTAAGAGTCTATATTTTTTTTTTCTTCTATCTTCTTCATTTCAGCCCCAACCCCATCCCCGGCTAGCCAACCCCCACCCCTGCTCCATCTCGGGCGACCCACGCCCCACCCCTGCTCCATTCCATGGGTTTGCTTCTGATCCAACGATAAATTTCAAACACTTCCCCTCATTTCACTGCTCCCTCACTTTCTTCATTTTTTCCTTCTCTATCGCCAATCTCACTCTTCTCTCCCGCTCCCTTCCGGTATTCAATCACAAAAGCCTTTTGCATTGCTTTTGTTCGCACGTTCTTCAGCGCGTTTATGCCATGTTCTTGATCCTGAATTTTGATTGAGTTGAAGGCCACATGAAGTGACCTAATTTTTGTGGTTTGAAATTGAAAATCAATTGGTTGTGTTTTTTTAAAATAAAATGAAATTGTAACTTGAAATTGCAGAGGTTTGAGAGAGAAAGAGAGGATGGTTTCTGGATCGGGAATCTGCGCGCGGCGGGTAGTGGTTGACGCCCGCCACCACATGCTTGGCCGTCTAGCGTCGATCCTGGCCAAAGAACTCCTCGATGGACAGAAGTAGTGGTGGTTCGATGCGAGGAGATCTGCCTCTCTGGTGGATCTGTCATCAGAGTTTGGATGGAACCACCATGACACCATTAGGGAGCTGGAGAAGAAGAGGAAAGAGAGATCATATGAGAGGAAGAAGCAGCTGATCAGGCTGAGGGTGAAGGCAAGGTTGCTGAGGTGGTGGTGGGTTTTAGAGAGAGAGAGCGATCGACCATCTCATTTCTCTCCGATTCAACCACCACCGCCGCTGCCTCCGCCTCTCCGGCCTCCCTCCTCGCTTCTACCTCCGCCGCTCCCCCCTCTTCTTCACCATCGCCCCCGTCCTCTCCTACGTCGCTTCCGCCCACCCCAATTCTTCTTCCTCCTCTTCCTCCGCCACGCCCGACGAAACTAAATCCGCTTCTTCAGTCTCCGCCGCCAACAACAACACCTCCCAATACTCCGTCGGCGGCGATGGTGAAGACACAGTCGGAAGCCTCCTCTCCAACTATCTCTCTCTTTTTGCCAAGAACAAGTTTAGAATTAAATATATTTTTAACCCTTAAGTTTAGAATAATTTACAAATAGATTCTATTAAATTAGTTAGAGTAAAATGACTAAATTACCCTTATTGTTTAACATAAAAATGACCAAAATACCCTTATTTTCATGTTGACCATTAACGTTGACCTAACAGAATTTTGCTGAGAGTTCAAATTGAAACAAAAATGAAATATGAGGTAACCAATATGTCTATTTTCAAATATAAAGGTCTAAATTGAAATAAATTTCATTTGTGAGGCCCAAAAATATCATTATCCATAACAATTAACAATATGTAATATGTGTAATATTAATAAATAATATTTGTAATATTTAACAAATATTACACACAAAAAATAGTTTAATATTAGTTATATATATTTGTGTAAATTTAGTTACATGTTATAAATTACATATATTTTAGGTAATATTTATTATATCTAAATAATTTTTATACATAAATTAATTATATATTACAAAATCCTGTAATATTTGTTATATCTAACAACAATTTTATACACAAATTAATTACATGTAACTGCGCAAGTACAAACCTATGTATTAGGCCTTATGTATTGTTTAATAGGTGGGACTAAAACACAAATTGATTCCGCTCACGAGATTTTTTTAAAATTAAGAATAAACTTAAGGAATGTGCCACCAGATGTCCCTAAACTAAATCCATTTTTGTGAAAAAAAAATAAAAAAAAATAAAAAAATCACCAGTAATAGAGGTGAATATACTGTCGGGTCACAACCAAAGGAACCAACCGAAACCGACTAATACGTTATGGTAAGAATCAGCTTGGAAGCAGACCGACTACAATTCCTCCAAGAAATAATGCCCACTATGTAAACTGCAATTCTCATAAAGCATAAGGGGATAAAGTAACACCATTTAGGGAAATTCTCTCAAAGGTCCCATCCCATAAAAATACTACTTTATGGAGTTTCGTAACAGTGATTTTTTTACATATGAGATGAGACCTAAAAAATGATTTTTGAAATCTTGGAACCTCTCAAAATTTTTTCCTAACATTTATCTTTCAATCTATTCCTCCTCAGGACTAAAGGTATAAGCCTTGTTTGATTATTGTTTTTTGTTCTCTTATTTTTGTTTCTCCTTTCAAAATTTTGAGATTAATATAAAAATACATTTGATAAACACGTTTCTGTTCCCAAAATTTTGAAGATATTTTATAAATTTCTTAAGAATTCCAAAAAATAAAAACATGTTGATTTCTATTTATTCCCACCACCTCCGCTGACTATCATTATTACACTGGCTAAAAAATATGTATTTTTATTGTCATGTATTTAAAGAAAAAAAAAAAGAACAAATGTTACAACCAAATGTATTATTTTTTTGTTTCTCTTCTATAAATTAAAATAAATAATTTTAAAATAATGATCATTACTCAAAATATTTCTATCCCCAAATAATTTTAGAACTCGAAAGAAAAAAAAGTAAAAACACTAACCAAATCTCATCATAATTAACTTACCCCTATGGACTCGTACTTGAATACCTAATTGGCTATCTACCTACCCCCATGCCCCAATGTCCTACTAAATATTTTCTTATAAAATTTAAATAAATAAAAGTATATTTGGTCATAAAGATAAAAAAAAAAAAGAGAATAACATTTTTAAATATTGTAAAAGAAAAATTATTTTTTCTAATATTGTTTGGTTGAAGAAGAACATGAAAGGAGGGAAAATAATTCACTTTAATATAATTTACTATTTTATCCTCATATATTACAAAAAATAAATTACAAAATATATTATTAAGGCTATAATTGTAATTTTGATACTTTTAACCATTTTTCTCCCAAATTTGTGAGGAGAAAAAATTGTCTCGAAAATTGTATTTTATCTATCCTATTTTCTTTTTCCTTTTATTTTTCATCTAACCAAACATAATTTTTTTTTGAGTTTTTTATTAAATAGTCTCTTATAGAGAGATCAATTAGAGTAAAACCATTTTCACAAGACCGTTTAGGGCTCAGACCACCCCGTACGATGGGTTTAGATTTCAGTCCTCTGACGAAGACAAGGCGAACGGCAATGGACGATAATACCCCTATTCACACCGACGGGCCAGATGGACGAATCGTTTCGGTTATGGTAAGTGACAAAACAGAGATTTTCATACGCTGATTCAAATACATGTACGACATTCCTTATACAGGCGCGGATTTTCAAAAACATTCGATTCAAAATTGTAGGCGTTGCAGAACCGGTACGAGGTGAACATTTTGAAACGGCGGCGACGGCGACTATATCACGCGACGGCGACTATATCACTGTGTCTAAAAGCGAAACAGGTCAGTTACTTGATTGTATTCATTGAAAAGTTATATAGTCGCGTTTAATATCGTTTTTTGGGTTTTTCGGAGTTGTTACAACGTTTTCGAAGTTGGATGTTCGAGTTTTGGCGATGAACGAATGCCCATTTGTGAAGGATGTATGCTCCTGAGGAAACGTGAGCAGCATGTTAACGTTAATGCACTGGGGGTTTATTTTGTACATCACGACGTAATAACAATATCAATATAAGCAAACACAGTCAGGGTGTTTAATATCGTTTTTCGGATTTTTCGGCGTTGTTACAACGTTTTTGGAAGTTGGATGTTCGATGGGTGGCGATGAATGAATGCCATTCGTGAGGAATATACGCTACGAGATAACGTGAGCAATGCGTTAACGTTAACGTACTTCCGATTTTTGTGCGTACGACGACGTAAGAACAATGTGGATACAATCAAACACAGTTAGGAAATGGGTTTACATGGTAAAGTTAACTAACTCACAGTTTTTCAGCTTTTTTCTGAAAAGTAAGATGCTCCAAGATACAGCGGTTATCGGGGTGTATTCAACGAAACGCTTTCAACGTAAACATGTTTTAACTGTAACTATTTTTTTTTGCGTTAACGTTAACGTAATGATTGTACACTGTAAAGTTATTTAACTCACAGTTTTTTCAATTTTTTTTTTGAAAATTGAGATGCTACAAACTACAGAGGCACTCATTTTGTATTCAATAAACAATAAAACGGGTAACGTTAACATGTTTTTTACAAGTTGCTATTTTTGCATTAACGTTAACGTTAACGTTAAATGCATTACCTAAAAATGCATTAACGTTTACGAATCAGTGTAATGCTGGATTGCGTTAATGTTAACACATTAAGTAATGCATTTAACGGTGACGCATTAAGTTAATGCATCAACGGTGACGGTTTACAATGGTCAAACCACGAAACCTGATTTTGTGGATGCATTTTTTTTTATCCCCAAAATTTTTGCGTTAACGTTAACGTTAACGCATGAAGTAATACATTAACGTTTACGCAATCAGTATAATGCTGGATTGCGTTAACGTTAACGCATTTAGGTAATGCATTTAACGGTGATGCATTAAGTTATTTAGACTGTTTTTTTTTTTTGCACAATTACGCATTTTAAGTTTATGTGTTAACGGCTACGCAATTAATCTAACTGCTGGACCAGAGTAACGCAGTGTTAACGTTAATGTAACCCCTGTTTTTACAAGTCAATTTGATTGCATTAACGTTTACGCATTTACTAGTAAGCGCGATTACAGATTAATGTTCATCTACTGTTTTTTTCTTGCACTTTGGGTTTGCATCCTTCTGATCTTGCAGATTTACTGGGGTCAATGGCTACGCGCATATTTTTGATGTGCAAGTTTGATGGTTACTCGTTGGGCGTCAAGGTGGATGATGATTTCACGCAAGCGGTGCTTATTCAAAATGTGTTGTCGCGGTGGGACGTGTTGAGGGATGTTTCGTTCGAGATGTTTTATTCCATACCAGGGCATGACAGGTGCCTAATATCGTGTCAGGACGACGTAGAGGTAATGGTTAGCCTTGCACGAGCGGTAGCGGACCAAGCGGCAGTCGGGACAGGATGTTATTTGAATATCCAACGGGACAGGGGGGGCGGGATGGCATGGACGGGGAGGACGACATGTTGTCCGTTTTCTGCCCATTGTCTAAAAAGACATTATTGTCCGATCATTGGGCTGAAGGTCTTAAAGAAGCCGGGCAGATTTTTAAGGGTGGAATACCGGAATTTAGAGAATCACTGAGGAAATATGCTGTACAAATGGGTTTCACATTTCAGTACATAAAGAACGACAAGAAGAGGGTGACAGCTGAATGTTCGCTCAAGGAGGAGAGGGATTGCAAATGGAGAGTGCATGGCAGGCTAGACGAAAGGAATGGGTTTTTTTACATTTGGGAGTTCTAGAGAAATCATAGTTGCGGCGCTGCTTATAGGACAGCGAGGAATGAGAAGATGAACTGTAGCGTTGTGAAGTCATGTCTTTTAGACTTAGTTCGGAATACCCCGTCAACTCGCCCAATTGACGTTGTTCACACGTTCAAGAACGACTATGGGATTGAGATCCCATATCACATTGCATGGAATGGCGTGGAAAAAGCTCGGGATGATTTGTACGGCGACCACGAATCGTCTTATGATCAATTGCGCTGGTACTTGGATGCATGCAGGCAGACGAATCCAGGCAGCCACCTGGCGTTGGATTATGATAAAGAAACTGGGCATTTCAAGAGACTGTTTGTATCGTTCTATGCGACTGCGCACGGGTTCAAATACTGCAGGCCGATGCTGTTTCTAGACGGGACATTTCTGGGGGGTAGGTACAAGGGGTGTTTGTTGGCGGCCAGCGCAAAGGATGGAAACAATGGTAAATTGGTTGATTACTTATTACATAAACGCAATAACACTTATCGTTAACACATTAGATGCAATTAACGCTTTCCCTTTTTTTTTTACATTTTTTTTAACAGTCTTTGCGAGGGGGGTGTGGGGTGTGTGTGTGTTTCTGATGAGACAAGCTGATCATGTTTGGGGATGAGTAATGGAATTTTTTTGCAACGTTAATGTTAATGCGTTAACGTTAACGCATTAAACGGCTGTGTATACAATGTTTTTTTCATAGCGTGATGATATGTTTTGTGTTTTTCGTAAATGGACAGGTCTTTTCCCGGTTGCATTCGCTGTTGTTGATGCAGAGAGCGATGACAACTGGTATTGGTTCATGACCAATTTAGAAAAAATTGTGGCGAAAGAACGTGTGCTAACCTTCATTTCTGATCGACATAGTGGCATTCTTGAAGGGGTCCGGAAGATGTTCCCGGATTGTTTTCATTCTTATTGCTTGAACCACCTGAAGAACAATATGAGGGATAAATTAGCGGGTTTGAAACAAGCGTGGAAGGAGAAGCTCGTGCACAAATATTCGATGATGGCATATGTGACGACGCTTGACAAATACTACCAGCTGAGGGAAGAATTAAGAACATAAGGTATGGGACGAGTAGAGAATTTCCTAGAGGATGTACCGCCAGACAACTTCTGCAACATGTTTTTCAAAGGCAAAAGATATGGGGAGATGTCGTCCAACCTAGCGGAGTCATTCAACGCATGGATTCGTGATTACCGGCACCTGCCGATCATAATAATGGTCGACAAGATTAGGTGCAAGGTAATGAACCAGTTGTCAGTGAGACGCGCCGAATCACTCCTGATGACGGGTTTCCTATGCCCAGTACGTGACAAAATGCTGTCGCGAATGATAAGTGACGGGCGGACGTGGAATGTTGTTGAGTGCGGCAACAGCGTATACGAAGTGCACTCGATCCCATCCGTTCTGGTTGATGTGGATAAAAAAAAGTGCTCCTGCTTTGGGTGGCAGGGAAACGGGTTCCCGTGTGTTCATGCTTGTGCGGCGATACAAAAAAGCGGCCAGAATATACATTCATCCGTTGAGTCATTTTTCTTGGTGGAATATTACCGAATGACCTACTCGGAAGGTATATATGGTGTACCCACCTTCGAGAAACCGAAATGGAATGCATCGGAAGCTGTAATTATCCCGCCGATCACAAAAAAACAACCAGGGCGACCGCGGAAGAAACGCATCCCATCTAGGGGTGAGATCCTAGAAATAAGATGTGGTAGATGCAAAAAGAATGGGCACCACAACAGGAAGACATGCACTGCTTCAATTTAAAGCACAGAGTAATCAAATATTTCCTTTTATGTAGTTTTGACACAGCAACACTTTATGTGTTTAATGTCAGTGGGGGGTGGAACCTCGTTTTTTTCACATGATGTTTTTGTTTTGCGTAGACAGGTAACGAACACACACAAACTTATAATTTTTTTGTATATATTTAATCGCGTTAACGTTAACGCATTTACAAGACCTACCTCAATAACTAATCGCCCGTCGTTAAATGCTTTTTTTTTTTGTAACCAACCAATTAAGAGCAATCACAGTTTGCGCTAACGTTAACGCGAACACATTTTACAACCAAAAAACTCAAATAACTAATCGCGTAAATATTAACGGTTTTTTATTACAAACCAGCATAAGAGCTATAGAACTATGTTAACGTTAACGTGAACGAATATTACAGCAACTAATTACGTTAACATTAACGCAGTAAGGAAACCATCACATGTAACTTATAACGCGTTAACGTCACGACAAATACAACCCAGTAACAAAGTCAAACGTTAACGCAGTTCTTTAAAGTTCAGAAACAAAACAACTGCATTTTGTTTTTGCGTTAACGTTAACGTGAACGAAAGTACAAATTGCATTAAAGTTAACGGATTAACGAACCAGCTATTTAACATATTTGGATTAACGTTAACGCAATTAAGATACAACTACGTTAACGTTAACGCAATTTTTTTTTAAGCATTTAAGGTACTTTGTGTTAACGTTAACGCAATATTTTTACAGACCAGAACAAATAAAAAAAAAATTGCGTTAACGTTAACTTGCAACAGTCATAATTGTTCAACAAGACCAACAAACTAAACCAAATCTAAACATTAACTAAGCCCATTAACGTTAACGCGTTGGGTTACAGGCAGCGCATGTAAAATTACAAATTGCGTTAACAATTAACACATTTACAAACCCAACATCAAATTCAAAAGGCAAAACATTCAACGCAATAAATCAGCGGATGAAATAAGAGTTAATTACATTTTTGGTTCGAGTCAACAATAACGCATTTGCACGTTAAAGCACTGATAAAACACACGCACCCACAATCGCAAAAAATGAATAAATCAGGGGGATATATACATTTTCTCAGATTTTTGTTTCGTATCATTGATAAACTCCCCCCACAGGTCAGGGTGTGTCTTGATCTGGTTGGGTTGTTTCAACATCGGCGCCCACCACGGGGACCCAACTGTAGTGCGGATGGTTGAGCAGAGCGTGTATTATGTCTCTCCGGACACCCCGTACATCCGCCACCGACAGTTTTTTTCGCGACGGGCATATTTGTAGCATATTGTTTCATGATGTACATAACAAAAATACCGCAATCAGTCCTGCAAACCCCGGGGGGGGGGGGGGGGGGGAAGGTAAACAGATGAGAATGATAAATTTGCAAATACATACGATTTTTAGTACACATGTTTCGGACGGGTGAACTTACGCCCCGCGTTGTTGTGGCGAATCGAGACATTGTTCTATACGTGCGTCACCCCAATCTGGATGTATTTTCATGTTGATATGTCGTTCCACAAACCTTTTCTGTTCAGAATTTAGGTTAGTCAAACAAAACAGAGTGTAGTTAGAGACAATCAAAGTAGTCACACATTAAATCACATACCACCGTAAGTGCATCATTATAATAATGATCGGTCGTGTTCTTCCTAGGTCGGATGGAATTGTAGAACGTCCATTTTTTATCGGGTATATCCAGCACCATTACAGTCCAATGATTGGGTGACGCATGGAGACCGGTAGTGTTCATCGGGAACACAATATAACGGGTTTCTTTGCTGAACGCGGCGGAGATTGTGTAGTACAGTTCCTTAAGCAACACATTGTTGTCCTCCCGTATAAGATTCTATGATGTTTTTTTACGTGTTAGCAAGTTTGGATTAAAAAGGGAAAAAAGCTAACATGTGCTAAAGTGTCTTACCCAAATGCATTATAGCGCGAACCGCGTTTCGTGCAGCACGATTGGCGTAGTCATCCGCACGCGATTGATTGATCTAATTTGATCTTCCAAACACTCTCCATACGAATCAATAACCTGTGAGTAAAGGGAGGGAGAAAGACAAACACGTTAACGTAAACGCAAATTTTGTCAACACAAACACATTTTTACGAAACAAGTTGATGTAATCAGTTAATCAGGTCAATCAAAAAAACTATGCTGACGGTTTCATACGTTATCCGACACACGTCACTCCATAATCATGCAAATGATGTCGCCACACGAGACCGTGGCTATGGGTTTCCCACCTCCAAACACAAATGTACTGGGACATTGTCAAAAACAACATATCACATGATCAGCAAACATTTTTATGGAAAAAGGAATTTCAAAAGTAAACAGGCACTTTGAGTAATTTTTTATTTTTTACCCTAGCCCCTCTTTGGAAATCACAGTCAACTTCTCTCAATCGTTGTTAACAAGCATCGCACCAACGGTCGTCGAATTACAAGCTGGGAGTACTGCATTGTCTTCATACATCATTGCCGGGGGGAGCTCATCGACATTAACTATGTCAGATCTCTCTTTCTGCTTCCCTTTCCCTTTTGCTTTGGGGTAGACAAAATCGCTGCCTTGTTTTTTTGGTTGCCTTTCCTTTTTCTTTACTCGACCAACCATGGAGCTAACTTTTTGTGTTGCCTCCCCATGCGACGTAGGCATAGGGACTGGTGACGGCGCATCGGAGGTGTCAGTCGGCATGACCATAGACAGCGGTTGAGGTTCTTGAGGAGGTTCTTGAGGTTCGCGGACTGCGAAAGTGGTAGGGGTACCCCTACCCCCCATTTGCATGTGGGCGTTCAATTTCGTCTGTAGGTCCTGTATTTGTTTATTGAGCGCCATACGCATTTTAACGTCTGATTTGGCTATCTCCTTCTTCTCTTGCCTCAGCAGTTTGTTTATTTCTTGTTCTGCCTTCAAGTCAAGAGCAAGATCATTATATTTCTTCTTCATTTCGCCAGCAGCATCAGCATGTTGCTGATTCAACGTTTCGATTGTTTTTTTAAGTGTTTCCACCTCCTGGGCGAGTTCGTCACATCTCCGCCTTAGGTCAGCCTGTTCTGTATCGACGTCGGCCTCTTTATACTTCTGAGTCACGTCATGCACGCTCATTTCCGTTAGGATGTCTCTCTTCTCCCCAATTGATTTCGCTAATCTTGCAGAGAGATTAGAGACAGAACGCTCATAACTTTCTTTTTCTTGCAAAGACGACGCTTTCAGATTATTAATCTCCTTTTTCTGCTCGACGTTGGCAGCGGTTATGATTGCGATCACCCTATGCAACACTGCAATGGTCTGATCTTTTTCCATCTTATTCGTAGAGAACTCACCCTGCATTTGGTCGATCTGTCTGCGGATGTCATCAACTGCACCTGCGGAGACAGACGGTGGCCTCAAGTCACCCGCTGAAGGTGTGCAAAATGCACTCTTAGCGGGGGCAGCATCATCACCCAAATCGGTTGTGGCTTTAGTTGGGACGGGAGAAGGATGATATATGAGGGGTGTGAGATACCGCCCTATGATGTCGTCAACCATTGCATCATAGCCATCATCAGCAGCAGCAGCGTCTGGATCTCCGCCCTCATTGCCCGGGCTATCGTTAATTGAGTCATTACTATCCTCTTTTAAAGCAATCCCCATTTGAAGCTCTGCCAAAGTCTCATCAACGGGCTGATCTTTCACCTGGCAAGCATGTGCAAGCATTAACGTTAACCGAGCCACACCCTCCCCCCCAAAAAAATAACTAACTGATTGCGTTAACGTTAACGCAAATAACAAGCCAGCCACAAACATCTTTGGTGTTTGTTTATTGCGTTAACGTTAACGCAATTATTTATTGCGTTAACATTAACGAATTTATTATTTGCGTTAACGTTAACACAAATAATTTATATGCTTTAACATTAACGCATATAACAATCCAGCCATACATAACTTATATTGCTTTAACGTTAACGTAACAACTAATTGCGTTAACCAAAACGCAAAATACCACATACCATGTTTTACGTACTAGCATCAAAGTTAAAAGCACAACATGTTTTTTTTGTTTACCTTATCAGCTGGCAGTAGCCCGAGGGGAATGCCTCCCAAGTTGGAAGAAAAAGTGGTGAGGCACCACCGCTCCAAATGCGGCACACTATGCTCCCTACCTTCGGTGTGGTCAACCAACGTTGTGTGCTCGCACAACCAATACTGTAAGTAAAAGTTGTAATATGTCAAAGTAGGGTCCACAAACAACACTTGTAAAATTTAGAAAAACGTTTTTCACAATGAGTATGTGTATACCTGGAGAGCAAGCACGCATCCCGTGACCGACCGGGGTTCCATGTACGATTTCTTGAGGCTGGTTTCGAGATCTGTGAATATCGCAACTGTCCAGTTGTAATTTGCCATGTCTTCAATCGTTTCAACATAGCGAACCAACGATTTCTGGACCTGCTGGCCAGTTGTTGCAAAGAAGCACGTGGTCATCAGGTGTAGAATAACCATGCGCACAACATCCTGCACTGTTTCTTGTCCGTGGTGTTCACATTCGCTTGCACTTGTGATCTCAAATATACAACACTAAACCCGCGGTCTGCAAATGTTAGCTTGGACATGAAGGGAGAGTCGGATTTTGTGTAGCGACTCAAAACAATGGGTTCTTCGCCTGTTGCTATCCCGAATATAAGCTGGATGTCAAGCGGGGTTATCCGGATCAGCCTGCCGCCTATCCTAAACCCCCCACGTGCAGGGTTGTAGCATCGGATGATCATTTCAATGAGATCATCATTTTTGTGGACGTTTCCCAGCGTCACTCGCTGCTCATATAATGTCTCGAATATTTTTGCGAACGGGGTCCTGGCCAGCAGCGTCTTATGCTGATCATTGAGTTTGCACTCTTTCAGCAATTCATACGTCTGCTTAAGGTTGGAACGATAAAGGAATGTCCTCTGGCTCGAGCTTTCCTTTTTCAATTTCTTAAGGAGTTTTACTGCAAGAACGACAGGGAAACACAGTTAATGCACATTACAAGCCACACGTTAACGTTAAAGCAGTCACCCATATCCCTCGTTACGTAACAAAAACAGGCAACTATTTGCGTTAACGTTAACGCACAACAATATATGCGTTAACGTTAACGCATTTTTTTCAAAAATCAAAATGTCGTACCAGATTTGAGAAAAATACAGACAAGTAACGCAAAACGGCCCCCTCCCTTTTTTAAGGCAAATGTTTATTTGCGTTAACATTAACGCAATTAAATCTAAGCGTTAACGTTAATGCAAGACGCAGCACATAGTGGTGTACCAGACAGACAAACAAACAAACATAAATCTAAACACAAGACTCACTTTAATGTTAACGTTAAAAGCAGTCATCCATACCACTCGGTACGTAACAAAAACAGGCAACTATTTTGCTTCAACGTTAACGCACCACAATATATGCGTTAACGTCTTTGCATTTTTCTCAAAAACCAAAACGTCGTACCAGATTTGAGAAAAATACCGACGAGTAACGCAAAAGAGTCCACCCCCTTTTTATAGGCAAATGTCTATTTGCGTTAACGTTAACGCAATTACATCAACGCGTAAACGTTAACGCAATCGCAGTACATAGTAGTATACCAGACAAACAAACAAACCTAAATCTAAACATACGACTCACATTAAAGTTAATGTTAACGCAAGTATTCTTTTTAAATTCCTTCTTTTCGGAGGCAAAACAACATGTGGGTCAACATCGCAAAACCACGAAACAAAACACGATGTACGATTTCAAAAAAAATGTAAAATCAAAACAGGGGAACAGAGCATGTCGGAGTCGGGTAAAATAGACGAACATCATCGTCTCGTTTTATGATTTTGATTTCTAAAACGCCGTCGCTGAACAAAAGTGTATCGATTTTAGGGTTTCACATACCGTCGGGACTGATGGATCCTCGTTTCTGTGTCGAAGACGAGAGGGCGCGTTCAAAATTCTCCATTATCTCAAGACGGCTGGGCGATTTTGGATTATTAGTTTAAGGGTTTTAGGGTTTCAGAATTCTTAAGCGTGGAGAGAATAGAGAGCGTTTTGGCGGTTTTTTGTACTCGAACGTGCAGATAGTGGAACGTGTAGCAGGGCATATCGAAATCAGAATGGATGCGGTAACAACGCCGACTGCTAACAGTGCGTTAACGTTAACGCAATCCGCTACAATTAACAGAAAAAAAAAAAAAAAAAAAAAAAAAAAAAACCCATTGCAAAGATATCGACGAGCTCTTTAATTCGATCACATTTTTATATGATTTCATTCATAAATCAGGTATATAGAACCGGATTACGTATTGGGGGGAGTTTATTTAGTGCCCTGTTCATGTTGTTGTGGGTTGTATCTTCAGAATGACATGTTCCGTAAATAAACTGTAAAAGGAAGGGCAAAATAGAAGGATTTTTTTCTAAAGAATTGAGGTAGTCTGAAAACTTAATACACATTGTACTAGGGTCTAAATTGTGAAGTAGCCTCTAACAAAGGACTAAAAAATAAAATACCCTTTTTTTTTTCATTTCTTTTCTATCCATTTTCCATCCAACTAAACAAACCCTAAAAGTTGGATTTGAGTTGGGAAGTAAGTTGGAGTGTAGGGTACATGTATACTTTGAAAGAATATAACAGACCCTTTGGGCCATTGTGCAAAAATTAGGAGACTTCGCAATGCACTAAAATACTTGGGCTTGGGCTTTGTGTCTATTCTCAATTGGGCTCAAACTTTTTTAATTATTTTTTTCAAACATATTTCGCTTCCGTACTCTAAAACAACATTAAAAATGTGTCAGTTTACTCAAATGACAAAACACATTTGTGTTAAAACAGTTGAGAGATCTCTTCAAGGTCCTGAATTTGAGCCTGTGGAAAAGTGCTTATTAGAAAGGACAACCACGCAATCCGAACAAGCAAGTCTTTCATCCTATGTAGACAGTTGAGAGATCTCTGCAAGGTCCTGGATTTGAGCATGTGGAAAAGTGCTTATTAGAAAGGACAACCACGCAATCCGAACAAGCAAGTCTTTCATCCTATATAGATAGGAGGACACTCGTGGATATATAAAAAAAATGTGGCAATTTAGTACGTTGCTCATTTCTATCAAGTATTTATTTATTTATTAAAATAATCCTCTCTCAGATTAATATCACTTACACTCTGTATTGTTTATTAATGACACCCCCTTCACAAATTTGAATTACAAGAGAAACTATTTGCCCCAAAAAAGAGTAAAATGACTATTTCATCATTCATTATTTTAAATAAATAAATTAAAAAAAATATTGATATTGTAATTACTATTGTGCCCTATTTTACTTTTTAATAGTTTTAGATCCATCATCACAGGCATAGTCATTGACCCAACTTATCTATATTTGAAATAGAGAGAGGGAGAGGGAGAGATCTCATCTTTTTAGATCCATTTTTTTTTCATTAGAATCTCCAATTTGAGATAAAGGAGGTGCGGTGGTAACGAGGGTTGCGGGTTAACGGTTGATGGGTGACTCTATCTGAGACAGAGAGGCCGCAATGACGAGTCCAATGACCAGAGTTGTTGCGGGTTGGCGACGGTGGTGAGCACCACCATAAGACATAGAGGCGACGGTGTCTATCAAAGTTGCAAGTTGACGGTGGTGGATAGATTTTTATTTTTTTTGAGAGAGAAGGAGAGATGGGCGGCAGTGGCTGAAACCATTGCACCACACACCTTTATTAACACCATCACGAGCCGTCACAGAACAATCTTCTTTCAATCTACTATTTAATTTGTTAGAACTTAATTTTTATTTTTTTAAATTTGTGGATTTTATGCTCCATGTTATTATGTTTTTATGCATTACCCCTTATTATTTTTTATATTACTTTTTTCAAAATTAAATAATAAACTCTTAACAAAATATTTTTTCACTGTTGATATATTTGAACTAATTATAAAATATTAAAGATTAATATATTGAATTAAAATTAATACATTTAGGCACATGATACATACTGTGTCTATAATAAATCAAGACTCCACATTTTTTTTTTTACTAAAACGGTCATGTATTAAAGAAGATATTGTGGAAGTCTCAACGATTTAATTAAAGATATATTTTCATTTTTTGAATTATATCTAAAGAAATCATAACCTTTTATTCGTGGTTTTAATTACTTTCTGGCCATGTATAATATAGATTAAATAGTTTGAGATAATTTATTAAATATAGTTTAAAATTATGATTTAAATTATATAAATTAATTTTTATTAAAATAATATTAAAGCATGCTCAAGTAATTTCTAGCATTATGATATTTTTTACTCTTGTATTTTTTATTTTATTTTTTTGGTACATATGTTGGGAGAGGGGGTTGAACTCTAGACCTTACACAAAGGAATCTAAATACATATCCACTAAGTTATAAGTGTTGGTATTTTATTTATTTTTTATAACTACTTCGTATAGCTACTTTTACTGTTACCGAACTATTTTATTTTATTTTTTTAATTTAAAGAATTGATTAACTCGTCCCAAATAGCGAGTATAATATGTTATTTGTCCTCTTTAAACCAAAAGTTTAGATTTTATCCTTAAAGTAGTTTTTGGTCTTGTACTAGTCGAGCATGTAGTCATGCATTCCGTGTGGAGTATAAAGAGAGTTTGGTGAATAAATTCGTATTATAGTGAATATTAGTTATATATAACTAAAATTAGTTATAATTAATAATTACAAATTACATGTAACTATACTTCATAAATCTATGTAATATTAGTTATATGTAATATAAGTTACACGCAATTTTGTAATTACAAATTACATATAATTATATTACATATACTTGCGTAATATTTGTTACTTCTAATGAATATTTTATATACAAGTTAGATGCATGTAATTACGAGAATGCAAGAGCATGTATTGGGTCTTCCGTCTTTTTTAAATACACATGACTAAAACACAAGTTATTATTAGGTTGAGAACTTTTTTAAAATTAAAGGGAAAATAAGGACCTGCCACTAAAAAACTCAAATTTAAAAATAGATTTATTTTCAAGTACATAAAATAAATAGTATATAAGTCGGGCCTAAAGTCACTAGTTTTAATAAAAAATTACTAAGCCTAAATTAAGCATCGAATTATCAATTAATCCCAACTATTTTAAAATGAACCAAACACTCTCATTTTACAGATTGTATAAATCGTTTAGTCCCAATTTTAAAAAATCCAAAAATTGGCATGACTAATTTGCTCCGGCGTAATTCGCGGGATTGAGATTTTCTATATTTTAACAGTTTCACATTAAATTATTTTATTAAAACCAAAATAATTATTGTTGTACATATTTTTTTACGGTGTAATTATATATTAAGATTCGTTTAAATAAAATTTTCAAAATGATATCACGTTCACTATTTTTTTTCATCAGTTTCAGATTCGTATTACATTCAATAAGATAATTCTAGAATTTTCAACTTTCACATTCATGTTATATTTAACATGGTACTAGTAGAATTTTCAGTTTTTACATTCGTGTTATAATTAACACGATCTTATACATTATCAAAATACAGTTAAGTGTTACATTCAACATCCAAATCACTTTTATCAATAAGTTTTGCTACATTCAATGCGTATATAATTTGTGTTATTATCAACATTTATTAATGTTATTTTTACTACATTAGATGTTAAATTCAACACTCACATGGGACACACAAATTGTAATGATGTTATATATGACATTAATATCACAGTTAATGTTATATGTAAAATTTACCTACATAATAATCTAATACTAAAAAAAAATTAATATATCATTTTGAAGATCATGATTTATAGATTATTATGGTATAAAAAAAAAATCATTAAACAACAATCATAATTGAGATAAATTTTAAGTTTCGTGTTCAGTTTCATTGATAATTTATTACTATATTTTGTTTCATATTTTTAGGGATGCAGCGAATATAAAGACGGCATGGACTCATTTAAGAGGGGTAAATCAGTCTGCAAAATTACAGGAGGAATGATCGGTGCATAAAAACCAATTGGATTCAATCGGTAGTTTCCACAGCAAAATGGGAGTGGATGGTCAACTCCCCCAATTTTAATTCATTACATTAATGTTGAATATCCTATATTTAATTCAAATACATTAATCATGAAAACATATTTTCTTGAGTGTTTCTTATTTAATTTCTCAACAAAATCTAAACCAAAATTTTTCCAACCGTCCAATGGTAAAAAGTATCGCAAACATAAAATATGTATTTGCATTCATTGTTGGGAGTTATTGATCTAAATCAACTGTTCTTTATTTGTGGAGATAGTTTATTGGTAGTTCCATGATCTCAACCCTTGGGTCTAATTCAATGGCTGAAAATGTACGTCTCCTAAAATCTTTTCATGTTGCCCTTTAGATATCTAATCCAGTAGTTGAAAATCTCTCAAATGTAAAGTATGTCATGATTTATAGAATAGCTATACTAGATATAAGATATGTAAAATTAAATGTAAATATACATTTTATATCTATGTTATATTTCGATTTGATTTGGATCGTTATTTGTCTCCTAAAATATCATATTTTGTAAAATAAATAATACTAATACTAATACTAAGTACATAAAATATCATAATTTGTTGAAAGGAATCTAAGGGGTGTTTGTCCGGTTGGTAAGGAGAGGTTCCCCATTTCTTTGTCAATCATAATTCGACCCTCTTAGAGAGCATTTCAGAAATTAAATCTTGAACTTATTCTTAAATGTACCAAGTTGATGTGAGAATCGTTCGGTGAGATAATTAGTCGAGGTACGCATAACTTGGCCTTGACATGCCTTATCCAAAAAACAAAAAAGGAAAAATGCTGAAAGGAGAATTCGGTAGGAAGCTAAGATATACATGGGTTTCTTAAAGTACATAAAATGGGATCTCCGTGTGTATATGTTTCTTAACTTGGAAAAAAAGGGATGTGCCACCCATACATCAAAACTATTACCAACAGAGAAAGTGATATATAATAGCAACCCAGTTTCCACAGACAATATCTTTGTTCGTACCCTCCTCCCTCTCTCTCTCTATAGTTCTCTACACACTACACAACAAGAGATAGAGAGAGAAAAATAGGTGCCTTGGGGTTTACTTTTCTGAAACATAAAGGCACCCATAATTTTGGCATAATCTGGGCACCATGGTCTGAATTAATCATGGTTAGAAGGCTTAATAATGCATCTTTGGGTTGTTGGGGACAGTGAAATATCATCTGGTCACCATCTCCCAAGGGTCACATAATTTAGGATTGATACTCTTTCTCCAACTAATCTTTCATTATATATATGTTTATAAAATTCTTACATAACCCCTACTTTAACCTGAAGAAAACAAATATATATATATATATATATATATATATATATATATATATATATATATATATATATATTTGTTTTCTTCAGGTTAAAGTAGGGGTTATGTAAGAATTTTTTATATACATATATTGGGGTGGGGTGGGGTGAGGGGTACTTTGAAAAAAATTCTTAGATAACCTACTTTAACATGAAGGAAATCAATATCTGCACAATTGACTATATATATGTTATTATACAATATAATAACAAAATAATATTATGTTAACTCATCATATCCTATATTACACAAGTCATTAAACAAAAAAATGAAATAAAATTGAGATATGACTTAGAATCCAAATAGTAATAATGTTAAATAATTTTGAACTCAAGTTAACATAAAAATATTTAGTTTTCTCACTACATTACACTTGACTTTTATTGACTTTTATTATTATATAGTGTTTAGTTTAATAACTTACTAGTTTTAGACCCCCATAATATACGGAAAGAAAAAAAAATTATTTGAATATTTTGATATTATAATTTTAATTATTGATCTACATAAAACATAGAACATTTTTTAAAGGATAAATTTTGTTAGGGGTTCACTTGAAATTTATATAAATTAGAGGAGAAATATATGAAATTTTTAAGATTGTAATTGATTTTTCTTAAAAATAAAAGGGTGAAAATGAATATTTTTAAAAAAGTTGGAATGATTAATTCATTGAAGATTAAGGGTCAGAATATTAATAGTGAAAAGAAGATCTTGACTATTGATTTAATAAAAAAAAAAAGATTGAAGAGATGTCATGTCTTGTTTTTAACTGTAGTTCATTCTTAACTTTGACTTCCAATTTTAGTATATAATATATGATGCTTGTTTGAAGAAATTTATTTTTGAGTTTTTTTATTTTTCAAACTTGTATTAAAAGATTTATAATAAATAAATCAAAGTAAGAATTCTCTTCATAAAAAAAAAAAAAAAAAAAACTTTGTTGGCAATTTGTATTATTTAATTCTCGCCCGGCGATGCTTGCGACGTACAATTTGGTGGCCGATATACCGGAGATGCTCCGACTCAACATTATTTCCCAAACAGCTATATATGTTATGTAGGCTCCGAACCAGTGTTACCTTCTGTCTCTGTTTATTCAGTGTTATCTGTGCTAAGATTTTGCAATCTGATGGGAGGAAAAACAATGTTTTATGTTTGATTTTGCTTTCCGATTTGATTGATTTCAGGATAAAGTGATCGCTCAAATTTAAATACGTATTTAAGCGCAAAATATTGTAGTATAGTATACTCAATAAGGGTATCGAATCACAGAGATTGAATTGTAAGTATCAATTTTCTCTTATTTTTCAAAGGAAATGAACAAAATTACTTTTTGTATTTTAATAATAAAAATGCAGAAAAATAATTAAATCGAAATACAATATGATAAATGACCGGGTTAAGGGCAAATACTTGTTTTTCGTTATTTCAATGAGTTCTATTATTCATCTATTTTAATTCTGCGTATAGTGAAATAATCTACCTACAAGCCAAATTACAACGAAAATTTGATCATTTAATCGGTATGGACTATCTTCGGGATTTAATTTATAATCTACAATGAACTAATCTCTAAGCATTATCTATCATATTAAACCGTATCAATTAATTGACCATTTAATCGGCATCGACTACTTTCAGGATTTGATTTCTACATTAATTAATTTACAGTAAATCAATCCCTTAGTATAATATATCATGTTAAACCGTATCGATTCCAATAAAAACAGATTGTATAACGGTTAAATCTAAACCACATGTATTAGATTTAACTCACAGATACCAATAATTATTTATAACATATATAAAATGATAAAGCATAAATTAATTAGATAAACAATATCAAAACATAAATATCTTGTTATACAACCTTATACGACCTTACATAGACAAATCCAAAACAAGATACATTCCCTAACCCGGTTTAGATGCTTAACCCTCCATTGAACCAAGACAAGTTTTTGTTCTTGATTTTCTCTTCCTTGTCCATTTTCATTTTCCTTGGTTTTGGCTCCCCCTATTTATAATCTCCGAGAAAGGCACAAGGGGTATTACGAAAAGTTCAACAATGCGTTGTACTGTTCACGCGTACAAAATTCACTGTTCACACAAAATTCACTGTTCACCGTCGGTGGAACCGCATACTATTCACGCGTATGATATTGTTCACGCGTACAACACTATTCACATGTACGTGGTTTATTGTTAACGCAAAATTCAATATTCACACATACTCCCCTGTTCACCGTCGATGTAACCGTGTACTATTCACAAGTATGATACTGCTTATGCGTATAGTACTATTTGCGCATACGTGATTTACTATTTGCACGTAATTTACTATTCACTCATATTCCACTGTTCACTGTGATGAATCCTCGTACTATTCACGTGTATGATACTGTTTGTTAACGCATACAAAACTATTCACACGTACGCTATTTACTGTTCACGTGAAATTCAATAGTTAGATGTATTACAATGTCCAGTCTGTGGAACCATGTACTATTCATGCATGCGACATTGTTCACGCATACAACACTATTCACATGTTGAAAATGCTAAGACCAATGTTTTAGGCTCCAACTCCTAATAGTTTTTGCTTCTTGGAAATTATTTTTGCAAGCATTAAACCAAATTATTAATGTACAAAAAGAGCTTAAAAGAACCTCAAAATTATAGTTTTTAGTGTATGTAATTTGAGAACGATCACACCCACACACCCATATTTTGTTAGTCCTCGAGCAAAATAAAATTCTACTATCAAATAAAAATGTCGGTTTCATGGGGAATACGATTACATTTAAAGTATGCACTAAGCCTTTAAACTCTAGGCGATCCCTATTGGACGAGTTTTAGTCTCGCGAAGGTTTATAGTGAAGATACCTACAAACACCTATACTGCTCAAGATAACCTGTTATGGAATGTAGGTAAAGTTTGTAAATATTAGTTGAAATAACATGCATGTCAATAGAGATAAATATTATTTTATAACAGAAAACACCCAATTTTATTCTCCGTTTTACTTTGTTCATGAAGCTCAATCCCAAGTCCAAATAATCTCAGCAATCAAAGTTAGCAATTTAATGAATTTCAATCTAAAAAAGACTCGATTCCTATCTCTATTTTCCTCATCAATTTTTTTTTGATTATATAAAAATAAAACTTAGCGAATGACATATGCAATATTGATCCCACTGGACTTTCAAGAATTTCATGTAATGAGTGTTAGGCCAATGATCTCAATCCATGACCCGAGACATTAGGTGTAAAGACACCCTTAAAGGCTTAATTGCTCAAATAACCTATGCTTTGGGATCATTGTGTATTATTTAGGATTAATCACATCCACAAGACATTAATCAAATGTTTTGCTAAAGGAGAAGACTCACTCGTTGAGGCATCTATTTGCAAGATAGTTTAACAAAGGTGACCGACATTCAAAGCTAAAAGAGGTTTAAGGCTAGGGGACCCGCTCTCCCCTTAACTGTTTACCTTGTGTATGGAAAAACTCGCGGCCATGATTCTCAAAAGAAGAACGAAAATCGGGCAGACCTCGAAACTTCTAAAAAGGGCCCACACATATCTCATCTCTTATTTTCTGACGATCTCATGCTCTTTGAGAGTGCTAATTCTAAGAACTTTGATTCCATCCTTAAAACAATGAAATATTTTTTCCAAATCTCGGGCCAAAGAATAAATTACATTAAGCCCAAATTGTTTGTTTCTCCTAATATCCCGAATGTTGAAGCCAAATCCTTGAGCCTAAAAGTTGGCATACCCCTCACAATCGACCTTGGTCTCTATCTCGGCATCAACCTCGTCCGCGGTAGGAAAAAAACATCCCACTACCTTAATATAATTAACAAAATTCAAACAACATTTTCGGGTTGAAAGGCCAAAACCCTCTCCATTGCAAGCAAATCTACCTTAATCAGCCTCGTCTTTACAAGTATACCATCCTGTACCATGCAAGTTGCTCTTCTCCCCAAATCAATTTGTAACAAAATTGATCAATTAGGTAGAAACTTCATTTAGCGTGAAACAAAAAACACTAAGAAATTTCATCTTGTCAATTAGAATTAGATTCATCAACCTAAAGAGTAAGACCTTGGAGATCTTGGGTTCTGCAAAGCCTATCCCAATAATCTTTCCATTCTATCTAAAAGAGGATGGGCCTCATATCTCATAGCAACGCTCCCTGGTCCAAAGTGTTTCGTAAGAAATATGATATCCCTTAGAACCCTAGGTTGTGGATTGTACCTCTAGACGCTTCACCAACGTGGAGAGCCATATTAAAAGCTAAAAATATGTTGATTAAAGGCACCAAATGGGGTATAGGTAATGGCAATTCTATCAATCTTTGACAAGACTGGTGGTAAGGGCTTGAACCCCTGGCCCAATCCACCTATTTTCCAACTCAGCCTACCTTGCTAAGCTCGATCATAAATCCAAGATGATCGTGGAATCTCTCAGACCTCGTTATCTCAGATAATCAAAAGAAAGTAATTCACTTGACCCACTTGCCGTAATTCTCCTATGTGAAAGATTTCCCATCTTGGGATTTTTCTGAAAATGGAAAATTCTCTATTTCTTTTGCTTATTTTCTAGTTGATGAGAATGTTAGGAGACTAGAGGTCCCATGGAAATGGGTTTGGAAGATCCGAATCCTAGAAAAATTGAAATTCTTTCTCTGGACCGTATTTAGATGACGACTTCTTAACAATCACCTTAGAGCAAGTTGGTGCAATGAGGTCTCGGTTAGTTGCATAAGGTGTTCCTCGACTAAGGAGGATGTTGATCATATTCTTAGGAACTGCCCTAAAGCTGGGGAGATTAGGAATTTTATTGTCCATGTTCAAGACATCATTTCTCTTAATGCGGGAAGCCTCACTAGGGTGTTGTTCTACATCTCTTAATTTCAAATATTTTCTTATTATTTTAGCTCTTTGGCACATTTGGAAGGCTAAGAATAATGAATCTAACTCAATTAAACATTGTCTTAAAAATTTTGCACCTTTATAGTTGAAACAGACTCAGTCAATGTTGTTGCCTTGATTTAAAACATGTGCCCGAAAAACCACAGATTCAGAGAGTTGATTGAGGAGTGTAAAAAGTTGCTTATTCTAAATGACTACACACTACAATTTTTCCCCTGTGAGACCAACCGTTGTGCTGACATACTGATCAAAAGATGAGCTAATGAAGACTGTACCCTCAAGATTCTGGCAACGTTGACTACGGACCTGGAAGATACCTTCTTCCAAGAGATGGATAAAAGGGATTTTGAAATATTCCCAGAATTTTAGCAGTGTTTTCAGCTTTGTTTTATGTTTTCAAACTTTTCTCTCCTACCAAAAAAAAGAAGAAAAAAATCCACACCTCGATGCCCAAGAAATGTTTAATTGGGCTTCTAAAGCTTCTTTTCATAAATGTGGTAAAACCCATCGCCTTATTTCTTGGTTGTCTCATTCTACAGGTACCCTGAAACATAATGTTGATGGAAGTTCATCGGGTAACATGGGAAAAAGAGGTTTCAGAGGTCTTCTTAGAGATAGCACAAGAGCTTGGATGTGAGGATTTCATGGATCTATCCCGGATTGTATTTGTCTCGAATCAGAACTCAAAGGAAACTTCAAAAGACTCTGTCTCCTTACGGATATGAATATTAAAGGCTCGACTATTGAAACTGATTCGACGTTGACCCTAAGACTTATAAATGAAGCCTTCCTATTTGAGCTCTCCCACAAAACCTTGGTGGAAGATTGCAAAGAGTTCCTTTGGCAGTCGACGACATTATTCAACATACTTTGCATGAAAAATAATCAGTGCGCAGATTACAATTTTAGATGGTAAACCGTCACCTGTCGTGCACCCAATGACTTTTAAGAGGACTTTAAGGATATTTTCATCATCTTCCTTTGATCTTTATATTTTATTTTATTTTTGTAAAAAACCTGAATACATGCTTATATATTACGATATATTACTTTAGACTACTGAGTATTTGGGTAGGGAGAAGAATGAGGAAAAAGGAGGAGACTAGTAGAAATGTCATAATACCCCTTAAAAACAGTCACATGTGTAACAAAGGACTATTTTCTGTCCAAAAAATTAATGGGTATAATGACATGGACTGTGGTCGGATGATTAGGAAACTTTAAGGTGTTATATGTTCAAATTGAAACTATGAGGACTAGAGTGAGATTTTTGTCAAATTTCATGGGTACAAAGTATCAAAACACCTTTTTTCTTTTTTCTTTTTCCTAATGGACGAATTGGTTTGACCGCTTATGCTGTGCTTAAGTAACATCGAATAAAACTCTATTTTAACATCGAACAACAAAAGTCTTAATATATGATGCATTCGATTAAATCGATGTGGAGTTTTAATATCACTTCCATAAATATTTTATAATTTTTGAAAACGGGTAAAGTTGTTGGGTTGGTGGCTCTCTTTTCAAATGGTGAGTTTATTCTTATTGATGCAACCTTATTTGAATTGAACAAAATTTCAGCAGCTTCAATTCCAATTGGCAACACTTTTTGGGTTTAAAAAATGAAAACTTTTGTTTCTGACAATATGAAAGCAGTAGCAGATTTTTTTGAAGAGAAAATCAGCATGTGAAAGTGGTCATTTTTGTTGAAAGAAGGAGCTGCAATTTTGGACTGCAGAAATTGTTGAAGGTTTATGTTTTTTTGGTTCAGATTGAAAACAAAGCTCAAACCTCTACTATAAATAGAGGCTATGAGCTTTGAAGAAAAACATCTCACAATTGATGAAAACAATATCTCTCAATTGAAGAAGTACATTTAGAGAGAGAGTTCAATTCCTCAATAGCCACAATTGAGTGAATTTTTGCACAAGTGTCTTAAGTTGTTTTAAGACCTTATTTTGTATTCTTTATTTGTATTTTATTGTCAAATAAAGAAGTTCCATAGTTGCTCCCGAGGAGTAGGCGAAATTGTCAAACCTCGTTAAAACTTGTGTTCTTGTTTGTGAGTGTGTGTGTTTTCTTTTCATCTCCCATAATATTTGTTCTGTGTTGGGTCCACCCGACACGCTTCCGCACAACAAGTAGTATCAGAGCTCTGGTTGAGAGCTTGGGATTATGGCGGAGATCGAATCGAAAACGGAGGAGATTAAATCGCCATCAACCTCTTCCAGTTCACAAACAAAACTGTCAATATCAAATGGCAAATTTGATATTGAAAAATTTGATGGAACAAACAGTTTTGGCATGTGGCAATGTGAGATGATGGATATGCTGGTTCAACAGGGTTTGGAAATAACCCTGGAGGAAAAACCAGATTTTATGGAGAAAGCAGAGTGGTTGAAGATCAACAAAATGGCGTATGGTTCTATTCATCTCTGTCTTGCAAAGAATGTCAAATACTTTGTAATGAGAGAGACGATGGCGAAGGACTTATGGAGAGTACTTGAAGAAAAGTATATGACAAAGAGTATTGAGAATCGGTTGTATCTGAAGCGAAAGCTTTTTCGATTTCAATACCAAGAAGGTACATCTATGATGGATCATTTGAATGACTTCAACAAGTTGATTGCCGATCTATTGAACCTGGATGAAGAGATCAAGGATGAGGACAAAGCCCTTGTGTTGTTGAATTCCTTACCGAATTCATACGAACACTTGGCAACCACTTTGATCTACGGAAAAGACTTGGTGAAATTCAAGGATGTATCAGACGCGTTGATGAATAACGAAGTTCGTAGACGTGACAAGGTGTCTCAAACTGATACATCTACTGCTTTGATGATGAGGGGCAGATCGGAGACCAAAAAGCACAACAAAGGTAGAAACAACTCTCGTTCCAAGTCGAGAGGAGTTTCATCAAATGGCAGGAAGATTCTGGCAAAGGATGAATGTGCTTTTTGCCGTGAAAAGGGTCATTGGAAGAAGGATTGCCCCAAGCTGAAAAACAGGGGTAATACAAATACAAACGTGGCCCAAATTGAAGATGATGATTCAAATTTTGCTCTGGCTACTACAGCTGGAGTTGGCTCAGACGAGTGGATTCTTGACTCCGCGTGCTCCTATCATATGTGTCCTGATACGGATTGTTTCACCAGTTTGGATCTCGGTAGTGGTGGATCAGTTCTTATGGGAAATGATCATACGTGTGAAAGGAAAGGGGTTGGCGTGATCCGATTGAAGCTGCACGATGGAACCACGAGAGATCTGACCAATGTCTGGTATGTACCAGATTTGAAGAGGAATCTAATTTCTTTGGGTGCTTTGGAATCAAATGGTTTCAAAGTCATCATGGAAGCTGGATCGTTGAAAGTCACACGAGGTGCTATGGTTGTCTTGAAAGGCCTAAGGAGAAATAATTTGTATTTCTTACAAGGAAAGACTGTTATCGGTGGAGCTGCCACCGTAGAAACTGCTATTGATACAACCAAGCTTTGGCACATGAGGCTTGGGCATGCTGGAGAGAAGGCCATGCAAGGCCTAGTAAAACAAGGTCTTTTGAAGGGTGCCAAGACTTGTAAGATGGACTTCTGTGAGCACTGTGTGCTGGGCAAGCAAACCAGAGTTAAATTTGGCACGGCCATCCACAAAACAAAAGGGATCCTAGACTATGTGCATACTGATGTTTGGGGTCCAACGAAGACTGCATCTTTGAGTGGAAGACACTGGTTTGTTACATTTGTAGATGACTTCTCAAGAAAACTCTGGGTGTATACTATGAAACACAAGTATCAATTCCTAGAGATCTTCTTGGCTTGGAAGAAGAGGGTGGAGAATCAAACCGGAAGGAAGATCAAGGTGTTGAGATCGGACAACGGCGGTGAATACACGTCCGATCCATTTTATTCCTTGTGCAAACAAGAAGGAATAGTGAGGCATTTTTCTGTGAAAAAGACTCCACAACAGAATGGTGTAGCAGAACGTATGAATCGGACTTTACTTGAAAAAGTAAGGTGCATGCTATCCAATTCCGGTTTGACGAAGAGTTTTTGGGCAGAAGCGGTTACTTATGCATGTCATCTAATTAACCGTCTTCCTTCTACTGCAATTGATGGAAAAACTCCTATTGAAGTGTGGTCAGGATCACCTGCATCAGATTATGATTCTTTGCGTATCTTCGGTTGCTTGGCGTTCTTTCACGTGACCGAAGATAGCAAACTTGATCCAAGGGCAAAAGATGTCATATTTCTGGGCTTCAGCAGTGGAGTGAAAGGGTTCAGATTATGGTGCCCTGCATTGAAGAAAATGATCTTGAGCAGGGATGTTACTTTCGATGAAAGTAAATTTATGAAGAAGAAAGTGTCCAATGAAAAGAATAAAAAAGGCAGTCTAGTGCAGCAGGTGGAGATTCAAAGTCCAGTAGATTCTCCTTCAGAAGACACTTCTTCAGATGATGAAAATGACGGGGATACGGAAGATAGAATTGAGGTGGAGCCTTCTCCTCAAAGGCCTCCACAAATTGAAGAATCGATAGCAGCTAGCAAACCAAAAAGAACAATTCGAAAACTAGCCAAGTTTGCGGATATGGTTGCTTATGTCCTACCAATTGTCAGTGAAGATATTCCAACCACATATAAAGAAGTTGTGCAAAGTTCTGAAAGTGTGGAATGGAATAAGGCCATGAATGAAGAATTGGATTCTCTCCATAAGAATATGACTTGGGAACTCGTAGAGTTACCAAAAAGAAAAAAAACAATTGGGTGTAAATGGGTATATGCAAAGAAGGAGGACTCTCATGGGAAAAACAGTGTGAGATTCAAGTCAAGACTGGTTGCAAAGGGGTATGCTCAAAAGGAAGGGATTGACTACAATGAAGTCTTTTCACCAGTAGTAAAGCATTCATCCATTCGAATTTTACTTGCCATGGTCGCATAATTTGGCTTGGAGTTGGCGCAGCTTGATGTGAAAACTGCTTTTCTACATGGAGATTTGGATGAGGAAATTTATATGTCGCAACCTGATGGTTTCAAAGCTGCTGGCAAAGAACAAATGGTGTGCAAGTTGCAGAGGTCCCTGTATGGTTTGAAGCAATCTCCACGACAGTAGTATTTGAGATTTGACAAATTTATGAAGGTACATAACTTTACGCGAAGTCAATACGATCATTGTATGTACTTCCGTAAATTGAAAAATGGTACATTCATTTATTTGCTCTTATATGTTGATGATATGTTAATCGCATCTAAGAGTTTGGTGGAGATTGAGAAGTTGAAAGCCCAACTTCGGAAGGAATTCGAAATAAAGGATCTTGGCGAAGCCAAGAAAATTTTGGGCATGGAAATTACTCGTGACAGAACGGCTGGGACTGTGTGGCTGACACAGAAACAGTATTTGAAAAATGTACTAAATCGATTTGGTATAGATGAAAATACCAAACCGGTTAGTACACCTTTGGCTCCCCACTTTAAATTAAGTGCAGAACTGTCACCGAGTACAAATGAAGAAAGAATGTATATGGCTCAAGTACCGTATGCAAGTTTGATTGGAAGCCTTATGTACGCAATGGTATGCACAAGACCTGATATTTCTCAAGCTGTTAGTATGGTTAGCAGATACATGCATGATCCAGGAAAGAAGCATTGGGAAGCTGCAAAATAGATTTTGAAGTATATCAAAGGTACTGAGGATGTGGGTTTGAAATTTGTGAGAAATCAAATGGAAGTCAAAAGATTTCTCATTGGATATGTGGATTCGGACTATGCTGGTGATTTGGATAAGCGACGGTCTACTACCGGGTATTTATTTACCATGGCCAGTGGTCCAGTCAGTTGGAGGTCTACTTTGCAGTCCACTGTAGCATTGTCTACCATGGAGGCTGAATACATGGCTGCTGGAGAAGCCATGAAGGAAGCCATTTGGTTACATGGACTGATTTCAGACTTGGGTCTTTATCAGAAACAGGTGGAGATATATTGCGACAGTCAAAGCGCAATACATCTAGCGAAGAACCAAGTTCATCATGCTCGGACCAAACATATTGATGTTCGATTCCACTTTGTTCGAGAAATTGTTGATACAGGTGTTATTCTTCTTACGAAGATTGGGACAGTCGATAACCCTGCAGATATGTTGACGAAAGTCGTTGGAAGCGCCAAGTTTCAGCACTGCCTAAACTTGGCCAATATTGTTCATACATAAGTATGATTTTTGGAGGAGCAACTATTGGTTCTATTGGATGTGTAGTATGAGAATTCATATTAACATTATGGTGATGGTGGCATTTGAAAATCTCGTCAAGGTGGAGATTGTTGGGTTGGTGGCTCTCTTTTCAAATGGTGAGCTTATTCTTATTGATGCAGCCTTATTTGAATTGAACAAAATTTCAGCAGCTTCAATTCCAATTGGCAACACTTTTTGGGTTTGAAAAATGAAAACTTTTGTTTCTGACAATATGAAAGCAGTAGCAGATTTTTTTGAAGAGAAAATCAGCATGTGAAAGTGGCCATTTTTGTTGAAAGAAGGAACTGCAATTTTGGACTGCAGAAATTGTTGAAGGTTTATGTTTTTTGGTTCAGATTGAAAACAAAGCTCAAACCTCTACTATAAATAGAGGCTATGAGCTTTGAAGAAAAACATCTCACAATTGATGAAAACAATATATCTCTATTGAAGAAGTACATTTAGAGAGAGAGTTCAATTCCTCAATAGCCACAATTGAGTGAATTTTTGTACAAGTGTCTTAAGTTGTTTTAAGACCTTATTTTGTATTCTTTATTTGTATTTTATTGTCAAATAAAGAAGTTCTATAGTTGCTCCCGAGAAGTAGGCGAAATTGCCGAACCTCGTTAAAACTTGTGTTCTTGTTTGTGAGTGTGTGTATTTTCTTTTCATCTCCCATAATATTTGTTCTGTGTTGGGTCCACCCGACACGCTTCCGCACAACAAAAGTTCCCTTTTTTTTTTTTTTTGGTAAATTAAGAAAAAAATGTTCCTTTACAACAATATACTATTTAGTTTATGAGAACATCTCTTATGAATGTGGTCTGTGTCGAAAATTTTAACCACCATTTTAGTATTTTTCAGCTAAAATTAAGGCTCCATAAATGTGTCATTTATTGTGCCAAAATGGCACACCCTCTTGCCTAAACCATATTTGTCACAAGTACAAGCATAATAAAAAATTTGGAGGGATGACTGTTGGAGCTAGTTATTACTCTAACAGTCATCAAACACCCCCAAAAAAATTGAAATTTTAAAAAAAAATAGTTTGTTAATTTTTTTTGAGTTAAATTAGTTTGCTAATTTTGTTTTTGCTTGTATAAATTTTAATTTATTAATTAAGTTAAATTTTAATTTAATTTGAGCTAATTTAAATTTAAATTGGCTTGATTTATTTAGTTTAATTTAATACATGTGAATTCAAAATCTAATTATTAATTTGATATATGCAGATATATAATGCTAATTAAAATTTAAACTACATAAAAAATTAATTTAATAAATTCTAAAAATTAAAAAATAGATAGATTCAAAAAATAAATTGAAATTTGGCGGTTACTCTAAAATTTTTATTCAAGTCAAATTTTATTTTTCATTGTAATACAAAATACATTTAAAGAAATGATACGTCATTTTTTTTCACAATCGTTGCAATACCCATGTCAAACTACATGTGTCGTAACATTATTCATGTACAATATCTCAATCGAAAGATATTTTCAATTACTGTCTTTATTTATAATAAGATTTTTCTTCCAAAATTTCCATTCTAAAATGGAACAAGTTTCTAAACCTAGTCAAATAAAATTTTGTTCACAAGTACTATTTACAAAAATAATTTACTCTAACTCTTTTTAAAAAAATTAATGACTAAACTACCCTTAATATATAAAAAAAACTCTAAATACCATAATTTTTATTTTTATCTCTCGTATCTCTCGCAAGTCGCAACCCCTCTCTCTTTCTCTCAAGTCTCTCATCTCTCAAGCTCTCTCTCTCAAATCTCTCAATATTGCCGTCACGCTGTTGTTCGTCGCCGTCGCCACCTATGTTGTTGTCGTCTTCGTTGCCGCCACCATCGTCGTTGTCATACATTGTCGTCTACCAGTTTGATTGTTACACTGTCGCTCGTCTCCGTCGTCATTGTCACCGCCACGCTGTCGTTAGATTGTTGCACAGCCACTGTTGTCGCCACCCTTGCCACTCGTCGTCGTCCTCTCCCTCATTAACCAAATTTAAGTTAGATCTAGTCAGTACACTGTCTCATTTAGATTGCCGCTAACCACAGTCTTGCCGTCCCAACACCCATAGCCTCGCCGCCCACCGCGCATTCACCCCCGTGCCTGCCTTGTTGCTCGTTGCCGTTGCAGTTGTAGTTGTTGTTGTCGTCTCAACTCGTAACCGCCTCATCCACGTTCCTATGTGTTTATTCCTCTTCCTTTGCCGCCACAAGCTCTGTTTTTACCGTCGTCACCTTGCTGCTCGTTGCGACTTCTTCCTACTTAGATCTGATTTCTCTTATTTTTGATTTCTTCTTCATAACATGTTTGAGTTTCTTGATTTTTTTTAATCTCGATGATTTACTAAAATCGTTGTTTGATTTTTGCATTTGCAGATTTTAATTCATCTCCATCCATCTACCTGTCTGTAGTTTTTAAGTTCTTCAATTCAGAATCTACAATTTTAGGATTCTATAATTTTCAATGGATTTCCACTTGATTTTTAGTAGATTTAATTAAGTGGATTTATATAAAAAAAAATTCATTATAAATATTCATAGATTTGAATTCTTAATTTAATTTTCAATAGATTTATTCACGAGAATGTGGTAAGGTGATAACTTATTTGATGGTGGTTCAGTTTTTGAATGCTTCGGTTCATAACCTAAATTTTTGGGTTCTATAACTTTTTGGTGGAATTCTACATATTTTGTTTTGTGGATTTCAACTTAATTTGTCAAGTGGATTATTCTAAATGATTTTTAGGGGTATTTAGAATATATATATATATATATATATATATATATATATTCTGAATAAAAAATTTAGTGAAATTTCTATTAAAAATTAAGATTTCATGGATATTAAAAAAATTAAGTCAAAGGTAAATCTTAAAAGAAAGTACATATTTTTTCATTAAAAAAAAAAAAAAATTAATTAAATGTTTTATTTATAAAATTTTGGTGGAATTTTAAAAATTAAGTGAAGTTTCAAAAATTAATTGAAATTTTTGTTTAGGAAGGAGAGATGATAATTGTTTTGATATTTTTGAATAAATTTGATTTTAGCGGTTCTTAAATATATATTTTTTATTTATTTTAGGAACGCCGGAAAAAACCATAATAATATAGATTGACCAAAAGAGACTAAATAATAAAAAATAAAAATAAAAAAACTTTGAGTTCACTCTTCTCTCTCTCTGAGGAGGAGATGGTGATATTAGTTAGCAACTAATTTAGAGGAAGAAGAACAACAAGAGCTGAGAAAGACAATCCTCCATCCGACCTTAACCAAACCATACCAATTTCTTTGAAGAAAACCTCTATCTCACCAAATCCAATTAAAAATAAATAAAATCAATTTCATCAACTTGTCTCTATCTCTCTCTACACCCTCTCTCTCCTATGCTCCGTTTCTCTATATTTCTACCTCCCTTTCTCTCTCTCCCCCTCTCATTCTTCCCTCTCATGCAGTCAGCCCGCCGGAAAACACAAATTTTCAACTCCGACACCTTCATCATGAAGTACGCCGCCGGTGGTCGCAAGAACAACAACCTCTCCGTCTTTGTCGTCGTGTTCTCTGTTTTCCTATTCGGTTGTTTCATCTACAACGAGGACGTGAAATCAATCGCGGAATTCCCATTTTCCAGGCCCAAAAATCACGAAGAACAGTCCGATAAGAAAACTCCGGTTCTGGCAACTATCAAGAGCGACGGACAATTTCCGGTCACCCTTTTGCCGAGTTCGAGAAATGTGGATGAGGAACTGGAAGAAAAAGCAGAACCGATTACTCGGAAATCGAGAATAATCAAAGATAAAGTGGATGAACAGGAAAAGGAAGGAGACGAGGAGGAGGAAAAGAATGAAACTCCGGCGGGAGAAGATGAAGAAGAAGAAATGGAGGAGGATGCAAAGAAGAAGAAGAGTGCAACACCGGCGGTGGAGGACGATGAAGAAGAGGAGGAGGAGGAGGAGGAAGCGGTGGAATTGCCGCCGGAAGACTGCGATCTCTTCACCGGGAAATGGGTTTTCGACAACGAAACCCATCCTCTGTACCAAGAAGACGAATGTGAATTCCTGACGGCGCAGGTGACTTGCCGGAGAAATGGAAGAAAGGACTCACTATATCAGAACTGGAAGTGGCAACCAAGAGATTGTTCATTACCCAAGTAAGAAAAAACCTCAAATTTTCCGAAAATTGATAAAATTTAATGCTTTTGATCTGTTTAAAGATCTGGGTTTTGTTGTTTGAAGGTTTAAGGCAAAATTGTTGCTGGAGAAATTGAGGAACAAGAGGCTGATGTTCGTGGGGGATTCATTGAATAGGAATCAATGGGAATCAATGGTTTGCTTGGCTCAATCCATTGTTCCTCCCGGCAGGAAAAGCTTGAACAAGACAGGCTCTCTCTCTGTTTTCAGAATTGAGGTTCTTTCTCTCTCTCTCTCTCTCTCTAATGATTACTAACCCAAAAGCAAATAAATTGATTTAATTTAATTATTTGTATTTTAAAGTTTAAAAATTAATATAATGAGGAGAAAACTCTAGTAATTTTTTACCTAAGTTGGTGAGTTGTCTCGATGTCCACGTGGCATGTACTCATTGGTTGGATTTAATTATCCCTAGGATTATAATGCGACGGTTGAATTCTACTGGGCTCCATTTTTGGTGGAGTCAAATTCAGATGATCCAAACATGCACAGCATATTGAACAGAATAATAATGCCCAAATCGATAAAGAAGCACGGCGTTCACTGGAACAACGTCGACTACCTCGTCTTCAATACCTACATCTGGTGGATGAACACCTTCACCATGAAAGTCTTGTAAGTAATAACACACATTTCGCTATTTTTCTTTTAATCAATTGGACGCAAATTCTGTTTCCGTTTTCAAATTTTAAACATAGAAACATATTTGGTAACGGAAATTATTTCTTTTATTAGTAAAATTTTTCCTCATACTTATAATTTGACCAGTAATCCTTTTCATATTCAATATGGGATAAACATAACAATCTTCCCCTTTGTGGTTATTGGACTAGAGTTGTTGTATAATACTAGTGTAGTATGATCTTGAATCTCTCTCAATTCTAAAAATTAACTCATGAGGTGAGAATTTCTTACACTTATAATATGACCACCAGTTTATTCCACATCCAATATGGGATATAAATTCAACAGATAGAAATCAATATTTTTTTACTCGAAATTCAAAAAATAGTCAAAAATCGCTTTTAAAATTTTGGGAATAGAAACGTGTTTGACAAATGTGTTTTTGTACATTGATTTCAAAATTTAGAAGTGGGAACAAGAATCAAAGGGCTAAGTATCTATTTCTTCAACTATTGTACATATTTATAGATTTTTAAAATTTGGATTAATATCAACCATAGACGAGGATCGTTCGATGAAGGAGCGACGGAGTACGATGAGATCGAACGGCCGGTAGCATACAGGAGGGTGATGAGGACATGGGCAAAATGGGTAGACAAGTATGTGGATCCCAATCGGACGCAAGTCTTTTTCATGAGCATGTCTCCTCTTCACATCAAGTAAGTATTTCTTTATTTTTATATTTTCCTCCATCCACAACCAAATCTTTTCTTAAATTTCAAGCTTTATATTTACATGGTCCATAAATTGTACGGCCATATAAAAATAAACATTTCCTTTTTATTCAAAAAAGAAAAGTGATATTGACACTTCTAGTTCCAGCGATGGATCTAGTAAATCAATTTTTTTAAAAAAATTACCAAATATTTATATAAATAAATAAATATTTAATATTTTAATTGAATTTTTATAAAAATATAAGAGTATAAATAAAAATTTCAAAAATTGGGAAGACTTGAGTCTTTCCTCGGACTAATGTACGTTCGCACTTCTAAAAAATTCCATTTTCACTAGAATAATGAATTGGTGCACATGAAGAGTTTCTTAGAGTGCTAATAGCAATTCCCTAAAGTCTTGTTTTTTTTTTTTTTTTTTCAAATACATAAAAAAAATATTATATGTTTATTTTCTACAAGATAGCTAGGGTTGGATAGGTTAGTTTGAACTACCAAATTACACACACACATATATACACACACACGTGTGCAGACCTTTATCATTATTGAATAATATACCAACTCCATGTGGTGTTTTAGGACATGCTTCAACCCTTTAGCTTTTCTAAATTAGGTAAGCTAATTAGGTGATATTGTGGTTTAATAAGTTGTGAGTTGTTGTTAAGTCAAATTTAAACATAAACAAAATAATTTTACTTTTATTATGATCCCAAGTTTTGATTTGAATAATTAAATAAAAAAACCCTTTAATTCTATTTTTATAAGAACACGAAAAGAAAAATGAAGAACAAGAAAACGAAAAATAAAAAAAAATCCTCTAATTGTATGATCCTTAAATTTTCTTTTAACTTCATTTTCTTGGTTGTTATGCTGTCAAAATTGTTTAGAATCAAATCTTTCTTTATTTTTTTTAAATAAAATTTAAAAAATAATTTACTAAAATCACATGAAATTAACAATTGACCATATACATGAAATGCAATTCAATAGGAGCTTGGATTGGGAAAACCCTGATGGTATCAAATGTGCCAAGGAAACAACACCGATCCTCAACATGTCCATGCCTCTAAATGTCGGCACCGACCGCCGACTCCTCGTGGTCGCCACCAACACAACTAAGTCAATGAAAGTTCCCGTCAACTTCCTTGACATAACATCCCTCTCTGAGTACAGAAAAGATGCACACACATCAGTCTACACTATCCGTCAGGGCAAAATGTTAACAGATAAGCAGAAAGCAGATCCCACCACATATGCTGATTGTATTCATTGGTGCTTACCGGGCTTGCCCGACACATGGAATGAATTTCTCTACACACGTATTATATCTAGGTCTTGACACATGGCATTCCATGCCACCCACTTGTCCATTTTTTCCCCTTTTCTTTTTGGATTTATATTTCACAATCCTCTATACCAAATCAAATCCTAATTTTGTTATTCCATCCCATCTTCAATTCTATTTCCATGGTAAACTCTCACTTGAAGTAATCCTTGTTTATTATTTTAGCTTCTTGAATGAAATTGTAAAATGAATTTGTTGGAAGGAAAATAACGAATACAAATTGTAAGTATACAAATCTTCCTTTTAGGTCTTCTAAAGTGGGTTTCGTCCACTTCCAATAAAATGGAATGGGATGGGTATTCTATTTTCATTCTAAAGTATTCCAAAAATAGAAACATGTTTGATAAAGATCATTATCCTGAAATCATTTCTTTTAATTTATGAAAAGAAAAACAAGACACATGTTTGATTGTAATATTCGCTCTTTTTTCCCTCTAAATATATGGTTGACGGGGTGGTGATTTGGGGGGTGGGGGGTGGGGGAGAGGCGGAAATTGTAGTGGAAATAGTTTTGTAAGTGAATAAAAATCAACATTTTTTTTGTTTCTCAAATTCTTAAGATATTTAGAAAATAATCACAAATTACTCTCAAAATTTTGGGAACAGAAACATGTTTGTTAAGCACATTTCTATACATTAATTCCAAAATTTTGGAAGTAGGAATATGAATCGGAGAACAGAAACAGTAACTGAATGATGCCTAAACACTTCACGTGCATGCGCGTTTGAGAGAGAGAGAGAGAGAGAGAGAGAGATGTCTAGTAATATCAGGCGCCCTTCTTAAATGGATGTGTGGGGAATGCCACAAATAATACCCAGAAACACTTCGAGCCCACTTCTACAAGAACGAAGAAACTTCAACCACCATGTTTCTAAGATACAAAACCAAACAGACCCTTTATGTTTCTAAACAGTTCACAGAGAGAGAGCGAGAGAATACTTACACAGGTCCACATCTTTAAAACTTCGAGGATACAAACAACACTGGCACATGCATCACGCTATTGTTAATGATGGTAATCCAAGGTTTGTAATTTAGTGGTTATAGATATAATGTTCAAAAACGCTTTTCCCAATTGTTTGTATAAAAAAGTTAATGATGGTTATACAACAAACTAGTCTGCTAAAAAACATTTCTTTATCAAAATCAAAAACCGATTTTCGACATGGAAAAGGAAACCTATTAGGATGGGTATTCTAAAAGAGAATAATTATACAATTTACACCGGCATATACAATTGTACAAATTTAACTTAAAAACGACTCCGCAATTTTAGTCAATAATATCACTAATAATTAGATACGAATGAAAAAAAAAAAAAAAGATAATTAACTTCGCCTTTTCTCTGGAAACATTGTGGTCGTTGCCATGTCTCTATGTTTCGTCCTCTTCAAAAACCCGTTGCCATGGGAAAAAATAAGCTTTTTGATATGCACCAAACATGGCCTTAAATTGGGTTTCTTCAACTATCAACGAGGGAAGATAACCGTAATCTATCGATCTCATGAATTGCGGTAATGTGAGTTTTAGGGAACAAAAGACGCAAAAGGGGAACCGATGATGATGAGGTGATGGGCTTGATTTTCTCCATGGATTTTCTGATGAGGGAAGGTGTAGGTACACCATACCATTGCAAATACCAAGAGAGCAGGGTTGAGAGCTTTGTATCCGAGGAATTTTGTTCAGGCCATCTCCCTGATTTCATGTAATTATGCAAATCCTCTTTTAAGGAAGGAGTGTAATTCAGAAGCTCTTCCACACGTTTCTTGAGAGAACCCAGAAAAGTGGATTGAACGATGCCTCCTTTGGGAGCCGTTAATCTTCCGTTTAGTAGAGCTTCGTTGTAGGCTAATGCAAGCTGGCATGGCAGATGACAAACACAAAATTATAATAAGTATCAACGAATTTGTAATGTGAATCGACCCGTTGGAAA
Source organism: Eucommia ulmoides (assembly GCA_016647705.1). Classification (NCBI taxonomy): domain Eukaryota; kingdom Viridiplantae; phylum Streptophyta; class Magnoliopsida; order Garryales; family Eucommiaceae; genus Eucommia; species Eucommia ulmoides. The sequence goes on along the minus strand of CM028336.1, from coordinate 9,294,456 downwards.
CGCATTTTTAAAGTAATTTAAAAAAATGACAAAAAATACTTTTCGTTCAAAGCAAAATTAAAAAATTAAAAGCGTGTTTGATAGTGTAAAGCACATATTTCAATAAATGATCTCTTGATCCAACAAAAAATTCAATAGATGGTTGAGAAAATTGGGTGTGAGTTCCTTAATCAATCGATCTCCAATCATCTCTGCTTCTCAAAAAAAATGTACTTTAAAATCATTTTATTTTTTTTAATTTATAAGTGCAAAACAAACGCATTTTTTAAAAAGCAAAAGAAATACTGTAAAAGTGTTGTCAAATGGTGCCTCAAAAAAATGAAATTTGGTAAAAAAATTGTTATGTTTCAAGAAATTTGTTCTAAAATTTTGGGAGTAGAACAGAAAGTTTTTGTTGTTCCCATATCTCGGTTTCTGTTCCCAGTTTGGAAAGAAACAGAAATTTGAGGCAATGGGCCGGCCCGTAAAATGGAAATTACTACCAAGAACTAGCATCCGGAAATCGAAAGGCGGAAGACAGCTTACCTTAAAGCTAGAGAGGAAAATGGAGTCACCCAAAATTGAAGAGCCACAAGTGACCTGATCTGCCATAGACCCAATGGTTGTATATAGTGACAAATATACCTGCATAAATTTTGAAAGTCAAGACGTCTTCTGAGTAAACCTCAGCAATGGGCCGGGCCGACTCATAAATCTTGAAGCCTGGTCCCGGTCCCGGTCCCATCAAGCTTAGACAACTGACCAGGCCGGGCCAAACATAGAATTTGAGTGACCGGGCCTGCTCAATAGGTCCAGACATCTTTGGATCTTCGGGCCCAGGCCCAGACTCAAAGCCCGGACTTGAAACATAAAATAAATTACTTTAACTAATGAAATTTATAATATAGGACCCAATTTTTTTTATTTTTTTTGTTAAAATGCTAATTTTGTATCCATTTAAACTTGTAAATTGAAATGTTCACACAGACATTCTATTCAAATTTTCAAACTTAATAAAAGAAAATTCAAAATTTTCTAAACCTTTTAAATTAAAATTTTAAAGATTAATTCAAACTTTTTAAGTAGCGCTATTGCTAGGCCGTACGGGCTTCGGGTAGCCCATGGGCCACAAGCTTTTTGGAAAGGACTACTTATGAGCTGAAAAAGCAGTAGCCAAATCTGAAAAATAACTATAACCCGTTGGTCGCTTATATATAGTATAGTATAGATAATATGGGATTTGTAATATTCTAACCTGTAGAAGAGCCGGTATGTCCTTGCTTACACACTCGAACAACACTTGCAAGCAGAAATCCTGGAAATCAATATCCGATCTGCAAAAAACTTTGCCTTCACATTATAAAATATACATTCCTCTTTCCATTATAAATAAATCATTAGCAGAAACCCCACTTGACCTTTTCCCATATTAGCACCATCCAGTTCGCACCCAGAGAATCATTTCAATTTGTTTAGGCAGTGTTAGAAAAATGTAATCATACAATGAGTAACTGATAGACCATTGATCAAGCACACTTATGTGAGGCAAAGGAATAAGGAGAAAATGGACACTTAGCTGGCATAGAAGCTTCTATTTTCTGTTGGGTTGTTAAGTTGTTGGAGTTGTTTTAGCTGGATAGCTGTTAAATTTGGTTATCAAGGGAGGTTCTGTTGAAGTGTAAATAGCAAAGGGAAAGGAGGAAGAGTTACCGAAATTGAGAGGTCATAATTGGGAGAAACCAGGTTCTCGAATTCCTGAAAGTTCATTTCCTACTTGTATTTTTTCAGTTCTTAAGATGCATTTGTACTTCATTAATTTGGTTACAGTCATTTCTTTGATAATTTCTCAGTTTGGTTATTTCTTTGATCTATCAAATTGGTATCAGAGCAGTGACTTTTCTGGGATAAGATGGCCCAAAGGAAAGTTGAGGCGTTGGAGGAGAAAATGGAAATTGAAACTCAAAAAATTGCTGGTATGGAGAAAACAATCGATGTTGTACGTACTAAAGTTCAGAAAATCGGGAGTTTAGAGAAAACAATGGCACTTATGATGGAGAAGTTGGATCTAATAGCATGGAGGGATGATTCGTGCTCTTCATCACGAATGGAGGAGAAGCAAAAACAATTGCAGCTGATGGAGTCGCAAACAATGGGAGGTGAAGTTACGACAAAACAACCGCAAATGATGGAGTCGCAGACTATGGGAGGAGGAATTATGACAGAGACGATTGGGAATAGGTCTTTTCAGAGATTGGAACTACCAATTTTCATGAGAGTAGATCCAGATGGGTGGATTTTTCGAGCTGAAAGGTATTTCACTTTGAATAAGAAGAACAATGGAGAGAAATTAGAAGCGGTGGCTCTACGCATGGAAGGGAAAGCCCTTGCATGGTATCAATATGTAGAAGATAGGTTCAGATTTCATACCTGGAGCGAATTCAAACTGGCCTTCTTAAATCGGTTTTGATCGAGACCCAACAATCTATTCGAGATGATGGAGGCAGCTCAAATTATCGAAGATAAGAACAAGGTCATCCAAGCTTCGCGGGTCGAATCTGGATCCAACGGGTCATGGAGCAGAGCAGCAGGTTCTGGGTCGAGTTCCATTTATTTGAACCCGAGGTACACAACAACCAATGCAACAACGGCGTTTAGACCCTCGAATTTAATCCGATCATCATCGATGGCAACCACAAGCCACGCCGGTCCAGACTAGAGAAAAACAGCACCGGAGGAGACGACGGCAAACCAAAACTCATCGACCTATAGGCAATTCACCTATTCTAAGTTGCTGAGCCGTCACACGAGAAGGTTATGCTTCCGTTGTGAGGAAAAATATTCTCCTGGCCATTTGTGCAAAAATTGGCAACTTTAGGTGTTAATCGTGGTTGATGTTGGGGCGATTGAAGTAACAGGAGAGGAAAAATTGGAAGGAGAAGGTCCTGAACTAGTAGAAGGAGCAATTGAATTGTCAATGAACTTTGTAATGGGGTTTACTGATCCCCATACGATGAAGTTGCGAGGAGGAATCGAACCACAATCAATGACGGTATTGATAGATTGCGGCGCATCGCATAACTTCTTCTCTAAAGATGTAGTACAGCGGCTGAATCTACCAGTCACAACAACCACGACATACAAAGTGATCATGGGAACAGGGGGTGTCGTATGTGCAGATGGAATTTGTAAAGGAGTGTTACTCTCTCTTCCTGAAGTTGAGGTGGTAGAAGATTTTCTACCGTTGGAATTAGGGAAAGAGGACGTGACATTGGGAATGCAATGGCTGACAAAATTGGGAGTGATACAAGTTAACTGGAAAGCCCCGACGATGAAATTTACCTTGGATCGAACCACGGTAACATTATACAGCACAAAGGACAGGGACATTTGTTAGAATTTGGGTCACTAACATCACAGAACAGTAAAGATGACGTAGCCATCGGCAAGCTGTTACAGGAATATCCAGAAGTGGTGAAGGAGCCGAGGGGATTACCCCTCAACGGAAGTTGGACCACTGTATCATTCTAAAGGAAGGGGTAGAACTGGTAAGCGTGAGATCATATCGGTACCCACAAATGCAAAAAAAACGAGATCGAACGATTGGTCGATGACATGCTGGCAACTGGTATCATACAACCGAGCCATAGCCCGTTCTCAAGCCCTATTATCTTGGTGAAAAAGAAAGATGGCAGTTGGAGATTTTGCGTTGACTATAGGACTTTAAATCGGGTAACTGTTCCCGACAAATTTCCTATTCCGGTGATAGACGAGCTCTTGGATAAATTGTATAGGGCACAGTTTTTCTCTAAACTGGATCTCAAGTCGGGATACCATCAAATTAGAGTGAGCCCACGGGATGTACCTAAGATGGCTTTCAGGACACATGAGGGTCACTATGAGTTTCTTGTGATGCCGTTTGGATTAATGAACGCACCAGCCACATTTCAAGCATTGATGAATGAGGTATTTAAACAGTATCTTCGAAAATTTGTACTCGTATTTTTTGATGATATTCTGGTATATAGTAAGTCCATGGACGATCATCTGGAGCATTTACGGACGGTTTTGGAAATCTTGAAGATACATTCATTGGTAGTAAATCTCAAAAAATGCGTTTTTGGACAAAGTGAGCTAGAGTACTTGAGTCAAATAGTCTCAGCAGCAGTGATGGCGGTTGATTCCAAGAAGATCCAGGCGATGGTAGAGTGGCCAACTCCGACTAACTTGAAAGCCCTCCGAGGGTTCTTGGGTTTAACGGGGTACTATCGAAAGTTTGTGAGGAATTATGGGCACGTGGCGGCACCACTCACCAATCAATTGAAGAATGATCGCTTTGGGTGGAATGATGACGCACAAAAGGCATTTGAAGATTTAAAGATGGCGATGACGACGGTCCCCATGTTAGCTCTTCCTAATTTTCATCAACCGTTTGTGGTGGAAACGGATGCTTCTGGTGTTGGCCTTGGTACTGTATTAATGCAAAATCAGCAGCTAATCGCATTCTTTAGCCAAGTCCTTAGCCAAAGGGATCGATCTAAGTCGGTATACGAGCGCGAGCTAATGGCCATTGTCCTAGTGGTCCAAAAGTGGCGACCTTATATTTTGGGACGCAAATTCATTGTGCGTACTGATCAGCGAAGTTTGCAGTTTTTGCTTGATTAACGATTGGTGTCTGAGGAGTATCAAAAATGGGCTTCGAAGTTGTGGGGTTACAACTTCGATATTGAATATCGACCTGGAATTGAGAACAAAGCGGCCAATGATTTGTCTAGAAGAGAAGGTTGCAAGCTTACTGTCCTCATAGTTTCATGTTGTACACACGTCGAAAAGCTGCAAAACGAGATTGATTCCGACTTCATTTATGGACCCATCAAACAGTAGCTATTACAAGGGTCAAACGTGTTTCCTGGCTACAACATACAACATGGCATTTTGTTGTACAAATGACGAATGGTGATTTCATCCGAATCCAATCTCATTCCGCAACTGTTAGAAGAGTATCATGGGGGCAAGGTTGGATGTCATTTTGGGGCCTTAAAGACATTTCAATGACTAGCCAGAGATGTTTATTCGCGGGGGATGAGGAAACAAGTGTAGCGTTTTGTGGCTGAATGTTCCACTTGTCAACAGAATAAACATGTGGCTCTAAGCCCAGCAGGGCTACTACAACCGCTGCCTATTCCAGATCAAGTTTTCGAAGATTTGTCCATGGATTTTGTGGAAGGTTTGCCTAAAGCCGATGGGTTCAATTGTTTATTTGTGGTGGTAGACCGTCTTTCGAAATACGCTCACTTTCTTCCACTCAAACATCCTTCCAATACCCAAGATGTTGCGGCCATATTCGTGAAAGAGGTGATCCGTTTGCATGGGGTTCCACGCTCCATTGTCTCTGATCGTGGTAAAGTATTCCTCAGCAAGTTATGGACGGAGTTGTTCCGTTTGCAAGGCACATCGTTGAAGCACAGTACTGTCTATCATCCGCAAACAGACGGGCAAACCGAGGTGGTCAACTGAGGAATTGAGACCTATTTACGATGTTTTGCAGGAGACAAACCCAAGCAGTGAGTTAAGTGGTTACCATGGACGAAGTATTGGTAGAATACTTCATTCCACACGTCCACTCATACCACTCCATTTCGAGTCCTCTATGGCCGTGATCCACCACCGTAGCTGCGTTTTGAAGTAGGATACACCCCGATGTCCGAGGTGGATTTGCAACTACAAACACGAGACCACATCTTGGGGGAACTCAAATACCACTTGCACCGTTCTCAGAAACGCATGAAGGATTATGCAGATAAGAAACGACGCAATGCCGAATTTGAAATAAGCGATCAAGTTTATGTGAAGCTACGGCCTTATCGTCACAAGTCTTTGGCCAGGAAAGCAAATGAGAAGTTGTCTCCTAAGTTTTTTGGTCCTTATTAGGTGCTGTCTAAAGTAGGCACAGTGGCATACAAGTTGGCCTTGTTTTCCACTACTACCATTCATCCAGTGTTCCATGTTTCGGTGTTGAAGAAAGTAGTGGGCACTACCATCCAAGTGCAACCCATCCTTGAGGTCCTTATGGATGAGTTGGAGTGGCATGTGCAACCTGAATCAGTGGAAGGACTGCGCTACAATGCGCAAGGGAAGCCGGAGGTATTGATTAAGTGGAAACAGCTCCCGGATTTTGAAGCATCATGGGAAGAGTTCGAGTTTTTGAATACGCAATTTTCCACCTTTCACCTTGAGGACAAGGTGAGATCTCGAGGGGGAGATATTGATAGACCATTGATCAAGCACACTTATGTGAGGCAAAGGAATAAGGAGAAAATGGACACTTAGTTGGCATAGAAGCTTCTATTTTCTGTTGGGTTGTTAAGTTGTTAAGCTGTTGGAGTTGTTTTAGCTGTGCTGTTGGAGTTGTTTCAGCTGGGTAGCTGTTAAATTTGGTTATCAAGGGAGGTTTTGTTCAAGTATAAATAGGAGAGGGAAAGGAGGAAGAGTTACCGAAATTGATAGGTCATAATTGGGAGAAACCAGGTTCTCGAATTCCTGGAAGTTCATTTCCTACTTTACTTGTATTTTTTCAGTTCTTAAGCTACATCTGTACTTCATTAATTTGGTGAATACAATTACAATCATTTCTTTAATCATTTCTCGGTTTGGTTATTTCTTTGATCTATCAGTAACACAAGGCTAAAGATAGAATAAGCGAGTGATCAATAGCATTGCAACAAAAAGTGGCAGGAGAACATTCAATTGAAAGACTATATTGAGACAAAGATGGGGTGCGAAGAATCCTCATTTTTTTCTTGAAATTTATCAGTTAGGGCATATATTATAAAAAGGGCTAAGAGAAGCAAGTCAGAAGTTGAACTCATAGATCTCAAACAGCAGAAAGACAAACTAGGGAAGTTGTGAATCTGAAGGCCCAAAACAATATAGCTCTGCAATCATTGTCCATTAAAAGGAACAGCCAACCCAAATCAAGCTTTGCATGCTCTTGAGAGTATATATGTGGCAGTGTCAGTGAAATCGGGCAAGAAACTGGCCAGACAAGTGACTGAACAGGCAAAATACCGAAGGTAATGCTAAACAGAAGCAGACTGCATTAACAAGATGAAGCAAGGAACGATACTCTAATTAGCGAAACGTCCCGTTCTTTGCGTTATGCACTAACGCATAACCTGGGATGACTTGTCTGTCCAGTGTAGTTTCGCGGTAGTAATTCGAAAATTAGCTTTAGTCGATGTTCTCTCATCTCTTAAGATATTTCGCATAACTAGCGAAAGCAAAAGAAAACCAATGGGTTTGATTCATGACAGGCTTTCACCTTTTATACTTGAATGAGGCCAATTCTCATGGATAGATTATGGATTACTTTAGGCTCTGAATCCATTGTTGCTGCTTCTAAATCAATCAAGTAGGGAGAAAACAATATACATTCTTAGGCATATGATCAATCTACATTCTTAGGCCTCCCCACATCTCAAGGTACAACCATGCCTTCTTAGGCATATGATCAATCTAAGAGTTCTGTCGGAACTTTTTCATAGACTATTGCACAACGAGCATGAGGGGAAGCATGTTGAAACATCCAGAAGTTTACTCAATAGTACGAGGAAAAAATTATTGAAAAAGACAAATATAGAGAAAGTGAAGTGTTAGACAAGTGGATAGACCTTGAGAGAAAACAAATAGCATAAGAAAACTGCATTCTTGCCTGATGTTCCACGAGGGGTCGCAATAGAATTGGGCAAACGCGATTAGGCTAGGATCAGATGAGAACGTACTGATTAACTGATCTACAGTGACTGCACCAATTGAATTGTCACTACTTGGAGTGCAAGCTTTTGGGGTTGTCAAACCAAAGACCTGGAACAAGGAAACTTGAATTAACCCAATATTTGGTAACAGAGGATTAGAACACTGGTGGAGCACTCACCTTATGTATTGCTCGTGACAGCAGTGACTGACAGCCAATCGGATCATCAACATATGAACAAGCTCCGACTTTTCGTTTGATATAGATGAAACCAGAATTAAATGGATCATTCTTGTCTCCACAGTTCCACCATGGTTTATCTGTAAAAGAATTAATAATTAAAATAGACTGAACCATCCCGATTCAAAAAAGTAATTGCCATGAAAGCATTTCTACCTTCAGGAGTAAGCTGTATTACTTGAGGCCAGTATCGAGGACCACAAACACGAAGCGTCTTCAGCTGCAGCAGCATATGGAAACAACTGTTAATCCTCATGTAAGACTTCCACGTGTCAAAAAGGAGCATATGAATAGGAGGAGATTGAATCCGTCAAATTTTGGGAATGTTGCTTAAAAAGGAGAATTTTGTGCAAACAATGTCATGTTCCTTTAATGAGCCGTAAATATGTATGCCTAACAAAAGGACCCAAGAAGAAAAGAGAAAAAAGACTCACTCAATGCACAAAATGTGAAAAAGTGAGACAGAGAGAGCAATGTACTTTATAGCTTCAAGATTCTTTTGATGTAAAATTTATGTTTTTAAACGTGAAGGAAAGCATGTCAGGCAGAACTTCATTCAGGAGAATAGAAAAAATAAAGAAGGGGAGCAGAAAAAGGAGAACATGGTCCCAATGAAAGAACCCAATTCAATTCAATAATCAAACTCCTAATAATCTTAATATATAGGCCTCTTTATGGCAATTACTAAGTGAAAAACGAAGCTAAATTAGAATTCCTAATTAAATAAGCAAAAATAAAAGTCCTAATTAAATAATTATACTAATTAGTTTAGACTTTGAAAATGAATTTCTTGAATCCCACACCGATGTTGGGCCCTTCCGACCATATCCGTTCGCAGTGGTTTGTCAAAAGTCCACCCTGAACGTAAGGGGGCGTGACGAATCCCACTTGCTTGTGTTACCTGATCTTGAGCTATACATAATGCTTAGGGCAATCCTCATCTTACAAGGCGTCTTTTGAGAGTGAGTTAGGCCCTTTGGGTTTTCTACATGGTATCAGAGCTAGGTTTGGGAAGTCTTGGTTGTTTGTCGTCCGATTGTTTGAATGTTTGTCTTATCTTTTTTGTTGTTTGATCGCATTACGTGCAAGACAGGGTTGCACTTGAGTGTGGGTGTTACAATCCCACATCGAATTTGTGAAACTTCCCAAAGTAGTCTACATATGAAATGAGTTACTGCACTTGAATTCCACATCAATGTTGGGCCCCTCCATATCCATTCGTAGTGATTTGTCAAAAAGACCACCTTGCACATGACGGGGCGTGTTGAATCCCACATAAATGTTGGGCCCTTTCCACGATATCCGTTCGTAGTGGTTTGTCAAAAATCCACCCTCCCACGTCGCTTGTGTTACCTGATCTTGAACATAAGGCCTAGGGCAATCCTCATCTTACCGCCTTTTGAGAGTGAGTTAGGCCCATTGGGTTTTCTACAGAATTAAATGAACAACCACCAAGGACACTTTCTATTGCACGGAAAAGAACTATATTGGCAAGTTTTTTCAAATGTATGCGAACAATGATATATTCATAAAGGAAAGAGTGAAGAAATAGGCAAGTTCCATTATCACATACAATATCGCAGACAATATTTCCTTAGAATCCCAGTAAGAAAAGATTAACTTACAACACTGCGTTCCGGGAGAATGCAAGGGGTAACCTCACAAAAGCTTGTTTCTGCATAATGTTCAGTTTCTTTCACTGTAACTTCAAGAGGAGCATAAACTGGTAGACCAGTGTCTACATCAACTGTTTGAATCCAGCGAGCTTCAGTTGCAAGAACATACAAATGCCTGAATGCCTGAAATATTCCTTCCATTAGATTACAATATAAACAACAAAACAAGAAAGAGTTAGGCATTCCTGCTGTAACAAGTGACCAAGAAACAATACTTCATGCAAATTTGAAAAGTTTAACTACTGTCATTCATGGAGTTGGCACTACAAAAGATTAGCAAAGATTTCGAGATAAAGTTTAAGAAATTCAAGAAATAAACTGGAGAAGAATGAACATATTGATGCACCAGTCAATAGCTGCTCATACAATTATTAAGAAAATATATAAGGTTTCGTTTGGGTAAGGGATTTGATAAATTCAAGGGATTTGTAAAATGAAGGGATTTTAAAATTCTGGATTTTGAAATCCCTTCATTTTACAAATCCGTTGTTTGGATGATTGTTTGAACTGAAGTATTTGGATAGTTTTTTTTTATCTATTTTTTATCCCACTTTTGAAAAAAAAAAAAAAAAAGACAAAAATGGAGAAGCTCAAACGAAAAAAGAAGAAGACCAACAGATTGAAGAACAAGAACAAATTCAGATGATTTCGATTTCGAAATTGAGATTTCGATTCAATCGTCGTTTGATTTAGTCGGCGAACAGAATTTGGGAACAAAAACAGAAACCCATTGATGAACAAACCCAATCGATGAACATGATGAACATATTTCGATTTCGAAGACGAAATCGTCCTTCGATTTCGAAGATGAAATCGAGATGATGATCGAACTGAAATCGAAATGAAATCGAAACCCAAATCGATGAACAAACCCTAAATCGAAGCAACGAAATCTAAGTAGAAATCAAAGTAGAAATCGAAACCCTAAATCGATTTCGTTTTTGAAATCGAAATCGATTTTGTTTTCGATTTCAAAAACGAAATCGAAATTAATCGAAACCCTTTCGATTTGGTTTCGATTGATTTCGATTTCGTTTTCGAAATCAATCGAAACCAGATGATGACGATGAAGTAGCAGACGACGGCGACGGCGACGGCGACGGCGACGGAGGAAGACCAGACGACGGCAACGGAGACCAGACGATGGAGGGAGACAGACGACGGCGACCGAGGAAGACCAGACGGAGCTCGTTGAATGAGAAGGAAAAACAAGAAAAAAAAAAAGAAAAGGAAGAACAGATCGCGTAAAGGTTGAAGAGGGGATCTCATAACAATTATGAAAATTACCTCCGTGTCCTTTTTGCAAAATGGGAAGGGAAGGATTTGAGAAATTCAACCTCTCCCAAAAGTATTTACAAATCCCTTCATTCACCCCTAAAAGGATTTGACAAATTCTTTCATCTCTTACCCAAACAAGGGATTTGTCAAAAGAGCATTTTGAAATCCCTCCCCCAAATGAAATCCCTCCTACAAATACCCTATCCAAACACAACCTAAATGTATATATATAAGAAAATCAGACCTGTAGGTTCCAAATGGGAGAAAAATATTCAGTATGGTATCACATATATGTAACAAGAGGGAAAAACACAAGTAATAAAAAATTTAACCCTCAGTCAACTAAACTCGCATAATAACAAAAACAAGGTATAATTTGAAAACAACAAGATTTGGATTTAGTTGATTGGTGTATTGAGTTTCTCGTAACAAGTTTGTCGAACAATAACTGTGCGATAAGATTTTTAAGGAAAAAATAGCTTTAACTACATTGATAACCATCATAAGATTTTAGTTTAGCCCTCTTTGAGCCTTAGTTATTTCCTTGAAAAAATAAATAAAATTTAAAAAGGAAAAAAAAAAACAAGAAAGACTTATATGAACATGAATCGACAAGTACTGCATTCTAATTTACCTGAAGGTGGCATCGATTGTCATTCGGCCCAGTAGGCAAGCGTGGATAAAGAGTTATAAGCAAAGCAGCAATAGAACTGTTGCTAGTAGAAAAAGTCCTCATTCCACCGCCAAGAAACAGGAAGCCAATAGCTAAACTCACCTGAAGTAAATGCAAGTATCTCAGATTCTCAAATGATCAAAACAAAGATTAGAATCGCATGCAATTTGCAGGGATTAAAACCTTGGGTAATCTCTTATATTAAATTTATCAAATAAGCCAATAATATATAGGGATTGGATAAGTAAGAATAGGATGGGTCATACGAGATATAATACCACTCGAGAAGACCTATACCAATTCATTATTTAAAACAAGACCAGATAACAAGTCCAGATATTTCCTTTTCTAATTCATTTTCCCTTCTCCATTTTCTATCTTTCACACAATGGTGCTTCCATAGGACGATAGTGTTAAAAGTCATGTCGGTATTGGTGTCAAGGTGGGGGGACGATGCGGCAATGGTGCTGGTTATGGTTGAGGAGTGGCGGTAAAAACATCATTTTTTTGGCCAAGTAGAAGAGGGTGACATCATAGAGAAGAGGTAAAAAGGTATATGGTGGATAAAAATAATACCACCTCCCCCGTGGTATTATATTATCCAATTCAAGTGGGATTATAATCCTATTCCATATGATTGATTATATGCAACTCAATTCGTAAGACAAAAATGGGATAGGACAATACCTATCCCATCCCACCATGAGTTATCCCATGTATCAAACGTGGCCGTAGAGTTGACTCCAATATTCTCCAAACTGAACATATCACTTTGGCTGGCTTTTCAACACCCAGCTTGACCCACTAGATCCATAAATATCACTTCCAACTTGTCCATGTGTATAATGCATACTAAAACAAGGCAAAATACCAATCTCGGAACCTTAGGCATCCGCTAGTGCTTCAGCATGCTTTGAGAGAATCAGGACTGAAAACACTGTATGAGTCTACTGACTTAAAAAATATGGAAGAGAAAAAGGAACGAAAGAAGGAAAGAACAAAAGAAAGAAAGAACAAGAAGATCAAGATTAATAATAAATGTGGAGGAAATGAAGGAACATCAACTCCCTGAAAGTTGAATATTTCATAAAAGCAGTCACAACCTATTCAAGTCACATTGAAACACCATCGTAAAGATTTTAGGGGATGAAACTTCTTCCCCACAAAAAAAAGTTGATGTAAGCCTTACTCCTCAATGCTGCACGTGGGTGGCCCTACGAAATTTAGAACTTGCTTAAATCATATTTGACACAAGTCAGTATCCCATTTATGGAAATTCCACCTAATAGGTAAAGCAGATCTGAAAGACATATTTTTCACATAATAAGATGTCCATACCCACAGGAGATGCAGATGGTAAAGTGAGTTTAAGGCTTGCTAGAGGTGGAACCAAACAAAGTTGTGAAGTTCTCATCATTGAAAGAGAGAAAATCAACACAAATAGGAGTTAGTCACCACGGAACGACATCAATTCATATGATATTGCTCCAGGTTTCTATCTTCTTTAGAATCTGACTCTAGAAAATTATAGGAAAAAATAGTTCTCATGCTTCATATCAACATGCAGGTAAGAGCAGTGCGAGAGGATACATAATGCGTGAACTTACCGCCATTTGAGTACCATAATTAGCATGTCCATCTGCAGAATTTCGACCGCGAAGAAATTTCAACAATCTAAATGTTTGAAGATGTCCAGAACCAGCCATAACCTGCTCTCATGATATATCATCTCAGACTTCATGGAAACAAAACACTGAAAAAAATCCTTATGAAGTAACTCAACTAACCATAGAGAGGGAAAGAACAATAAGATGAAGGCATGTCTCCAGTGATCCCCGATCAACATAATTAGACAATCCTTTTGGAGAAGTACTTCCTCTTGTTAAGGAAACAGGCTTTATCTGCATAGGTAGACATCACTATATTAATACAAACGAAGTAATATATATTAGAGGAGCAACATCACCATCAAGGACAGACCCAATTGAGAAAATCAACAGCATATTTGTAAAGCAACTCCTGTGCATTTCCATTTTTTGTGCCAGCATATCTCAACCCTGCAAAAGGAAAAATCTGATTAACTTATAAAGAAATGAAATAGAATGTCCAAAAATTTTATTAGAAAATAATTTCAAGAAATAGATAAAAAGAACTTGTTAACTAGCAATCCAAATCTTTTAGCACCAAAGTATGAAATATCAATGCATTGCATGCTGAACATACATCCAGATAACATGCTCGTGCTCAGAGGAGTGCATATTCCTCGAAAACTCGTATCAGAACTTCTCAACTTCTTAAAAAAATTACCAAGGGGAGGGGGCAGGAAAACCAAAGTTTGAGAGATTTCCTCCCTGAGGAAACTACATGAATAAAATAACCATGTTGAATAATCTAAAAAGGGAGGACAAAGAAATGCGGAGGGTAAGGGATTAAGCTACACTTATATAGATTGAGATGTTCAAAAAAAAAATCGCAGATCAAGCAACTCAGGAATCTCAGCTCTGGGGTAGTAACTGCAACAGAAAGATAAAGCATGACATAGTAAACATATAGATGTATAAATTGTTATGAATTGGAAAACTTGACGTACCAAGAGAAATACATGCTCCGGTCACAATATTAACATACGCATGAACCAATGTTTCAACATCCTCTTCATAATCCTGCTCATTTCCAAGGTTACTGATGCTAGTTTTGATGATTTCCGGAATTTGGAACTGAATCCAATCTTCAGATGGACAGATTCTGAAACATGGAAACATACTCAGCCAGCTAGCAAATAAACAAAGAAATAAATTTACTTGTTTGATTGTTTTTGCACAAAGACCTGTTCCACATTATTAAGTTCCGAGCAATGACACGAAGCAAAATGAAGTCAGGCCTCACAAATTGTAAATCAAAAAGTGTACGCGGAATAGAAAGCCTAGAAGCAATCACCTCCACTTCAGTCTGTAAATTGAGGGCAAAAAAAAAAGCAATTGTTAATCAAAGTTTCAGAAAAGAATACATTAATAAATTAAGAGTTAGACAAATCAATGCACTCATGAAAATGTCAAATATAATCTGCTAGGCACAAACTAGAGTTACCTTCAAAAACATCAAAGCCAACGCAACAATAGCTCCAGGTGCAGTAACATCAACATTTAATGGAGTCTCGTCCAACATCTAAAATGATAACAGTACCACCAACATTCAATAGCGAGGAGGAAAAGAAGCCCTACAACTATAAAAAAAAGACTTCCAAACCAACGGAACCACTCGGGCGGATAAACCAACCTGCCCAGCATGACGATTGTGTTCATCAATCGAGGGTGGCAAAAGAACTGATCTCTCCTGAAGAAAAATAAAAACCAAATAACCAGAAAATTTAAAAGTTTATGACAGTACAATTTCTGTGTTAGGTTTGAGGTATCATAGTTTCAATCAAGATACTTGGTGATATTTGGTTAGTGTTTATATTTCTATTTTTTTCCCTTTTCCAGAAAAATAAGGAACTGAAAACATTTTTTTACCTGTTTCTGTTCCAAGAATTCTAAGAGCAAAAAAAAAATTACTAACCAAATGCCACCTTAAATTTTTTATTGCAGTATTTAGAAAAAAAATGTTGCCAAGAGTTTTTACATTTTGAAGTTCTTTGCCCCCACAATATCGGAACAATCTATCAACAAAAGTAGCCATGAAACCAATTGCATCTTCCCCACGACCTTCAGAAGAGCAGAAAAAGTTTAGCGCTAACTCATAATCAGCAAAGAATGTGCCTACAAATGCCATCTTACCCAACGCAACAAGACCCAGAGAAAAACCGGCAGAAACTGCATAACCTTCCCTTTCAAGTACATTATCACCTCCACTTCTGCGGCCTATCTCACCCTGTCAAAGAATACAACCATTTCATTTGGAAAAATAAATAAAAAATTAACAGCTTGAGGAGATAAGGACACAGTAAATAAGTGAATACTTACAAATAATGGAAATATAAAAATAGAACTAACATATAATTTTATGAGTGATAGAAGAAAGACCCTTATTTGTCCCTGTTAAAGTAATGAGAAGGCTTAACATTGTTTTAGCCTCTTTGTTCTATTTATAATAGAAATTAAGAAACCATACAGCAAACTCTAAACCGTACAGGAAACCCTAAGTTATACAGAAAATACATAAATACCCTTTAACACTCTCTCTCAAGCTGGAGCATATATATTGTATACTCCTGTCTTATTACAAATGTATTTTATCCTTGAACCCCCCAACGGTTTAGTAAATATATCAGCTAATTAATCAACTAAATTCACATGTTTAGTCTCAATCTGCTTCTGCAACAATATTTCTCGAATAAAGTGACAGTCAACTTCAATGTGTTTTGTTCTCTAATGGAAGACTGGGTTGGATGCAATGTGAAGTGATACTTGATTATCACATACCAGGTCCATCGGTGAAGAGTGTTCAAACCCAAGTTCTTTCAGTAAATGTTTCAACCAAGTTAACTCACAAGTGGTATAGGCTATTGCCCTATATTTCGATTCTGCACTTGAACGCGCCACCACGGTCTACTTTTTACTCTTCCAAGAGACAAGGTTACCACCAACAAATACACAATACCCAGTAGTAGATTTCCTATCCAAGGGTGATCCGGCCCAATCTGCATCTGTGTAGCCCTTTATTTGAATATGACTAAAATTTTGATATAGCAAACCGCAACCAAGAGCACCTTTCAGATATCGAAGAATACGAATCACTGCATCTCAGTGACAAGTCATTGGACGATCCAAGAACTGACTTATAACACTAACAACAAAGGAGATATTTGGCTTGGTAACTGTCAGGTAGTTCAATTTCCCAACTAACCGTCTATATTGCATTGCATCTGTCAATGGTACACCCTGATCTGACAACAATTTGGTGTTTGGATCTATTAAAGTAAAAAGGGAATAAGAAAAGAATGAGACGGCTTAACCATTGTGTTAGCCTCTCTCTCTATTTATAATAGTAGTTAGGGAACAATACAAGAAACTCTAAATAATATAGGAAAACCTTAAACAATACTAGAAAGACATAATTACCCCTTTAACACTCCCCCTCAAGTTAGAGCATATATATTGTATGCTCCTAACTTGTTACAAATATACTTTATCCCTGAGCTCCCTAACGATTTAGTAAATAAATCAACTAACTGATCAACCGACTTTATATGTTTAGTCTCTATCTGCTTCTGCAATACTTTTTCTCGAATGAAGTGGCAATCAATTTCAATGTGTTTTGTCCTCTCGTGGAAGACTGAGTTAGATACAATGTGAAGTGCTGCTTGATTATCACATATCAGATCCATCGATGAAGCGTGTTCGAATCCAAGCTCTTCTAACAAATGTTTCAACTAGGTTAACTCACAAGTGGTATGGGCCATCGCCCTGTATTCCAATTCTGCACTTGACCGCATCACAACTGTCTGCTTTTTACTCTTCCAAAAAATGAGATTACCTCCAACAAACACACAATACCCTGTAGTAGACTTCCAATTCGAAGGAGATCTGGCCCAATCTACATCTGTATATCCCTTAATTTGAGTGTGACCGAAGTTTTGATACAACAAACCACATCCTAGAGAACCTTTCAGATATCGAAGAATAAGAATCACTGGATCCCAATGATAGGTCGTGGGACAATCCAAGAACTGACCTATAACACTCACAGCAAAGTAAATATTTGGTCTAGTAACCGTCAAGTAGTTCAACTTCCCAACTAACCGTCTATATTGTACTGAATCTGTTAGTGGTGCACCTTGATCTGCCAACAGTTTGCTGTTTGGATCCATAGGTGAATCAATCGGTTTAACTCCTAGCATTCCTGTTTCACTCGACAGATCAAAAACATATTTCCTCTGACACAGGTAAATACCTTGACTTGATCGAGTAACTTCAATCCCCAAGAAATACTTCAATTGACCCAAATATTTTGTTTGAAACTTGCTATGCAAAAACGTTTTGAGTTTCTGAATACCCTGTTGGTCGTCCCCGGTAATCACAATGTCATTCACATACACAATCAACAATATTCTCCCAACTTTACTATGCTTGTAAAATACAAAATGATCGACTCCACAACGACGAAAACCAAATTTAGTGACCACTTCACTGAATCTCCAAAACCATGCTCGAGGAGACTATTTGAGGCCATAAATGGATTTTTTTAATCGACATACCAAACCAGACTCCCCCTAAACAACAAACCCAGGAGGTTGCTCCATGTATACTTCTTCAGTCAAATAGCCATTTATGAATGCATTTTTGATATCAAGTTGATGCAACGGCCAACGAAATGTGGCAGCCAAAGAGATGAACAAACGAATAGAAGCGAGTTTGGCAACTGGAGAAAAAGTCTCTAAGGCCCCGTTTGGTAACCATTTCCATCCCATTCCATTCCCAGATTTTTGGGAATTCTGTTTGGGAATAGCGTTTGGTAATTTTTGTTTCCGTTTCCATTTCATTCCCATTTGAGAATTGTGCCCACTTTTTTCTTAAGAAATGAGAAACAAAAAAAAGTTATTTCTCATTATTCCCATTCCATTCCCAAAACCCATGGTCACTATTCACCTACCGGCTGACCACCGACCGCCGCTGGCGACCGTCGCCGGTGACCGTCGCCGATAACCGTCCGGCCATTTTCCGGCCACTTCCGGAGGTCGCCGGCGACGGCGCCATTGTCTTCCAGCCGGCGTCGCCGGCGCCACCGCCGTCCGGTCATCGCCGGCGGGGGGCACCGCCATCTCCGACGCCGGAGAACCGTCGGCGGCCGTTGCCGGAGCACCGCCGGCCGGCCGGCGACGGCGCCACCGCCGTCAGGCCAAAACAGAAAAGAAAAAAAAAAAAAAAAAAGATTTTAGGATAAAATCATTACCAAACACAATTCCCTTCCCAAAACAAAAAAAAAATTATCGTTACCAAACGCAATTCTATTCCCAAAAAGAAAACAAAATTCTCATCCCATCCCATCCCATTCCTATCCCACTGCTGAAATGGAAACAGAAACGGTTACCAAACGCCACCTAAATAATCAAGACCAAATATTTGAGTGTAACCTTTGGCAACTAAACACGCCTTGAGTCGATCAATGGTGTCATCCGGATGAACTTTGACTGTGTACACCCATTTACATCCAACTATTGTTTTGTCAGGCGGAAGTGAGACAAGATCCCAAGTACAATTCCGATATAAAGCTAACAGTTCCTCTTTCATTGCGGTCGTCCAAACAGGGTGAGTGAGAGCCTCTGTGACAGACTTAGGAATAAAAATAGAGGATAGAAAAGCAACAAAAGAGAAATATAAAGGAGATAGATGTGTATACGAGACAAAATTAGAAATAGAATGTTGAGTACATATGCGCTTACCCTTCCGGACAACAATGGGTATGTCCAAGTCAGACGTAGATGGATCAATTGGAGAAAAAATTGACGACACAAAGATGATGGGCTCAATAGCGAAAGCTACCTTCTAGCGACGAGTATATACCTGCAAAGGTGGTGAAAGACGACTACGCGAGACTAGTTTTGGAGCAGAAAGAGATGGTGTTGAGTCTGGGAGGCTTGGTAGAGGAAGGATGACATCCAAATCATCCCTAGTGGATGTGGCAAAAAAATAAGGGGTGGATTCAAAGAAAGTGACATCTGCATAGATGAAAGAGCAACGTAAAGAAAGATTATAACACCAATAACCCTTTCGTGTGCGAGAATAACCAAGGAAAACACATTTTATGGCACGAGGATCTAACTTATCCTTACCGAGAGTCAATTAGTGGACAAAACAAACATATCCAAAGATACAGGGAGGTAAAGCAAACCGGGTGATCGGGAAAAAAGAATAGAATGAGGAACTTAGCCATTTAGGGTAGAAAATGGCATTTTATTGATCAACAAGCAAGCTGTAAGAACTGCATCTGCCCAGAATTGTTTGGGAACATTCATCTCAAACATCAGAGTTCGAGCCACTTCTAGGAGATGTCAATTCTTACGCTCAACAACTCCATTTTGTTACGGTGTATGAGGACAAGAAGACTGATGCAGTATGCCAGAATGTACCATAAAGGAAGTAAAGGGTTGAGAAAAATATTTTCGAGCATTATCACTACGAAGTATACGCACGTGCACATTAAATTGAGTTTTAATTTCAGCACAAAAGACAGAGAAAATAGAGAATAAATCGAAACGATCTTTCATTAAATATAACCATATAATCCTGGAGAAATCATCTACAAAGGTGACAAAATAACGAAAGCCTAATATAGAAGCAATACGAGAAGGACCTCAAACGTCTGAATGAACTAAACTAGAAGGACTCGATACTCAAAACTGAGCCAGGAAAGTAAATGAAGTACAATGATGTTTGCCCAACTGACAAGACTCACAATCTAAGAAGGTCAAATGACGTAAACTAGGAACAAGTACCTTTAGATTGGCAAGACAGGGATGACCTAGGCGACAATGAATTTCATGGGCAGATGCAACGGCAAGACAGGCAGTGGGCGGGATAACAGGTGTCTCGTCGTGAGTGTTGAAGTAATAAAAGTCATTTTTCTCACACCCTACGCCAATCGTCTTTTGTGTTTTCAAATCCTGGATAATGACAAAATCAGGAAAGAAGCAAACAGAACAATGAACTTGTTGAGTAAACTTACTAACTGACATCAAATTAAAAGCAAAAGAGGGAATATACAAGACAGAAGATAAAGAGAAAGAAGGTGAAAGTTTCACAGTGACAATACCACGAACAGGGATAGTGGAACCATCAACAACAGTAACAGGATATAATGAGGAAGATGAATGAATATGCGTAAATAAAGAAGATATACCTGACATGTGATCGGTGGCAACGGAGTCTATGATCCAAAGTATAGAAGTGGAAGGATAAAAAGAAAGACATGCAATAGGGTTACCTCGTTGAGCTAGCGAAGTAATAGGGGTAGATGCCTGCTTGGACGCCTTAAATCGGAGGAACTGAACATACTCGTCATAAAAATTGCCTTGGAGTTGAAGAGTTGGATGCGGAAACGGGAGCAACTTGATTAGAAATTGCCACATGAACATACTTAGGAGAACGACCAACTCTGTACTAACAAGTAGCTTGGGTATGATTTTCCTTACCACAAAATGAGCATCGACAATGGCCACCTCAAAATTCATTACTACAACTTCCTCGGTCACCTCGTTTCCCTTGATTGGTAGGAACAACTTGTACAATTTTGGACCATTGTGAGTAATTTGTTCCATTCAACTTGCGGACTATTAAAGGTTGGGGTGTAGCCGTCGACATAATTTCCGCCAATATAACTAACAAACAACTTGCACAAGGGAAACAAACCAACAACACAAACAATAAGGCTTAAATGAAGAACACGCTCACCGCAAAAAAACAAGAGGAGACGAGCTGCAGCAGAGGCCGGCGATGATACCAGAGCAATCAACGGCCGGCGAGGCGCCGATAATGGTCAGCAAAGGTCCGGCGAACCTCAGCGAAGCACGGTGACGGACGACAAAGGTCAGCGAAGGTGATGGAGGAGTGACGAAGGTCAGCGAAGGTCCGGCGATGAGCTAAATCTTGATGTCGACGATGGGGAAGGCGTCGACAAGGCTTTACGATAGTGTCAACTGGGCTTTGCGATGACGATGGAGACGCGACGGCGTAGACAGGGCTTTGCGACGGCGTGGTTAAGGTTACTGGTCGACGGCTACGACTGCTAGGTCTCTTCTTTTCTTTTTCTTTTTTTCGTACTGATGATGATGAAAGAGGGAAAAGAAAAAGAAAAAAAAAATCGTTGAACAGATCTATGGGGTTAATATCCCAAAAATTACTCTCGATACCATGTTAAAGTAAAAAAAAAGTAGGAAAAGAATGAGACGACTTAATCATTGTGTTAGCCTCTCCCTCTATTTATAATAGTAGTTAGAAAACAATACAAGAAACCCTAAATAATATGGGAAAACCCTAAACAATACTGGAAAGACATAATTACTCCTTTAACAGGATCCATAAGCGAGTCAATCGGTTTAGCTCCTAGCATTCCTATTTCGCTCAATAGGTCAAGGACATATTTTCTCTAAGACAAGTAAATGCCTTGAGTTGATCGAGCAACTTCAATCCCCAAGAAATACTTTAGGTGACCCAAATCTTTGGTTTGAAACTTACTATGCAAAAACCTTTTGAATTCTTGAATACCACCGTGATCATCCTCGATAATCACGATGTCATCCACATATACAATCAATAATATTCTCCCGACTTTACTATGTCGGTAGAAGACGGAATGATCAACTCCGCAACGCTGAAAAACAAATTCAGTGACCACTTCACTAAATCTTCCAAACCAAGCTCTAAAAGACTACTTTAGGCCATAAATAGATTTCTTCAAGCGACATGTCATATCAGACTTCCCATGAGCAACAAACCCAGGAGGTTGCTCCATATATACCTCCTTAATCAGATCACCATTTACGAAAGCATTTTTGATATCGAGCTGATGTAATGGCCAATGAAAGGTGGTAGACAGAGAGATGAACAAACGAACAGAAGCAAGCTTAGCAACGGGAGAAAAAGTCTCATAGTAATCAAGACCGTATACCTAAGTATAGCCTTTGACAACTAAGTGAGCCTTGAGTCGATCAACGGTGCCATCCGGGTGAACTTTGACAGTGTACACCCATTTACATTCAACTATTGTTTTGTCAAGCAGAAGCGAGACGAGATCCCAAGTGTCATTTTGATGTAAGGCAAGCATTTCTTCTTCCATTGCTTTTGCCCAACTAAGGTGAGTGAGGGCCTCTGAAACAGACTTAGGAATAGAAACAGAAGACAAAGAAGCAACAAAAAAGGAGTTTAAAGGAGATAGGTGTGCATACGAAACAAAGTTAGAAATAGGATGGGTAGTAATGTGCGCTTACCTTTTCGGATGGCAATGGACATGTCCAGGTCAGAGATGGACAGGTCAACTGGAGAAGAATCTGAGGACACAGAGTCAATGGGTGCGACAGCAGAGAGTGCCTTCTGGTGACGAGAGTATACTTGCAAAGGAACTGAAGAACAACTAGGTGGTATAGGATCTAGAGTAGAGGAAGATAGTGTAGGGTTTGGTACACTTGGCAAGGGAAGCGTAATATCCAGATTGTCTCGAGACGAAGGGGCAAAAAAGTAAAAGGTAGACTCAAAAAACGTAACATCCGCACACACAAACGTGCAACATAATGATGGACTATAACAACGATAACCCTTTTGTGTGCGAGAATAGCCGAGGAAAATACATTTTAAAGCACGGGAATCTAACTTGTCCCTGCCGGGAGTCAATTAATGAACAAAACAAACACACCCAAATATTCAAGGAGGTAAACTAAAAAAAGGGAGAACGAGGAAAAAGAATGGAATAGGGAATCTTGCCATTGAGGGTAGAAGACGGCATCTTGTTGATTAAAAAGCAGGCTGTAAGAACCGTATCGCCCTAGAAGTGTTTGGAAACGTTCATCTCAAAAAGAAGGGTACGAGCCACTTCTAGGAGATGTCAATTCTTACGCTCAGTAACTCCATTTTGCTATAGTGTGTTAGAACAAGAAGACTAATGCAAGATACCAAAGTGTGACATAAAGGAAGTAAATGACAAAGAAAAGTATTCTCGAACATTATCACTTCAAATAATACACATTGGGACATTAAATTGTGTTTTAATTTCAGCACAAAACGCACAAAAAATAGAAAGTAATTATGAACAATCTTTCATTAAATAAAGCCAAGTTACTCTTGAAAAATCATCCACAAATGTCACAAAATAATGAAAACCTAATGTAGAAGTAATACGAGAAGGACCCCAAACATCTAAATGAACTAAATTAAACGGACTCGATGCTCGAACATGAGCTGGGGAAGCAAATGAAATACGATGACACTTACCCAATTGACAAGACTCACACTCTAACGAAATCATATGACTCAAATTAGGAACAAGTAACTTGAAGTTACTAAGGCGACAATGGATCTGGTAAGCGTAGGCAACAGCAGGGCAAGCAGTAGGTGAGATAGCAGGACTCTCGTTATGGTCATCAAAGTAATAAAGGTCATTTTCCTCACGCCCGGTGTGAATCGTCTTCCGCTTCTTCAAATCCTAGAGAATAACAGAATCAGAAAAAAATGATACAGAACAATTAAGGTAAGTTTAGTGAGCTTACTGACTGACATCAAATTAAAAAAAAACGAATGAATATACAAGACAGAGGATAGAGGTAAGGAGGGTGAGGGTTCCACCGTGCCAATGTCATGGATAGGGACAGTGGAACCATCAGCAATTGTAACAGGAGATAACGAAGAAACTGATTGAATATGTGTAAAGAAGGAAGAGGTACGTGACATGTGATCAGTGGCAGCAGAATCTATGACCTAAGGTGTGAGAGGGGAAAGGCAAATTGAAAAACAAGCAGTAAAAGTACCTCGTTGAGCTAAAGAAGCAATGAAAAGAGATACCTGCTGTGATGCCTTATACTGAAGGAATTGAGCATATTCATCATCAGAGATGTCTTTGGCCGCCTGAGATTTTAGAATAGTTAGGAATATTTGGATCAGATGTCACTGCATTAGCAAATTTGGGTGGACGGCTAACTAAATCCCAAAATGTTTCTCGAGTATGATTCTTCTTTCCACAAAAGGAGCACTGTCGATGTGAGCCACAACTACTACGTCCACCCCGGGGGCCACCACCACGGCCACCACGAGAGGAACCACCACGACCTCGTGTAGGAATCTGAGTAATAAGTGCCGAATGCTCAAACGACGCAGATAAACTTAAGCCAGAAACATTGTCCTTGGTAGTGCTACGCGAGAATACATTTCAGTGATAGTGGGGAGATTAGCACTGGAAAGGATCTGAGATCGGACTGATTCAAATTCTGGGCGTAATCCAGCCAAGAACTTCATGATAGCCATTTGCTCACGTTGCTTTTGCATTTCTTTCAGATCGATAGTCATCGGTAGGATAGTATTCAACTCCTCATAGAGGCTGTTGAATGTGGCAAAATAATTTGTAACGGATTGCGTGCCTTGCTGAAGTTGAAAGTACTCTACCGATAAATCATACATCCTGGTGAGATTACTGGAATATAACACACGAAGATACTTCCATATAGCTTTACACGTATCTAGATGAGTACAGAGATTAACAACTTGAGGCTCCATTGAATTCCACGACGACACTACAATCTGCGCGTCAACTTGAATCCATTTCTCATACTTTTTATCACTCTGTCGAGGCGGGTTCCGTGAGATGACGATGTTTCCCATGTCCGGTAAGGGTTATTTTCACAACCTTAGACCAATTTAAATAATTGGTTCCGTTCAACTTATGGGTTGTTAACGGTTGTGGTGTAGTCATTGACATGTGTACCCGTCAATACAGCAACTAACAAACAACTCGCACAAGGGAAACAAACCAATAACACAAACAACTGTAAGGCTTAAATAAAGAATATTAGAATCAGAACAATACTCACGAAAAGATGGACATTCTCACAAGAAAGAACCCTTGTGGTAACCAATGTTACAACTCCTCAATGTTATTGTGTTTGAGACAAGGCAACCAATGACAGAATACAGTTTATTAGGTTCATCCAGTGAAGTCCCAAAGGCCGTGAGTCTCAAGCCAGAGCAATCGACGGCCGGCGAAGGTTCGGCGAACCTTGACAAAGCACCGTTGATGGTTGGCGAAGGTCGGCAGACCTCGACAAAGCGCCAGTGATGGTCGGCGAGGTTTGAATAGTGGTTGCGGTGAATTAGATCTGCGAAATGACGGCTGGAAGTTGCAAAGCAAGTCAAGCGATGGTCGGCGAAGCACCAGGGATGGTCGGCGAACGTCGTGCTAGGGTTGCGGTGGCTGGGAGAGGTGGAGGTGGTGACGGCTGTAGCTGCTACGGTTTGAGACCCTTTTTTTTTCATTTTTCAGTAGGGAAAATGAAAGAAAAAAAAAAGTAAAAAAAATCGTTTGAACAGATTTATGAAATCAATCTCCCATAACCTGCTCTTGATACCATGTTAAAGTAATCAGAAGGCTTAACATTGTGTTAGTCTCTCTATTCTATTTATAATAGAAATTAAGGAACCATACAGCAAAACCCTAAATCGTACAGGAAACCCTAAGTCATACAGAAAAGACATAAATACCCTTTAACAGTCACTGAATAGTTCAATGTGGTGTGTATGCAGATCAACTTTTTCCATATGCATTATAAACATCTTAGATAACTACGCCAACAGTCACCCTGTTGTGTGGAAAAAATTTAGCACCAATATCATAATTGATACTTGCCCCCATGCCCAAGGAAGTCGTAAGTTATCTGGATAACCCCTCGCATATGGTGCGAACTTACCACAAAAAAAAAAGAACAAGAATTGTGGGTTACAACATTAGATTTTTCTTATATGGTAAATAACGAAGAAAAAAGGTTTTGAATGCTTAACTTCTCATACTTCAGAATTATTGGTATACAACAATATATAGACTATTCTAGAAAGAAAAATAGGAAACTAATCTACCTAAATCAGGAAACCAAGCCTAACGTTACAAATCCCTTGATTTAAGGGATCAAAATAATTTTCCTAACTAAACATATACAATGTTGATTTGTTTCCTAATAATTCGGCTATGACAACTGTATACAATTCAACACTCCCCCTCAAGCTGGAGAATAGAGGTCTTCCATTCCCAACTTGCGAATAATTCTATGAAAAATTGCACTGTTGAGTCCTTTAGTCAAGACGTCTACAAGTTGGTTCCCTGAAGGCACGTAAGACATGCAAATCAAACCTACTTCCAGCTTTTCTTTGATGAAATGTCTGTCAATCTCGATATGTTTCGTCCTGTCGTGTTGTACTGGATTGTGAGCAATGTTTATTGTTAACTTATTGTCACAATACAGCTTCATAAGACCTTCCCACTTGATTCTCATATCATCCAAGATGATCTTCAGTCACAACAATTCATACACTCCTTGGGCCATTGCTCTGAACTCTGATTCAGCACTAGACCTTGCCACTACATTCTGCTTTTTACTCCTCCATGTTACCAAATTTCCACCAAGAAACATGCAATAGCCAGATGTCGATCTTCTATCTACTAATGAACCTGCATAGTCTACGTCTTTATAGACTTCCAATGTGAGTTCAATATTCTTTTTTAATAGAACTCCTTTCCCATGGCTACCTTTCAAGTAGTGTAACACACAGTAAGTAGCTTGTAGATGACACTCTCTCAGATCATGCATGAACTGACTAATGACACTTACTGCGAATGCAATGTCTGGTCAAGTATGAGCAAGGTAGATAATTTTTCCTACCAAACGTTGGTACATCTCCTTATCAACAGTTGGTTCTTTTGCTTCCCCTAACTTCTGGTTTGGTTCAATAGGTGTAGCTACTGGTTTACAATAGAGCTTTCCTGTTTCTTTCAAGAGATCCATCACATACTTTTGTTGTGAGATAAAAATTCCTTATCTTGAGTATGAAACTTTAATTCCAAGGAAATACTTAAGCCTTCCAAGCTCCTTTATCTCAAATTCCTAGATCAAACACTGTTTCAGAGGTTGTTTCTCTCCCTTATCATTTCCTGTGACAATAATATCATCAACATATACCAGGAGGGTTGTTACTCCCCCTGTTACAGAATGTTTGATGAAGAGAGTATGATCTCCTTGACTTTGTCTGTATCCTGTTACTTTCATTACTCTAGCAAATCTCCCAAACCAAGCTCTAGGCGATTGCTTCAGTCCATATAGAGATTTTTTTCAATCTACACACCTTGTTAGTTGTTCCCTTTCCCTCAAATCCTGGTGGAATACTCATGTAAATTTCTTCTTCTAGGTCACCATGCAGAAAGGCATTCTTCACATCATATTGTTGAAGTGGCCAATTGAAATGAGCAGCTAAGAACAACAAAATTCTCACAGTATTCATTTTTGCCACAGGAGCAAATGTCTCCTAATAATCAACTCCGTAAATCTGAGTATAGCCCTTAGCAACCAGTCTCACTTTATATCTCTCCAGAGAACCATTGACCTTGTATTTTAAAGTGAAAACTCATTTGCAACCCACTAGATTCTTCCTTTTTGGCTTATCAACAATCTCCCAAGTATTGTTTTTTTCCAATGCATCCATTTCCTCTCTCACAGCATTCTTCTACTCCATTTTTGACAATGCCTCAAATAAAGTGTGTGGAACAGAAATGGTGTGTAGACTCACAATAAAGTTTCTATGGAGTGGTAAGAAACGTTTAAGTGACACGTAGTGGGATAATGGATATAAAGGACATTTTGTGCATTCGCTAGTACCTTTTCTAACAGCAATAGGAAGATCAGAATCCTTTTGTGATGCTTCAACAGATGGTATATGCAAGGGTGAATCAGAACTTACCATGTCTTCATTAGCAGGACTCGGGATGTCATTTTGGACTTGTGTTAGGTCTGGAGCATCTGTTTTTCTTGAGTACACCTGAGGAAATCTATGAGAGTCATAAATACGAACAGATGTTGGAGTATGAATAGGTATTGGAGTGGGCACAGGTTCTAGGAATGACACAGACTCAGGAATTGAGACAGACTCGGACTCGGTGGAGGTTGGAAGATTTTGTTTTTGAGTGGGTGGAGATGAAGTCGAGGGTAGATCAAGAGACCCAAAAGAACCAAGATCACCACCATAGTTTTTATCTTTCATAAGTGAAATCTCCCCTTGAAGATAAGACTCTGTGAAATACGGTTTGTTCACAGCAAATGTGACATCTGCAGATATGTAAAATTTTCTAGAAGGAGGATGATAACATTTATACCCTTTTGGCATAGATGAGTAACCAAGAAACACACATTTAATTGCTCAAGGGTCAAATTTTCCTCTATTGGGGCTATAAACATAGACAAAAGACGTACAACCAAAGACTCTAGGTACGAGACCATTTGATGTTCTGACATGAGGATAAAATTTTGCAAGGTTTTCCAAGGGAGTTTTGTAATCTAATGTTCGTGAGGGTAGTCTATTGATCATATATGTGGCAGTAAGAACAGCCTCCCCCCAATAAGATTTAGGAATATTCTCTAGAAATAACAACACCCGAGTAGTATTTAGTAAATGACCAATTTTCCTTTCAGCTACCTCGTTTTGTTGTGGTGTGCTTACACATGATGATTCATGAATAATGCCTTTTTTTTTAAAGTAGAGGGTCAAATTTTGATTAAAGTAATTCCTTGCATTGTCAGGCCTAAAGTTTTTTATTTTTACCCCAAATTGGTTTTGAATCATGGAGTGAAAATTAGGGACAACGCTACTGACATCAGATTTTTGTTTGAGCAAAAATATCCATATAACTCCAGTACAATCATCAATTAGAGAAACAAATTATCTAGACCCTGAAATATTTGGAATTGTGGATGGTCTCCAAATGTCACTGTGAATCAATTCAAAAGGAAGGGAACTTCTGGTATTGCTAATTGGAAATGATACACGAGTATGCTTTGCAAGTTCACAAACATCACAATGAAAATCAGTAACATTAAATTCTTTAAACAAAGTAAGAAACATGATATGTAAGACTCTAAAGGATGAATGACCAAGGCGAAAATGATGAACCCAAATGACATCTTTATTTGAAGAACTAAGAAAAGATAAGGACAAATTATTCACAACTCTTCTAGTTGTTTCAAGATAGTAGAGGTCGTTCCTTTCCTTAGCAAGTTCAATCTTCATCCCCAAACCCTGGTTCTGACAAACACAGTAGGAGGGATGGAAAATTGCATAACATTTTAGGTCTTCTATGAGTTTTTTAATTGAGACAAGATTTGCTGACAATTTGGGTACATGAAGAACATTTTTAAGGACAAGGGAAGGTGTCACATGAATATCTCCTAACCCTGTAACTGTAGCAAGGGAACCATTGGCCACAATAATTTTCCTACTACTGGGACACAAAGTATAAGTTTTGAAACACTACAAGGTGTAAGTCATGCGATCTATGGCCCCCGAGTCAATTACCCAGAGTTGGATAAACATTTTTCTAAGACATGTAATCCAAAAGGAAGTGAAGACTTACCTGAGAGTGGCAATGAACAAGCACTAGAAGGAAGAGATCCTATTAAGCCTCTGAGTTTTTCAATTTCTTCGCTATTGAGTCCTTTTTTCTCCTGTCCCTCGTTTTGGTTGATTTGTTCTGTCAAATGAGCCTCAGATTGAGTTCTCTGCTGACCTCCACGGTTTCCCCATTCTCGGCTAGGTGGTTTACCATTCAATTTCCAATAGTTCTCCTTGGTATGCCTTGGTTTTTTAAAGTAGGCTCACCACAAATTATCTTTGTTGTCCCTCCACTAACTAGTTTTGTTGTCTCTACCCAAGGGTCTTGATAGGGCCGCTTTCTCTCTTTCTTGCCCCAGAGGTTGTTCAGTTTTAGTTGCCAAAGCTGAACCGTCTAAAGCTTGAGGCTCGAGCATTACACCCCTTCGACTTTCTTCTGCACGGATTAGAGAAATCGTCTCCTCCAAGGAAGATGTTTCCTCCCTGCCAAGTATCTGAACCCTAACCTGATCAAATTCTGGATTGAGTCCAGCCAAGAAATCATATACTTGGTCCTTCTCAATAAAGTTCTTCAAGGTGGCAGTATCTTCTGGGCACTTCATCTCAAATACCCGGTAGTGATCAAGCTCCTGCCATAAATTTTTGAGTAATTTGGTGTATTATGTCACTGTTTTGCCTCCCTATGTGGCAGCACTTGTCTTAACTTTAATCTCATACACTTGGGCTGCATCACAAGTTTTTGAATAGGTTCGCCGAATGGAATCCCAAATCTCCTTTGCAGTTGTCAGAAACATACAAGTATCACTAATTGCAGGATCCATTGAGTCCCATAACCATTACATGATCATGGAATCAGCTTCGTCGCATGCATCAAACGTCGGATCTCCTTGTTTTGGTCTTGTCCCGAGAAGATGGCTCAGCCTCCCTGTTAGAATATTCAATATTGGTAGTATTTGTGGAAAGTCAAATATACAGATTAGGAAAATAGTTAATTGTAATTAGTTATTTACCTTTTTTAGTTCTTAAGTTTTCCTATATGTAGTCTCATATTGTATGATTAATGAGATATACAATTGATTAATTCATTTCAATTTGGTATCAGAGCTAAAACCCAAAAAACCCTAGCCTCTGCAGCAGCTGTCGGCCCTTTACAAGCTTTCGAAGTTCGCCGCCGGCCATTGTAGTCGTCAACGACGTTCGCCAGCATCCAACAACAGCTGACGAGGGTTCGCCAGCGTCTCTTACAACTAGGCGACGAACGAAAGCTCCCCTACAGCCGACGACGAGCCCTCATTACAACTGACGAAGCCTCGCCGATCCTCTACAGCCGCCGACAAACACTCTCCAGCCTTCTACAACCGACAACGAAGCCTCGTCAGTCCTATTTGCCGCCGACAGCCTCGTCGGAGCCCTAGCAGCCGACGAACGAACCCTCGCGAGATCTGTACGAAACAGATCTTGCGATTTCAACTCGATTGCAGCCACCGACGAACACTCGCGGCCCTAGCCACCGCCACCGCCACCGCTGCCGGATTTGCTTGAAATCGACGAAACCGAGTCAACTCAGACGATTTTCAGCGAGTCAACTCAATGATTCTCAGTGAGTCAACTCAGCATCCAGCAGCTTGGTTTCGCGAGATTTACTCGTTGAAGGCCAACCCGACGATTCTTAATTTCTGACGATATTTCCCCTTACCTTCACCATGTCCGACGTTACCTCGGAATCCATCCCAAGGTCCAGCCAACTTACCGAACCAAAGCATCTCCCTTTCGAATCCCACTCCATCCAAATCACCTCTGTTCGTCTAAATGGAACCAATTTCTTGCGTTGATCTCAATCGGTGCGAATGTATATCCGCGGACGAGGACAGATGAGATATCTAACCGGTGATGCAAAGGAGCCCTCCATCAAAGATCCGTCACATACAACTTGGGATGCTGAAAACTCCATGGTGATGGCGTGGCTCGTAAACTCTATGGATGAGGAAATCAGCTTCAACTACATGTGCTACCCTACGGCGAAATAACTTTAGGACAATGTAAATCAGATGTATTCTGATCTGGGAAACCAATCTCAAAAATATGAGTTGACTCTAAAACTCTGTGATATCCGTCAAGGCGAAGACAGTATCACCAAGTATTTCAATTCATTGAAGAGAATATGGCAAGATCAAGATATGTTCAACGATCATGAATGGCATTCGACCGAGGATTATAGCCACTATAAGAAGTTGGTGGATGATGATCACGTTTTCAAGTTCCTAGCAGGTCTGAAATCGAAACTTGACAAAGTTAGGGGACGAATCATTGGTCGTCAGCCTCTTCCCTCAATTAATGAGGTTTTCTCGGAAGTCCGAAGGAAGGAGACCCGTCCAAACGTTATGCTTAACAAGTCACAAATTATCAGCCCTACAGTTGCTCCAATTGACCAGTCTGCTTTGGCTGCTGCTAATGCTCACTCTAGCAGGTTTCCACGCCAAGCAGAGGAACGTCCTCGTATATGGTGCGACTACTGCAACAAGCCCCGTCATACACGGGAAACATGCTGGAAAATCCATGGGAAACCAGCAAATTTGAAGAGCAACAAAACGGGAGAAAAATCTAACCGATCCTATCCTTCCGCGCATGAAGCTGCCACCACTCCATTCAACAAAGAACAGATTGATCAACTTCTGAAACTGCTGACTGTCAATCCATCATTTGGTACTCCTAATGCTTCCTTAGCTTAAACAGGTAGTAAATTTAGAGCCTTTTCTTGTTCCTTAAACTCAGCACCTTGGAATTATTGATTCAGGTGCTTCTAATCATATGACAAGTTTTTATCACCTTTTCAATACCTATTCACCGTGTTCTGGTAATGAAAGAATTAGAATTGCAGATGGTAGTTTCTCACCCATTGCAGGAAAAGGCCAAATAACAATCTCAGATAGTGTTAATCTAAAAACGATCCTCCACGTTCCTAAACTTACTTGTAACCTCTTATCTGTAAGTAAACTATTGCGAGATTCGAATTGTCATGCCATTTTCTCTGAATCTAAATGTTTCTTTCAGGACCAGAGCTCGGGGAAGATGATTGGCAGTGCTAGATTGGTGGATGGCCTGTATTACTTTGATGATAACTCCTTGAGGAATAAAACAACTCACAGCACCAGTGGTATGAGTTCAACGTCTGTTCGTGATAAAATCATGCTTTGGCACCTTAGATTAGGACATCCAAGTTTTCAATATCTTAAACATTTATTTCCGACGTTATTTAAGAATATGGATTGTTCTTCTTTTTATTGTGAAAGTTGTTTGTTTGCAAAAAGTCAGCGTACTTCTTATATTTCAAAACCATATTGTGCATCTAAACCATTTTATTTAATTCACAGCGATGTATAGGGTCCCTCAAAAATCACAACACTATTCGGAAAAAGATGGTTTGTGACATTTATTGATGATCACACACGTTTATATTGGACATATTTGATGCGTGCAAAATCTGATGTAGCAGCTTTATTTAAAGATTTTTGCATTATGCTAGAAAACCAATTTCAAATGAAACCTAGCATTCTTCGCACAAATAATGGAACAGAATATTTCAATGAATGTTTAGGCAGTTTTTTTAAAACAAATGGTATTCTACATCAATCCACGTGTTGTGACACGCCCCAACAAAATGGCATTGCTGAACGAAAAAATAAACACTTACTCGAAGTCGCACGTACACTCATGTTTTCTATGCATATTCCAAAATATTTGTGGGGTGATGCTCTTTTAACAACCGCATATTTAATAAATCGCATGCCTACACGTATTCTAAATTACACCACACCATTTGATAACTTCAAAACACACTTTCCAGCTTCTAGGATATCAGCTGACCTGCCTCTTAAAATATTTGGTTGCACCTCTTATGTTCATATTCCTAACCAATTTCGGTCTAAACTTGATCCTAGAGCAGAAAAATGTGTTTTCATCGGTATGCACCAAATCAAAAAGGGTATAAGTGTTACAATCCACAAACCAAGAAAATTCATGTTAGTATGGACGTCACGTTTTTGGAAAATGTTTCTTTCTTTGACAAAAATCCCTTTCAAGGGGAGAATGTAATGGAAGGGAATTTTTGGGTCACTGATGATCCTCCCTACCACAGTCTTAGAAATTTTTCCTCCAAATCAGTCAAAAACAAGTGATGACAATATTGAAAAACAAAAAGGGATCCCTACTAGTACACAAGTGTCGAGCATAATTCCTTCACAAACAGATGAAAAAATACCACAATCATGTACTGAGTTGCGGGTTTATAATCGGAGAGGTACAAAAAAGAATACAGATCAGCCTACTGTTCTAGCACAAGGTCAATCCGACTCCCCAAGCAATGATCCAGGTAATCCTATATCTTTACCACCTCCTAATGAATCTTCTCATTCCAGTATTCCTCCAGATCTTAATATCCCTATAGCCATCAGGAAAGGAGTTAGAACTTGCACCAATCACCCCATATCTAGATATGTATCCTACACAAAACTTTCCGAACCTTATAGAGTCTTTACTTCTAAAGTTACTAATCTGTTTATTTCAAGGAACATTGAGGAAGCACTAGGTGATACAGGTTGAAAGCTAACAGTTCTGGAAGAGATGAATGCTCTTAAAAGGAGTGGTACGTGAGAAATAGTTGATTCGCCAAAGGATACAAAGATAGTCGGGTGCAAGTGGATATTCACAGTTAAGTGTAAGGCAGATGGAAGCATAGAACGATATAAAGCAAGGCTCGTGGCTAAATGGTTCACGCAGACATATGGAATAGACTACCAAGAAACATTTGCTCCAGTTGCTAAGATAAACTCGATTCGGGTTCTATTTTCCTTAGCTGTGAATCTTGATTGGCCACTAAACCAATTAGACGTAAAAAATGCCTTTCTAAATGGAGACTTGGAGGAAGAAGTGTTCATGAGTTTACCACCGGGTTTTGAAAGAAAGATAGGACAAGGAAAGGTGTGCAAGTTAAAGAAGTCACTATACGGCCTAAAACAGTCTCCAAGAGCATGGTTTGAACGCTTTGGAACCACTGTAAAAGATCAGGGTTATCAACAAAGCCAAGCAGATCATACTATATTTTATAGACACTCAATTGATGGTAAGATTGTCATTTTAATTGTCTGTAGATGATATCATCTTAACAGGAAGTGATAGTGACGAGTTGAGAAGACTTAAAGGAAAACTTGCTGATAATTTTGAAATCAAAGACTTAAGTCCATTAAAATATTTTCTTGGAATGGAATTTGCTAGATCAAAGGGAGGCATATTTGTGAGTCAAAGAAAGTATGTACTCGACCTACTGAATGAAACAGGGTTACTCGGGTGCAAAGCTGTAGAAACTCCAAGTGAACCGAATGAGAAACTACAACCGGCCAAACCTGAAGTTGTGATAAACCAAGAACAATATCAAAGACTAGTGGGGCGGTTAATCTACTTATCACATACCCGTCCCGATATAGCCTTTGCCGTAAGCATGGTCAGCCAATTCATGCACTCACCAGGACAAGAACACTTCGATGCTGCCTATAGAATACTAAGGTACTTAAAGGGTACTCCCGGAAATGGAATTTTGTACAAGAAACGTGGCCACCACCTTGTAGAGGTTTATACCGATGCAGACTGGGCTGAGAGCATCACGGACAGGAGATCGACCTCCGGTTACTGTACTTTTGTTGGTAGGAATCTCGTCACATGGCGGAGCAAGAAACAGAATGTAGTAGCTAGAAGCAGCGCAGAAGCGGAGTACAGATCAGTGGCTCACGGCATCTGTGAAGTGTTATGGATTAACAGATTACTCGGAGAGTTGAAGATATCTAATTCAGTACCTATGAAGGTCTACTGTGATAACAAATCAGCCATTGCAATTGGTCACAATCCGGAGTTGCACGATCGGACAAAACATGTGGAAGTGGACAAGCATTTCATCAAGGAAAAGATCGATAGTGGACAAATATGTATGCCATATGTACCGACTACTGAATAGATCGCAGACATTCTAACAAAAGGATTACCAAAGAAGAGATTCGACTATCTAGTATGCAAGTTGACAATGGAAGATATCTTCATACCAGCTTGAGGGGGAGTGTTGGAATATTCAATATTGGTAGTATTTGTATATATGGAAAGTCAAATATACAGATTAGGAAAATAGTTAATTGTAATTAGTTATTTACCTTTTTTAGTTCTTAAGTTTTCCTATATGTAATCTCATATTGTATGATTAATGAGATATACAATTGATTAATTCATTTCAATTCTCCCTTTGCCCTTCAGATACGTTTTAACAAACTGAGACCACTTGAGATAATTCTCTTCAGTTAACCTATATGTAGCCCGAACACTCTGCAACTCTCCAGTCATTGGATTCAAGTGGACCTCATCAGATGGAACAGAGGTATTTGAAGTAGCGGTAGTTTCAGAGGCCATGGTGATCGGCAATGAAGGCCAAGCAACAGAGAAAAAAATCCAGCTATGAAGGCTGGTAAAATGGGTGGCGGCTAGTTAGGGTTAGGGTTTCGGGGTGTACGGCAGCTGTTGATTAGGGTTTTAGATTTTACAGAAAGTTGTTGGGAAATATCGTTAAATGCTGGAAAATATGGGTGGAATCTGTAATTTTTGGAAAATATGTAGAAACTTTTTTTTGAGAACTTTTGGGAAAGTCGAGGGATTTTAAAAACCGCAGGGTGGTTTTTGTAATTTATAGGTGGAGTTTAGGTTAAACACTTAAACAGCAACTGATCGAGGGACTGTTCACAGCGAGCCTTCGAAAAAGATTCGAGGCTAGAGAAAGAAAACGGGTTGTTGGCTATAAGGCGATGACGGAGGGCTTTGTTGACGAAGAAACGAGGGCGAATCGAAGACTGATTCAACAAAGAATCTGGATCTAGAACGGTAGCGGCGACGGAGGCTAGGGCACAACCAGATTTCGGCAACAGATCCTGCTGCGATGAAGCAGGGCGACCTGATCTAGTGTGATTCTGGTAGCACTAGTGATGGCCAAACCCAGAAATTTCCTCAGCAATGAAGGCCGATTGAAGAACCAGATTTATATGGCGATTAAGGCCGAAGGGAAAACAGAGGATCGAACCTTACAGCTCTGATGCCATAACGAAGAAAAAAGGTTTTGAATGATTAACTTCTCATACTTCAGAATTATTGGAATACAGCAATATATAGACTATTCTAGAAAGAAAAATAGGAAACTAATCTATCTAAATCAGGAAACTAAGCCTAACGTTACAAATCCCTTGATTTAAAGGATCAGAATAATTTTCCTAACTAAATATATACAATACTGATTTGTTTCCTAATAATTTGGCTATGACAACTGTATACAATTCAACAATCAAACAATGTCAATTCAAGGTTTTCTTTAAACAAAATTATGTGCCAACTCAAAGGTTTTAACCCACAGTGTCATGCAAATTACTCTAAAACAAGAACCCACCTACTAACCAATTAATGATTCTATGCATTGTGATCCTCATGTATTTTGATAAGTATTATTGTATATTGTACCTTGTATGATAATATATAAATAAAATGCATGTGGGGGCATGACGGTCAAAAGTGGAGTATGTAGTCAATATCAACACAGCAGTATCCCCTTTAACAGTTGGAACTCAGATTTAAAAGTCAAGGTAATCCTTCTTGGTGGACTTAAAGATAGTGATGGGGGTAAAAGGAAAATGATGTGAGAGAGGGAGGGCAAATGGTTGGCACATAACAATATACCCAAGTTTAAGAAGAAGAACATAATAATATCATAGAAAATGTTTGCCTTTGGTGCAATTTAATTTGCGGTAACTAACTAACTATGAACTACCTGGTGGATCTTAAAGAAGATTTTAATCAACCAAATAGCATTACAGCCCTGAAAGACAATATATATCTAGTAAAGAGCAATGGAACTACCAGAAGAATTTGCATTGTTTGGGGATGTGCAGATCCTTCATAAAGAAGCCCAACGGACATGAGTGCTGCTGACTGGAAAAATACCAAAACAACAATTGGAAGTGAAAATTCGTGTTCAGATGTTAGCCAAATCATCCAACTACAATAATTCAGGACTAGAAATTAGAATTTCCAATTCAGTACAGTAGCAATCAGCCACGAAATGAGGAAGATAAATATTCAGTTAATGCAAAACTAAGATTAGATTTCCATACACAAACTGATAAATGTCTTAAAGCATATATTTAAGTTTTTACGACTTCTAACTAAGAGACAGTAAAGGGGAAAGAAAGCCATAAATGTTGCAACACGTGGGAAAATGAAAAAGACAGGTTGTGCATGAATATGCAGATAAATGCCAAAACATGTGCATGCAAAAATAAATCTATTACCACCATAAAAAAATTGCCTTTGTGAATCTAAGAAGGAAACCATAAGAATAAATATGAGAGAAATTCTCAAAGCACATGCAATGATAGTTAAAGGTCAGCGGATACCTGGAGGATGGTTGGTAATTCCAACTCAGGGAAGGAAGACGGGTGTCGATTTGGTATGTGAAAATAAAGAGACTGCCACCAGAAAATGAAATTTGGTACAACACAACAATTAGGAACACGATCATGGATTAAATATCAATATAAAAAATTAATGTAACACAGTGTGAATGCTTAACCACGAAGGTAGAATGCTGGGAGATTCTTTTTAAAAAAATCCAGTTTCAAGAGGAAAAAATTATAAAATATACAAGCTAAACATGTTATAAACTAATCTTGCCAATCTTTTGTTCATCTAGCTCTGAATCATTGTTTTGGAGGAAAAATACATTAAGCAGGCATTCATCAGTCAACTCAACGGAACCAAGAGCTGTAAGAAATATATAAGGTCACAAGAGGCATTTAAAACTACACTAAATGAAGTGTGGCTCGAAGAAAGAAATATGAAGACACGTGTAAGAACAATTTAGGATGAAAAAACAGGTGAATCCAGGCAATTCCTTTTCTGTTCTGCTTCAACCCAGACCCCAGCCCACAGTTTTTTTCTTCTTTTTTTTTTGGGATGACTGACACGGTGAACCATAGACATATTCTAGAGTTGATTTCAGCTGACAGAATGAAAATATTATGAAAAAGTAAACCAACCTCGATAGATCAAGTATTATCACCAAATACCAAAATAGTTGAATTCAACGCATAATATCACACAGCTAATATAGGGTTGAGTTCAACCACAAAGTTCAATAAAATCAACATATAGGTTTGGACTTTCAACTAATATTTCAAAAGTAAACCAAACACCAAAATTACTGATGAAATTTTAATAGCAACAACAAATTTTTAACACACCTCAGTGGAATTTGATTATACAAGTAAAAGCATGAAAAATGACAGGAGGTAAAAATTGCTATTGGAACGGGACAAAATAAAAAGGTAATGACTTAGTTTGACTACATAGTAAATCCCCTCTCTATCTTTTTTTTTTTTTTTTTTTGGGGGGGGGGGGGGGGACACAAAAGGGAAAGGGCACATAGATGTTACATAGAGACAAAAAAATACCATGAAAATTGAATTACTTAGAATCAAACACAAAAACTTTCCTACTAGACAAGACATACAAAAAACACAATCATCAGTCCCCAATTGTTTGGTAGAATTGTGATAAAGGGGGAGATGATAAGAGAAAAATATATATTTTCTCTCCATTCTCTCATTTGGCAATTTAAAGGAGGAAAAAAATGAAAAAAGAGGAGATTGGGAAGAAACTTCCCTTGAAACATAAAAAGAGAGTTTCTCCCCAAATTGGGGAGATTTGGAGAGATATAGAAAAGAAACGCAATCATAAAAAAATCATTCGCATCTTCTTTACATTTTTATAAAATTGGGCATTATGCTTATTTGGCTAGAATAATTATACTTTAGTTTCTTTTATTTTACGAGAAGGAAACAAGTGTAAATTATCTTCTCTTCTCATCTTTTCTCAACGTGAAATTTATTTTTCATCTTTCCATTCTCTCAATCCAAACAAAGTCTAAAACCATGGCATAACCAAAAAGTAAAAGACAAAATTAACTTCTACTATTACTTTACACTTTACCAACAACCGCAAAAATTAGAATTTAAAATTTCTCAATTAGAAAGTAAACTGCGAAACTCCACAAGATGAGAACAAATGAGTCATTAGAGAAAGAACCTTTGAAATCGCAGGTTCCATAGTGCCTTTATAGGATGCCGCTAGACCAAGCATTAACCCCACGGTTGTGCCATCATGTTCCTATAGAAAAAAAATGAGTGGCATAAATGCTTATCAGGGAGAAAGAGGGAAAAAAGAAAAAGAAAGAAAAAAGAACATCCATGGCAAGAAGAAAGGGAAAATGAGATGAGAAGTTATCAGACAAGTCCTTGAATCGTTTTCCAAGGTTAAAAAACTCTAGCAAGATCCATACGCTTGACAAATGTAGAAGTTAAACTCCAAGCATGCAGAAAGAGAGAGAGAACAAACATTCTTTTTGCAAAGTGAGAGACAACAAACAAGTATTTATATGTTCCTCATCCAAGCATACAGTTATTTAATTATTCAATTTTCAAAAGTAGAAATAATTTTTATATTCAATTAGATTTTTTCCTTATTGATGATGTTGAATCTCACATCACTCGTGTTACTTGATCATGAACTATATATAAATCTAGGGGTAATCCTCCTCTCTCAAGGCGTCTTTTGAGAGTGAGCTAGACGCATTGGATTTCTATATGGTATCAGAGTCAAGTCTTTCATCTGATGTTGGGCATGTTGAACCCCACATCAATGTTGGGCCCCCCAATATTTGTTAGCAGTAGTTTGTCAAAGTCCACCTTGCACGTGAAGGGGTGTGTTGAATCTCACATAAATGTTGGGCCCCCGATATCCATTCACAGTGCTTTGTCAAAGTCCACCCTGCATGTGAATGGTCGTGTTGAATCCCACATCGCTTGTGTTATCTGATTATGAGTTATATATAAGTCTAGGGTTAATCCTCCTCTTTCAAGACGTCTTTTGAGAGTGAGTTGAGCCCATTAGATTTCTATAGATGACCTATTCACTATTGTGACTTGTGAGGTAAAGCATACATTAAGACAAATGAAGTGCAGCAGCAGATGCCACTACCCTGGTGTTCGGAATTCATAGAGCTACAACACCATCTGTTCCTGACCTTACTTCAGATGTACCTTTTCTGTTTTCAAGGTATGCAATTGATTACATAATGATGTATTCCTTCCTTTTCGTTTATTCTTTTTCTTTATTTTCCCTTTTTCTGTGATTAGGAATTCCAACTTGGGTTGGCGAGGGGGGAGATCCAATGAATGCACTTTGCAGCAGTAAGTTTCTGTTTCAACTTGATAATGGGGAAAGCACTTCCCAATAATAGGTGTCATATGTCATCAAGAAGGCAGCTAACTGCTAGAGCAATGGCAATGTGGTACCGGACATGCAAGCTTGTTGGTTAAAAGATTTAGCGTATTTCATATCAGGGTTAATTTTTTGTTTGGGGGATTATTTACATAACAGCTTCAAGGTTTACTTTTAAATTTTCTACTTACTATTTGTGGATTGTATTGCCTATAATTAAGCTCATAATCAGTACAAAAACTTGGTAGATAATTGAATACAGTACATTCAAGAACTATGAATCTTTTTATCCTTCTCCTGGTTCTGAGAACAATTCTGTCTTCAGTCTCCCTCCGTGCAGGGAATATTACATGACCACGCCACAAAGTTATTTATTCCATTTGTTATCAGAAACCATTTAATCTATGTCAAATCATAATAATTCCGCCCAGCCACAAGGATTGACTTCATTATACATTGATACCACATTGCCTTTTGAGGTAATCAAGAATGACCAAGAGAATTAATTTTCCAACTCAAAACAGCTGGATATTAACCGAGAGAAGGAAAAATTGAATATAATAATCAATCGTATTATTTTTCTAATTGTACAAATGAGACTACATATAGGAGAAATTAGGAATAAAATAAGAAAACTAACTAATGACTAATATAACTTTCCTAATCTAAATATTTGACTTTCCCTATATAAAAATAATAATAATATATCGAATATTCCAACACTCCTCCTTAAGCTGGTATGAAGATATCTTCTATTGTCAGCTTGATAGTCGAATCTCTTCTTTGGTAATCGTTTTGTTAGAATGTCTGCGATCTGTTTGGTAGTCAGTACATATGGCATACATATTTGTCTACTCTTGTTCTTTTCCTTGATGAATGCTTGTCCACTTCCACATGTTTTGTCCGATCATGTAACACCGGATTGTGAACAATTGCAATGGCTGATTTGTTATCACAGTAAACTTTCATAGGTGCTAAATTGGACATTTCAACTCTTTTAGTAATCTGTTAATCCATAACACTTCACAGATGCCGTGCGCCACTGATCTGCACTCCACTTCTGCGCTACTTCTAGCTACGACATTTTGTTTCTTGCTCCACCATGTGACAAGGTTCCCACCAACAAAGGTGCAGTAACCGGAGGTTGATCTCTTGTCCGTGACACTCCCAGCCCAGTCTGCATCGGTATATACTTCTATCAGTTGATGCCACATTTCTTATACAAAATTCCCTTTCCGGGTGTACCCTTTAAATACCGTAGGATTCTATAGGCAGCCACAAAGTGTTCTTGTCCCGGTGAGTGCATAAATTGGCTAACCATGCTTACGACAAAAGCTATATCCGGACGGGTATGTGA
This sequence comes from Eucommia ulmoides, assembly GCA_016647705.1. Classification (NCBI taxonomy): domain Eukaryota; kingdom Viridiplantae; phylum Streptophyta; class Magnoliopsida; order Garryales; family Eucommiaceae; genus Eucommia; species Eucommia ulmoides. The sequence goes on along the minus strand of CM028336.1, from coordinate 9,252,083 downwards.
TAAGTACATTAACCGCCCCACTAGTCTTTGATATTGTTCTCGATTTATCAATACTTCAGGTTTGGCCGGTTGTAGCTTCTCATTTGATTCACTTGGAGTTTTTGCAGCTTTGCACCCAAGTAGTTCTGTTTCATTCAGTAGGTCGAGTACATACTTTCTTTGACTCACAAATATGCCTCCCTTTGATCTAGCAAATTCCATTCCAAGAAAATACTTCAACGGACCTAAGTCTTTGATTTCAAAATTATCAGCAAGTTTTCTTTTAAGTCTTCCCAACTCGTCACTATCACTTCCTGTTAAGATGATATCATCTACATAGACAATTAAAATGACAATCTTACCATTAGTTGAGTGTCTATAGAACATAGTATGATCTGCTTGGCTTTATTGATAACCATGACCTTTTACAGTGGTTCCAAAGTGTTCAAACCACACTTTAGGAGACTGGTTTAGGCCGTATAGTGACGTCTTTAGATTGCACACATTTCCTTGTCCTATCTTTTTTTCAAAGTCTGGTGGTAAACTCATGAACACTTCCTCCTCTAAGTCTCCATTTAGAAAGGCATTTTTTACGTCTAATTGGTGTAGTGGCCAATCAAAATTCACTGCTAGGAACAATAGAACCCGAATTGAGTTTATCTTAGCAACTGGAGCAAACGTTTCTTGGTAGTCTATCTCATATGTCTGTGTGAATCCTTTAGCCACGAGCTTCACTTTGTACCGTTCTATGTTTCCATCTGCCTTACACTTGATTGTGAATATCCACTGGCACCCGACTATCTTTATATCTTTTGGCGAATCAATTATTTCCCACGTACCACTCTTTTTAAGAGCATTCATCTCTTCCAAAATTATTTGCTTCCAACCTGAATCACCTAGTGCTTCCTCAATGTTACTTGGAATAAACAAATTAGTAACTTTAAAAGTAAAGGCACTATAAGGTTTGAAATTTTTTATGTAGGATACATATCTAGATATAGGGTGATTGGTGCAGGTTCTGACTCATTTCCTGATGGCTATAGAAATATTGAAATCTGAAGGAATACTGGAATGAGAAGGTTCATTAGGAGGTGGTAAAAGAGATAGGATTACCTGGGTGAGAGGGTTCATTAGGAGATGGTAGAGAGATAGGATTACCTAGATCATTGCTTGGGGAGTCGGATTAACCTTGTGCTAGAACGGTAGGCTAATTTGTATTCTTCTTTGTATCTCTCCGAGTATAAACCCGCAACTCAGTACAAGATCGTGGTATTTCTTCATCTGTTCATGAGGGAATTATGCTTGGTACTAGTAGGGATCCCTTTTTTTCAATATTTTCATCACTTGTTTTTGACAAATTTGGAGTAAAAATTTCTAAGACTGTCATAGGGAGAAGATCATTAGTGACTCAAAAATTGCCTTCCATTAGATTCTCCCCCTGAAGGGAATTTTTGTCAAAGAAAGAAAAATGTGTTTTGAAATTATCAAATGGTGTGGTGTAGTTTAGAATACGTGTAGACATGCAATTGATTAAGTATGCAGTTGTTAAAAGATTTTGGATATGCATAGAAAACATAAGTACACGTGTAACTTCGAGTGAGTGTTTATTTTTTCGTTCAGCGATGCCGTTTTGTTGGGGTGTGTCACAACATGTGGATTGATGTATAATATCATTTGTTTTCAAAAAACTACCTAAACATTCATTGAAATATTTTGTTCCATTATATATGCGAAGAATGCTAGGTTTCATTTGAAATTGGTTTTCGAGCATAATGCAAAAATCTTTAAATAAAGTTTCTACATCACATTTTGCACGCATCAAATATGTCCAACATAAACGTGTGTGATCATCAATAAATGTCACAAACCATCTTTTTTCGAATAGTGTTGTGATTTTTTAGGGACCCCATACATCGCTGTGAATTCAATAAAGAGGTCATGATGCACGATATGATTTTGAAATATAAGAAATACGCTGACTTTTTGCAAGTAAACAACTTTCACAATGAAAAGAAGAACAATCCACATTCTTAAATAAAGTCGGAAACAAATGTTTAAAATATTGAAAACTTGGATGTCCTAATCTAAGATGCCAAAACATGATTTTATCACGAACAGACGTTGAACTCATACCACTGGGGCCGTGAGTTGTTTTATTCCTTAAGCAGTTATCATCGAAGTGAAAAGTGATAAAAACTTATCATATGATCAGAAACACCTGAATCAATAATCTAAAGCGCTGAGTTTAAGGAATAAGAAAAGGCTCTTGAGTTGCTACCTATTTGAGCTAAAGAAGCATTAGGAGTACCGAATGATGGATTGGCAGTTAACAGTTTCAGAAGTTGATCAATCTGCTCTTTGTTGAATGGAGTGGTCGCTGCTTCATGCGCGGAAGGATAGTGTCGGTTAGATTTTTCTCCCGACTTGTTGCTCTTCACATTGGCCGGTTTCCCATGGATTTTCCAGCATGTTTCCCGTGTATGACAGGGCTTGTTGCAATAGTCGCACAATATACAAGGGCGTTCCTCTACTCGGCGCTGAAATCTTCTGGAGTTAGTATCAGCGGCAGCCAAAGCAGACTGGTCAATTTGAGTAGCTGCAGGACCAGTAATCTGCAGCTTGTTGAGCATAACGTTCCGACGAGTCTCCTCCCTTTGGACCTCCGAGAAAATCTTATCGATTGAGGGAAAAGGCTGACGACCAATGATTCGTCCCCCAACTTCGTCAAGTTCCGGTTTCAATCATGCAAGGAACATAAAAACACGATCATCATCCACCAATTTCTTATAGTAGTTATAATAATCGGTCGAATGTCATTCATGATCATTGAACATATCATGATCCTGCCATATTCTCTTCAATGAATTGAAATACTTGGTGATATTGCCTTCGTCTTGACGAACAACGAGTTTTAGAGTTAACTCATACTTTTGCGATTGGTTTCCCAGGTCAGAATACATCTGATTGACATTGTCCAAAAGTTCCTTCGCCTTTGGGTAGCACATGTAGTTGGAGCTGATTTCTTCATCCATAGAGTTCACGAGCCAAGTCATAACCATGGAGTTTTCAGCATCCCAAGTTACATGCAGCGGATCTGTGATGGCGGGCTCCTTTGCATCACCGGTTAGATATTCTATCCGTCTTCTTCCACGGATATATAGTCGCACTAATTGAGACCAACACAAGAAATTGGTTTCATTCAGTCAAACAGAGATGATCTTGATGGAGTGAGATTCGGAAGGGAGGTTTTTTGGTTCAGTGAGTTAGCTAGACCTTGGGATGGATTTGAAGGTAACGTTGGACATGGTGAAGGCAAGGAGAAAAATCGTCAGAGGCTGAGAATCGTTGGGTTGACCTTCAACGAATTAAGTTCGCGAGACGAAGGCCTGAACTGCAATTGATTTCGTCAACTTCACTGTGATCAATCGATTTCGTCGGCTATGAGAAGGCCGTCGACGTTCGTCGTCGTCAGTAAGGGGCTCGTCGTCGGCTGTGGTGGCCGGCAAAGCTTCAATTTCGGCGGTTGGCGTCATTTCGTCGTCAGCTGTAAGAAGGCCGTCAACGTTCGTCATCGACTGTAAGAGTCCGGTAAAGCTTCGTCGGTTGTAAGGAGACCGCGGGGAAGTCGTCGTCGGCTAGAAGGGTTCCGGCGAGTGTTGTCGATAGTTGTAAGGGACCAACGAGACTTCATCGTCGGTTGTAGAGGGCCGGCGAGTGTTCGTCGGCAGCTGTAAGGGACTGGCGAGGCTTCGTCGTCAGTTGTAGAGGGCCGGCGAGTGTTCATAGGCTGAAAGGAGGCGCGACGAATCTCCGGCTATAAGGGAAAAAGAAGGGGGCTTGAGCTAAGGTTTAGTTTAACTCTGATGCCAAATTGAATTGAATAACCAATCGTATTATTTTTCTAATTATACAAATGAGACTACATATAGGAGAAATTAGGAATAAAATAAGAAAATTAACTAATTACTAATAATAACTTTCATAATCTACATTTTGACTTTCTCTATATACAAATAATAATAATATATCGAATATTTGACTTTCCCTATATACAAATAATAATAATATATCGAATATTCCAACAGGAAAAAAAAAGGGGGGGTAACTAAGAGGAACGACTAGGTTGTCCATCCAAGAGAAAAGGGAAGAAGTAGAAGTAACGAAAATTAATTCAGAAGTAGTGAAAATGAAACAAAACATCTCAAACACATGCAAACTCTACCTGTGAATAATATTGATAGATATCAGTTATAGTCAAAACACACAGATGCCCATGTAACCCCAGTGCAAGTAGAAGCCCAGCATGACTGTCATTCGGTTCTTCAGGTTTGTTATATATTATCCATGTTCTAGACATTTTTCCCTGCACATTTAAGAAATTTTATTAGATGTGGTGAACATTCAAGTCATGTAAATAACAGAAAAATGAGAGAAAAGTGTGAGTAAGTGGGGTGGTTGGGGGTTGGGGGTTGGGGGTGGAATTCAGATTTGGCAGGATCAACAACATACATCATCAGACAGCATAAATAAAAAACAAGAGAAAGAATAGGTGAATACAGATAGAAACAAAGCCTATATTTAAGAAGTTGTTTAAATATTTAAAAATCTCAGAAAGAATGAGTATTTTATTGTATTGAATATGAGGCCTTTTTGTGCCTATATAAACAAGATAATCCTAGCTAATTACAAGGAGATAATTGAGAGATTAAGTAAATAAGGAAACTAACTCATAGAAAATGGAAAACAAAGTTATTGAGTGGAATTCTAATTCCCACCATTTAAGCATTCCTATTATAAAATATTAAATGTGCATTATTTATTTTCCAACACTCCCACTCAAACTGATGAATATACATCCTTCATTCCCAGATTGCATATAAGTCGTTGGAATGCTTCACTGTTCAGTCCTTCTGTAAGTACATCAGCAAATTTATTGTTTGTTGGGATGTAAGGTGTGCAGATTAATCCATTGTCTAGCTTCTCTTTTATGAAATGTCTATCTACCTCAATATGCTTTGTCCAGTCGTGCTGAACGGGATTATGAGCAATGTTAATGACCGACCTGTTGTCACAGAATAGCCTCATAGGTCCATCTCACTTAATCTTTAAGTCTTCCAAAATTATTTTGAGCCACAACAATTCACAAACTCTTTGCGCCATCGCCCTAAACTCTGCTTCAGCACTTAATCTAGCCACTACATTCTGCTTCTTACTCCTCCATGTTACAAGGTTGCCTCCTAAGAAAGTGCAATAGCCTGTTGTGGACCTCCTATCAACCGGTGAACTTGCATAGTCAGCATCTGTATACACCTCAAGGACTAATCCCGTGTTTCTTCTAAATAGAATCCCTTGTCCTAGATTAGCCTTTAGGTAATGTAGTATGCAGTGGACAGCTTGTAGATGGATTTCTCTCGGGCTATGCATAAATTGACTGACAACACTTACGGCATACGCAATGTCTAACCCCGTGTGGGCAAGGTATATGAGTTTCCCAACCAATCTTTGGTACCTCTATTTGTCCACGGCTGGATCATCTTTTGCTTCTCCAAGTCTATGATTTTGTTCAATCGGTGTGGAAATTGGTTTACATGCCAACTTTCATGTTTCCTTAAGAAGATCAGTCACATATTTCTGTTGTGAGATAAAGATTCCCTCTCTAGAATGAGTTACTTCGATTCCTAGAAAGTATTTCAACCTCCCAAGTTCTTTTATCTCAAATTCACTGACAAGACATCTTCGTAGTGCTTCTTCTCCTTCGCATCGTTTCCTGTGACTATAATATCATCGACGTACACTAAGGGGGCCATTACTCCCCCTGCATCCTAGTGTTTTATGAAGAGTGTATAATCTCCCTGACTTTGCTTGTAACCGGTGGCTAGCATTACTTGGTGAATCTTCCGAACCAAGCTCGTGGAGATTGTTTTAGGCCGTAGAGCGCCTTCCTTAGCTTGCAAACTTTGTTGCCTTTCAGTTGTTGTTGATATCCTAGAGAAATGTCCATGCATATCTCCTCTTCTAATTCGCCATGAAAAAAGGCATTTTTTACATCAAATTGTTCCAAATACCAGTTGAAATTAGCAGCCAATGACAACAAAACTCTTACCGTGTTCATCTTAGCTACTGGGGCAAATGTCTATTGATAGTCCACACCATAGGTTTGCGTGTATCCTTTCGACACAAGTCTGGCTTTATATCATTCAAAAGAGCCATCTAACTTGTATTTTACGGTAAACACCCACTTGTAGCCCACAGCCTTCTTTCCAGGAGGTAAGTCAACTATTTCCCACGTCCGGTTCTTCTCTAGTGCCTGCATTTCTTCACACATGGCATTTCTCCAATTCTCATTAGATAATGCCTCAGATAAAGTACAGGAATATGAATAGAGTTTAGATTGACCAAAAAAGTCCTATATGAGGGTGAGAATTTCTCAAAAGAGACGAATTTTGCCAAAAGGGTACAATGGGTGTTTTGTGCATTCTCTTGTGCCTTTCCTGATAGCAATTGGGAGATCATGATCTATTGTTAATTGAGATTGGTCAGGAGTTGTATTTACCTCATTCACAGGATTAGGAGTTGAAGTTTGGACTTGCATGGGCTTAGGATCCGAGTCTCTTCTCCTTGAATAAACCTGCACAAACCGCATAGAGTCATGACGTTCATTATGCTCTGTCATGGGTCTAATATGGATGGGTGTGGGTGTTGATACCGCCTGGAATGGTTCGACTGGGACCAGATGAGGTTGATCCAGTGGACGCAACTGACTCACAAGTAGGTAAATCGAGCAGAAAGAGATCTCTATCCTTATCTTTACTAAATGAAGTCTCCCCCTGAAGATAAGGTTGGTTAAAGTATGGTTTTGTTTCCTCAAAAGTGACATCTATGGAGACAAAGAATTTATGTGTGGGTGGATGGTAACATTTGTATCCTTTCTGGTGGACGAATAACCAACAAATACACACTTAAGAGCCCGTGGATCTAATTTTCCCTTGTGTCGACTAGGAACATGGACAAAGGCAATGCAGCCGAAGATTCTTGGAGTGAGGTTATTTGTGGTACGAAGGTCAGGATAGAATTGGGACATTGTTTCCATTAGTGATTTAAACCAGAACCCGAGAAGGTAGACGGTTAATCATATAAGCAACTGTGAGTAAAGCTTCCCCCCAATAGTGTTTTGGAACATGATGGTGAAAGAGAAAGGCTCGGGTTGTGGCTAGCAAATGACCATTTTTCCTCTCTGCCACTCCGTTTTGTTGTGGAGTATCAACGCAAGAGGATTCATGGATGATTCCTTCCTTTTGAAAATATGGGGATAAAATTTGATTAAAATAATCATTTGCATTTTCTAATCGGAATCTTTTGATTTTTACCCCAAATTGGTTTTGAATCATGTTGTGGAAGTTTGGGAGTACACTGCTTACATCTGATTTATGTTTAAGGAGAAAGATCCAAGAAACTCTAGTACAATCGTCAATGAAAGAGACAAAGCAACGAGAATAAGACACATTTCGAACTGTAGAGGGTCCCCATATATCACTGCGAATCAAATAAAACGGAACTGGACTTTTATTATTGCTGATTGGAAAAAGGACACGTTTGTGCTTCGCAAACTCACATACATCACAATGAAATCTTTCAGCACCTAGACCTCTAAATAAATTAGGGAACATGGTTTTCAAGATTCCAAAGGATGGATGCCCTAGTCTAAAATGGTGAAGCCAAATGGTGTCTTTATTGGATGATGATAGGAATGACAAAGAGAAATTATTTTTGACCATATGTGACCTGTTTGGTTCGTCAAGATAGTAAAGCCCGTTTCTCTCCTTAGCAAGTCCAATCTTCCCCCGAAACCTGGTCCTGAAAAACACATTGAGAAGGACTAAACAGTACATTATAATTCATATCATGTGTGAGTTTTTGAATGGATATTAAGTTGGTGGACAACTTTGGGACATGAAGAACATTTTTCAAAGTAAGAGAAGAACTGATGTGAATATCTCCTAGACCAGTACGGAAGTTAAAGAACCATCAGTAACTAATATTTTTCGATTGCTACGACACAGAGAGTAGGTGCTAAAGTTTAAGTGAAGAATGAGTCATATGGTCTGTGACTCCTGAGTCAATTATTCATAAATTCCTGATAGTTTCATCTAAGACATTTAGTCCTTGAGAAAATGAAGACTCACCTGAGAATGCAAGAGAGCATGAACCACTAGGTTTTTCCAGTGATTCCAAAAGTCCCGTTAGCTTCTCTACCTCCTCTATATTAAGCATTCCCTTGTCTGAACCTGGTTGATTAATGGTGAAGAAGGATTGGTTCCGCTCCCAAATTCCGTTGTCCTCCTTGGTTTCCCCACTCCTTGCTTGGTGGTTTTCCATTCAGTTTCCAGCACCTCTCTAGCGTGACTTGGTTTCTTGCAATAAGTGCACCAGAGAGTATCGCGGCTGTCCAGGTTCGAGGATCAAGACAGATCTACCTTTCCATCTGTCTTCACGTCTGTTTTTGTTGCCATAGCAGAACCTTCAGGAGCTTGGGGTTCGAGCATCACTCCTCTTCGACTCTCCTCTGCCCGAATCAGAAAGAGTTTCGTTCAGGGAGGGTATCTCTTCTTTGCCGACTATTTGCACCCTTACTTGATCAAACTCAATATTAAGTCCTACTAGAAAGTCATAAACTCGATCTTTTTCTATGAAATTCTTCAAGATTGTTGCATCTTCTGGACATTTGGTCTCGAAACAGCGATAATGGTCCAGCTCTTGCCACAAATTCTTAAGCGCATTTGCATACTCAGTGACAGTGTGGCTGCCTTGTTTCATTTCAGCGGTCTTGATTTTGATTTCGTACACCTAAGCCGCATCGCGAGCTTTTGAATACGTCTGTCGAACAATATCCCAAATTTCCTTCGTCGTGGATAGGAACATGCAAGTGTCGCTGATTTCTGGAGTCATGGAACTCCATAACCAAGACATAATCATTGAATCTGCTTCATCCCATGCTACAAATTTGGGATCTCCCTCGTTCGGTCCTTTGCCCAAAAGATGACTTATTATTCCCTTGCCCTTCAAATACGTGTAGATAAATTGGGACCACTTCAGATAATTCCTCCCATCTAGCCTATACATGGCTTGAACATTCTGCAGATCACCTAAAGTCGGGTGGTTGACAACTTCGGTGGGCTGGGTGGTGTTTTCGGTGGACACTGTGATGTTTTCAGCTATGGTGGTTATCGATCTGGTCGCGAAATTGGATCTGGGTTTCGCGAGCTGTGGTGGTTATCGATATGGCCGCGAAATTGGATCTGGGTTTCGCAAGCTGAAGGTGGCGGCGTTGGGTAGGGTTTTACGATCGGACGGCAGAAGCTGGCGGCGGTAGGTAGGGTTTTAGATCTGGTCGACGAGTCCCGATTTGGTTCGATTTCACGATCTCGAAGTCGCGATCTGCTTTGCGAGGGGTTTTTCGAGTCGCGATTTGCTTTTGGATATGGTCGACGATCGGCTTATCACGTCGCCTGGGATTTGGAAGGGACAACGAAGGTCAGCTATGAAGGCTTGGATCTGGTCGATGATCGGCCTATCACGTCGCCTGAGATTTGGAAGGGATGACGAAGGTCAGCTATGAAGGCTGATGATCGGCTATGAAGGCCAGACCAAAAAAAAAAAAAAATGATTTTATGCTTTAGAAAAAACACCTAAAGCTCTGATACCATCTCAGAAAGAATGAGTATTTTATTGTATTGAATATGAGGCCTTTTTGTGCCTATATATAAAAGATAATCCTAGCTAATTACAAGGAGATAATTGAGAGATTAAGTAAATAAGGAAACTAACTCATAGAAAATGGAAAACAAAGTTATTGAGTGGAATTCTAATTCCCACCATTTAAGCATTCCTATTATAAATTATTACATGTGTATTAATTTATTTTCCAACAAAAAAACATTTAATGATGTTAATACTTCTTCATCAGCAGAGTTACATCAAGTACTTTATGATCTTAGAACAGAAGTTAACCTGGAGGGGGGCAAGCCTCAACCCAGCAGCTACAGCATTGTGGAACTCAGGCCACGATTTAAGTTCCTGAATATTTCTAAGACATGGATCTAGGTTAACCTGCGAAGTGAAAAAGAAATGCAAAACAAGTCAAAGGGTGGGGAGATTAAATTTCTGAAGAGTTGATGACTTTGGTTAAAAAAAAAATCACAGAAACTCAAGCATGATGGACTTTTTACTCTGAAAATGAGAAATATGAGAGGAGGAAGATACACAAAGTGCTGAAAGAAAAATCATAAGGTAATTTGAACAAATATTTAGTACACCATAATACCACTAAACTTTGAAAATGACATATCTATAGAATAAAGAGCTAATTTTTGTTTTTGTTTTTGTTTTTGTTTTTGTTTTAGCTTTTTTCTACCAAGGTAAATTTCACACAAAAGAATTAGAACATACAGTTGCATTCTGCTGAGCAGGCAACCGACCGGCCAAAACAAGCTTTGGGACTGTGAGTGCCTACAAAAAAAATTCTATCAGTACCAAAATCATTAACCAATCAATTGGAAAAATCAAAGCATGATATAGACACAAAAGGCAAAGAGAAGAAACAAGGTAAAACACAAACAAGAAAACAAATAAAAGAAGCACATTTCAGAAGTATGCAGGCTTAAATTGTTGACAATGTGACACTAGAACTTTAACCACAGTAAGTTATTAGATTGACGAAGAAAGCAGAAGCATACCTCTGTTAGCAGTGTATACGTGGTTGCAAGAGTGAATGCCCCACGACCAAGAGGAAGAGCAGTGGTCCTTTGTGCAAGCTGCCATAGCTGAGCCTAAACAAAGCAAAAGAAGCAATAAATCAACTAAATGCAAACCTATGTATGGATAAACAAGTTTTATTTATATGCATAAAGGGAACGATTACACACTGATAGAAATCTCCAAAAGTACTATGTAAGTAGAAATGCAATGGAAAAGGCAACACCAAAGGCTTGCTCTATCACATCAGTTCAACCAGACCAAAATTCACATTCAGTTTTCATAATAAATGCGATATTTGATATAAATTTAAGAGTTTTTTGCACTTTGCACCCTTTAAGTTTCAGGGAAATCCCACTTTAGCCTCTGTCCTTTCAATTTGAACACATTAAACCCTGAAGATTAGTCCAAATTGTTAACACCGTCATTGTTTTTTATGGAAATCACCCACGTGTGAAGCACGGAAATCATCCACGGGGGTGATTTTCGTCAAAAAATGAAGGGGTTAATGATTGGGACTCAATTGACACGATTTGGATACTTCAGAGTGTTCAAATTGAAAGTACAAGGACTGGAGTGGGATTTCTCTGAAACTTTAGGGTTTCAAAGTGCAAAAACCTCTAACTCTAATGAAAGCTCTGTCCCTACATTCCCCAAATCAAGACTAATATTTCACAAAGAACAAATATATGCTATTGTTACTGATGCATGTAACTATATCTCAAACTTCTTACAGCACAATAAGAAGATGTTCCACTTCAAGTCTCTATAACATAGCCAAGCTGAACATAAAACAAAGATTTACTGCGCTGGTACAATAAAATGTCTCTGAACTAATTGAGATTTCTTTTCTGTAGATGTAGTACTAGCAAGAGCACTAGATACCAACTGATTCATACATAAAAAGGAATATCCAGTCAGAAAAGGAGTTTCAGACAAGGTGAAAAGCATCCTAGGATATCCATCATTTAATGCCAATGTGTGTTATATAAAGCCAAAATGTAGAAAATTCTAAAAACAAGAACTTAAAGTATACATTTTAAAATTCATGAACAGAGGTATACCTGTTGGAGGTCCTGATCAGATGCAGTGGGGTTAACAGGTGTTTGAATCACCATAGGTCTTGCAGAACATAAAAGACGTCTGACCTACAAGAAATCGTGGAACTGTCATGTGCAATTACATATCGTAAACTACAAGAGCACAAGAGAAGCAGGAAATAAGACAATCAAATCTCTCCTAAGCAATCACGTATTTCGTGTTGCGATAACATAATGTAAAGAAAAAAGATAATAGGTCAATGGGTTATGCAGTAGACTGTAGTCCTACCTATAAGGGGTGAACTGTTTAAAGGTAATTTAATGAGGTATGGGTGCCGGTCAAATTTGAAGAGGAGATAATTTAACTTGCCGAGCAGATGTGCCATGTGTTTAGGAGTGGAGGAGTCGATAGGGAATTGGTTTCTCTCCTGTCCAGTGGCTAGATATTTCTGAGCCTGGGCCCTGGTGATCTCATCATGCCGGATTGCTGTATGCCGCAGTCCAATAGAAATTTGTGCTGGTGCTTGTGCGACAATCGTCCAGGTGGAGTTGATAAGGACATATGGAGCCTGATTCCACTTTTTAGGAGCATTTGGAAGGGAATGGATAGGTTTATCTTTGACGGGAGACTTTAGATTGCCTTTTTAAAACAGCTTTTTCTTGTTTTTCTGTACAGGTTTTTTTTTTCCGTTTTTGGTGGGTTGTTTTCCTCCATGGAGTCTAGCATTTCTCGACTTTCTAAAGGAACTTATGGTTTCATAGTTTTGTACTGAGTTGACACACTTTGCTTCGTTTTTCATAAATTCTCTTGGCCTACTGAGCGAAAAAAAAAAGTTGTGGATTGCACTAATTATCTCACCGGATCAAATTGAAGACACATCATTTTTGGACATGTCAGTAACAATTTCAACATTTCATAGTAACCTTTATCTATAAACAAAGATCTAGGGCATGTTCCTACATTTCATTTCCGACACTTTGTAAAATTAGTGGCTAAATGTAATAAAACAGAACTCAACCTCATTTAGACGTAGATCGCGTCCATAACGCAACTGTGTGCTAGAATTGAAAATATGCTCCATGCCATCTGTTACAGATCCATCAGACGAATCTACGTCATCAAGGTTAGTATTCTCTGACCCAACTGTGTCCGAAATGGAGTCTGGAATTGTCACTGGATGAAGATGTAGCATGTAAGGGGTAGACATAGATATTAAATTCACATTTGAATGGGGCTCAAGTTCCTTTGATTTTCTTGAATGTGCCGAACACGAGAAAGCTAAATCTTCTCGACCAAGAAGTACATATGCAGCAGCAGGCCAGTCAGTAGGAGGTGATTCCCGGCACTTGTCCAATGCCTATTGAGAAATAAATATGAACTTTTATGAATACTCAAATGAATGATCTAACACTGACTAAGAAATCTGTGGCCGCAACAGAAAAAATTACTGATTAAGAAATCTGTGGTCACGACAGAAAAATTTATGGAACACCACGTAATATAGCCTAAGAGATGAAAACAAAACCGAAATCCTTTCATCTCTTTCCAAATTAAAGCAAACAAACATAAAAATCCAATCAATTCAATTCTATTCCTCTAAAAAGGAACTCTAGGGACAAGGCACCAGCAGAACCCAATGATCCTATGATAACTGGTAAACTCATAAATTTCTCCAATAAGATACAAAACCATTCACAACCCAATGGTAGTTATCTAGCTATGCAGTTACCTATTCTATGGAAACATATGGATAAGAAATAAATACATAATTTACTTGAGTAAATCTCTTCTTGTTTCAAGGCGTGGAGGTTATTCCAGAAACAGCTTCAAGATAACTCATAAATTTTAGCTAATTACTTACATGTCGTAGAGGCAGAGAGACACCAGGAGGCAGCAAATCAAGCTGTTGAAGCCCAAATCTTTCCCCAACCATTGCCAATACTGTGATTTCTTCAGAAGTAGAATATGATCCAGGCGCAACATTACAATAAACACCAGATGATAGCTTCTTTCCCAGCTGTCCTGCCCCACATAATAGAGTATAGAACGAGACTATCTTCCGGGCCCAACTTACAGCAGAACTTCCATCTTTACAAATTAGAAGGGGAAGGTCGCTGGCACTAGCAGAATTCCATCCATGTTGCAAACACTTTTCTAGCCATCTGAACAAACTTGGAGGAGTTCTCAACAAAAATGAGGCATGTTGCATCTCAAAGTTTTTTGAAAGACTTGGGAAGTCACGGATATAATGGTCCAAATAACTTTCCTCACTCAAAACAGCAGCAATTTCACATAACAAAGGTACCAGAAGAGCCAAATCCCTGCAAGGGAAAGTTTTCACAGCACATGAACGAGACACAAGTTAATACCATTTGATGATAGTGCACCATAAACTTTCCAAATGTATCCATAAAGTGAATGCTAGACGATCAACCATATCAGCAAAAAAAGAATCGTAAATTTGGTGAATCAATTGAGGCACAATCATAACAACATACATATCAGGAAGATTGGGCACAAAAATACATAATTCACATTTTTTTACTCTAATAGGCATAACACTTCAGTTGCTACCTAAAGCCTTTGCTCCAACTAAGTGCTTTGACTACAAGAGAATGTACACCATTACTTTGAATCCAATAACTGAACCTTAACAACACTTAAAATTATGCAAGGTACCAAAAATTGTACAAACATCCTAAATGATACTTCACTACACATCGTATGCCTGCCATGCACAATAGGTTATTGATATGTTACCAATAAACGTATTATCAAACTTCGTAATCCTAAAGTAGGTTGCAGGTAGTACTACACATACAAAACATTTTGAAATACTTAAAATCAAATACATTCATTTCTCAATGGTCTAAGATCCATGCAGCCAATGTTTTAATTTCAGATCAAAAGAATAAGGGCATGAACAAATAAAGGACACAAAGATATAGTACTATGCACAAGGAAGTCACCATACAAACAAAGTAAATGATTGGAGTTTGAAGTAAGGATAAGCATGCATACGCAGAAAGAACTAGAGGTTACCGCTTACGAAGATTGTCTAGCTTCAGGGTTTCATATACTGCATGCAAAGAATCTAGAGTCGCCTCCACCAGCTTGGGGTAGAAGGATTTTTCAGTGCTTTTGGTAGCATGCATATATGATTTACATGCATTAAATCCCAATTGGCGAGTTGATCCTCTGGATAAATTAACAGTAATAAAATTACTTTTACAGTAGTTTCTATGAAATTTGCTGTTAATAAGGAACTCCCAGGATGAGCCGGTAATAGAGTCCGCAAGCCTCTCAGAGATAACTTGGGACTGCCTAGACATTCGCATAATGACAGCACAAAATGACTCCCATTCTGAATCAACAGAAGAATCTGCTTTAGCTAAATAACCTGAATCACCATCACCCCATAGAAGACTAAGAAAATGGTTATAGAAACTAGAATTGAGTCCCTCAGCCAAAGCTGTGATGCAATCATTTGCCAAAGAGGATGATGGGCTTCTCCGCAATGCACACCTAAAAATCTTTAGGGAAAAACTGAAATAAGTACAACAAATGTAGCTAGCAAAGCATGATTCCATATAAAATGTCAACAAATTCTCTAAAGACAAATCTTTGGTGGCCTTGATACATACGTTCATTGAACAAGTCTCCGTCCCGATAATTCAAGTTATAGAAAGCATATTATATCAATGACAAAGAAAAACACATTGGAAAAAAAATAACAATCATAAGATCATATGGAGGAAAACAAGTTCACACACTTCATAGAGAGAACTATTGAGGAACTTGCAATGAAGCCCCTCCACCACAGGAAAAAGGTCAACACTGAAACTAATCATCCATGGAATCAATATGGCATATCTGGTTCATGCTTAGAAGGATGAACGGAGGAACTGGAGAACACTCAACTAGTATCTAAGAGCACATTCATTCTCCTTGCCAATATGCACAGTGTGATTATGATATTCCAGGTGGAAGGACTAGGGGGCCCTTCAATTTAGGACCCTAATCCAAGTCGAGTCCTAACATATTTTCCTAGCAGTCAGTTTGAGCTCCATTTGCCTTTTGACACCAAAAATATGCATTCTAAAATAGGCAAGGGGGATCAAAGTAAAATCCAGGAATTACTCTGAGTTGACAGCACATATTCTATCTTTCAGGTTCCATCAAATTCTAAATTGGAAGCAAGACTGAATATTTCCACTGCCGATGAAAGGGAACCAAGCCATGAATGATATTCTTTAATAAATGACACAAAGCTATAAAAAGGTATAGCATTATAGCATGTAACTCCAACTATTTCATTTTGAATACAAAATTAGTTTGAGAATCTTTTCTGGTTGGACATGCATTCGTAACCCCTAGCCTAAAGAAATATTTATCTGCCAGAAGTCTGAACTAAACATCTTACAAAGAATAAGAAGCTCGTATATATATATAAGAAAAAAGAAAAAGTGTAATAAAACAGATCATGAATCAAGTTACGAGTAAGAAACATAAAAACTGGTAGTGATTGACTGAGGTGGTGGAGGGATGAGAGGGAAGAACGATTTTGCAGATGAACAAGAACATTTTGCAAGATATTTAGCATGTGGGCATCATATAATGAAAAATATATAAACATTAAAGAGGTCTAGTTTTAAAGATACCTGTCCATTATTCAGAACTACATTTATACGCCCTTCAACAGCATTAGCCAACCCAGTAATCTTTATATCATTAACAGCCACAGCTTCGGAAGAGCTCATATGATTCAAAACCAGTGCTTCATTTTGAAAAGGAGGTATTGTATACCTACAAAGACATTGCTGCCCCGACTGCAGAAAAAACTCAAATATGTTCAACATGATATCATAAATGAGCTTGATTAAAAGACATGTCAAGTATAAAAAATTCAGCATCCTAAAATTCAACATGAGGGCAGAGAACATCATAAAATTCGGAAACAATGCTTCAGTAGATGATGGAACTCAAAATATAAAATGCAAACCTGTGCCTAAAGGCACTCATCCTAAATATTTTTAACATTAAATAATAAAAATAAAAAATAAAAAGAGTTGAGACTTTAAGGAAGAGAGAAATAAACAAGGGAGGGGGAGTTTAAGGGGTAAATGACATCCCCAAATACCTCCAAAAGGGGGGGGGGGGTTTGTAAATCCTTCCAAATGAGGTATACCTCTGGTCCTCTGCATCTCAAGGTGCAATTACATCAATAAAATTTCAATTCAAAAAGGTATACCCAAACAAGGAATTTACAAATGATGAGATTTTATAATTCAAAATTCCAAAAGCCCATCATTTATAACTCCATGAATTTATCAAAGTTCTTTTCCAAATGCACTCTAAGAGTCACGATATCAGAGGTGGTGAAGAGCTAAGGTAAACATGAGTGTATGAAATAGTAAAAAGAGTAAAAATATAGGCTGGAAACCAATGGTCAACCAAATTTTAGATTGAATTTCTTCAAATCACTCATAACCATTACAACGTATACATATTATTTTAAAACTAAGCTAAATATTATTTTATATACACACACATATATGCTTAAAGGAAAAAAAAATAGCAAAAAGAAAGGTTTCAATATTGGAGAACAAAAGCCAAGACGAGACATACCGAGGGCCTGTCCTAGCAAAGACATTTTTGTGAATTTTTTGCTATCCTTTTACCTTTCTGTAATGAAGAAGCAACTTAAAATATTATTAAGTGGGAAACCCTTGTGTTGCACAGAAATGAAACAACGTCTTAGCATTTAAAAACATTTTGCATGCTCCTTTTGTTCCACTACAATCAAATTATATCCTCTACCTTTATTTTACAAAAGGCTCCTTTATTCCTGTCCCTTGGAATTATCTGCATGGGCCTTAGGATAAGTATCCAAACCTACAAAAATAAACCTACAGCAGAAGATGACAAAAAACCACCACCATACGATCACCTCCGATCCCCCAAGTATGATAAGCACATTAAACGCAACACGTTTAAGACTGTTTGTACACTAACAAGGGCAACAACAAGATGTTTGATATAAGTACCGAAGCTCCAAAGCCATTAATCTATTCAAAAACAACCAATTTCAACAGTGAACTGAAAAAAAAAATGCAAGTCCAATATTTTCGTGCTTGATACTATGAGTTGAGAGTTAGAAAATACAGAAGGGTATTTTAGTAAATGTATATGAAGCGCGTTACGTAGAATGGATCTGGAGAGTCGGAGAAGGGAAAGGAAACGACAATCAACTCATATAAGGGTGAGAGAGAGCTAAATCATGCAGTCGTCGGAACTATTGTGTAACGTCAGACCTTTCTTTTAGACTCAATATCAAAGATGCAAAGATTCTTTCTTTTATGTCTGTATGACTTGTATCGGTTATTGTCTCCTCCAAATGAATTATGAATTCCACTATTTATGCTACTCGTTTATAATAATTAAGTGCATTCATTTAATATCATAAATGATATAATAAGTACTTTCCTTATTAACTTGTGTCCGAGGTCAAGTCAACCCGACCAGTTGGTAACTCTCCCTTATCTGCGAGCAGGCGGGGGGGGAGGGGTGGTCAACACATTCTCACGGGCATCGCATTCCATCCTCCATTCCACAATCTCCCTAGAATCTCAAACTCACTAAGTCTTTATCGCAGCACTGCTCTCTGAGAGACTCGCAGGGTGTTAATGCCTTGCGTATGACTTGGACTTCATACGGCATAGCAAAACACGTGCAATGATCTTTCTTTCACATGGCTCCGGGGTTGCAGTGTGACAGCAAGGATCGTTAAATCCTTGCATACAGATTGGAGTACATACGGCTTACAGGAGTAGGAACGATGATCCTTCTCTCACACACGGCTCCTAAATTTGTGGGCCATGTCGTGACGGTGACAGATATTCGATTCGATTTTTGGTTACCGAAAGGGTAGTCCGGCAAAAGGGGTGCATGGAGTAGTTATTCAAAATTAAGGATATATAGGTATACATTACATGTGTATTTAAGGTAATATTTATAAAAAATAATACTTAAATAATATATATATATATATATAAACCTATATATTTATTTCTATCGGAAATGTTGAAGGTCAGAAAAAAAACGAAATGGAATTATAGTAATTATATATGGAGAATGTTACATAGAACGGATTTGGAGAGTCAGAGAAAGGAGAGGGAATGATGGTCAACTCATCTAAGGGGAAGAGAGAGCTAAGTCATGCAGGCTTCGGAATTGATTGTGTGACCTCAAACGTTTCTTTTAGACTACATATCAAAGATGTAAAGATTTTCTCTTTTATCTCAATATGACTTGCATCGTATATTGTCTCCTCCAAATAAATTACGAATTCCACTATTTATACCGCTAGTTTATAATAATAATTAAGCGTCCACATTAAATATATTAAATGACATAATAAGTAGTTTCCATAACTAGCAGATATCAGAGGTCAACTCGACTAGCTTGCAACTCTCCTTTATGTGCAAGGAGGGCGTACTCCCTAAAATCCCGAAGTTAGTTTTATCGTGGCCGTACTCTCTGAGGAGCTCGAGGGGTCTTAATGCCTTGTGTACGCCTTGGACTTCGTACAACTTACAGGAGCACATGAGATGATCTTTCTCTCACACGGCTCTTAGATTTTGTGAGGTGCAATGTAACAGCGACAATTGTTAATGCCTCGCGTACGGATTGGACTTCGTACAGCTTACGAAAGCACTTGCGGTGATCTTTCTCTTACACGGCTCCTAAATTTGTGGGCTATGTCATGACGGCGACAACTTTCTGATTGGATTTTTTGGATGCCTGAGGGGTAGTCCGATAAAGGGTAATATTAAAAGTGTATTTAATGTAAAATATGATAGTAACAAAATAAAAGGGTTCACAGAATAGTTATCTCAAAGTAAAGGGGGTGCATGGAGTAGTTATTCAAATAGAGGGACTATAGCATAAATAGTACTTAGGATAGGGTTAAGTGTGCATTTTAAGGTAATATTTATACACAAGAATATTCAAAAAATATAGTACATACATACATACATAATTATACACACACACACACACACACACACACACACACATATATATATATATATTTTAAAATGTCTTTTCTTTAACAGTTTGGATTAATTTGAGGGGAATGGATGGTTGGGATGAATTGATGAAATATTTAGGAGGGAAAATTCCCACATAAAAATTTCACAACCCCATTTACGATGCAGTAGAAATCAATTACATTTTTTACTCTTTAAGTTTCATTTATATACTTTATTAGTCAAATTTTTATTATTTACTACTTTTTAACACTTATAAATTTGAAAATCAATATAGCGACTTTAGGCACGGGAAATCCCTAGTATTTCTATATTCAAGAATATATATTCAAACCTATATATTCACACATACACACACACATATATATTCTATATATTTAAATGCATATATTAATAATTATCTCTACATTTATATCCATATATATAAACAAATATAAAAATAAATAGACAAAGGGTTTCACCAAGAAGCCCACTAGTGGCAGCACCAGCCACCGGACTTGGCCACAAGGAGGCAGCAATCGGATTTTGGCCACGTCCTATGGCAGCTATGGCCAGCTTCTGGTTGTGTGCGATGGTGCCGAAGGTCGTCCTTCGATGGCCGTCTACACTATGCAATAAAGTATTACAACGAATAGTTCATAGGATTGATGTCTTTAGTGGTGCATAAAGGCTTGCTTTCTTTTTAAGGTGGTGGGTGTCCAGAGGGATTTTTGGAGGGCGGGGGAACTGTGGAGGTTTTACTGGTGTTCTGGAGTATATGGTGAAGGAAATAGGCGTGTTTTGCAGGATGTTTCTTTACCAATGCATGTTCTTAAAGGGCCTTCTTTCGTACATGCATTGTTTCTTGACAAAAGGTTCTTTCCTTTTTCGGAGGCTCCTCATTCCTTAATATTCACACCTTTTGTGTATATTCTGAAGATTCTTGCGTTAGTTTACTGAAATCTTGCTTACTAAGTAAAAAAATATTGCATAAGAACGCAATGAAACTTTCAATGTATACAAGTGAAGAGAATTCAATGACGATAGCTAACCAAAATAAAACAGAAGACAATAAATACAACTACTTACATAAAGGAGGAGAGAATATTCCGAAGTCAAAACGATGATGTCTTCGAAAGGAAGAAGACCCACTTTCACTCTGTACAAGAAATATTGAGGTTGTGTTCAAAAGATATATGATGCATCACCAACATAAAAGCAAAGAATGCATTAGTCTACCTGGGACGAGTTACAGTAACAGGTGCAGCAGCATTTGCAGGAATAGTCCAGCTCATGTCCGGTTTAATATCATAGAGAATCTCATTATTTATTTCTAAACTCTGAAGCCTTACAGAAACTAATTTTCTTTGTTCTTGGAGAAGAAAGCAGACAATAGGCACAGCATCATCATCAGTTGCCAGAAAGACCTGGTGAAATTATTTTAGGGCAAAAGAAATCAAACAACGACAAAGATTACAAAGACAGTATCAATTTGAAAGAAAGAATCACAGATGATTTACTTGCAGTATCGTTTGTATATAAAAGCCCGTCTCAACTAACTCAGGCTTAAGTTACAAGCACCTACTAAAATGGATTGTAGAAAACCCAGTAGGCCTAACTCACTCTCAAAAGACGTGTTGAAAGAGGAGGATTGCCCTAGGCTTTATATATAGCTCAAGATTAGGTACCACAAGCGACATGGGATTCAACATGTCCCCCTCACGCACAGGGTGGACTTTTTGACAAACCACTACAAACAGATATCGGAGAAAGAGCCCAACATCGATATGGGATTCAATATGCCCCTCACGCGCAAGGTGAACTTTTTGACTAACCATTGCGAACATATATCTAGGGCCAACATCGATGTGGGATTCAACACACCCAACATCAATAGCTTAGGGTCAGGCAACACAATCAATGTGGGATTCAACATGGACGCTGACTAGAGCTTGCTACATGCAGTTGAAAAGGGTTGCATATAAAAAAATGATGGTTGCAACAAAGTGAATTCTCATAAATGGCAAAATTTCTCTTCCACGTCCATGATTCATAGAACTTCACTACTAGTGACATGAAAATATTAATGAAACATAAAAATACTTAAACTTATTCAGAAGATCATTCTAAAGACTACAAAAATAGAGGAACAAATTCTGATACTTTTTTTTTCTTTTTCTTTTTTTCTTTTTCTTTTTCTTTTTCTTTTTAATTCTATAGGCACAAGTTTTGATACCTTACTAGCAGCGGTTTGAACACCCTTCCCTTGCCATATCTTTCGGAAAGAGAACTGCTTTGGTAACACCCCAGCGGGAACTACATCAGATGTGCTAGAATTTTCTGCTTCGAGGTTAGAATTGATGACTTCAGTAACCCATAAAGAATGTTGCGTCTTCCCTGCAAGCAGATTCTTATAAGAAATATAATTTATCCCTTCATTCACTTCATGAGATTGAAAGGAGAGTGAACGAGGATAGCACAGACCTTTATTATATGATACCATTAAAGGAACACGATCACTAGTCCAAATTGTTCTTTCATCAAACTCCTTCATTATGTTAACTTTTCCCCTTTCCTCCACATAAATTGACTAAGAGATGTGGATCATAAAACAGAATTATTTAAAAGAAAAGTAAAAGCACTTGAATAAAGAACATTAGCATGAAAACAGTTAAAGGTCAATTATGAACATAAGCACAATGTATATGAATATAAATGGTGAGAGGAATAGGAAGGAGAAAACAAGCAACAAACTGGTAACATTAAAATTTACACAAAACTGAATATCGCCTTCTCGTAAAACTTCGTTCATTTAGAATAATGCACATAGATCTCGATACAAATTGGTAAGCTTGGTCAATCAAGTCATGTTTAGAACTCAAATTTGAAACGCCATCACTATTTTACGAAGTAATGTGTCCTTCCAACAGTCTTTTTCTTTTATTTTATTTTTTATTTTTTGGGGGGGTGGCAGTTTCCGCAGATTAATTGAATGGATGTTTTCAAATAAAAAACTGTTCTTGACGCTCTTGAATATCCCACCACTTCTGCAAATTATTCCACAAATAAATATACAAAAAAACAAATATGCGACTGATTCATGTTCATTAACATTGTATTTGGTACATTGGATTGAAGTAAGGAATAAAATGGCCATTCCTACTAATATTCCATTCTTATGTTTAGTACGCGGGATTAATTTTCATTTTTATTCCCAAGTATTCGTCAATCCCACAAATCATGGGAGTAGTTAATCCCAAATCAAACAAGGCATTGACTTAATTCAAAACAGAATGCTGCCAGAGCTCCAACCACGTCATTGAGATTTATTTTATTTTTAATTTCGCAACAACTTCACCAAATTTTCTTCAATTATTTTAATCAAGATTTTTTTTATTGGCAACAACTTCACCGATTTTTTATTCTAATTGAAATTTTTGGCCGGGTGCCGAAGCTTCGATAATATCACCGAATTTTTCCAATTATTTCTTAATTGAGATTTTAAGTCGCCAAAGTCCAAGCATCTTTTTTGATGAAGTTGTCATAGCCCTAGTGACGTTGCCAGATGTTTATTCACTTATTTTTAAATTGAGATTTATTCTCTTATATTGTTTTAAAATATTCACTATCATAATTGATACATTTTATTTGACAGTGCATTTCATTCTTATATTTAATCCGAATGGTAATTAAACTTGAGAATAGTAATGGCTATTCCAAGTCAACATTTAATCCTTTCTGTCACCAAATATAAGAATAGTAATGATTATTCCATTTCAATCTTATGCTCATTCTTGTCCATTCATGCATATCAAACATAGCGTAACAGCCAAATATCCTTCAATTCTATCGCACTAAAGGCATAAAAGATCCAAGCCTCCAACCAAGAGATAAATAAAGAACCAGTATAAATAGCAATACATAAAACAGTATGCAATTAGAATTTAAGATTTAAAACTTGAATATAGCATTGTTGAATCCAAATAGCTTATCATAGTACGGGCACTTTACACTTTCAAAGGGGAAGTAGTGTGCATACCTGAGGTTCTTCTAGTGGATCCTTCAAAATCAAATGTGAAGACATAGAAGCACCATCCCCCGGAATAACATTATTAAATGCATTCATTAACAAATAATTATATTGAGGACTGTATCTGTTATCTCTCTTTGGACGGTACATATCACGAGCTAACAGGTTGGAAGTCGAAAAAGGAGCATGTGACGCTGAGTTCCCATCAATTGCCTGTTGAAGGAGCAATCCAAACGGAAGTGGCCATATTGACGTGATGGAATGATTGAGAGGAATAGATATTACTTCACCTGTCGAGAATAGCATCTACCTTACAAGATTGGAAAAGAAACTAGGAATAATACTACAACACTAAACGCTTTAATTTTAAATAAGTTGATCGGCTACACAAATCCTACCTCAGTCCCTATAGAAAAAAACATGAATCTCAATATACGCATACATCTATATATATAACAACAAAAAGCACTAACACAAAAATGAAAATAAGCAAGATACACATAAGCAGGAGAGGGAGAATCAAAATAAAAACGTTTTGTAATTGCAATGATCTTCTTAAGTTATGTTGGGTATGTGGGAATAGAACCAAATCCAGAGGGAAGGGAATCAACTTTTGAATGAGCATTCACTCAAAATTCGATTTCATTCCCATGGAATTTAATTTCAACATGTGTACCGATCATGCATACTAAACATGATGTTAGAATTCTCCAAACTCTACGCCATAATCGGGAATCTGGATCTTGGATTTCAATTAAATCATAGATTTAATGGAGATCAAACAAAAAAATGTAGTCCACATCAAACACTGCAGCACACTGGAGATAGAAAGAAAGCAAGACTGGGTGAATATTAAACCATAGAGTTCTAGGTAATAGATAGTCCACCAGAAGTACTAGAGTCAAATCCATCTAAAGGAAACACAACCCAACCCTAAGTTAGCAAGAAACATATGATCAAGAAAATATAACTCGGCAAAAAGGAATTGGTGATTCAAAGGAATCAAAGCCATTAAAAGTCAATTTTTAGAACGAGCACAAGAACTAGAACAATGCAAAAAATAAATTACATTTACACGAAATCCAAAAAGTGGAAAAACATGCAACAGTTTTCAAGTACAATTTAAATAAAATATACAAATAGAGATTACACATGCGAGAATTTAACTCACCTGATGTATTAAAAATTGTCAAACTATCAATTTGAAGAACACAAAGAAGAGCTTCAGATGTATCGGCCATGCGACACCAGCATGCCTGGATAATGAATTGAAATACATCTAAAAGTAATTCTCAAAAACTAGAGTAATAAACAGTGTGTGTGGAAGATGTACCCATGGTCTTAACGCAGGAAAATAAATAAATAAACAATTGATGATACATTTCACCAGGAAAAACTAGCAGATCAGATAAAACAGAGGAATAGAAATCCAGTAAAAACAAAAGATGGTGATAATCTTTAAATATTTTAGTCTATAATATAATGTAGATACAGAAAAGGGTAATAATCTTTAAATATTTTAATCTATAATATAATGTAGATACAGAAAAGGGTGAGACTATTTTGTCCTAATTTTAAAAACACCATGCACAAACACTGCTTAAAAGAGAAGAAACATTGACATCTTTTCTTCTTAGTAAATGCCAGCAAACTTATCAATCTTAATACCTTATTATGTATAACATAGAAAAGTTTGGTTATTGACTGAAGAAGGTATGCACAGTATGCAACAAAAGCCAAGAGTGAGGAGACTTTTCTTGGGCCGAAGAATAGTAAAGTCTGTTGGTGGCTTTTGGAACCCAAATACGAAGGAAGAAGAAACTTTGGTGAAACCAACAGAGTCACTCTCCATAGGTATAGAAACACATCTTTTCCTCTGATATTCTCTAAATGTTATCAAAAGCTTAAAAGGGAAACAAGCACTGAAATGTCACCAGATAGATGACGAATTGACAATGTACAAAAAGATCCTAACTTGTTCTCAATTAGATTAAACATAATTATTGTCTATAAAATACGTAGAATTAATACATACATACATACATACATACGTACATATATATATATATATAAAGACAATCACTGTTTGTACAATAGGAAGAGGTGGAATCAGCTCAACAACATAAACACACTAGTACCTTGATGACTGGGGAAGGTAGTGTGAATCTCTTATATACTCTTGAACCTGAAGTCCATATTATCCTGTTACAATGTAAATTTCAAAATTAAACTATTGGGTTGGAAGTTATCAGGCATTCTTCTTGTGTTGTACTTTCTGGAAGATCACATATTGATGCTTCCAAAAATTATTTATCAACTCTTTCATTTGGCAACAAATTTTCAAGTGCATTGTGCACCCCTAGCCAAAATAAAACCTATGCGGATGATATGGAAATTAGTCTTCCATCCATAGAAATAGTTGAGTAGGATCCCATCAAATGGGCAACGAAATAAAATCTTCTTTATGTCTCTGAAACAATAACCTTCAAGTACTTGAAATTACTTTTCGAAGTCGACAAGTCCTTTGAAACATAATTCAACGCATAACCATAATTTCCATCCAGTTCAAACAAAAACCACTTATAATCTACATGCTCAAGTTAACTGTACAACAAGGAACAAGAAAACACAGTAAAGTGTGCAGTTGCCAGCTGCGATCCACAAATTTGACCTTCTGCAACAATGCAGACATAGAAACTTCTACAACAGTGACTACTGATCTATTTCCACGGCTATTTAAACTGTCTAACTGAACGTGTTTTTACATATTCCACTTCTGGGAGACAATATGGTCACTGATCTTCCATTAAGCCCTGTGATGGCACTGTAAAATTGAATGCCAGCTCTTGGAAGGGAAAATATCCTGAGGAGGTCATACGGAGTAAGGTGCAAAGATATATTTTAGTGTAGTTGGCTTAGGAGCTATCCCTTTGGATATCTAGGAAGATTAGAATTTGAAAAGCTTGCTGCTGATGGGTCCCTGCTCGGTTGGCTGATTAATTCAGTTCAGGTTTCATGCGTCTTTTTTTTCTAGTTTTCAGTTCGGTGGTTCTAAATCATCTTCGGTGACTTAAAAAAATAAAAGAGAATTATAAATAAACGATTAAATTGAATAGGGCATTCGTTTCAAATTACCGATTTCCTCTTATAAACAGCTCGTGATCGCTTCGATCATTCGAAGTGGATGCAGCGTCGGATTCGTCGGATTCATCTCTTTGTCTGGCGATTTCAGGATCGAAGAGGAAGTAATCGTACTCGCTCGGGATATCTCCGGTGGGCTCTCCGTCGAGAGCTTCGGCGACCAAACCAAAGGGTTTGAATTCACCCAGCACCGTGAGATGGCGAACTCCAACCTGCATTTTCCTGAGCTGATCAAATTGAGCGTAGAACGGAAGATGGACTCAGGTTTCTGTCTGTGACACTCCCGCCTTTTTCTGTTTTTGAGTGTCGAGCGAGACCCTGACTGAGTGTGTATAAACCCTAGAACTGTACGTCAAACGTGAGAGAAATATTATTTTTTCCTGTTATTTCTTTTGGTTTTTTATATATATGCCAAAAAAAATAAAAAAAAATAAGCACCAATAACAACAGTAAACGCTATATTTACAATTGTTTCGCAATATCTTTTTAGATTTTTTTTCGGTGTACTTAATTTAAGTCCACAAATTAAGTGCTGAAATACTTAAATTTTAAGTGCTGAAACTATCAAAAAAATTATTTTGATAAAATTGTACTGAAATTTTAAATGCTAAAAATTTTTTTTGTTTTTGTTTGATAAATACAAATTTTGTATATTAAAAATTATTTAATTTACATAACTATATTTGAATCAAGATAATATGGAGAAAAAAAAATTGACTTAATTTTTAAGTTAACTTAATTAATTAAATGATAATAATTATATTTATCAAACAAATTTAATTAATTAAGTACTTAATATAAACATTTTTAAACACTTATTTTTTTTATCAAACATGTCGTATTCTCTTTCTCTCTTGTACTACTAATTTCATTCTTATTACCACCTAGAATCAAATCGAGTCTATCCTAAATCTACTAATTTAGAATGGGATTTTTATATAGCCAGTAGGCACCATCCAAACGGAATTCTTCGTGTAGATACTTGTTAGAGCCAGGATATTCGTGAGTCGTAATACTATTTGGAGTTCTTAATTTTTACGAGATTTGTTCTTACTACTCTTGGAAGAGTCTACTCAAATTTACGTCTCGGTGACTATCGACTATGAGGCTAAAGCGCATGAAAAAAATGTCAAATCTTTTTTAGATTCTATTACATTATTATTTCTATTATCACGGATTAATTCAGGTCAAGAAAATTAAATGTGAAAAGAAAAATATTAAATTTTAAATTCCCGAGTTCACATTGGTTTTAGTTTCCTTCAGGGGGCGTTATGTGTTCAAATTGAAATCATAGGGAATAATCTGAGATTTAGTTCAAATTTCAAGAGTGCAAAGTGTAAAAAGCGCTATTAATTTTTTTAAAAAAATTAAAGTCTTATTAAAATGTCTGGTTTAATTGGAGTGAATTAGAAGGGATTCCAAGCCTTTTTTTTTTTTTTTTAAACAACACATCATAAAAATTAAAAAATTAAAAAAAAATCATAAATTAAATTTCCAAAATTACCCTTTAAAAAAAATAGTTATCCTGTGTAACTATTTATAAATCAAAATATTTTCCAAAAAATATAGTTTAAAAGAGAGCAAGAAAATCCTTGCATCACCACTCCCCGCCATCACCACCACCTCCACTCCATCAAAAACACCGACCTCCACTATTAGTCATCACCACTAGCCACCACCATTGCCGCCACCAGCACCACCATCGGATTCTCTATCTCTCACACCTATTTTTTTTAAAAGCATTCTTATTCCCTATGTAAATATTCTAGATTTTTTTTATAAATGGAATGATTTTTTTTCCCGTTATTTTGGAGATTTTTTTCTATGTTAAAATAATTTTTTGTAATTTTTTTACTTTATGTTTTTAATTGCATAATCTTTATATTTGTTTTTTATTAGTTGTTGTGGCAGTTGCGATGGTGACAACAATTTTTTTTCGTGGTGGTGATATTTAATCTTTATTGTGGTGATAGTTTATATTTGCCACTGTGGTAGTGGTAGTGATGGGAATGTTGATTGTAATGGTAGCGGTGGTGATATTAAATATTGATTATGGTGGTGATGGTAGTTTTATGTTTGATGTGGTGATGACGGCGATGGTAGTAAATATTTGTTATAGTGGTGCCTGTGATAATAGTAAATATTTGTTATGATGGTGGCGGTAGTTAACAAACATTTGTTATAGTAGTGGTGGTGCAATAGCAAATATTTACTGCGATGGCGGTGGTGATAAAAATATTTAATGTGTTTGTAACGGAACATTGAATATTTTTTGTGGTGATTAATATTTTTTATTAAAAAAATTAATTGAGTGATATTTTTGTCATAAAAATAATATATTTTTAGAATTGGAGTTTCCACAAAATAAAAAAGAACATGGAGAAAAATTTAAAGATATTTACTAAGTATTTTAATAAATTTAATGTGTTATTAAAGTTTTTAAATATACTTTGCTTGGACTAATTAAAATAGTTAGTTAAATTAGTTTGAGTGACATTAACTTTTGAGAAACAAACACATAAAAATTGAAGTTTTAGATAGACTAAGCTTGTTTGATGATATAATTCAATGCTTAAACCTAATTATATTAAATATTTAATAAAATAAATTTATTTGATAAGTATAATTAATAATATTTATTTAATTAAATGTCATTTTAAAATTTAAATTAATGGCCCTAAAATTTTTAGTCGTTGCGCATTGACTTAATTTTTCAACACTTGAAAATTTATTATATTAAGTACTTCGTTAATTAAATTTGTTCGATAATTAAGTTAACTTAAAAATTCAATCAAAATTTAAGCAAAAAATTCAGCCAACACCACTCTCCTTAATTGATTTTGCAGAATTCTTTTGCCAATAGATGATAGATTAAAAAAGGCAACCAACTCCTAAAACCAACTCCTAAAACTAATCTGCTGTCATGAAAGGGTCTGCATCCCCAAGATTATCGACCAGAGGCTCCGGTGTTGTTGTATCCTTATCACCTATAGCAAAATAAGTAGGAAATGGTGGTAGCACTGATGCTTTTGTTTTTTTGTTTTTTAAATTATGTCAATTAAACAATTTTTAGTATTCAAATTTTATATTTATCAAACAGACGAAACAAATTAATCACTTAAATTTCAGCATTTAAAATTTAATTTTATCAAATAAGTTTTTGATATTTTTCAGCACTTAAATTTCAAAAATTAAAAATTCAACACTTAAATTTTCAACATAAATTTAGTAGTCATCAAGCATATGCCTTTAATGGGCTTAACTGTTTTTTTCTTTAATTTTTTTGGTTGAGACATTTTAACCTCTCAATAGACCTAGGGTTAGGCCTAAAATTAATTCTCGATTTTTTATTTTATTTTTTGTTGAACTTTATGTTACTGTTGACTTTTGATAATTCATATATTTTAATATGTTCGTATTTTTATTTTATTGTTTTGTTTTCAATTTTTTTTTCCATATTATCTTGATTTTTAGTAAAAAAATTAAATTAAAGATAGTCATGTAAACTAAATAATTCTAGTTTTCAAATTTTGTAGTTATCAAACAGATAAAAAAAATCAGTACTTAAAAATTAACACTTAAAAATTTAATTTTATCAAACAAATTGATGATATTTTCAATCTTTAAAATTAAACACTTAAAATTTAAGCGATTTTTTTTTTTCTTCAAGAAAGTATTTTTTTCAATTAATTCTATATACTTTTTCACACTATGCATACAAACGACACTAAGCAAAAACTGATAGGAAAAAAACCCGCACATAAAAGACCAATAGAAACACAAGTAAAAAAATATTATTTAATTCAAGTGGAAGGTGTTACAAGAGGTAAATGTATGAGATGGTGACCTTAAAATTAATTGAGGGGTGGAGTCTGAAATGATCTTTATAACACAAATGAATTCATGTAGTTGACCTAATAAGCGGATTTTTTATTTTTATTTTTATTTTTTTTGTTATTATATATTTTTTTTGTATAGATAATGAAGGGTGGAGGTTTTCGGTGTGATTAAGGAATGTTATTACAGGAAAGTCATTGGATAGCAAAGGTGCAGTGATCGGTTAAAATTGAGAATATGACCACATATTTATATTGAGGTTGAATCTAAATTTTAAATTTAAATTTTTTATCTTTACCATATATTTTGCTCAAATTAATCTCCACACTTCAAATTGGTTTTTTTCTAGGGAGTTCCTACAAATTTTAGGGTTATATTTTATTTTATTTTTCAAATTTACGATAAGGTGTATTCGAGTTAGTTTACGTGCATCTCGACTAATCATTTAACCGGGTGATCTTAAGAGTGCACTCCCCTATATTAGGCTAGTGCATTTAGGATTAAATTCAAAATTTAATTATTGGAGTGACCCTCATGAGAGTTGAACTTTGGTTGACAAAAAAATTGGGTATCTCCCTTTGCCAACCGATCTAACACCTCTTGGGTCAAAATTTATAATATTAGTTTATTTGTTAAAAATTAGTAAATATGTTGTATTTGGAAGTCTACTTTAATTTTAGAAAGTAATATACTTAATTAATATATTAGTTAAATTTTGTCCCTCTCAAAATAAAATAACAAAAAATAGAAAGGGAAAATGGGTGGAAGGTCTTATATTTAAGTTCTAATTGGTCAAAAGTCCTAGAGGAGGTAAAAACTTTTGATTTAGTCTCATATGTTTTAAAAATGAGGAAACCTTATACACGTGATAATCACGAGTTAGTTACATGTAATTATTTTATATGTAATATTATTATATTGGTTACCAATAACTATTTTTTTTTTTTTTACATATAATAACTTTGTGTGTAAAAAATTTATTAGATGTCACAAAATTATACAAAATACATATAATTAGTTACAAATTACTAATTATATGTAACTTTTTAATTATATATTTTTTTAATATGTAACTAATTAAAATAATATTTTTTCAGTTACGTCACAAAATATTACACATATATATGTAATTATAATATATAACTAAAATACATGTAACAAAAAATACCTAAATATGTGTGAAAAATAACAATTATGAAATTGTAACTAACATTAGTTATGTCACAACCCACCCCGGTTACCCGACCCCAAGGGGCCGGTGTGACGACAACACATCTCATCCGAAAATGACAAACACTATGGAAAAAAAATAACTTACACATAAAATATTATTTCCTAAGGCCAACAAAAACAAATACATATACCTCTTCTATTGGGAACTCTCTTTACCTTACAACAAAAATATAAGTTCATTTTAAACAATCAACATATACAACCCAAAACAGAAATCATTGTCAAGATACTCCCTCGCTACGGCCCTTCCGAATTCGACCTACTGCCAGTAGGGGACAAAAGTTTTTCTACAGCACCTGCGAGTGTACTGCCTTCTTAATAATTTAAAACATATTTTTGAAATAATAATACATTCTCAACACCTTTTAAAAGAGATCAAGCATAATTATATGAATACCATAATGTAAACATCTCTTTTTAAAATAAGCAGTGAAAATAAATAAACGAATATATATAAATATCTTTCCAATCTATTCAGTGTAAAACCATACTAATCACTATATGCAATAAATCGTCAATCTTAGTAAAAATACCGCATTTCAAAATTTACTTATCACCCACATACACACCGGCTAAACCATAGTGATCATTTTAACCTCACGATCGGAAGTTGCAACGGTACCGTAACCATCTGTAAGATATGCCTTTCTAGCAGACCTAACTGCGCAGATCACCGCCTACCGGACGTCTCCGGAGGCCATAATATAAACCACCACATATTATCAATAACCACCTGCCGGACCACCCTCCGGACATGACACAATATGAATCACCACCTGCCGGACCACCCTTCGGACAGGACATGAACTATGGCATAGTCTAACCAACAACACTAATCAAAGTAATAACACCATCGTCAAATCAATTATCGTCAATTTTCAACAAATTATTTATAATATCTTTCTCTTTAAAACCCTAACAATTCAACGAAAATTCATTTTACCAACTCACACAAAACCTGCTCGATCCACAACATTTATAAAATCATGCAGTTTAAGTAAACACTTAGGTCATCATATATGTACATAGAAAAATATTTTAGTAAGAAGACAGTACACTTACCTGAAAATTCGTACTTGCAAGCTCCCTTGACTCCCTGTTACTGAGTCTCCGAAAATTGTGAACCTATTTGTGATAGGACCTAAATTAATAGTGTAGCGAAAATCAACCTAATCGTGTGATACAAGTCCTACGTTTATTAATTTCTCAATCCCCACATTTTGTCATATGAAGATATGATTTTCTTCATTTGATATGTTAAGACTATAAAACTAATTTAGTGAATCATAAAAACTAATAAGAGACGTTACTTACTTCGGAACGATTGTCGATTCTCTTAAAAATTCCTTAGGATATGATTCTGCTCCCCACCGCCTAAGCGGAAATACACCGCCTAGACGAACAAGCGATTTCTTGCTCTCTGTTCTTTTACTGCCTAAGCGAACTTCCACCGCCTAAGCGAACACGCGATTTCTTGCTCTCTGTTCTTTTACCGCTTAAGCAAACTTCCACTGCTTATGCGAAACTTCCTTCATCCCTAACAGAACAGAATATAACAGACCAGTCCCTAAATCCCTTCGCATCACCAGCTCCGGCCACTAAATTCATCACTCCACCTGCACAATCAACCATCCCAATTTACAACTGACACTACCAATCTCATTCCCTTCAACCCAACTAAAACACACACTAAAACAACACCCCAACCCCACCGATTGCAACCCCAAACAGCAAAATAGAGCACACACCCTTCACACACACATACCAGCTTCCATATGACCTCAAAAAATGTCACACTTACATACTCCTACCACCTAGACGACCATCAACCCTGAGAAAACACCCTAAACCATCACCAGTGATCTCTGGCAGCTTCTCCGATGGCTTGTTCTCCTTCGCTCTTCTCTCTCTCTCTTTCTCTTGGTTTTTCTTCTAGAATGATGGTGATCCTTGATTACCACGTTTATGTATACATATATATATAGATGGATTTGTGGAGTAAACCATGTCATGTTGCCACTTCCTCTCTCTCTCTCCCATTCCTCCCGTCGTGATCTCAAGGCACAAACACACATGCACACTTATGTATATATATATATAAAATATCTTTTGTTTAAAATACTCTTTCCTCCCCCAATTTTTTTTTTTTTTTTTTACCTTTGTCTTTTTTTTTTCTTTTCTTTCCAAAATGCACTTAAATGGCGCACAAACATGAAATTGGGGTCTTACAAGTTATATGTAACAGAATTCACTATAAAATCCGAATGTACTTACTAAGGGCTCCCTACAATTTTTACAATATTCCTACAATTCCTGCAATGCGGGACTAATATACAAGTGAAATCTAACTTAAAGGATTAAATTAAAACCTAATAATATAAAAAGAGTTTTCACCAATTAGACTTTAAAAATGAGACTTTTCACCGATTTTTCCAAATAAAAAATTATAAGCTTATATTTTTTATTTTTCTGAAAAAAAAAAAGAAGAAAATTAGTCGGAAAAAAATAAACTAAAAGGATAAATGTTAAAAAAAAAAAAAAAAGATATTAATTAAGATTGAATATGATCTTCTTCTTCTTCAAATTTGATTCAGGCCGTTATAAAGCCGTAGGATTAGGGATTTAGGTGGGAAGGGCTGTATATATGAATTGAATCTCTCTCTCTCCCCCTGCCACAAGAGAGTCTCCATTGTTTCGGTCACCAAGCTTATTGATCTTGGAGGAGAACGCCTGCATCCCCTCTCTAATTCCTCTATCAAAATCCCTCTCACAACACTTGACTTGCCAAGTTCTTCTTCAGGAATCTGTTGCTCTAATCACGGTTAGTTGCTCCTCTTAAATGGGTATGATAATGGTTCGATTTATTCCTCGTCGAAGTTGGCGTTCAGGTTATAAATGTGAGGAAAAGTCTAATCTCATATCAGAGTTCTCTAGCACAATAGTCACATAACTGAGCTCTAATACTAGTGTTGTATGGGTGTAGGATGGTCTTGAATCTTTTTCAACTTCAAAATTAATACCAGTGTAGTACGAGCTTAGAATGATCTTGGACATTATAATTTGACTACCAACCCTTTTCACGTGTACCCAACAACACGAAGAAGAAAATTCAACTTACTACTTTTCCCCTCCGGATTCATCAGATTGTCTCGTCGTTGGAATGCCCTTTGCCGGATTCCATGTTTGCATGATCTCTTTTCTGTTTTAATTGATCTCTTTTGACCCCGTTTTCTGTCTCATGTTAATGGGTTTCTATTCTTGAACAATTTCTTCCGGGAAACAGTAATATTAAAAACTTGCTGTATTATAAAAAATATTAGTTTTAAAATTCTAAAAAAAATAAAAATCAATTTAATATGCTGAGTCTGAGATTTATGCCCTTAGTTTTTACATCATGATCTTCACCTATGATTGGTATTATTTTTACTGATTATTGTAAATTCACAAATTATCGTTTTTTTGTATTCAAATTCTCTACTGTTTATCATCAACTTTTTTTTCTATTTTTTTTTTGGGTTTGACGGTAAGGTTTGTCCAAGCCCGTTTACGTGCGTCAATGTCGACTAATTACATTGGTTTTACTGTTTATCATCTACTGATGTTGTTTTTTTTTTTTTTTTTTTTTTAAGAAAATGGAAGATGGATTCAAGAAACTCGAATTTGATTTTGAGCAACTTCTTGATGAGTCCCTGAAGAATCAAAGGGACATCTTGGATGAGCAATTGCGAATTTTTGATGAACTAAATGCAACGATGGAAAATTTTAACGGATTATCGATCAACAAGGGGCAGTTGGAGGAACAAAATCAGCCTAGGATAGCATCACCTGAAGGATTGAGGCTCGAACGTGCTCAGTGGGTTTATAGTCAATCTGTTCATGGAACAAATGGAAGTGTTTCCCAAATGCATCAGCACCCGTTTTTGCAGCAACCTCCATTTCAAGCCAATCCTGATATTCAAATTCATGAAAGCCCGCCTTGCAACAGCCAGAACACAACAAGATTATTCGCTGCTAGAATTTATTATATGGCGAAGGACCAACATGGGTGCCGGTATCTTGAAAGTGTGCTCAAGGAGGGAACAGATGAAGAATTTGGAATCATTTTCTCTGAGGTTATGAAGCACATCCTTGAGTTAATGATGGATCCCGTTGCCAATTCTTTGGTCTCAAAGTTAATTGGAACATGTGATGAGAATCAACGGTCACTGATGCTCCGTTTGATCACGTTAGGCGATTCTGATTTCGTTAATCTTTCGCGCAACAATCATGGGTGGGATTTCTTTTTCTCTTTTATTTTATATATATGTGTGTGTGTGTGTATTGTTTTAAGAAGTATTTGGGCATGTTCTTAGTTATTCTTCTCCTCAAAAACAGGTCTCAGGTTTTGCAGAAGCTTATCAGAACACTTAAAACTCCAGAACAGTTTTCCATGGTTGTTTCCTCATTTAAACCTTGGGCAGTGTCTCTCATGAAAAACATAAATGGATACCATCTTGTGCAATGCTGCTTGGAGTACCTACCGCCCGAGTCTAATCAGGTAACCCCAGTTTCTTAGGCGGCATTTGGTTCCGGTTTCTGTTCCCATAAAATTTAGCACAGAAATGGAAAACAGGAACAAACTTGTATTATATATTTGGAGAGATCCTAATTTTTCTATTGATCCCACTCCCAAACCATTCTAATGTATAATATAAAACTAATTAGTTAATTAGTTTTTTATTAAAATAATATGAAAACTTGGCTTGAGGCATGAACACTTACTAGTTATGTTCTTAATGCAGTTCTTGTTTGAAGCTGCAACCACAAAATTAATTGATCTGGCAACGGATCGACACGGGTGTCGTGTGCTTCAAAAATGCATTGCCCACTCTAATGGAGAAAGAAGGAACCATTTGATCTCCAAAATCACATCAAATGCTCTGATGCTTTCCCAAGATCGGTTTGGGTACTCATTTTTTTCCTTCTGCTGTATAATTTTTTTTCTTACAAGAATTTATATGCTTATAAATTGAAATTTATCCAAACAGGAACTACATTGTGCAACTTGTGTTTGATCTTCGTGTTCCTTGGGCAACAGAGGATATGTTTGCTCGATTGCAAGGAAATTACGTGGGACTTTCACTGCAGAAGTATAGTAGTAATGTGGTTGAGAAATGCATAAAGGAAGCAGGAGAAGAACGGCGTTCTCTTATTATCATAGAGATGATAAATAATCCTGGCGGTTTGGGTCAAGTAATGCTAAATCAGTACGGCAATTATGTTTTTCAAGCAGCACTTAAGGTTTCAAAGGTAAGAAATCCCCCCCCACCCCGAAAAATTTATATATTTATATATATGTGCGTATATACATAATTTTTTATACTAGTTGAATCACACGTCAATGTGCACATAAAATCTTCAATCACATTCACACACCAATTTCAATTTTATTTTTTATTTTTTTAGGGATATCTTCAATCAATATTGTTGAAGGAAATAAACCGGTATGCATCAGCGCTTCAGTTTAGTCCTCATGGGAAGAAAATCCTCAATCTATACCATAACGTAATAAAAAAGAGGTAAGACCATTGGTTTTTTTTTTTCTTTTTTCAATTGATTAAATATAAATTATATTTTATTAAGCATCTGTTTGGTTGGAGGATGATGTATTTTTTTAATACGCAGGTAAAATAAAGTACTTGCTGGATGTATCATCTGGATATCAAGATCTTCTGTATATAACATCCATTTTTTCGTTTTTAATAATTTTTTAGGATTGTTATCTCTGGTGCATGAAAATAAGGGTCATTTGTTTTTGGGTTAATAACACTCTTTACTTTCTGTGATATGGTCAATTTGCACTTTACTCCTTGTAATTTGGAAATTAACACTTACTCTCATGTGGTCAGATATTTGTTGTACTTATCCCGTATATCAGAGAGATAAGTGGTTTGAAAATCTAACCACAGGGGGTTAGTGCAAATCGGTCAAACCACAGGGAGTAAAGTTTAATTAACCCTTTGTTTTTTAAAAAAAGTTTTGTTGTATAAATTTGAACGCTTAGAATCGGAATTGAAAAAATATATATCTTTTTTTTTTTTCTCTCTTATTTTTTATTTTATTTTATATAGCTTTTAGTTCTCCTTATTTTTATGGTACTGTAATTTCGAATTATTGGATTTTTTGGATTGAATTTGATTAAATTAAATAAGAACAGTATTTTGTTTTCTATTTTCAATTGGAAAAAAAAAAAGAAAAGGAAAATATGTGTTTTGTATTACGTTTTTTCTTTTTTAAATCTGTTCATATAAATAAAATAATTAGTAATTAATTATTTGGTCGTTCATAAATGTATAAACTAAAAAATAAACCTTTGACTTTAAACCTTTTTTTTTAAAAAAAAAAATCTGTTCATATAATTAAAATAATGAGTAATTAATTATTTGGTCCTTTATAAATGTATAAACTAAAAAATAAATATTTTACTTTAAGTTTTTAGTCCTCAAATAAATTATAAAAAAAGTCCCCAACAAATACATTTCCTGTTTGTTTTTATTTACGAAATGTGTCATTTGATAATTACATAAATATTCATTCAATATTTCAAAACGATATTTTCAATTAATTCAATTCCATATTCACTCAATTTTCACTCTATCATTTTGTACGAGTGTTCATTCAATATATTCAAAATACTATTTCAATTCAATCAAAATCAATTTTCACTCAAAAATTTTAAAAATATGTTCACTCAACGTTCACTCAATATTTCTATCAACGAAAATAGTTTACACATTTGTGTCAGTGTTCATAGATCCTATTCTGCAACGTTCACGTATTTTGCCATTTTCACGTAAACCTATAAATATTCAATTACTTAATGGTACTTGAATATTCACACAAATCGTGTGTCCCACATGTGTCAACATTTCTTTCTAATGCTCACTCAAATGGTCAACACGGCAAATGGCCAATATGGAGCACAATAAATACGGTGGTGAACAATGATTTTAAGATCTGGAAATCTAGATTTCCAAATCCGAAACCGCCAAAAATGTCGCCGCCTCACCGACCATCGCCATTGCAAAGCCAAAGCTGAGCTAACCAAGACCACCGTCAACCAAAATCACAGCACCCAAACAGATGGAAACTAGTAGAATGAAAATCAAGGAGTAAAACAAAAAGGAAGCCACAACAAAAGAGGTTAATTCCGCAACCAATTTTGAAGCTTATAGTGGTGAAAGTTGCATGGAATAAACACAGTGTATACAAAAGTGTATCATTTTCAGATTTGGAATGGAAATTCCAGATCTGAATTTTGGACGGAGTATGTTGGCCTTCCGTCACTGATTGCGTCTGCAATCGCCTTTGTCACCGCCGCCACTATATCTCTTTCTAACCAAGACCACCGTCAACCAAAATCACAGCACCCAAACAGATGGAAACTAGTAGAATGAAAATCAAGGAGTAAAACAAAAAGGAAGCCACAACAAAAGAGGTTAATTCCGCAACCAATTTTGAAGCTTATAGTGGTGAAAGTTGCATGGAATAAACACAGTGTATACAAAAGTGTATCATTTTCAGATTTGGAATGGAAATTCCAGATCTGAATTTTGGACGGAGTATGTTGGCCTTCCGTCACTGATTGCGTCTGCAATCGCCTTTGTCACCGCCGCCACTATATCTCTTTCTCTCCACGGTTATTTGACGTAGATTTGGACGGTGAAGACGAACGACGCACGATGATAGGGAGCTTCAAGAACTAGCACGACGACGACGACTATAGCAACGGCGGCGAGAGGGGTTGTTGCTCCTCCGTTGCGGCTGAGAAAGAAGAGATAGAGAGAGGTCAGTTTAGGCTGATAGAGAGAGAGAGAGATAATGGTAGACGACTAATAAAAAAATTAGATTAGGGTTTTGTCATTAGATCTCTATTATTGCTTTGTTCATTGTTCAAGAGGGCATAAATGTCTTTCTATATATTTTTTTTAATTATTAAAAACGATAAATTAATAATTAAAAAAATTAAATTAAATAACAACATAATTGTTTAAAAAACTTCTTTACTAAAATAACTCTTAAATAAGAGTTAAACAATAAAATTCTCTAAAATAATTTGTTGCTTTGTGTAGAAATATTGTATTATTGTTTGAAGTGCTGTGTCTTCTTTATATTTTTGCTAGAAGGCATTTCTCGCATCACCCCCCTCTTACTTTAATTGACAAATGTACATTCTAGTAGATTCACCTTTATTGATTGCAAAGTTTTTTTAATTTAGAGTCTTAAGTTATATTATTGAAGGACGCGTTTGTTATTTGACTGTGCATTCGCGCATATCCAATCAAACTAGTCTTCTAGTACCTGGACGACCTGAAGACCATATTGTCACGTTTTGCTTATTGACTTGGCAGTAAAAAAAACAAACATACTGATTGGAGAATCATAATGTTTATAAAGTTAAGGCAGACTGACCTTGTTATGCTCGGAGTCTACAAAAGAAGAGGAGTTCGAGAGTTGGAGCCGCTCTCTTGATGAGTCCAAGGTAGGACGAAACCAGTAAGTATCGTATGAGAATGCAGGTTTACCCTTGCGTGGCGAACGCGTCGGGAGTATTGCGCGGGCAATTGCTGTTACGAAAATATGAGCCCGTGACCATATGCTTTCATAAAATTTGGTACATCCTACCTTTCCTATGTATTTGAGATCTTGTGCTTGTTTTGAGAATGAGTTTGCTGCCTTTAATGATCCATTTTCTTCTCTTATTTTTCAAAAGATGCATTCATACAGAAAACAAAGAAATTGTACCAGGACACAACTCAAAGGAATATTGCAAAGTTGAATGATGAACTTTATAAAGTTCACCAGATAAATGACTCCGAATGTCCAGGACTTTTTTGTTGGAGTATCTCGGGGATGGATACTTCTTCCATCACGATTTTGAGTTTTTTTTTTATAAAATTGACGAAATCAAAATTTTCAATCAATTATAACCTTTCAATTTTATTTTATTATTTTGCATTTTTCATAAAAGTGAAAATATCAAATTTTTTCAATGAGCAATAACTTTTCAAAATTTTATAATTTTGAGTTTTCAAATATTGGAAAAATAGAGTGTTTTTGGCGAGCTATAGTCATTCAAAATTTTACAATTTTGAATTTTCATAAAAGTGGCAAAATTGGACTTTTTCGATGAGTTATAACCTTCTAAATTTTCACGATTTTGATATCTTAATAAAATAAACTAAATCGAATTTTTTCGGTGAGTTATAATCTTTTAAAATTGTACGATTTTGAGATTTTCATAAACTGTTGAAATCTAGTGTCACACCCCACTCCAGACACCAGTCACCTGTGGGGCCGGCGTGACGTCGACACGACATTACCTAGGCGACAAACCAACTAGAAAATGACGTTATGCGTTCATAATTATACAACTAATCAAAATACAGGTCATAAACATCTTTCCAAGCCAGGGACACATCCGTCCCCAAAATATTTTCTTCTAGAACAACAAAAGAAAATAAAAACAAACTATGAACCTTTCCTAGGTTCGTTTCAGGCGGCACTTCCCGAAAATTTTAACTCCTCGCTATACCATCTACGGACTCTATCCTGTGCCAGTAGGGGGCCAACTCCTAGCCATTTCACCTGCGAGTGTACTGTCTTCTCAATACAATAATTCTTATTTAGTAATAATAATACCTACTAGATAACACAACATTTCCACATGGATTCAGTATAAGCATCACATATACAGTAAAAATGAAGTAGTATATATATATAAGTTCTATTTTTATAACCATGCAGTATAAATATCATACCAATCGCCTGAAATAATAACAAACTACCCCCAAATAAACAACACATCACACCCCAAACCACAACGCACACGGGCTAGCCATGGTGATCGTTTTAACCTTACGATCGGGAGTTTGCAACGGTACCGTACCATCCGTAGGATATGCCTTCCTACGAACACCCATCACTCCGCCAAAGCGGATAATCACTGCGCAGTATAATCGTCTAACATCACTCTGCCGAAGCGGATCAACATCACTCAATAATAACGTTTAATCCCCACATAATTTTTTCCCTAAAAGCTTCTAATTTAAATACAACCAGTTTCCATTATATATATATATATATATATATGCAAATAATTCGGCGAGAATACAGTACACTCACTTCGTTTCTGGCGTTACAAAAATCTCGCTGTCCCAAGCTCACCGAGTGTAGACACGGCATTTTGACCGTCTCGCAAAAAAATTATATTTTATTTTATAGTTACCTTAATTTTATTTTTCTATTTATTTTGTTTTAATTGTACCGTATTTGTGCGGTTTAATACTGCTAAATTAAGTTTTATTAATCTCTTAAGTAAATTAAATATTAGTAATTGATTTTTTTTTTTTGTGGTTTTGTAGATTTTTCGAAGTGGAATAAAAACGCGTTAATTCGGAACAAAATGGACAAGAAACAGACGAGAACAAGAGAGGTCTGGATCGAACGGGGGTGGGGGGGCTGCACAAAGGTCGCACGTGCGACCAGTGTGCTGGCCGCATGTGCGGCCAGCAGCCCCCCCTTTTTTGGGTGCACCAATTTTGGTGCACCCAAAAGGGGGTGGGTGCACCAAATTTCGGTGCACCCACCCCCTTTTTCTTACTTTTTCCCGTGTTTTTCGGACGATTTTTCAGAAATTCCTTCCTATAAATAGATGAAGGATCACAATAGGAAGGGAGGGAATTTTTTCGCCAGAGAAAATTTTTTTGAGAGGAATTTTT
This sequence comes from Eucommia ulmoides, assembly GCA_016647705.1. Classification (NCBI taxonomy): domain Eukaryota; kingdom Viridiplantae; phylum Streptophyta; class Magnoliopsida; order Garryales; family Eucommiaceae; genus Eucommia; species Eucommia ulmoides. The sequence goes on along the minus strand of CM028336.1, from coordinate 9,209,280 downwards.
TGGGAAGAGAGAGGTGAAATCTTGAGAGAAATTTTGAAGAAAATAATATTATTTTCATTTTATTGTAATTTTGAAGAAGAAAAAAATCTCCAAGAAGGTGGTAAATTTTCATCTGTTGTAAATCTTACTCTTATTTTTAAATAAGTTGTTATTATACTAATCTTTTTTTTTTTGTAAATTGGATTTTTTTCTTCTTCCTTTATTATTTATTTATTTATTTCTTTTTATTTTTATTTATTTATTTTTTATTGTTTTTGAGTAAATAAAACGATGTGGAAAATTCCCAACCTTCCATTTGAACGGTTTAAATTTAGAAGGGAATTACTCCCCTCGATGCGTGTGTGCGTGTGTTTTATTTAATTTGTATTAAATATAATGTGCTAACAATACGAGGTGGAAAACTTCTGACCTTCCATTGGAACGGTTTAAGTTTAGAATGAAATTACTCCCCTTGAGAAGTGTGTGTGTGTGTGTGTGTGTGCGGGTGTTTTATTTAATTTATATTAAATATAATGTGCTAACAAGATAAGGCGGAAAATTCCCAACCTTCCATTTGAACGGTTTAAATTTAGAAGGGAATTACTCCCCTCGATGCATGTGTGCGTGTGTTTCATTTAATTTGTATTAAATATAATGTGCTAACAAGATAAGGTGGAAAATTCCCAACCTTCCATTTGAACGGTTTAAATTTAGAAGGGAATTACTCCCCTCGATGCGGGTGTGCGTGTGTTTTATTTAATTTGTATTAAATATAATGTGCTAACAAGATAAGGTGGAAAATTCCCAACCTTCCATTTGAACGGTTTAAATTTAGAAAGGAATTACTCCCCTCGATGTGTGCATGCGTGTGTGTGCGTGTGTTTTCTTTAACTCGTATTAAATATAATGTGCTGACAAGATAAGGTGGAAAATTCCCAACCTTCAATTTGAACGGTTTAAATTTAGAAGGGAATTACTCCCTTCGATGTGTGCGTGCGTGTGTGAGCGTGTGTTTCTTTAACTTGCGTTAAATATAATGTGCTTACAAGATGAGGTGGAAAATTCCCAGCCTTCCATCAGAACGGTCTAGATTTAGAAGGGAGATCACTTCCCTCAATGTGTGTGTATGTGTATGTGTGTATGAGGAGGATTTCAAAATAAAATAAAAACATTCGGATTTAAATTTTAATTGGACTCAATTGGATAAGGTACCGTCTTCGGATGGGCGTCTTGGGGTGCTTCACACCTTCCCCGAGCGTAACTGACCCCCGAACTTTTTAAACGAATCTCTGGTCAGACCATGTTATTTTAGGAGTCAAATTTTTACTTAAGCCATTTTTTTAAATTGTTTTCAAAAAAGAAAAATATGGTGACCTAGCACATCATTTAAACCCAATGCTAGGTGGCGACTCCTTTTTCTAAAACAGGCTTAAGTATATTTTAATGAGAAAATCGACGTTTTTAAAAACCCTTCTCATTTTACCAGCGCCAAGCATATATCTATTTTTTTTTATTTTCTCTGGAAAATCGGGGCGCGTTCACCGAGGTGTTGGCGTTTGCGAACCTAGCAATGATAGGGTCTAAATTAATATTTCATGTAAAATTACCTAGGCATGTAAGGCAGACCCTAAGTTCCGCATTTTCTATTCTCCATATTTTATCCCTGTGATTTGTTATCATACCAATAATTCCGTTATGTTATTTATTACATCGGATATCTTATAATTGGAACGACCCTAAATTTATTATTCCGGTCACAAAGATTTTTAGGTTAAGATTGAATTTGACCAAACTAGGATAAATCTAATCGGAAAAAGATATCCATCCCGGATCGTTCACGAGTCGCGAAGGAATTTGAGTTCGAATTTGAATCTTTTTCCTTTTGTTGGGGTTAATTGTGCAATTTTTTTTTTCTTTTTTGTTTTTCCTTTGGACAGACGGCCGCCCCTCTCTCTCTACGGTGGCCGTCCGCCGGTGGCCTCCCCTTCATTGCCGACACTCCCGTAGCCCCTGCACCACCCGCGACCTCCCTCAGTCACCCTCCTCCGGCCGTCTCAGTCGCCCAACCGCATACCCAGCTGCCACTGTACACACACCCACATACCTTGCGACACACACACACATCCCTTGCGACACACACACACACACACACACACACACACATCCTCTCATGCATGCAGTTATGCTTGCATGCCACCGCCGACGGCACGCCACGGGACCAACGATCCCTGCCGACGGAGATCCACACACACACGATGGCACACCGCAGCCGGAAAACAGAAACCGAGCACACCGCCGGAAACTTACCGACCCAGCTCATTATGCCCATGCATGCATTCGTTTATCAATTAAATGAGAAAAAACATATAAATACTCACCTTCCCAATGATCGTTGATGGTCGAACGGCGATCCGTAACTCCGCTCACCGGCAACGCTAATACGTGGACTCCCTCTCCGTCGACGGACCACGCCACCGGCCGAACCAAACCCTCTCTCTTCCTGGAATTGTTTGTGATGCTCACACGGCCACGCTGCCGGAGGAACGTCGGTTCAAGAAAAACCGACGACCTCCTTCCGCTCCGGTTCTCTCTCTCTCTCTAAAATTTCCGAAGTTTCCTTCCTCCGATTTTTTCCATCTTTCTTTGCATGTAGGAGGGTTTTAATGCATGAAATTAGTGGGTAAACGAATTTTAAGCTTGCCACGTCGTCCCTCGATCTCCTCTCCTTGGTCGGTGGATAGCCGTCCGGCTGCCGTGTGGGTGTCGGCACTTTTATAAAAAAAAAAGTTCAAATTACACTTTCCTCCCCTCATCTTCTTTAAGATTTCTATTTTGATAAGTTTAAGTTTTAAAAGTTCCAAAATTATGATTTTGCCCCTAATATTTTTATTTCCGATTTCTAATTGCCAATTTGAATCTTAAATTTAAATTTTTGCGTTTCCCAAATTCCCACTTTGACCCCCAACTTTTGATTTGAGTTTTTATCAATAAAATTTTTACTCTAAAATCCTCTAGCGTTTTGTAATGCGACTATTTATGACGTATGTCTTGTAACTTAGGTTTTACATCTAGCTTTTTCTGTGAGCTAGTCTTTCAACATTTCATGAGTTTTTCGTAAATTTGGTGAAATAATATATATTCGAAGGGTTATGGACATTCACAATTTTATTATTTTGAGTTTTACATAAAAGTGACAAAATCGAGCATATTCGGTGAGTTATAGACTTTCAAAATTTTACGAAGTTTGATTTTTTCATAAAAGTAACAAAATCAAATTTTTCGTTGTCTTTCGAAATTTTATGAATTTTAGATTTTCATAAAATTGACAAAATCGAGTATTTTCAATGAAATTTAACCTTTCGAAACTTCACGATTTTGAGTTTTCCAATAAAATGGAGAAATTGGGCTTTTTGGGCAAGCCATATAGCCTTTAAAAATTTTACTTTTAGTTTTTCGTAAAATTGACCAAATCAATTTTTTCCAATCAATTATAGACTTTCAAAATTTCATTATTTTCAATTTTTCATAAATGTGGCAAAGTTGGGTGTTTTCGGTGGCTATAGCCTTTCAAAATTTAATGATTTTGACTTTTCAAAAAAATTAAAACAATCTACTTTTATAGGTGAGCTATAATCGTTCAAAATTTATGAGTTTAAGTTTTCATAAAAATGGGAACACCGGACTTTTTCGGTCAGTTACATCTTTTCAAAATTTCACGATTTTGAGATTTTAATAAAATAAGCGAAATCGAATTTTTCCTGTGAGCTATAACCTTTCAAAATTTTTTGAAATTGAGTTTTTCGGTGATCTATAACCTTCCAAATCTTATGATTTTGAGAATTTCATAAAAATGGTAAAATCGTTTTTTTTTTTTTTTTTTTGTCAAACTATAGCCTTTTAAAATTTTATGATTTTGCATTTTTCATAAAATTAGTGAAACCGAGTTCATTCGATGAGCTACCATCTTTCAAATTTTATATTTTTTTCTTAAAAGTAGTTTAATCAGGATTTCAAGTGAATTATAACCTTTCAAAATTTCACAATTTTGAATTTTTCATAAAATTGAAGAAATAATGTATTTTCGGTAAGTTAACCTTTCAAAATTTCACCATATTTAATGTTTCATAAAAATGACGAAATCAGGTTTGTTTGTTTTTTTGTGATAGCCTTTCAAAATTTAGTGATTTTAAGTTTTCCACAAAATTGGTGAAATCATATATTTTCGGTGAGCCATAGACTTTAAAAAATTTACCATTTTTTTTTTTTTTTTAAAGTGATGAAATTAGCCTTTTTCGGTGAGCGATAACATTTCAAAATTTAACGATTTTAAGTTTTTTATAAAACAGGTAAAATATGACTTTTTTGGCGAACTAATCTTTCAAAATTCACGATTTTGAGTTTTTAATAAAATTAGTGAAATCTAGTTTTTTTGGTGAGTTTGTTGTTGAAATATTTTGATGGGTTAACATTAATTGAATTAATTGTTTTACAAAAACGGGTTAATGGATAGTTTATTATTTAAGCAGCCTAAATAAGCAGTGATCATATTTTGATTTGGGTTGTGGCGTCTTTTAGGCAGATCTGACCTACAAAATGTGAATTTTCTTCTCGTTAGGCGAATATGACCTATGAGATGTGGATTTTGTTCCCGTTAGGCAGATATGATCTACGGGATGTGGATTTTCTTGCCATTAGGCGGATATGACCTACGGAATGTGGATTTTCTTCTCGTTAGGTTATATGACCTACGAGATATGGATTACCTGCTAGGAAAGTCCTACAGGGTGGTTGACCAGTCAGGAGTACAAACTTGGTGGGTGGTACGGTACCATTACAATTCCCGATCGTGAGGTAAAAATGATCATATGGCTAGTAGGAGAGTGGTGTGTGGTATTTTATTACGCGATGAGATGTTTGGATGGGTCGATTTAAAATATTTGGACTGACTGTTTTAAAATATTTGAATTGATTGATCTAAAATAATCAGGTTGGTTGATTTAAAATGTTTGGATTGGATATTTTAAATATATATATTGGCTCATTTCATTGGTAACAGGGAAATTGGATTTCCGTACGGTATATGATTATATTATATTTGTGTTTGGTGTTTTAAATATATTATTTCTTTACATTGATGACAGTGGAGAACTGGTTTTGAATATGGTGTGCAATATACGGTATTATTGTTATATTGTTTCATTTCATTAGTGACAGTGGAATCAGGTATGTGATTATATAATATTATGTTTCGAAACGTGGTGTTTATTATTTATACTTGATCCATGAAATATTTTTATTATGAATACAGTACACTGATAAAAAAAAATTGGTTTCAGGTACCGCGGCTAGGAGTCGGTCCACTACTGGCACTAGGTAGAGTCCGGAGGTAGTGTCGTTTTGGAGGTGAGCTGATCGGATGTGAACCGTGAAAGGTTCAGGTATTCTTGTGTTTTTGGTTATGAATATTTGAGACCGATATATTCCCAAATTCTGAAACTTGTATTTATATGTGTATGTTTCGGGAAAGGAATTTACGGTAGCGCGAGTCTGTAGGTATACGTATGAATGGATATTCGTGGATGAATCAGGTAATGTCATGCCGACGTCACACCCGGCCTCGGGTGCTGGGTGCCCGGGGTGGGATGTGACATATATAATACTTAAGAATTACAATTTTTAAAGCGAAGAAAAAGCAACTTGAGATTTACGTCGGGCTTAATTTCTAAAATTATCACTAAAAATTTGGAGTAAAAACAATAATAAGAACTAATTAATTATATATTGGTGGATTATGAAATCTTAGTGTCTCTCCATCTTCAATCAAGTTAAACTAGTTATTTCACTATTTATTTAGTTTTCCATTTCTTAAATCACAAAACAAAATTATTTTGAACTAGATTATAATTAAATTAAATTGGATTGATGGAGTTTTTCTATAAAAAAATCCTCGTGAAATCGACCTCGCTTCCGTTAACCTTTACTACAATTAATTTGTGCGCTTGCGAGTATTTTTTTAAAACAAGACAGAACAAGTTTTTGTCACAACAAAAGTCCCTCAGGTATGATATGTGTGTTCTATTATCTCTCTATCGGTGTACCCGAAAGGATCAAAAGAAAATAATTAGTGAAAAAAAACTAGTCTAATCATATGTATTTTGATTAATAATGTAATCCTTTATGATACCAATTAAAATCTCATTTCAATTATCACACTGTTCTGACAAGAGGCTTGGAAGAATTATATCAAACCGAATCACATAGGTCATGTCTCTTTTTTCTAAGAGTGATAGACCCTCTTGCATGAGTATATTCACAAGCATGCCCCATTATACTCAATAAATATCTTTAAAGGCTCATGGCTAGAGACCTACATTCAATATTATCAAAGTATAACACCTCATACATGTAATGTACAGTACGTCGAGTACAAAAGTTCACGGAATACAATCACACCTCAGATATCCTATTTTAACTTGAGAAAAACTACCATGCAGTATATCAAGAATGATCTTGTTCGGTCTCTTACTAATCTTAGTGAGCCCCCTTGCAGATATTTTAGCATCTCATACTAATGAATTGAGACTCACCATTATCAAAGAGAAAAACATCGGATCAAGCTAATCTAAATTGTTGAAGACATTTTTCAACAATCCAATTCCGACTAAGAACAATTTAGAATATTAAGTCACCAAATGTATTTGATCTCCTCCTATTTAATCACATTAAATAGTCATATATTTTATCCAATATTCTTGGTCTACAGCGACATAGATACAATTAAATAATATTAAAATACCTTTTATAATATATTTGAGATTATTACTAGAAGCAAGTCAGTCTAAGATTATATATAGGGCTTATCTCCAACAATTTTCCACTAACATTATAGCCAATCCAGTAAAGCATTGAATACATCGTCTGGCTAACAGTTGTAAAGTTAGAGCCTTAGTAACTGGATATGTCACATTTTGTCCGTTGTGTATCTAGGGGTAAATTAGTCATGTGGGTAGGGCAAGGGACTAATTTTTGACTTACCCAAAAATTCAAAGGGGATCCAAACCCGCCCGAACCCTAATTGGATGGGTCGAACACCCGATCAGGTTTGAGTGCATTGAATTTGGGTGGTTTTTGAGTTGGTTTTAGGTGGAGAAGTAACCAAAGCAGTCAAATAATTAAACAATCAAAAAGGAGCATGAGATAGAAATGGAGACATATTAAACAATCAAGAAGCCGACGTAGATCAAAGATTAAACAATCAAGAAGCTCCAATTAAGGAGCATATTAAACAATCAATAAGCTCTAATTAAATAATCAAGAAACATACTAAACAAATAAAAAAACTTACAGATCGGAGATAGAGATAATTGAAGTAGGAGATGGAGAATGAGCAAAAGCCGAAGTAGAAACTGATATTGAAAAATGGAGCACAGAAGCAGCGCAGGTAGATGGAGCACAAGGGCAGTAAATGGTAACTGGATCTTTACCAGAGACTCAGAATTGATTGAAATTTGAAGGGGAGGAAAAGACTGAGAGAGAGATAGAGAGAGAAGACTAAGGAAGAGAGATAAGAGTCAGTTGGGAACGGATGAACGATAGAATGAGAAAAAAAGATGAGAAACATGATTTAGGGTTTCTAATATATATGAAAGGGGTCTTTTTGTAATATACCATAGTTTAGGGGGGTATTTGGTAAATTAATATTATTAGGGTTAGCGGTTCGGTTGGGTGCGGGTACGGCTGGTATGTGTAGAAAGCCACCCGATCCGAGTGGATTCGGGTATTGGGCAGGTTTGAGTTAGGGTATGATCTAAAAAATCTAGCTAGAATTGGCCAAACCGAGCCCATTTCGGGCGAGTGGATCGGGTCAGGTTTGTGGTTTAAAATTACTGCATGAAAAAATTGCTTCTATTATTTGGATATTTATGAGATCTACGTTCTTCGACCTGAGCAATAGCCCATCAATATCACAATATCGAGGCATCGTAACTCAATAATTGAAACCACGTTTGTCAAATGAACTTCTAAATCGTTACACCTTCATTAGCTGCATCCGATGCGACTATAAACTTGGTTTCCATAAGAGAATTTGAAGTTGTGGATCTTATCCATAACTTTTCCCACTAACGACCCCATCGATCAAAATATCAGTATATCCCGAAAAGACTAACAATTATTTACATCGAATTTGAAATTTGGCACCATGAATCCATTAATATGATGTTCTCATTCTCTATGTCATAGAAATTTATCCTTGGTTCTTCTAAAGTACTTTATCATATATTTTTTTATCATTCAATATTTTCAGTTAGAATGAAATTAATATCCGCTGGTCACGGTAACAGAATGTCTGATATCAATTTTTAATACACAACAGAAAATACATGAAATTTCTAATTGCCGAATTATATGAAATATTACTCACCGTATCTCACTTGACTAGAGTCTTTTGGACAAACCTTTAAATAGTTTCTTGGCCCAATGGTCTCATGAGTTAAGTGCTTTTGTTAAATTAAATATGAGGCTTACCAAAATTGGCCCAATACCTATGTGTTGGGCACTAACCGATGATTCCATCTAATGATCGTGGGTGATTTTACCCTTATCATAACCAAAGACACAAATTCTTGCTAAAATATGATTATGTCGACTGTAAAACTTTTAAATTTGATAAAATAGATTTTCAAACTAGCGGTGTAAACAGTTTGTTTCGGTTGGCTTTGGGTCGGTTACTAAACAAAATCGAAGATGTCGTTTGGAAAAAAAAAAATCAAACCGAACTAAACCAAATCTATATGTAATAAAGTGAAAGGAAATAGAATGTTTTAACGAGGTCAAATAATGCATTTTTCAGGTTTTTGGTGGGTTCTAATTTTATTTTTTATTTTTTTATGTATAAAATTAGAATTTGTTGATTTACAAAAATTGATATAATTAATCTTAATTTATGGTTATTTGTTTATTATTTTATAGTATATTAGTAAAAAGTAATTTGTGAAAATATTTTTTACTATGATTATTTATGTAATTTTTAATAATATATTTATTTTTCATATTTATAAAGCGTTATTACTTACTAAAATTTATAGATTTTTATTTTTGATTTTTTATTTACCACAAATAAAAAAAAAAATCAAAATGAAAGAACAAATAAAAATAAATAAATCTATATCTAATATAATCTAATGCTTAAAAGTGGAATGAGAGAGAATGTTTTAATGAGATTAAAAATGTATTTTTCAAATTTTTTGGTGGATTCTAATTTTTATTTTATTTATTTTTATATATAAAATTAGAATTTGTTGACTTGCAAAAACTTGATAAAATTAAACTCAATTTATGGTTATTTGTTTATTATTTTATAGCATATTAGTAAAAAAGTAATTTGTAGAAATATTATTTTACTATAATTATTTATGCAATTTTTAATAAATATATTTATTTTTGATATTTATAAAACATAATTATTTACTAAAATTTTTAGATTTTTATTTTTTATTTACCACGAATAAAAAAAGATAAGAAAAATGCAAAAGAAAAGTACAAATTTAAAAAAAGAAAAAAAGAAAAAAAAAAAGAAGAGAGATATCTATGTCTAACACTTAAAAGTGAAAGAAGAAATAATGTTTTAATGAGGTTAAATAATGCATTTTTCAAGTTTTTTTGTGGGTTCTAATTTTTTTTGTTATTTCTTTATATATAAAATTAAAAACTGTTGATTTGCAAACATTATTAAAATTAATCTTAATTTATGGTTGTTTGTTTATTATTTTATGGTATATTAGTAAAAAATAATTTGTAGAAATATTATTTTATTGTGATTATTTATGTAATTTTTAATAATATATTTATTTTCGATATTTATAAAACGTCGTTACTTACTAAAATTTATAAATTTTTATTTTTGATTTTTTATTTACCACAAAAAAAAAAAAAATCAAAATAAAATTACAAATTAAAAAAAATAAAAAAAATAAATAAATCTATATCTAATCTTATTATAATAATACTTAAAAGTGAAAGATAAGTACTTAGAATGAAATATGACTAATCTCTCCGATCTTCTTACTCTTATTAAATCAATAGTCAATATCTTTACTTCCCATTATCAATGACATTAAATGAAAATAAAACTACTTTTAATTTAAATTAATAATATTGAAAATGAATAGAAAATTGGATTCATTTTTTATTTAATTATATTCAAAATAATGGATTTTTTAAAAAATAATTAATTAATTTTCATTCAAATAAAATTATTTTTTAATTAATAATTCTATTTATTCAGTTATTTATTTAATTTTGTTTCGTTTTTATTATCAATTCGAACTTTCATTCATTTTTCACAAAAACAATATTCATAATATTGGATTTTTTTAAAAAAAATAATTAAATTAATTTTTATTCAAAAAAAAAAGATGAATCATGTGGGCTAAAAATAATGAATCATATAGGCTAAAAATAATGGTTCCTCAAAGACATTATTTTTTCCAATAATCTATTTTAGCATATTATCTTAAATGAATGAATTTTTTTTCATAATTGAAAAAAAATGGGTTTTTGATGAGCATTATTATAAATTAAAAATGATTTTTTTTAATCCAATTTTTACGATTCACTATTTATCTAATTCACTTTTTGTAATGATTTTTTAGGAAAAATCAATAATTCTCACAAAAGTTAAAAGTCATTGTACTCCACAAAAGTTATATAATTTTTTTATATGAAAATTGCAGTTATTTCAAAGTGATATAATAATTTTGGTTCATAAAAAAATTATTGTACCGACATAGAATATATTGACTAAAATTTTAAATTCGTATACTATTCAAAAAAATAAAATAAAATTTATGTCCATACAGTCTATTAGCTCATAGTAATTTTACAAATTTTGAAAAACACGTAATATGTCGATATTTTTATGATTTTTTGGCTTCGAGGTCATAAACCAATTTTACCATTCCATAATTTTGTGATTTTTATTTTGTTTATTTATATTTTATGGTTTCTAATTTCTTTTATGTTTTTTCGAAATGGGTCTTGCTAAAAACTTGGGTATTCTATTAATTTTATTAAGAGTATCAAATGCAAATATTATAAAGAAGAAAATACAAGATTCCTATTGGTTTAACATTCAAATAGTAAACAACTATTTCGTATTATTATAACTAAACCTAATATGATTTTTTTTTTGTCTAAACCCGCGCATTGCGCGAGTTAAAACTACTTAAAAAAATAGAAGTCAAAATTAAAAATGAATTACAACTCAAAATAACACATATTTCAAATCTCTTTCTTCCTATAAAATCAATGGCTAATATCTTATTTCTCACTATTAATATTCTGACACTAGATTTTCTATGAACTAATCATTCTTAATTTTTTTAAAATATATATTTTCACCATTTTTTGAGGAAAAATTAATTACAATTTTTAAAATTTCATATACTCCTATAATTTATATAAATTTTAAGTAAATCCCTAAAATAATTTATTCTTTAAAAAATGTTCTATATTTTCTGTTATAATAAATCAAGAATAAAAATTATAACATCAAATTATTCAAATTAAAAATATATTAATATATTTTTCTAGACTCGCATATTATGCGAGTCTAAAACTAGTCCAATACTTAAAAGTGGAAAGAGAGTGAATGTTTTAATGAGGTTAAAAAATGTATTTTTCAAGTTTTTTTGTGGGTTCTAATTTTTATTTTTATATAGAAAATTAGAATTTGTTGACTTCCAAATAATTAATAAAATTAATCTTAATTTCTGATTATTTGTTTATTATTTTATAGTATATTAGTTAAAAGTAATTTGTAGAAATATTATTTTACTATGATTATTAATGTAATTTTTAATAATATATTTATTTTCGACATTTTTAAAACATTATTACTTATTGAAATTTATAGATTCTTATTTTTGATTTTTTATTACCACAAATAAAAAAAGAAGAGAAAAATTCGAAATAAAAGTATAAATTAAAAAAAAAGAAGAAGAAATATCTATATGTATATCTAATACTTAGAAGTGGAAGAAGAGAGAAGATTTTAATGATGTTAAAGAATGCATTTTTCAAGTTTTTGGTGGGTTCTAAGTGGTCCAACCCTTCTTCGAACCATACGCATAACGAGATCTTTGTACTACGGGACTGTCTTTTTTACATATAAAATAATGAGTGACCTCACTCAATATTTTTTAGCTATATATAATTTTTTTAATTAATACAAAAATATATGATTAATTTCCTGGTTCACATTTTAAATTATTTTAAAAAATAATTGTGATTCAAATAATAATTCTACCAAAAAAAAAAAAAAGATATAAATTGATTAAATTAGATTTTTTTAACTTGTAAAAATTGATAAAATTAATCGTAATCTATGGTTATTTATTTATTATTTTATAGTATATTAGTAAAAATTAATATGTAGAAATATTATTTTACACTTTTTATTATTTATGTAATGTTTAATAGTATATTTATTTTCAAAATTTATAAACCGTCATTATTTACTAAAATTTATGGATTTGCTCTCGGATATTTCTACTAAAATAATCCAGTGATACCGATGCGTCTAATGCTTTAATATTATGAATTTATTATATATTTTTTAAACTCGTGTATTGCGTCGGTATAAAACTAGTCGAATAAAAAAAATGGACCGAACCGGTTCACAACATCCGGTTCACAATCCATGGATCGCATCACACATTTCTCTTCACATCCTTTTCCCAATTTGTTAGATTTTTTTAATCAATTGCGCTTTTATTCACTTCGTCGGAGCGCATTTGTCTATTAGATCTGTCTCTCCGCTTCATTTCGACACAAATTCCCCCATTCCTCCTCATTCTCTCTCCGGAAACTCGTTTCTGTCCATTAGATCTCTCTCCATTCCATTACTGTATTGCTCGGGGGTTTCTTCGCTGCATCAGATCTTGCAGCCGCGCCTGGAATCACTGAAAACGTCCGCTTTCGAATTCTCCGTTTGATTCCGAGTCAGTGATTCCGTTGCGTCATTTCCAGATCCGGTTTTTTGCTCTCGCAGCTTTGATCTCGCCAGCATGGCGGCGGCTAATGCTCCGATCGCCATGAAAGAGGCCCTTACGGTACGCAATCTCCTCCCGAGTCTCGAATTTTTCTTTTTATAGTCCCCCTCCCCGAACTTGAGCTTAATTCCAGCTGTAATTCTGTTTTGAACTGTTTAGAATAGTTGAATCGATTCTTCTTGTGCGTGCTCTATTTCAGAATTTTCTAGATTTGTCATAGTTACAGTGTTTATATTGCTTAAAATATGCGAAATCTTATGTAGATCCGTGGTGCATATTTCGTGTGTAGATCTGTAATTTAGCTGATAGATGTCACTTGCGATACTTGGAAATTTGAATGATGAGTCATGAGTTGCTCTGTGAATTTAATTCTGGATTATGTGAATTTTATTGATGACATCTTAATCAAATATCCGCTTAACTGATATTCGATTCTACTTGATATGTGGTTATTACAGTTGCCAAGCATAGGGATCAATCCTCAGTTCATTACGTTCACGAATGTTACAATGGAATCCGACAAGTATATCTGTGTTCGGGAGACAGCACCACAAAACAGTGTTGTCATTATTGATATGAACATGCCAATGCAGCCTTTGAGGAGACCTATCACTGCTGACTCAGCCCTTATGAATCCGAATTCTAGAATTTTGGCACTAAAAGGTACATGGTCTTTATTTAGAATCTTTAGCAAAATCATGTTTCTAAAAGCTTTACGTGACACCAAATATCAATTTAAAAATTTCGTGAAACACTGCTTGTTTCTGTTGTATGATCGAACATTTATCCTGGGTTAATTATTGATGTTAAGACATCAAGTTAGATCTTTTGTGAAACGCGCTTGTTTTTGTTGTATAATAGAACATTTATCCTGGGTTACTTATTGATCTGAAGACGATTCCCCCCAAGCGATAAAATTTTATTAGGAAGTACTAATCATGAAAGTATTTTACTAGGCCAAAATAAAACAAGTCCTAAACAAAACAATATTCAATTTTATAACAAAGCATATGAACTGTACACAATACCAAGTTTGTTGTTAGTCACCAAATGGTGGTATTTTTGGTTTAACTCTTTGATTCTTTGTTAAAATCATATTTATACTTAGTTAAATATGGTAACTGATTTTTTCGTACAGTACAATCAATATTGGATAAATTAGCTCTAATCATTCCCTAAGACCTTCACCTCATTTATGCACAATGCAGGACGAATTATGGATTAGCAATTTTACGACAGCAATAGATATTATTGTCCGTACAAGTGTCGATTCAATTGTATCTTGCTGAATTTGTTTATCTTCAAACTTGTGAGATTTTTTGCTTCACCAAACTGTTAGATATTTTTTGTCTTTGCACATTGATTGGTGAGATGAGTATCATTGATAGACTTTTTTTTACTACCGAGAACTGGCTTGCAACTGAGAAATGCATGCCATTAAGGAGTATATGGGTTTTTTCTTCACTGTTTGTGGTAAGCATGCTATCTCGTTTAAGGCGCTACTTATACACAGTCTACAGACTTAGTATTTTTATTTTATATATATATTTTTTATGGTCGGATTTTAGACACAACTTTGCTGAGTTCTTACTTCCTAGTTTTTTCTTTACCACAATCGATTCTTGATGTTAATGTTTAAGTCACGAGCAAGCGTGAAATTTCATTTTTTGTGTTTAAATTTATACTCAAGCTCATGATTGATATTATATTTTTGAAGCTCAACTTCCGGGAACAACTCAGGATCACTTGCAAATCTTTAACATTGAGATGAAAGCAAAAATGAAATCTCATCAGATGCCCGAGCAGGTGTGATTATCCTTTTATTCCTCATTTGTCTTTGATGCTTCAGTGTTCTCAACTTTCAATTATATCTTGATTGGGAATGCCATTTTGAGATTAGATCAATCATGAATTCCGTTTAGGTTGTCTTTTGGAAATGGATTACGCCAAAGATGCTGGGCTTGGTTACCCAAACATCGGTTTATCACTGGTCTATCGAAGGTTGGCTGTTCTTTTATGCATGACTGACAATTTATCGTTTTTTGGGTTTTCCATTTCATGTTCGGTATATAATCTTGCTACTGATGTCTTCTCTGACTATGTTCTTTGTGCATCTTCTTGCAGGGGATTCTGAACCAGTGAAGATGTTTGATAGAACAGCTAACTTAGCGAACAACCAGATAATTAATTATCGATGCGACCCATCTGAAAAATGGTTGGTTTTGGTTGGAATTGCTCCCGGTTCACCAGAGGTGTGTCGGAGAATCATTTATTAGCGTTTTATTCTTTTATTTAAGGCAGATTGTTCTATCATTTGCTTTACTGTAGTAACATATTGTGCTAACTTTTTTGACGAAGTTATATACTTAACAAAGAAAATACTTGAAAGCTAGTGTGCTAGCCGAAGGTTAGGTTGTAGGTGCAAACTTGATCCTTGGTAGTCGTATGAAGTGTGATACAGCCTTGTGGCAATTAGAGGTGTGCATAATGACCGTCAAAAGAGAAGCAATTGGTTTGTTGGGCTTGTGAAATCTAGTTTGGTTTGTTGGGTTTGTTAGGCTTGTGCTATCGTTCAAGAATTACAATCATTTAATGTTCTCAACTATCAAAACTGTGAAAAAAGTAGAATCATCCAAGTATCAAGAAAATACACCGTTCAAGTTTCAAATGAAAAAAGCAAAGAGATCAATAATGTTCATGCTAGTCATGCTCTTGTAATTGAATTGGTGAACTT
This sequence comes from Eucommia ulmoides, assembly GCA_016647705.1. Classification (NCBI taxonomy): domain Eukaryota; kingdom Viridiplantae; phylum Streptophyta; class Magnoliopsida; order Garryales; family Eucommiaceae; genus Eucommia; species Eucommia ulmoides. Next base: position 9,193,515 of record CM028336.1, on the reverse strand, counting down.
TAATGGTTTGTAAGTGAGAGATGCATGAGAAAACTTAGGGTTGTATTTATTTACTCTTGGTATTCTTTAACAACCACCGTGTTTTAGAACACAATAGTCAACTCATTTGGAGGCTGTGGTGCAACAAGGGTATATGAAATAAATTTGAACAACTTCAACAGGACACATCTTTCTTGTGCCTTGAGCTTAGTTTCCTGAGTTCACGGCCCCAAATCGAAATTTAAAAACGGAGCCCTTCAATGTTTATTTTTAAAAAAAATACTCGCAACTCTTTTATAAAATTAAAACAAAAGAAAAGATAATTAATATAATGATTGAACCAAAATTGAGTTTTTTTTTTTTAACATAATATATTAATCAAAATATTTTATATTAAAAAGATATAGGGGTCAATTTGAAGGGGCCCCTAAAATTTGGGGGCTCAAAGCGACTGCTTTGCTTAAGGGCTGGCCCTATTGAGGTGTAGGCCCTATTGAAGTGTAGGCCCTATTGAATGAGCCTTGCTAATGCGGAGCTCATGGGCTACAGCTTTGTGCGCCTAGAGCCTAGGTGCACGCCTAGGCTCGCCTTTGAAATCTATGATGATGTAGGACTTTGATAGCTTACTTTGCAGGGCTGATAATAAGAGATTTGACTGCCTGTGAATTAGGGGTGATCATAGTTATATTATATGATATCTGCCTTTTCCTTTTTCTTAAGAGTCATTGGTGATCCTCTCTCTGGTAGAGTCTTGAAGTAGTGGTGTTGAGATTGGTGGATTAATGTCTTTTTACTTGATTATGATTTTAGTTTTTAAACCAAGTATACTAGGAGAAGCCTACTTGACTCTTATTTTTTTTTTGATGGCATAGAATTATTAGCGTTGCTTTGCCGCAAACCTTTCTATGTCTGTTAGAATGAAATGAATTACCAACACACTTGTCTCGTTAAGTGTCGAAGCGCCAAGTACAGTGGCCCCTTAGCCTTGGTCCATGGGAAGTTCTAATTGTACTTGTACATATTGTTCGGTAGATATGATCTATGGGTGTGTTCGCACACACGTGCTTGTGTACAAAATTCATTGCATGATGTGGAGAATTGGCTTGATTTGATTACTTGTTGTACAGTTTTCACTTAATTTATTTCTCTAGTTTTCTTTTTTCCCCCCTTAATTTATTTCTCTAGTTTTCTCCACCCTCCCTCGAGTTGTCTAAGTTTCTACATTGCTTTTGTGTTCACAGAGACCTCAACTTGTCAAAGGAAATATGCAACTTTACTCTGTGGATCAGCAGCGCAGCCAAGCTCTTGAAGCACATGCTGCGGCGTTTGCCTCATTCAAAGTAACGTTCGCTTCATCTGATTTTGATCATTCTGGTTGTTGTGACACTTTCTTTATGCTTTGTTCATTTGTCAATTGCTGTGTCTTAAACAGGTACCAGGAAATGAGAATCCTTCCATTCTTATCTCTTTTGCAACAAAAACTTCTAATGCAGGGCAAATTGTTTCAAAGTTGCATGTGATCGAGCTTGGTGCCCAGCCAGGTTAGCCCCTTTTGATTTAGTTTCTCAAAATAGTCCAGATGATGTGGTTACAAATCGAGGGAGCATTATTTCTACTTACCGAGTGAAAGATTTACGTCTTTTGTGTCTGAAATCAGATTTCTAGTATTCATTCAGCATTGGTTAGAGCTGGTGAATCTGGGATTGAATGTTTTCAGACCTGATGCATCTCTAGATTCTCTACAAAGATGTAATACCTGTTTCTTTAAAGGTTTAGCTAATTCATACTGGATGCATGCAGGGTTTTGATACTCTTATGTGAGTTTTGATATAATTCCGCATGAACATGGAATTATTTACTGATGCTTGTTCTATTTTAATGTGCATATCTCCAGGGAAACCATCTTTTACGAAAAAACAAGCAGATCTTTTCTTTCCTCCAGATTTCACCGATGATTTTCCCGTTGCAATGCAGGTGCGACCTCTGTTAATGTTCTCTCTCCCTATCTGGCCCTCTCCCTTTCATCTTTTCCAATTATGGGGTGCATCCTACTTTTATTATCTTACATTGCGCTTCAGTTTGATATACAATTTATTTGTACTATTGCAGATATCCCATAAATACAGTTTGATTTATGTGATCACGAAGCTTGGGCTTCTTTTCGTTTACGACTTGGAAACAGCTAGTGCAGTATACAGAAACAGGATCAGTCCAGATCCCATTTTTTTGACAGCAGAAGCTTCATCGGTTGGGGGTTTCTATGCTGTTAATAGGAGAGGCCAAGTGTTACTTGCCACTGTCAATGAAACAACCATAGTGCCTTTTGTCAGTGGTCAAGTATGTTCATCCATTTTTATTTCTCATCAAGTTTGTTTTTTTTTTTTTTTTTTTTTTTTTTTTGGGTTCACTAACTATTTTGTACTTTATTCCGATTTTTATCTTTCCAGTTGAATAATCTTGAGCTAGCTGTCAATCTTGCTAAAAGGGGAAACCTACCTGGTGCAGAGAATCTGGTATATTGAAGCTTTGTTTTGGTTCTTGAATGACTTTAATTCTCTTTGCTAATGGATAGCAATCTTCTAATTGAGTTCAACCCACCCCCCAACCCCAACCACCACACACACACACACACAAAAAAAAAAAAAAAGAGGGAGAAAAAGAAAAAAAGGAGACCATTCTCTTATAAATTTATGCTAGGTCTTGTTCTACTCTTAACAAACAATTTGGTCGAAAGAAGGAGGGATTTAGATCCATTGCTTGCGTAATGTCTAGATGTTTCGTGTTGGTTTTGGATTTTGTGGGCTCTATTCACTATCAATAGGTGATGCCGTTAGTAAATGTTTAACTTCTGCTGGGATGACCAACAATGAAGTAGTACTTTTCTTATTCAATTTTTGCAATTGACTTGTGAACATGAAAAAGAGAACCAAGTGGACCTGAAAAAGGAAAAATAGACTTCCTCATGAATGCTGCATGACTACTTTCTTTCTGACTTCAGTAACTGGTGTTCTGCAATTAGGTTTTTAGCTACAGTCAATAAAGTACGATGTCAAGTTAACTGCAATTTAATAACTTTTACGTCTTCAATCTATCAGGTTGTGCAGCGGTTCCAAGAATTGTTTGCCCAGACCAAGTACAAGGAGGCTGCTGAACTTGCTGCAGAATCTCCCCAAAGCATCCTCCGAACACCAGACACAGTTGCAAAATTTCAGGTATCTATGTTGCAGAGCTATCAAATCTGTATTACTTGGGGGTCATAATATTCCTGTATGGTAGCTGTCCATAAGAAGGCGTTGTTCAAGTTTAGGTTGACTGTTGGTTTAATATCTGAGATTTCTTTACTGGAACAGTAAGAAATTATTTTTGGATAACCAAACAAGGAAATTCGCATCAAATACACAAGGGGGCTTGTGCCAAATAATAGGAAGCCTATGGTTCCTCTAGAAAATGTAGAAATGCAAGATTCCCTTGAACAGTGAGACTTTATATTTGTTTTTAAACTCTCGAACAGTGAGATTTTAATTGTTAAATCTGGTATGGTAAGCAGGCAGATATGTCCATTGGAATGAAAGTTAGTAGGGATGGCAACGGTTCGGTTTTGGGACGGTTTCACTAGAAACCAAAACCAAAACTGTTAGGCATATACCAAAACCATAATTGCGAAACCGCAAACCCGTCAAGTTTTTTCATATATTTTTTAATTTTCTCTTGCAACGCAAGTTCATAAATTATAAATAAAAACATAAATACAAAACACAAATTCCAAACAACAAAACCAAACCACAAAAGAAAAGGCTTAGGGCTGAAGTGAAGAGAGTCTAAGAGAGGCTTAGGGCTGAAGTGAGGAATCATTTAGCTTTCCTGTAACAATTCCTGGTTTCCTTCTAGACTGACCTCTGCAATCGTATTTAGTATAAGCGTGGTTGTTTTTGTCCTACTTGTATCGTGCCTTCCTTCTTTGTCTAGATTCTTTAGATTGAGGGGTGCTGATCTTTTTCATTTTGATTGTCTTTGGCTTTGGCAGAGTGTTCCTGTTCAAGCTGGGCAAACGCCACCTTTGTTGCAATACTTTGGAACGCTGTTAACTAGAGGCAAGCTTAATGCATTTGAGTCATTGGAATTGTCTCGCCTGGTTGTGAATCAGAACAAGAAAAATCTTCTGGAGAACTGGCTAGCTGAGGACAAATTGGAATGTAGTGAGGAACTTGGGGACCTCGTGAAGGTACAATTAATTTCTTCTTCCTAGTTTTTGTTTTTCTTCCCTTTTTTTTTTTTTTTTTTTTTTTTTTTTTTAATTGTTTTGATTGTTTACATCAACTTCTTATTTACTTACTGTTTCTTTGTTCTATCATGTACATATTTTAGCGACTATTTCCTTTTTTTTGTAGACTGTAGACAATGACCTTGCACTTAAGATATATATTAAAGCAAGAGCAACACCAAAAGTTGTTGCTGCATTTGCTGAGCGGAGGGAGTTCGACAAGATTCTGATATACTCCAAGCAGGTTATTGTCATAATTTCCCTTCCCTCTTTTATGAGTAATATTGGATGAAACGATTTCTATCAATGTTAATGTACTATCATCTACGCAGCCATAGGGAGCTATTTCCCCTGCTGTTACTATTTTTATCGATACTAAAAATTTCAACTCTCTATTTTTATGGTGGTTTGTTTATTGACACAGGTCGGTTATACACCCGATTATTTGTTCCTTCTCCAAACCATTCTTAGATCTGATCCACAGGTATGAAGGCTTTTCAGAAAATATTTACATAGCTATTAGCTTTATCAATGAAAAATTTCATTCAGTTGACTGATAGATCAGTCTTCAGATTTGTCTCTTCTATTGTGTAATGTCCCATTTTTTCAATGGAAGCACCAAATGGCAGGTTAACAATCTTTTTGCTTAACATAATCCTTTGCAATGTAGGGAGCTGTTAATTTTGCTCTTATGATGTCCCAAATGGAAGGAGGTTGTCCGGTGGATTACAACACAATAGCAGATCTCTTTCTCCAGGTGTCTTTCTTTATATACATTTCATTCCTCTCCGACCCCCACTTCCGTGGTTGTTTCAGAGCCACATGCTTTATAGTACAGTGTGGTCATATTTTAGTTATTACATAATTTATGAACTACGGATGACTCATTTGTCTTTTTATGTCCTTAGAGGAATTTGATTCGTGAGGCGACTGCATTTTTATTGGATGTTCTGAAGCCCAATTTACCTGAACATGCCTACCTGCAAACTAAGGTTAGTGTTTGCTATAGTTGAAGAGTCATTTGATATGTGTGCTATCAGCATTAACTTTCTCCCCTATACAGGTCCTTGAAATTAACCTTATAACATTTCCAAATGTTGCGGATGCTATCTTGGCAAATGGAATGTTTAGTCATTATGACCGTCCCCGCATTGGTCAACTTTGTGAGAAAGCTGGTCTTTACGTGCGAGCACTTCAGGTTGAATTATTTTCAGCAAATCAATGCAATCCACATATACATATATTTTTATTTGGAGCTATATATTTACTTGATTAAATGTTTTATACCATTTGCAGCATTACACTGAATTGCCAGATATCAAACGTGTCATTGTGAACACGCATGCAATCGAGCCGCAGGTTTGTGTATTCCAGTCTTGTGCGGTCGTATTGGCAAACAATGTATTATTAGTACTAATGTTCTGTTTTCTTTTACATTTTAGTCTCTTGTAGAATTTTTTGGCACTCTTTCTCGGGAATGGGCACTAGAGTGCATGAAAGATCTCTTGCTTGTTAATCTTAGAGGAAATCTTCAGATAATTGTACAGGTATTGCTTTTCTCCGTCTTAAGAAGTTCCATAATGGACACTAACATATATGTCACGCGCGATTAAATTACCCTCCTGATAGAACACCCCTAGACTTTCTCAACCACTGGTTTGAGAGTGATTTGTCCTTATAGGTTGACAATGACTTCATGACATAATTCTTGTAGGTGGCGAAAGAATACTGTGAGCAGTTGGGTGTGGATGCCTGTATAAAAATATTTGAGCAATTTAAGTCATATGAAGGTTTATACTTCTTCTTGGGCTCGTATTTGAGCTCCAGGTAATTTTGTGCTGGGAAAAAGGCTTCTTGATGCTTTTTATCTGTTTGGCATTGTTTCTTAATGTTTGATTTGCATTGCAGTGAGGATCCTGACATTCACTTCAAGTATATTGAGGCGGCTGCCAAGACTGGGCAAATTAAGGAGGTTGAGCGTGTAACAAGAGAATCAAATTTCTATGACGCAGAAAAGACAAAGAACTTCTTAATGGAAGCCCAGCTACCCGATGCAAGGCCACTAATTAATGTCTGCGACCGCTTTGGTTTTGTTCCAGATCTCACACACTACCTATACAAGAATAACATGCTCCGCTACATCGAGGGTTATGTTCAGAAGGTGCACTTTCTTTCAAGGATATTGATCTTACTATTGTTATCCTTAAAGAACTAGCTGAAGTTCTGTTACTGAGCTCCTGTGGCTTCTCTGGACAGGTCAACCCAGGAAATGCTCCGCTAGTTGTGGGACAGCTACTAGACGACGAGTGCCCTGAAGATTTCATCAAAGGCTTGATTCTCTCAGTCCGTTCTTTGCTTCCGGTTGAGCCACTTGTTGATGAGTGTGAGAAGAGGTGCTTCTCTTCTCGAAATTGTCCATTTTTTTATTCAATTACTTAATCCTCATTCCTTATTTTCATTCTCATTCTAAGTCTCATTCATTATTTGCTTTTGCCAGGAATCGACTTCGATTACTTACTCAGTTTTTGGAGCATCTTGTGAGCGAGGGAAGCCAAGACGTGCATGTTCATAATGCTCTGGGTAAAATCATAATAGATAGCAATAACAACCCAGAGCACTTCCTTACGACTAACCCTTATTACGATTCACGTGTGGTTGGTAAATACTGTGAGAAGCGCGACCCTACCCTTGCTGTTGTTGCATACCGTAGAGGGCAGTGCGATGATGAGCTTATTAATGTGACAAATAGGAACTCTCTATTCAAACTCCAGGCCAGGTTTGTGATTTCTTACTTTCCCGAATTTGTTGTCCGTGGATTGTTTCATTTCATGGTTATGGTCTCACGTTCCTACATTGTTATTCAGGTATGTAGTTGAAAGGATGGATGGTGAGCTTTGGGAGAAAGTTCTGGACCCAGAAAATGAATATAGAAGACAGCTCATCGATCAAGTGGTATCTACTGCTCTTCCAGAAAGCAAGAGCCCGGAACAAGTTTCCGCAGCTGTAAAAGCATTCATGACTGCTGATCTTCCTCATGAATTAATCGAACTTCTTGAAAAGATTGTGCTCCAAAATTCTGCATTCAGCGGAAACTTTAATTTACAGAACTTGCTTATCTTGACAGCCATCAAGGCAGATCCTTCTAGAGTTATGGACTACATTAATAGGCTCGATAACTTTGATGGACCTGCGGTGGGAGAGGTGGCTGTTGAAGCCCAACTCTATGAGGAAGCTTTTGCTATTTTCAAGAAGTTTAACTTGAATGTCCAGGCTGTGAATGTCTTACTGGATAATATCCGGGACATCAATCGCGCTGTGGAGTTTGCATTCCGCGTTGAAGAAGATGCTGTTTGGAGCCAGGTTGCTAAAGCTCAACTACGGGAGGGATTAGTGAGTGAGGCGATTGAGTCATTTATACGGGCAGATGATGCCACTCAATTTTTGGAGGTTATTCGTGCTGCTGAAGATGCAAATGTTTACCACGACTTGGTTAGCTACCTTCTGATGGTTAGGCAGAAGACAAAGGAGCCTAAGGTGGACAGTGAGCTTATTTATGCGTATGCAAAGATTGATAGGCTTGGTGACATTGAAGAATTTATTCTTATGCCCAATGTTGCCAATCTCCCTAATGTCGGTGACCGCTTGTATGATGAAACTCTGTATGAGGCTGCGAAGATAATATTTGCCTTCATATCTAACTGGGCCAAGTTGGCAGTCACGCTTGTGAAGCTGAAACAATTTCAAGGTGCTGTCGATGCTGCAAGGAAAGCTAACAGCTCAAAGACATGGAAAGAAGTTTGTTTTGCTTGTGTTGATGCTGAGGAGTTTCGCTTGGCTCAGATATGTGGGCTCAACATTATTGTGCAGGTAACACTATTTTTTTGTTTCTATAACTACCCCCCAGCATGCCCGATAGAAAGAAATTATAGAGAAGCTCTCTTCTCTTTGGGTGTGTTTGGGGGAAAGATTTTCGGAGAGGATTTGGTTATTTAAAGGATTTTTGAAATTCTAAAGTTATTTTTTTTGTTTGGCTACTTCAGAAAGGATTTTGTCATTTTTCTTAGAATTTTGAAATGGGGATTCAAGGAAGATAAACTGACATCTCCAAATACCTCTTAAAGAGGTTTTTTTTGGTAAATCCTTTCAAATGAGATGTATACCTTTCCATTTCAAGTTGAAATCATATCAATAAAATTTAAATTTCTAATTCCCATCATTTCTAAATTCCATAAATCTATCAAATTCCTTATCCAAACACATTCTTAGATTCTGTACTGCAAAATATCATGGTTTTCAAATGTGAATTGGTTGCAATATCCTGCATTCTTTTAGTTATGGAGGTGGAACTTTGGCATCATTTTCCCTTTAATGAAGATTTTTAATTTCGTTACCCGTTTTCCTTGATTTCCAGGTTGATGACTTGGAAGAGGTCAGTGAGTATTATCAAAACAGGGGATGCTTCAATGAGTTGATATCCCTCATGGAGAGTGGCTTAGGATTGGAACGGGCACACATGGGCATCTTCACTGAATTAGGTGTCCTTTATGCTAGATACCGTTATGAAAAGCTTATGGAGCACATCAAACTATTTTCAACACGTCTCAACATTCCCAAGTTAATCCGAGCTTGTGATGAACAACAGCACTGGAAGGAACTCACATATTTGTACATTCAATATGATGAATTTGATAATGCTGCCACAACCGTCATGAATCATTCTCCAGATGCTTGGGATCATATGCAGTTTAAGGATATTGTGGTTAAAGTCGCTAACGTGGAGCTTTATTACAAGGCTGTGCACTTCTATTTGCAAGAGCACCCTGATCTCATCAATGATCTTCTAAATGTCCTTGCACTTCGTGTCGATCATACACGTGTAGTTGACATAATGCGCAAGGTTTGTGATTCTTCTGAAACAAATTTATTAAGCGCCCGTGTGGTTGTCTAAATTATCATATTTTATGAATTATCTTATTGTTTATAAATTTATTTTTATTTCTCCATTTACCTCTGATTTAATCAAATTTACATATTTTTTGTTTGAACAATGAAACATACAGATGTTTAGTTTAGTTAAATTTGAAGTTATATTTTACTCCAATTACGTGATAAATAGCATATGAACTAGAACTAATGGTTAGCTAGCTAATTTAAGTGTTTTTAATTCTTATTACCAAACAATATATTATAACAATTCATAAATTGAAGGAGAGCCAAATGTGCCCTAATGTAACCATTACAACTATGGCTTGAAGTTTTGGAGTTGTATATTATGTTGGTATCTCGTTCTTATTTTTTTGTGCGTTTCAGGCTGGTCATCTGCGTCTTGTCAAGCCATACATGGTTGCAGTCCAGAGTAACAATGTGTCTGCTGTGAACGAGGCTTTGAACGAGATCTATGTTGAGGAGGAGGACTATGACAGACTGCGCGAATCAATCGATTATCATGATAACTTTGATCAGATTGGTCTTGCTCAAAAAGTGAGTTTTAGTTGCATTAGATATTGGCCTCTGTTATCCGTGAAGTCTTTCTCAAATGGCTAGTATGTGTTTTTTTTTGGTGCGCAGATTGAGAAACATGAGCTTCTTGAGATGAGACGTGTTGCTGCCTATATTTACAAAAAAGCAGGCAGATGGAAGCAATCCATCGCATTGTCGAAGAAAGACAATCTTTACAGGGATGCCATGGAGACAGCCTCTCAATCTGGGGACCGTGAACTTGCAGAGGAGTTGCTTGTTTATTTTATTGAAAAGGTATAAACATGAATGAACTTACGAGGTTAAGCGTGGTTGAGGGCTGGGTTTCAGTTGATAGAACCAAATATTTTAAGATTCAGCTGTATAAATTAATAGTCCTGTTGCTGTCTATTTCTTGAGCAGGGGAAGAAGGAATGCTTTGCATCGTGCCTATTTGTTTGTTACGATTTGATTCGCCCCGATGTTGCTCTTGAACTTGCCTGGATGAACAACATGCTCGACTTTGCCTTCCCATATTTGTTGCAGGTGTGTCTCTCTTGCTCTCTCTCTGTGGTGATTGGTGATGGGGTTAAATAGAAAAATCGTGCGAGTCATTGCCTTCTTTCGTATGTCAGTGAATGTATGAAGACAATAATTAGTGCATCTTTGTTTGACCTTGTTATATGCCTAGAAAATGTCAATCAGCTCAAGGCTGAGATGAAGTCGTTAGTTTGGGCTTGGTGTTGCTTTCTTTTGAACTATGGTGGTGTTTGGTTGCGTGGAATTGAAGTTTTGGAAATGGAAAATTTACATGCATTTATATCCAATAAATTGCAACTCCTCAATGTGCTACCAAATACTACCTAAGAAGTGTCTATTGACCTGCCTGCCTTCACGTGTCATGTCTATGGATCCTTATGTTGGCTCTGTGTATTATACCTCTTCACCATCACACTTGCATGTTCTTGGATTTCTTCTTCCAATTTATGGTTGAAGTCTCACATTGTAATCCATCTGGCAGTTCATTCGTGAGTACACCGGCAAAGTTGACGAACTAATCAAGGACAAAATTGAAGCTCTTCAAGAAGTTAAGGCTAAAGAGAATGAAGAGAAGGATGTTATTAAACAGCAGGTTTGGATTTTCTCTCTTTTATATTTTTGAACCAGTATCATGCCTTAGTTACAACACTATTAATATTGGGAATTTAAGGTCCTGTTTGTTTAGTGTTTCTGTTCGTATTTCTGATTTTGTTCCTAATTTTCTGGGAATGGAAACAGAGATCTCCCACAATTTTGAAATGGTTCATGGGAACAGAACAAAATTGTTTATAAGTTTCTATTTCTGTTCCAATTTTTTTGGCAACAGAAACAATAAACAAATGCCACCGACAGTGCCGCTTGATTAGTGTTTTTGTTTTTTGTTCCCGTATCCAGAAATTGGGAACAGAGACCGAAAAACAGAATTCAAAAAATCAGTCTCTAGTCTGCTTCCCAACTTTTTTGAACAAATTTTTTGGATTAGAACAGAAACAGTTTTCTGTTTTTCTGTATCTATTCCAACTTTTCTGGGAACAGAAATAAAATACGAGAAGAAGAAAACACAAACACAAACACTCATTGACTTCTCCTTGGTATCTTCCAAGTTGCTCTAATTTACTAAGGTAGTGTTTGCTTGTTTGGAATTGGAATTAAAGTCCCGTTTGGTTTCTGTTACCACTCCTAAAATTCTGGGATTAATGTACGGAAACGCGTTTGGTAAACACGTTTATGTTCCTAAAATTTTGTGGAGTAATTTGGGATTATTTCCTGAATTCTTTAAGAATCTGAGAAATAAAAAATTGTTGATTCCTATTCACTCCCACGAAATTATTCTAACTACCACCTGCTAGCCACCACCACCCGCCGGTCAACATACATTTAAAGAAAAAAAAAAACAAATGTTGCAACCAAATGTGTTTCTTGTTTCTGTTCTCATAAATTAAAAGAAACAATTTTAGGATTATGGTCGTTACCAAACATGTTTCTATTTCTAGAATACTCTTGAACGGAAACAAAATTCCCATCCTATCCTAGTTTATTGGAAGTAGAAACTGAAAAATAGAAACATCAACCAAATGCCACCAAAATGAACGCATTGAATTTTTCAAGTTTTTATATGTAACCAGGCACTCCCTAATTTTTATTTTCTTGAACTCCAATTTCTTGACAATCGTGCATCATTTGTTGCAGAATATGTATGCCCAGTTGCTTCCTCTTGCATTGCCTGCGCCACCAATGCCAGGTATGGGTGGCGGTCCAATGGGCGGTTACGCACCACCACCACCAGGTGCCATGGGAGGAATGGGGATGCCTCCAATGCCTCCGTTTGGTATGCCTCCAATGCCGCCAATGGGTTCCTACTGATTTCCGGGTGATATAATTTTCATCTAATGGTCGGTTTAGTGAGGAATAGTTAAAAAAAGAGTTGGGCGGTTTGTGTTTTCCCCTTTTTTTTGTTGCTTCATGATGGTCGCCGTATGTCGATGCATAAGGTCTGGGGTTTAGAAATAATTCAATTTTTTTGTTTGATAGGGGTGTTGATATGTTTTGTATTATTCTTTTGGGGTAGATTTGAGTCATATTTTTTTGCAGCTTATTAGGCGGCAAGTTGTGATAAAACTGTATTTTTTTGTACCGAAAACCAAGTGGGGGTGATGATATCTCCGTATCTATATTTCAAACTCTTGTTGTTTCACAAAAGCTTGGTTCTTGATTTCTTTGTATTTGGTTGCCTCCTTCGATCTCGTCTACTCCTTATTCCTTGGCGGTGTTGCTTTCGACTTTTGAAAATGCTTCTGGAAATGGCATGCTTAGAGGGAATACTATTTGAAGTGGTGTTGGTTGATATGTTAGAGAAGTAATTTTATTTTGGATTATTGGCGATTAGTCCCAAATTGTTGGTGTAATATGTTATTTGTTTTACTTAAAACAATACCTTAAATTAGTTTTTGGTTCCGTGCAATGTTTTAAAAACCGGACCGGCCCGGCCCGGCCGGTTGAACCGTCGACTGGTCTTGATTCCGGTCCGCAAAACCCCTAAAACCGTTTTGCCCTAAAAATCGGCCAACCGGCCGGTTCGACCACCGAGCCGGTGAATCGGAACGGTTTGAACGGAACCGGCCGGGTTTTCGATGTTTTTGGACGGCAGACCGGATTCAGAAGAAAGAGGTAGGAAGAGCGTCGACGATAGCAGACGACGCGAGAGCGGATAGTTGCAGGGGTGGTATTGCGGCTGAGATAGAGAATAGAGAGATAGGAAGAACTGTTCTTGTTAGCTTCAAAACCACTCCTGCACTTGCAACTCTCTCTCTCTAGGTTTAGAGGCTGAGAGTGAAATGGCCGAGACTTGCAGAAGATGAACAAAAGGGTCTGAGAATGGGTTGAAATGAGTGGTAGGAATGGTAGCCCGTGTCTTGGCAATAAAGAATTTAACAATTTATTAAAGAGTTTATAAAGTCACTATTATTTTGATAATATCTTTCACAATAGTTACAGGGTATATTCTCTTTAGTAGTTGGATATATTCTCTCACTTGGGTATAATTGTTGTGAAATTTGAATTACACATATATATAATAATATTTTGTATTTAAATATATATTAATGACGTAATTATGACGTCATGGTTTGACCGCGGTTCGTCTACTGGTTGAACTAGTGACCCGTGACCCGGTGACTTTTCCGGTTCGATCTCCGTTCCAGTTTTAAAAACATTGGTTCCGTGTTAGTCACGCATGTAGTCACGCATTCCGTGTAAAGAGTAGAGAAAACTTGGTGAACAAATTCTATTATAATGAATATTAGTTATATATAACTAAATAATTACAAATTGTATGTAACTATATTATAATATCTGTATAATATTAGTTACATGTAGTAGTCTAATATTAGTTACATGTAATTATATGACATGTATTTATGTAATATTTATTATATTTAACAAATATTTTAAATACAAGTTTCGATACAAATTGTTATTAGGTAGGAGATTTTTTTTTTAAAATTAAGGGTAAAATAAGAGACCTGCCATCGAAATATTTTTTTATTTTTATTTTCCGTAGAGAATTGTTTTCATTTTTTTTTTTTTAATAATTTTGCAACTATAAACTCTTAATCTTTTGCTTCCATTTGATCTTGAAAAAGCCTACGATAAAATTAACTGGAATTTTCTTAAAAATATCCTCATTAGTTTTAACTTTACTAGTTTTTGGGTTAATTTGATTATGTCTTGTACTAATGCCTCCCTCTCTATTCTTTGGAATGGAGAACTTTTTAAGGAATTTAAACCTTCTAGGGGTCTTAGGCAAGGGGATTCTTTATCCCCTTATATCTTCACCCTTTATATAGAGACTTTCATACTTGATAGTATGGATAGAGCTAACTGGAAAGGATTGAGAGCTGGAAAAAGTGGTCTTATTATATGCCATTTGTTTTTTTCTGATGATGTTGTCTTGTTTGCCAAAGCTAATAATGCCCAAATTGTTAACATTTTAAATGTTTTGAATAATTTTACTAATGTGTCAGAACAAAAAATTAATTTTGCTAAATCAAAAATTTATTTTGACCCTTGCATTTCCTGTTGGAAAGCGAGAGATATTAGTAATCACTCGAATATTGGTCTCACGAAGGATTTGGGAGTGTATCTTGGTTTCCCGTTAGTGCATGAGAGACTAAAATAACCTTCATGTCCATCATGTTATCCAGAAAATTTATAGTAGACTTTCTAAGTGGAAAACCAATATGTTATCTATGGCTGGTAGAACTATGCTTATTAAATCTGTTACTGCTACCATTTCTAATTAATCCATGCAGATTATTGCTATTCCCTTGAAATTTTGTGATAATATTGATAAAGTTAATTGGAATTTCTTATGGGGAGAGAGAGATAATGTGAAAAAATATCATCTGGTTAAATGGGATGAAATTTGCCGTAACAAGGCGGAAGGGGAGAGGGTTTGGGTATTAGGAAAGCTAGAGTTAATAATAATGTTTTTTTGGCCAAACTTGGTTGAAAAATTGCGAATAATCCTAAATCTTGGATAAAAAAAAATGGTAGTTCTCATATCTGGAGATTTATTTGCTTTGCTAAGAATATTTTAGAAAAATGTATTAAATGGACGGTGGGAAATGGTACCTCTATTAACTTATGGATTGACTGGTGGTGTGGGGATAAACCTTTAGGGTGTCAGAAAATTCAAGATGCTTTTGATCTTAAAGTTGCTGACATTGTTGATAATGTTGGAAATTAGTTTCTGAACCATATCTTCCATTTTATTGACACTGATACTGAAATAATAACCTCCCTCTTTCGAATTTATTGACAAACCCCTGTGGATGCTGGATAATTCGCGGCTATTTTCTATTAAATCGGCTTATCATCTGGGTATATCGGAGTATGATGATAGAACTTCTGATAATAGATGGAGTTGGATTTGAAAATTGAAGATCCCTCAAAATCTTAAATTTTTTTATTGGTCTATTTTTCACAAAAGACTTGTTACCAATTATTTCCGTGCGACTCGTGGTGAAAATGTTTCTAGTATATGTCAAAGATGTAATAATGTGGTGGAGACCATTGAACATGCTATTTGCACTTGTCCTAAAACTAATTGTATTTGGGATCAAGTTAATTGCTCTAATTTCAAATATAACCAATCCTCTATGGATTTTTGGGCGTTGTTGAACCAGAAACTTAAAGGGAATATCCTTAATCTCTCTTACTTTACCTTTGTTGCCACTATTTGAAAAATTTGGAAAGATAAAAATAAAAAAATTATTGAAGGAGTTTGTAATTCTCCAAGTTTTACACTTGTGAAAATTATAAATTACACAAATGATATCTCAAAATCTATCTTAGAACCAAACTTCTCAAATGAATTTAAAAAACTCACCATTTTTTGGTTTTCTCCTAAAACAGGATACCTCAAATTTAACACGGATGGTAGTGCTAAAAGTAATCCTGGGAAATGGGGCATGGGAGGTCTTCTTAGAGATAATCTGGGAGCTTGGAAGTTGGGCTATTATGCTAGTATTGACAATTGCATAACTTTGGAAGCTAAACTCAAAAGTATAGCCACGTGTATAAAAATTTCGGGAAACATAGATTATCCTAGAGTTCTAGTTGAGACGGATTAGGTGGAGGCCGTTACCCTGATTCAAAACATTTGCCCTGAAAATTACTTGTCACACCCCACCCCGACATCCGGCACCCGTCACCCGTCACCCGAGGCCGGGTGTGACGTTAACCTGATGTCACCTGAACCATCAATGTATATCCATCCATATGTCCATACGTATCCACTCGCGCTACTGTAAAATTTTCTTCTTTCTTTCCAAAACTATATATATAATTACTCGTTCCAAAATTTGGGAATATATCGGTTCCAAATATTCACAACCGAAAAACGAAAATACTTGAACCTTCCATGGTTCACATCCGACCGGCAAACCTCCAGAACGACACTATCTCTGGACTCTACCTAGTGTCAGTAGTGGACCAATTCCTAGCCGCGGTACCTGCACCCCAAAATTTCTTATCGGTGTACTGTCTTCATAATAAAAATATTACATGGATCAAGTATAAATAATAAACATCATGCTTCGAAATATAAAATAACGAAATCACATACCCGGTTCCATTTCCACTAATGAAATGAAATGATATACTAATAATATATACCGCACTCCACATACGGAAACAATTTCCCTCTGTCCATATTGTAAAGAAACAATGTATATAAAAAACACCAAATAAAAATATAATATATCCACATATCATAAGGAAAACTCCATTTTCTTGTCACCACAGAAACAAACTCGTATATATATATATATATATATCACATTCCACCCAAGCAGTAAAAATTCACCCGAATACCATATCCCACCAAATGTTGTAAAACAACCAAAACGACAAATACACCAATACATATATACGGATACACCAAATAAATGTATTCAGTCGGTTTACCATATACGACAAAATACTACAACACCCTCTGACTAGCCATATGATCGTTTTAACCTCACGATTGGGAGTTGCAACGGTACCGTACCACCCGTAGGATTTGCCTTCCTAACGGGTCACAACACTCTGTTGGACTATGCCAAGCAGATAATCACCACTTTGTCGGACTATGTCAAACAGATAATCACCACTCTGCTGGACTATACCAGACAGATAATCGTCACTTTGCCGGACTATGCCAAGCAGATAATCGCCATTCTGTCGGACTATGCCAAACAGATAATTGCCACTTTGCTGGACTATGCCAAGCAGATAATCGTCACTTTGCCGAACTATGCCAATCAGATAATTACCATGGCCTAGTCGGACCAAACATCAATTTCCACCTCAAAACAAACGACTCCGTCTAAAATTCTTTCAACACCTTTAAAACCAACTTGTTCCAAAAATCGTTTCACCACAAATACCCAAAACCACTTGATCCATATAAGTTGCAAATTCGTCCAACTTTTACTGACTACCTTCTACCGATACTTCGGTGTCTGCGAACTTAATAGTGACAGAGCCTAAATTAATATTTTATGTGAAAATAATCTAATCATGTAATGCAGACCCTAAGTTCCGAATTTTTCCATTTCCTACATTTTATTATGAAATATTACTATTCAACTAGTATTGTTCCGTTAAAATTTAGTACATGAAATTTATTCATGTGAACGGTCTCAATATTTATTATCGCCATTTCGACATTTTGATGCTAGTAATTTAATTTAGCAATCATAAAATTTAATGAGAAATATTACCCGTTCCGAAAACGGTTGTCGATTTTCTTTTTCCTTAAAAAATTTAGTTTTTGCTCCAGTACCCACCGCTTCGGCGAAGGATCCACCGTCGCGGCGAACACGCTTTTTCTTTTCTCTGATTTGCTTACTAACGCGCCACCGCCTCGGCGAACTACGTCTTCTTCTTCTTTGTTTCGCTACTGACTCGCCATCGCCTAGGCCGTCGTCTTCACCGCCTAGGCGAATACACCTCAGTTTTTTTCTACTTGCGTTCTGATGCTCCACCGCCTAGGCGAACAGTCGTCTTCTTCATTCAGCTCCTACTTTGATCAGAACAGTCCTCTTCTCTCTCTTTTCTTCACTACTCCGACGGCTCTTTCACCACCCCTCACCAACGATCCAACACACTCACACACCACTCCAACGTCGAGCAAAACACACCCATGCACACACAACACACTCTAAATGTGCAAAACACACGCAGAACACACAAACACACACATGCACACCTGTCTAAACACACACACACGGACAGCGGCTGGGCAACGACGATCACTTATACACACACCTACGATCGTCGCCAACTGATCAACAACCCACACACCATCGCACAGAACCGACGAACGACACACACACACCTTCACCCGCATGCTGGTTCAAAACAGGGGAGCACACCCACCGTCGATCAAAACGGCGACGAACACTCCCTCACCCTCAGACGACGAACAAAACAGAGCACACACAACCACATGCAACGATCACATATACACGATGAACACACACCAACTAATAATGCCTCACCCACACCCGTCGGAGGAACACACTGTCGGTCGTTCTCCGATTCTCTCTCTCTCTAGATTTGTTGGGTTTTTTTTTTTTTGATGATTTCTCTCCTTCCTTTCCAGGCTTTTGATCCCAATTTTTCCATGGATCATTTAATTTCATGGATTTATGTGAATTAATTTTTGATTTCCTTCACGACACGTCGCCCCTCTCCCACACCCTCCTGTCTCTGGCTGAGCTCACAGCACACACACGCACAAGCATGCATATGTATATAAAAAATATATTCTGTTTAATTACTCCATTCTCCCCCTAACTTTCTTTGAATCTTCATTTTTAACCCAATTCACATTTATAATTTTCTTAAATTATAATGTCTTCCCTAAAACTTAAATTTTATAACTTGAATGACAATTTGAATCCCAAGCTTAAAATAAATATTTTCTTGTAATTTGACCCCTAAACTTTTTATTTGGATATAAATTAACACATTTTTACCCCCTATTTTCGAAATTTGCTTAAATGCGACTCAAATTGTACGTATAAGAAAAATCAGAGTTTTACATTACTGATTCAGAGATCTGATTGAGGAGTGTAAATATCTTCTCCAGCTCTATAACTACACCTTTCATTTTTCTCCTCGAGAGATGCTAAGGATAATTGCAACCTAAAGATTCTTGACACTCTTATTACGGATATTGAAGATATTCTTTCTCAAGAGATAGACAAAAAGACGTTTGATTTATGCCCACAAGTTGGATTGTTCTAATTTGTTTTGTTGTTTTGTTTCTTTTCTATTTGTTGTATCTTTGATTTTTACCCCCAAAAAAGGAAAAAAAAATGATTATAAGTTGGAAAACATGATTTCAGAATGATGATAAAGTGATTAATGTGAAAAGTGGGTCCAAAGAAGTCAGAATGCTTGCCTGACTTCCTTTTGATGATGAGTTTACAATAAATGTCAAAGGTAATGATTTTGGGGGGATTAATTTGCCCATTTTTAAATAAATTTATTTTCACTCTATTCTTCTGTACTTTGAAAATAAAAATTTTACAAGTGAAAAACATTATTCTTTTTTGATAAATCTAACTGAACTGATAACAAATTAAAATATAAATACCTCAAATGTTAAAATTAATTAAAAAATTTGGTTCTTTTCGACTTAAAACATCAAAAAAAATAAAAAATAGAGATTATTAAAAAAAAATAAAAAATAAAACTAATTTTCAATTTAAAAAAATAAATTTTCATGTAAAATTATATTTTTTCTGAGCAAACAATCAAATCTTAAATTTTTTAATTGCAACCTGATCTGATGCAAATCTATGGATTTATATAATCATTTAAAATATAGTTCATTCTAAAGTTAATTTAAAATAGAGAAAAATAAAAATAACTTTTTAAATATAAAAAAGTATTAATCTTTATAAAATTTAATTGAGTCGGTTACAATTTGTCGAATTCAAATTAGTATGTTCTTGGCGCATGTAGTTCGTATTGATCTATCAATCGAGAACCCAAAATTAAAAAGAAAAATAAATTCAATTAGTTTATGCTAAGAAAAAACAAAAAAAAAAACAATATTTACCTAAAGTAAATCCAAATTTGAGATATAGATCATGCGTTTCAAGAATGCACTTTTATGATATCTTAAAAAAAAAATTATGCCCCGCCAGAATCTAACAGCCGTATCCACCACAAATCTTTGTAACTGTTTTTGATGATATTAGGGTTAAGTTCAATTTACTGCAATCCAAAATCTTAGCATTTTTTCGCCGTGATCTTTGAACATTTTTGCAGCAAGTCTTTGGGAAAATAAATGGGACATATGCTAATAAATAGAATGCTCCACTTAGTATTCAATAGCGGCGGCCAACAACTCAAGGGGAGTTAGTCCAGTTAATAAGAGGATGTGTTCTATTTTCTTGTGAACTAGAGATCTACTCTACTGAGGAACATTTTAAGAATTAAATTTTGAATTTAATCCTGAATGGATTTGGCTGATGTAAGGGAGTGTGCTCTTATAATCGCCCCGAGAGGTAATTAGTTGAGGTGTGCGTAAGATGTTCGACACATCTTACCGTGAAACCCCCCCCCCAAAAAAAAGGAGACTGCCAACACAAGTGTTTACACCAAAATACGAATTGAAATCGACACGAAGTTATTAGATATTGATTTAGTTTACTGGATAACAGATCATTATTGTTTCAAACACGGTAAGAAACAATGTCATATTTCGGGTTTATCTGATTTTTGACATGAATGACATGACAATTTTAATCCTACATTAGGTTACACATTAAGAAATGACATAATACGTAACAAGTTTGAATAAAAAAATATATTAACAACTATTTACAAGTATTAACCTATACTTGACATTTTTTCTGTGTTTATGTTCCGTGATATTGTTTATGTTCCCAAAATGCTTAGAATAAAAAACGATTCTGCCATGTCGTCAAAAAAATGTTTTAAAAATCTACGAACACAACAAAATTAGTATTTTTCTCGTCGTATTTTTTATTTGTGTTCTAAAAAAAAATTGAAAACAAAAAACACCAAGAGCCTAAACAAACTCCACCAATAGTCGAAACATAACTCATAGATCTCCACAACATCCAAAGTAAGGGGGGTAGATCAAGAGTCCCATCAATCTTTTCTTTTTCTTGTGAATCCTCTCTTTATATTATGGTGGGAGTTAGAATGATGGAGGTGATTTTGGGACCTACAACAAAGACTTATGGGTGATCCTAATTGAAGTTCTTTTGTTTCCATGTGCAGGACAATCTCAATCAATCACAACCCATATCTCCATTTATTTATTTAATTTATTCATATTATATTTATAAAAATTTAGAACAACCAAATGATACCAACTTGGAAAGACAACTTGGTGGATGGAGATCTTTCATTCAAGCAACAAAATCTTTCTTAACAAAATAAAAGTAGAGGACATATGATTCAAGTTTGAGGATCTAGAAGCAATTTATTATTGTTTGATTTTGAGGTTTTTGCACTTTGCATCCCTAAAGTTTCAAAAAAATCCCATGCTAGTTCTATCCTTTCAATTTGAACACTAAATCCTAAAATATCCAGATCATGTCAATTGAGTCCAAACCATTAACTTTGTCACTTTTTTGACGGAAATCACCCACATGGACGATTTCCATACTTGACATGTGGATGATTTTCGTAAAAAACGATGACAGTGTTAACGATTTGGACTCACTTGACACAATTTAGATATTTCAGGATTTAATATGTTTAAGTTAAAAAGACAGAGACTAAAGTAACATTTCTCTAAAACTTCAAGGGTGCAAAGTGCAAAAACCTCTTTCATTTTTAATGCACTACACTATTTTTTTTACTACTATTACAAAACAACTTATTATTTTCTTTTTACTAATATTTAAGTTCACTTTGACCACGATATTAAATACAAATTCAATATGTAATTGATATTTAATTAAATATTTTCAATAATAACCGAAGAATTAAAAATTTCGACAACAATAATAACAATCTAGTCTTTGTTTCACTTGAGTAGGATCTATCAAGGGCTATCCCCTTAGTCAGGTTTAATATCATCAAATCAATTGTAATAATCTCTTCCCAAATCTTCTTAGGCCTACCTCTCCCTCTAGTAGTCCTCCCACACTTGAACTAAATCGTATTTTCTCACCTTAAGAGTCAAATTAAAGGGCAATAATAGGAGAGCTAATAGTGGATGAACCAAAATGCAATTTGGATAAAATAGTTAGAGGGATAATATTACCCAAGCTGGGAGAGTGATGACTGGCTAAGAAAGTAGAAAACCTCGAATGCAATATTCCGGGGTCCCCACTGCCCGTATCCTGCTTTCCTTCAATTCTGTTTTCCTACTCGTATACAAATACAACATGTGTGTATGTGTGATTGGCTATGAGTTCACTTCAGAGTACAAAATCACTATTGGCACTCCCAAAAACTCCTACTGCACTCCTAGTAATTCTGTTCAATATAGATAAAATAGTAAAATTGGAGTGAAAATGTATGTTGTAGAATGTGAAATTAGCAAAGGCTGAGTCCTATTGGCCCTCCAAAACGCCTACCGCCCCACATGTTCTCGGTCGAGAATAGTATAGTTGGAGTGCGGGTGAAGTTTTTAGCAGTGCCAATATCATTTTCCCTTGAAAAACGGAGCTCCATTGCAAGTGAGCATGTAACACACACACACGCACACATATACAGAGAGAAATAGATAGATACAGAATAAGAAAAATGCTGAGAATTTAATGATCCTTTATGGCTAAAACTGTTTGTATGGTGATGCAAAAGGGTTTCATACAGAGGGTGAGAGGAGGATAAGGCCAAAAATGATTTTCATATTGACCAATTAAAGGGGTTCTTGATGTCAAACCAATCACCATCATCCTTTGAACATCACACAACATGAGTTCAACAGTTGCAGAAGAAGATGTGGGGATAAATAGCAGACTGATAATGTCGTGTGTGTGTGTTTTTGTTTGAAAATGGCCAATTGCTTTTGTCCTGGTTGGCCTGAAGAGGAAGAAGAAGGTCGGTTATTAGTGAATGGAGGAGCAGCCTCCATTGATGAAGCTCCTTGGAGTTTTACCAATGAATCTACCACTGCTGCCACCCCATTTCATTTCTATGGTTACCCATGTATGGGTTTGGAAGGCGTTGGGGAGGATAGAGCTGCAAGTGCTTCCAAGAGTCACAGCCAAGCCGAGAAACGGCGACGCGACCGGATTAATACACAGCTTTCTGCTCTCAGAAAACTCATTCCCATGTCCGATAGGGTACTCTCCCTCCCTCTCTTTCTCTCTCTCTCTATATATATATACACACACACACACAGACACCCCCTTAACAAGATGGTAGCTAAAATGGGTGGGAAGTGAAATTATATAAGAGAAACCAATCAAAACAGATTAGAATTAGTATTATTATAATATTATTTTCCCCCCAAAAATCTAACAACGTGAGATTTATTGATTACTTCTCATCAATAATTGCCTCTCTCTCTCTTCCAAAACTAGCAAATATGATTCTTCACCCCCAGCAAAAGGCTATTCTATTGGGCTAGGTTTCTACTTTTGGATTTGTAATTTAAAAAAAATAATGTTCCTTTTGGGTAAATATATTTGAAGAAAGAAATTGATTTAGAAAAAGGAATTTGTAATTTTTCCTTAAGAAACCCTTTTCAAAATCAAATTCGTTTTTCAAGTACCTCACCCAATCTCACCCTAAAGTATGTTAGAAGAAGAAGATTGCTCTATCTGGGTTCTACTAAGGTGGGGCAAAGGATTTAAAACCCCTTTTTTTAGTGCAGATGGACAAGGCAGCTCTACTGGAGAGTGTAGTAGAACATGTGAAGGATCTAAAGAGAAAAACAAATGAACTCACCAATCGCTCCACAATCCCAACTGATGCCGATGAAGTAACCATCGATTTCGATTTTGATTTCGATTCCGATCAGAGCCCCACCACCACCACCACCGCTGCCACCTCCGAAAATTCAAAAGGCTGCATCTTCATCAGGGCTTCTCTCAGCTGCGATGACAGGCCGGAGATTTTCGTGGAGCTCAGCCACGCTCTTCAGGGTCTGAAACTAGCCACCGTGGAGGCGGAGATAATCAGTTTGGGCGGCAGAATCAGAAGCAATTTCGTGCTCTCCACGAAAAACGGTGAAGAAGGTCTTTGCTTAAGCAGTCTAAAGCAGTCCCTAAAGGCGGTTTTCAGTAGAATTGCTACTTCCTCCTCCACTTCAGCCAACTATAGAGTTAAAAGCAGGAGGCAGAGGTTCTTCTTGCCTTCTAATTACTCCCAATCATCCTCTTAAAAACAATATTGACTTCATGTAAATTAGATTGTTTATAACATGATTTGTGATTTTGTTGAAAAATTGGCTAAATAAAATATTAGGTGTATGAGAGAATGTGAGTTTTATAGGCTTAGCGTATTTATGTGGGTAGATGTGGGTGACAATCCCACATGTACCATTCTTGTTCCAACTTATATAGATCTAAGTGATCATCCATTCTCCACCTATAAATAGAAGGAGAGTTTGAGAGCAAAATGTATCCCAAAAGAAAAGAGCTTGTACAAATCCAAGAAAAAAATGATTGAATCAAAGTTAGAGAATTTGTGTGGAAAATTCTCTAGGGTGTAATTATCTGTATTTTGGGTGTGAGAAAGAGTGTGAGTATTTGTAATATTCTTCACATAGTGAATTTTTTTGGGTTGTCTTCGACAACGACAATGGTTTTTCTCCAGTTTTAGAGTTTGCACATAATTCTTGTGTTGTGAGATTATGTTGATAATTCTCCAATTTTTCTATTTCTCTATCTTGTGTGACATTTGATCCTAACAACTGGTATCAAGAGCTTGGTTCTTAAAGGAAAAATGTCAAGCATAAAATTCGATGTAGAGAAATTCAATGGGAGAATCAACTTTGACTTGTGGCAAGTACAAGTCAAGGGTGTGATGATTCAATTCAGGTTATATAAGGCGTTGAAGGGGCGACCGCTCCCGATTACTAGCAAATAAGATTCGAAATCCGATATGAGTAATGAAGAATGGGAAGAACTCGATTTGAAAGCGGCAAGTGCGATCTGCTTGTCTTTGGCAAAACATGTTATTGCTAATGTGCAAGGAATTTCAACCGCCAAGAAACTTTGAGAGAAGCTTGAAGAAATGTATCAAGCAAAAGGCGTCTCTAATCGAGTATCTCAAGGAGCAGTTTCGTACTTTGCTTATGAATGGAGGCACAACCATTTCTGACTATCTGAGTGTCTTAAATGGTATTGTCTCTGAACTAAAAGCTATTGAAGTGAAGATAGATGATGAGGATATAACATTGAGACTCATCTAGTCTCTTCCACATTCTTATGAGCACATGAAACCCATTTTGATTCATGAGAATGATAAGATAGTGTTCTCGGAAGTCACCGGTAAACTTTTCTCCAGAGAGAAGAGGCAAGGTGGCGGATATAATGTTTCACCTGAAAACTCGGCATTGGTGGCAACCGAAAGTTGGAAGAAGAACTTCGTGAATAAGAAATCGATTTGTTGGAGGTGTGGACAATTTGGGCACCTCAAAAGAAATTGTCCGAAAGGTGGAGCTGATTCGGCAAGCAGCTCAAGGTCAACTACCGTCGGCGAAGCTAAGTGTCTGCTTACGAAGACTGTAGTAATGTTCTTTGAAAGGAGCATGTACATCCTCCTAGCATGCCACTAGTCTTTAAAGTTGTCATGAAAAAGGATGTGTCACTGCTAGCGGGTTTTGTGCACACAGGCATTGGTTGACATTAATGCAAGGTGTATGGTAAAATGATGTCGATAGTGATGAACTTCCAAGAGAGCCAACATGGGAATTGCACCATAATTTTTTACAACAGAATTGTTCGACATAGGCTGAAGTGAAAAATCTTAGAAGGGTTGACTCTAAGTATTTGTACTCTTCATGGTGGAGTATGATAATTTTCTGTACCGAAAATTATGATTGTCAGTGAAGACAATATTATGTAGCAAAAGTTATGCTAATTATTTTTGGAGGAGATTGTTAGAAAAGTAGCTAAATGAAACAATAGGTGTATGAGAAAATGTGAGTTATAAAAGCTTTTTCATGTGGATAGCATATTCATGTGGGTAGATGTGGGTGACACTATCTACTTAGAGGTGGCAAATCGTGTAAACAAGTTGTGTTTCGTGTCGTGTCATGGTCTGACACGAATACGATAACACAAAACACGAACATGACATGATAATATCGTGTCAGGTTACCTAAATACGAACAGGACACAAAAATTATCGTGTCGACATAACACGATAATTTTTCGTGTTACACTATAACATGAAACTTATCAGGTAAACACGACACAATACAACACGGTAACAGGTCACAATAAACACCTGTTCTACCTATTACACAATAAAGGCCTATTAACACATTTAAAAAAATAAAAATAAAAATAAAAATAATTATACAAGATCAACAAAAACAAACCAAACAATACAAAAAAATAATCTATCATTTCAATAGATCAAAACAAAACAAAACAAAACAAAAAATATTTGCCAATACAAACGTCATTCACATGAACACAAACAAATATAAACTATCAATAAACCCATAATACAAATCATAAACGACTTTTCAAGCATTTTACTCCTGTACAACAAAAAAAAAAATTAGAAAGATAATTTATAATATCATTATTCAATTATACATAACAAAATGCAAGAAAAAAAAATAGTGAACCTGAATAATAGTAGAGCATTGAGTGGACACCTCTCCTTTGTTAATATTCAAATTCAAGATGTCTTCAGTAAGTTCCTCCAATCGAACTCTTGCAGTTTCTGCATTTAAATTCTCATAATAAAAGATATTAGTAACAAATTTATAACCGCAAGACAAACATAAACTCAATTTAAATATAATGAAAAAAAAAAAATGAAAAAAATACAAAAGATTACCAATAACCCCAAACAATCAATCTTTTGAGCAAAGTAAAACTTCAACTGTTTCACGTTTGAGTGCACTTCAATATTGGTCAATTACTCGTCCACTTATATTAAATGCAAATTCGGAAGTAACAATGGACACATGTATGTTCAACACATCACGAGTTATGAAAGAAAGTTTTGGATAAAATTGGTATAATATGTGTAAATGTATTTTAGTATATTTTTATTTTATAATAATTTATTAAATTATCGTGTGACCTATTAGATCTTAAGTTATCGTGTAATCTAGACACCCAATAATTATTATCGTGCCACTCGTGTCGCTTATCAGGTTATCAGGTAAATCTGATAACTTGATTTGTTTCTTATCGTGCTTATTAGGTCAGACCCGATAACGACCCGTTACCCAATACGCTAAACCCATACTCAATAATTTCATGTCGGTCTCGTGTCGTGCTACTGTGTAAATACCCATTTTGTCAGCCCTACATCTATTGTGATACAATCCCACATGCACCATTTTTGTTCCAACTCATATGGGTCTAAGCGATCAACCATTCTCCTCCTATACATAGGAGGAGAGTTTGAAAGCAAAATGTATCACAAAAGAAGAGAGCTTGTACGAATCTAAAAAGAAAAAGATTGAATCCAAGTTAAAGAATTTATGTGAAAAATTCTCTAGGGTGTAATTATCTTTATTTTGGGGGTGAGAAAATTACTGAGTGTGAGTGTTTGCAATATTCTTTTTTGACAATGACAATGACAACAATTTTTTTTTCCCTTTTGGAATTTCCACTAAATTCTTATTTGTGAGATTGTGTTGATAATTCTCCAATATTTCTATTTATCTATATTGTGCTGACATTTAATCCTAACAGATTTGATGATTAAGCTATCTATTGTTCTAACCTAGCTTGAACTATGATCTTTGTATTCATATAGTACATTATTGATTTCAATATATATATATATATATATATATATATATATATATATATATATATATATATATATATATGAATTCAGAACCCTAGAACTACGTCTAAACAGATCTCAGCACATGATGAACTCGCTATGGAGAAATTTCCACAAGCATATGAAGCGAAATTCAAGATTATTGTTACATTTTTCCGAAGAAAGCGAAATCAACGAAGACCATAAAACATAAAGTGTGTGTTTGTGCGTGGTGATCGCTCGCGTGCGTATATGAATATATCTGTGTATACAGTAAACAAAACCGAAGAGCGAGATCAAGCTATATTTCAGTTAACGAGCATAGAAAATCAAGCATTCGGATTTTCATCAACAACGCATAGAAATAAGTACAAACATAATCACAATTTAACCTAGTAATAAAAATCAAAATTTCCAGAACAGAATTGAATTGATATCACATAGGGAGAATGCATTAGTGAAAAATCGGAGATAGGGAGATTAAAACGAAACCTAGATCTACGAGGATTGCCGCTGCTTAATCTTTCTGCGCCTCGTCTTCAACCTCCTAAATCTCTTCTTCTTTCACTGTAACAACACAAAAATCGTGAGTTTTTTCGTTCATTATTCACAATGATTGCAGAGGAAGAGAGAGAAGAAAGATTTTGAAGATAAATATATTAGTAATAAAGAAAACAAGAAGCCCGTCTAGCTCAGTTGGTAGAGCGCAAGGCTCTTAACCTTGTGGTCGTGGGTTCGAGCCCCACGGTGGGCGTTGATTTTTATTAATATTTTTATTTTTTGTAATACTTTACTGTTTTTTGGGATTTTAGAACAGTAGACGAAATTAAAATAACAGTTCACGCGTTACAATAATTTTTTTAGAAGTCTAAATTTATTGTAATATTAGTAATTTTGAATTTCGAAAAAAATTATAATAGTGCGTGAACTGTAATGGATAAATTTTTTAATTTCGTAGACAGTTGAAATTCACGTAAACCACACGAAAAGAGAAAATAAAATATATATAAAAAATGAAAGGACCACAAACGAACAAAAAAAGAATACAAAAATATCTTACAAGTATCACTTGCACTAGGGTCCACTTGTCAATTCTAGGTGAAACAAGTAGGGTAAGCTCTAGATATTTTGGTGATTAAAAGTAAAACTAACTATTAAAATGATGCCCTTCCATATTACATGACTTTTTCTTAAATAATAGTAATATAGGATAATGATTGTTTCTCCCTAAAATGCAATAAAAAGAAAGATAGACAGTAGGAGAGAACGAATAATTTTAACAATGTCCCTATATTTTCTTTTAATAATATCATTTTGTTTAAGAGTGTCAGTATCACGAGATTTGGTGAATCATACCATCTAATTCAAACAAGTTAGTAAAAGGATTAGAAATGTATTCCCCACCCAAATCACATTTAAAACACTTGATAACAACATAATATTGAGTATTAAAAAGAACTCAAAATATTTGAAAAATACCAAAGAATTCAGAACAACATTTCATAAGATAAACCTAATGATATCAAATGTAATCACCAACCAAAAAAACAAAAAAACATAATATCTAGACTTTGCTTTTGTAGCAATCGGGGAGAGTCCTTACCCATCACAGTAAACCAGATCAAATAGTGCAGGAGAAGAAGAAATACTTCGATTAAAAGGTAAAGTAGAGAATTTTACTAGTTTGCAACCACTACATAAAAAATATCACAAACTGACAAATTTCTTAATGCTCCTATAGATACTAAATATTTTAAACGATATACTGAAATATGGCCAAGACAAGAATGCCATAAATAAAAACTAGAAAAAAAAAAAGTCGAATGAAAACACGATAAGTCAATACCGAAAGCTGCAACACCTAGTACTCTTAGCTTGTCCAGTATATATAGTCCAACAATTCCATTGGACAAAAATATTGTGTTTCTAATATTCGATCCCTTCACCATCAATAGTCCAGATCAAAGCAGGATCAACAACTATGATCAACCCCTGCCTTGACGCAGTAAAAGGACAGTTGGGAGGTTGAATTCCAAACATTGCCTTGGAGACATGCATGATAGTTGAGTATCCAGGTTTTTCCTCCTATTTCGCTCGGCGCGTTGTTTTACCTTCGAGTGTCACCTTGTTTACCAATCGTGAGATGAACTGTCATAAGACATGGTCAGTTGGTCGACAAAAGGTAGATAGGGGACATTCTCATGGCCACCTACCCGCTCCATGGCCAACGACGTTGGGGAGAGGGAAACTGATGGGGGTGTTCCTAATCTAGGCTTGATCGACCTCCTGCACTCTTGGTCCAGCAAGAATTCTTCTTTTAGATGTAGCGCCACCCTTGCTAGGAAAAGGCTTGCGTCGCCTAGTTGGTTTATCTGGAATGTCCTATAGACTGGTCAGTACCTTGCAACCCTTCTTCGAAAAGCATGACCACCTCCTTCATTGAGCCAATTGGGTATTATTCATTGGGTCTTTGTAGAACCATTGCTTGTTTTACGTGTGGGTCTTGTCCATTGGGCCCTACGGGCCCGATCCATAGGCCCACCACCTTTCCTCTCCAATCACAACATAATCATGTTGGATTATGCCTTAACTTGTTTTGGTTCAAACCTGATCCTCCTGCTTCGCCTACTTCGGGGTTTTCCCAAATATATCTTCCTTCGCTGTAAGTATGGTATTAGCCCAAAGGTCCAGGTAAAATTTTCATTGCATTCTTGACTGGTTTAACAGTTTGAACTAAATAACTTGAGAGACTTTGTTGAGAAGCACCTCAATAGATTTTTCTGTAGGTTCCTAATGGACATGGCACATGTCGGGAGAAATCATGTTCCCTGCTACTCTGCTCGGACAAAATATGCTCGATCACCAATCCCTTTTCATATGTGGACAATTTTTGTGCACTAACAATAAACAATTTGCATAAACGTAAGCATAAAAATTTAACTATTCAACTTCCAATGAGTTATTATGGGCCCGTTTGGTAACCATTTTTGTTCTCATCCCATGCAGTGGGATGTGAATGTGATGGGATGAGATGAGAATTTTGTTTTCTTCTTGGAAGGAGAATTACGTTTGGTAACGACATTTTTTTTTTGTTTTGTTTTGGGAATAGAATTGCATTTGGTAACGATTTTATCCTAGAAATCAAGTGTCACACCCCACCTCGGACACCCATCACCGTGGGGTCGGTGTGACGTCGACACGACATCACTAAACCGAATAACCAACCAAAATACGGCAATATACAAACTTTAATCTACACATCAAATACATAACTTCACACGATAGGGATACACTTGTCCCAAAAATAAAAACAACAAAACAAAACTCATGAACATCCTTTAGGTTGATTATCTGACAGCTCGTCTCAAAATATACTCATATGACTTCAACGCATGACCCGCATAACTCTATCTAGCGCCAGTAGGGGACCAACCAACTTACTATCCGCTCCACCAGCGAGTGTACTGTCTTCTTAGTAAAAATATTTTATAATAATAATTCATTTTACAACATCTACATGGATCAAGCGTACGCATATAAACATCACATAGCTAGTAAAAATCTCCATAATATAAGCAATGAAAATAAATCAATAAATATAAGTTTCATTCAAACCCATCTAGTATAAAATTATACCAATTACCATAATAAATAATAAATCACTCAATATAAGTAAAACACCATATCTTAAACACATATCTCAAACCACCACTTCACCACAACACACACTGGTTAGTCATAGTGATCGTTTTAACCTCACGATCGAGAGTTACAACTGTACCGTAACATCCATAGGAATGCCTTCCTATGAAATATCCACACCCCTTTTGGGAAGAAATATAATTCACACCCCTTACGGGGAGAACTATCCACATCCCATGGGAAGAATCTACACCCCTTACGGGGAGAAATATAATCCACACCCATTTCGGGGAGAAACCACACCTCTTTCGGGGAGAACAACTATGACATCGTCAAAATCATCAATATAGTTAAAAATCCATATCTCTTACGGGAAGAAATATATTTTCACACCATATCGTCAAAAATTCACACCCCTTTTGGGGAGAATATAAACCACACCTTTTTCGGGGAGAATTTTCAAAATCACGTTTTTCACTCTCTTTTTTAAAAGTACTACCAATTTCAGTAAAAAAATAAATAAATCAGTTTTCCACCTTTGTACCACCGATTTCAATAAAAACTGTTTTTTCGCCTTTATTTTTAGAAAACTAAGCATTTTTAGAAAACCATATATTTTTTACTCTCTTTTCAAAACCATCCATATCCAACGAAAATTATTTTTAATCCTTCTTTCTAGAAACCAACACAATTCCCCGAAAATTTATTTTACCAACTCACCCAAAAAAACCTGTTTGATCCATATCATTTTTGAAATTGTACAGTGTAACTAAACACATATGTCATCATATATATATATAGAAAATAGTTTGGCAAGAAGATAGTACACCTACCTGCCTATCTGCTCCGAACAGCTTTTACAGATTATCCTCTACCGATACTCTGGTGCCTGCAAACCTAATAGTGATAGAGTCTAAATTAATATTTTATATAAAATCACCTAATCATGTAACGTAGGCTCTAATTTTCGTTATTTTTCCGTCCCCACATTTTATTATGTAAAATTATTATTCGGTTAATTTTTCATTTAATAGTCCCAATTTTATTATTTCGGTTACAAAATTTTTATGCTAGAATTTAATTTAACAAAACTAAAATAAACTTAACGGAAAACGTTGTCCATTCCGAATCGTTCACGGGTCGCGAGATAAATTTGGATTTTTATTGGGGTTCTTCGTGAAATTTTTCTTTTTCTTCCTTTTTCCTCTTTTTTTTTTTTTTTCCCTTTCTTTTTCTTCTGTGTCATTCTGTTTCTGGTTCGGTTTGCTCCCAACAGCCGAAGACCGACGATACCACACACTCACACACACAGTCGCCGGACGTACACCTACACCCAGTCACCGTTGACGACACGCACGCATACCACCGGCAACAGAACACACACACACACCACAAACAATCCTCCACTAAACACACTTACACCGCCGGACCAACACACACCCACAGACGGTGATTGAACAACACCCATACACACGACGCTTACACACACACCCCCTGCCGGAGGAACACACACACACTGCCTGCTAATTTTCGTCAACAACACACGCCCACGCACTGATGACACCAACACATGAACCACCCACATACCCAGCTGCGCTAAACAAAAACAGAGAACGCACACATCGCCGAAAATTTACCAATCCATACCCGCAACACATATGCATGCATACACCCACCAAAATGATCGGAGAAAATACACACAAATACTCACCAGATCGACGATCGTCAAAGACTGGATAGCAATCGACGAAGAACTGGACAGCCGAACCCAACTCCCGCTCACCGACAACGCTAAGAACGCACACCGCCACGCCGTTGACGAACCACCCTACCGGCCGAACCACATTCGCTCTCCCCTGGAACTGACAATGATACCTACACGATCACGCACACGTGTAACAACCATGACCATGGCCACCGAACGCTCACCGCCGACAACTCATTGCCATTTGTCGAACCTCTCTCTCTCTCTAGAATTTTCTGGATGATTTTTCTTTTCTGATTTCAATCCACTGCATGCATTTATATATATACATATATATATATATATATATATATATATATATATATATATATAGTGGTTGAAGATTGATTTTACAATTGTCATGTCGCCTCCCATTTTCTTTTCTCTTTGTCGCCGGCGATCTCTAGTAACACACAGAGGCTTATATATGTGTGTTTATAAAAAAAATCTTTTTTTTTTTTTTTTTTTAAATTGCTCTTTTCTCCCCCTAATTCTCTAACTCTCCGTTTTAGTTCAAATTTACACTTATAAGTTTCTAAAATTGAAATTTCACCTTAACATTTTCAATTTTAGATTATTACTTGACAATTTACATTCCAAGTTTAGAATAAATATTTCTATATTTTCAATTTGACTCGATAACTTTTAATTTGGTTTTTAATTAACATCAATTTTTTTTTTCTTTCTAAATGCTCTAAATTGAAAGTAATGACGTACATGCTAAAGTCCGGGTCTTACATTAAGAACGAACTCTAAACCACAAATTCAAGAATAAATCCTAAAACAAATTCAATAACAAATCCAAGAACAAATGCAAGAACACCAAGAACAACAATCACAAATCCAAGAACAAATTTGTATAATACCAAGAACCATTTCGATTTCGAAATCCGAAACCCGAAATAGAACACCACAAATCTAAACCCAATTTCGATTTCGAACAAATTCAAGAACACCAAGAACAAATTCAAGAACAATCACAAATCGAAACCCGATTTCGATTTCGAAATCGGAATCGAAGGCAAAGCAGACGCACACGAACGAAGGCGAAGTAGACGTAGACGAACGAAGACGAAGACGATTGAAGAAGATTAATGGATGAAGACGAAGAAGATGAAGAAGATTTATGGAAACAAAATCATTTCTATTTCGAAATCGAAACCGAAGAAGATGGCACGAAGAACACCACCGAAATCAAACCTTAGGATTTTGATTTCGAAATGGATACTGAAGAAGATGGCACGGAGGACTCACGAACCAGACGCAAGAACACAAAGAAAAGAAGAAGAAAAAAGAAGAAAAAAGGAAAAAAGAAAAAAGAAAAAAAGGAGAGAAAAAAAAGGAGACTACAAAGTTAGAAGGAGGTCTCACTAACAATTGCAATAATTTTAGGAATTGGGAATGGGATGGAAATAGAATGACACAATTTTTTTTTGTTTCTCAAACCGTAAAAATGTGCATAATTTTTATTTTAGAATGAGATGGAAATAGAAACAAAAAAATGAGAGTGATTACCAAACGTTATTCTCAAACAAAAATCCAAAAAATCTGGGAATGAGATGAATATTTCTGGAATAGGAACTGTTATCAAACGGGGCCTATATTTTTCACATGGTAAATAACACATTTTCGAAAATCATATTTGCAGCTGCGAATTAGAGAAAAATTTACAAAAAAAAAAAAAAAAAGAAAAGAAAAAAAAGGAAAATAAATAAATTCTGTTCATAATAATAGGTGGTACAACCAAGTCAAACAGCTGAGTGAACTCGGAGAGAAGAACGACAAAGTGGGCAACTCGACTGAGTTCTGAGCCACTTGTCCACGCACTCTGGATGATAACAATGGCGGCAACTCGGCAACACTTTCACCTTATCCCCTTCCAGAAACATCCCCAGGCATATACAGCACTCCGATTCGTTGAATCTGCTCGAATCCGGCTCCAATCGGTGCAATTTAATCGGCAGGCTGTTGATTGCGGCGGAATCGAGGCCGTGAGTCGGCGGCGGCTGCGGGTGAGTTGTAGCGCCGGGGATGAACCGGAAGCGGCAGATCCATCGGGCGTAGAGGAGAAGAAGGGTGATTACGAGGATGATTGAGAAGACGATGACGGCGTAGAAGAGGGTCCGGCCGCGGATTTGGAAGTTCCGGTCGTCTAATTCAGCGTAGTGCCAGTGGAAAGGCTGAGAGTCTTGCGACGCCATTGATGGATAGGTAGAGTTTTTTCAGTCGAATTGCGGCCGGATATAGCGGCGACGGCGGCGGCGCAATTGGAGGATTCGGAGGGCATAAAGAATCCTAATGAAGGAGAAAATTAGGTATCCATACAAAGTTTATTTACTACATCCATTCATGTAAGAATTGAACAATTACACAGGCATCTACAAGACTACAAGGCAAGTCTCATCAATGCCTTTTTTTTTTTCCTTTTTTTTTTTAAATAAAATAAAATAATAATTTTCGATTAATATTAATTGAAATTTCATATATATATGAAATAATAATAACACCTTAAAAAAAAAGAAAGATAATTAGCTAGTTGTTCCAATTAAATAGTCTAATGGATAGGTTTTCCTATTTTAATTTTAAATTGAATATAAATTTCTTGATTATATTTTATATCGTGGTTTAGTATTAGACTCAATATCTCTAGTCAAATATTTATAAATAAGGCTGACTGTTGCCACTGCTTGCCGTCTAACCTTATGCCCGACTTTCGACCACCGGCGGTGAGAATTTTTACTTTTTATTTTTTTAGTTATATGTAGTTATTTTTTTAGTGTATTTTTAAATTACATGTAACTCTTTTTCTTTTTATTTTTTTAAAGCATATATAATTATTTTTTAGTGTATTTTTAAATGACATGTAATTCCTTTTTAGTGTATTTTTTAGTTGCATTCTTACTATTTTTTAAGTTTATTTTTAGTTACATTTTTAAGTGTATTTTTTATTTATAATTTAGTATTGTTGGTACATAAAACTGATACACTTTTCAAGTATGGTCCAGTAGGACGACAGACGAGTCCTCTTGCTGAGGTGGAGTCGACGGTTGAAAATTCCTCATGTGAGTTGTCCTGGATCAACTTGAAGGGCTGACCTGTTAAAGTCCATAATCCCTGGTGTGCCCAATGTCATGTATCTACACACATAACCTGGCCGGGAGTTTCTTGGAAAGCCCTTCCGACGTGAGAGTAAGATCTCAGGGCAAAAAATACAATATGCTTTAACTTAGAGAAAAAAACATTAAGGTTCGTGTCAAGTATGTAAATAGTGAAATTCACATCACCTTATGGCGTTGATTTGTTCCAATATTTTTAGAAATGGAAACTGCATAGTAACAAACTTGGGCTTTTGGGTCCATTTGGAGAAGCCCACGGGCCTTTGTCAGGCCTGTGAAGAAACTGTTGGTGATAGTGGATACGTGACTGAGGCCCAAGTGCTAACTCGGTGAAGCCCAAAAATACCCTCATCAATAACCCCCTAGCCCTGTGCGGCGAGGGAAGTGAGGCGGTCAAGGATATCAATTTTTGGCTGAAACGGGCGTCTTGAGCTGTAATCGACATTTTTCCAGGAGTTAACTTTTTTTGAGAAGAGAATTCGAAATAGGCCCCCATACAGCCGGAGTTCGGGATCAGATAGCACGGTAGGGCGACCACGAATTTCCTCGATTTTTAGGGCGATACTTTTTCAATAGTTAACTTTTTCTGAGGAACTAATTTGAAATAGACCTCCATACCACCGAGGTTTGGGGTTAGGTAGTACAGTAGAGTGACCCCAAATTTCTTCGATTTCTGGGCGACACTTTTTCCACACTTAGTTTTTTTCTGAGGAGCCAATTTGAAATAGGCCCTTATACGGTTGGGGTCCGGGGTCAGGTTGGGGTCCGGGGTCAGGTAGCACAGTATGGCGACCCCCGAATTTCTCTTTGATGCTTTGATAATCTTTTTCAAGACTTCACACCTTGTACACGTGAAGTCTCAAACATTAATTTGGCAATTGACATCTTTAAAGTTTGTATCATTGGAGGTTTGACCCTTATTTTAGCACTTTGCACCTTTCCAGTCTTGACACATAGCACCCCTGATACTTTGGGCTTGATTTTGGTGGCCTTGCACTCTTACAGTTGTGAAAATAATTTTCACTTTGCACACTTTTGAAGAGTCCATTGTTTTAGCACCTTGCACCCTTGAGCCCTGTGGGGAACATTTTGAATACTTAAAAGGAAATTTTCCTCTTAGCACAATTTTGGACACTTGGAGACTTTTTCTCCTTGCACAATTTTGTGGAGAATTTTTTGGCACACGATATTTTCTGTTGCTACTTTCTTGACGGGTGAAGCTTGAGAAGGCCCTCCCCCCCCATATGCGCCTTGTTGGAGAAAGCCCCCATATGCGCCCTGTTGGTCAGAGGTAGCGCGACAAGACGGTGGGTGTAGGATAAGATAATGCTAGCCAAAGAAAATGAGGTGAAACTTTTGAACGACACTCTTGGAAAACATTTTTGGAAAAGGCCGTTGTCTGGACCCTGCTGCTTAGGAGTAGCGCGGCAGGGCGGTGCTCGTCGCCTTTTGGACCATGCTTGCTAGGTGTAGCGTGGCAGGGTAGTGCCGATCGCCATTTGGGTATCGGCCAGTTGCCGGTCGAAAATTACTTGAAATTAACTCGAAAACATCTTGAAATTAACTTGAAAATATTCCAAAAATATCCCGAAAATATCTCGAAATTAATTCAGGTGGCGTGCGAGCGTGTAAACTTTTGAGCGGCATAGTCAGGGTACTTCAGAGTCTACCTCTTCCTCTTGACGTTTTTGCCAAGTCGGTTTCTACTTGGACGCGTTTTTAGAGGTACTTAGCTGCAGGCCCTCAGACTCGATCAATGCCTCGCCCTTGACTGATAACCTTGGTCTTTTCCCTGGTACGAACTATTGACCTCCGATGTAATACCCCGAAAATTTATATTTTGAAAATATTATTTTGTATAAGTTTAATATTTTTGGGATTGATTTGTAAATTTATGGTATAAATAATATTTGATAATTTTTGGGAGTTATGTGCTAATTTTAAATTGATTTTAAAAGTTTTGAGACTATTATGTTATCTAAAATATGTTTTTAAGAGTTTTGAAATATAATTAATATTTTCTTTATTTTAAAAGGGACATTATATAAAATAAATAAATAAATAAATATATGGCCCAAATGGTTTCCTTCTTAAAAAAGAAAACCAAATGACCACATGTTATGTATATATGTTTATGCGTAACACGTGTGTGTTTTTATATTATAATAATAATAATAATCATCTAATTATATGCATATAAAAATACGATAAGAATGATCAGATTCTGGAGGGATATGATATGGACGTATTAATAAAATCTACAGTTTATCAACATTGAATGGATTTTAGCGATAAAACTATTTCGGTTAGGATTTCTGCTTTGAATTTCAGGTAAAATTTCTACTATTTTAATATATGTATTTAATCCATACTATGCGGTTTATGCTATTATCGTTAAATTGTTGATTTGCATGTATTGATTATAAACATGTATTATGTGGAGATTATATGAAATACATGCATATGTGTTTAATTGTTGTGTTAATTAGATACACGTATTAGAGTAGTTGAAATTCTACTGAGCGTTGGCTCACAACCCCACAGTTTTGATTGCAGGGTCGGTGAGAATGTAGCTGCGCAGGAAATTTTATTTGAATTTGTATTTAATATTTGTAAAAATTGTATTTATTATTAATTCTCCAATGGGAGATACCGCGTGGCAGCACTGGAAAATCGAGCCGTTACAGAATGGTATCAGAGCGAAATTATTAATAATACTAATTTATTGATAAATGGTGTAATATTTGAGGTATAATTCTTTATAGGAGAAACCAAGTGGCGAACCTGAAAAATCGGGCCGTTACAGAGTAGAATTATTAGTAATACTTTATTTATAAATAGTGTAATATTTGGGGTATAATTCTATATAGGAGAAATCAGGTGGCGACCTTGAGAAATCGAGCTATTACAGAGTGATATCAGAGCGGAATTATTAGTAATACTAATTTATTTATAAATGGTGTAATATTTGGGGTATAATTCTCTATAGAAAAAATCAGGTAGCGGCCTTGGAAAACTAGGCTGTTACATCTGAAGAGGGTTTGGTTGTCACCCTCAACATTGGGCACTAGGATGAGGCTTGTGGAAAGTCACCCACAACGCCGAGAGTGAAGATGTTGATTTGGAGAATCACCTGCGACTTAGGAGGTCGGAGTGTCGCTGAGGAGAGATGCAAACGTGGAGGATCACTTGCGACGTCGGGAGCCAAGATGTTGACTTGGTGAATTATCTGCGACTTAGGGGGTCGCAATACCATTGTTGGAGACAGAATGGAGGGCACTTGTCTCCGCCCCCAGTGGGGCAAAAAACTGTTCATCTTTGCCTTCGAGCCTCGCTTGGAGATAGGCTGGACGACGCTTGTCTCTATCTCTGGTGGGACGGAGGGTTGCTTGTTTCTGTATTTGATTTGCACACGCAAGGTTGGCCGTTGCTCGGATGCCGTAGTGGCGGCGAATAGGTGCCTGCCCTTGGACCACAATGGGCCCTCAGGTCGGATCTTGCTGCTTGGCTGGGAGCTAAGCCCAGGGAGAACCCTGGACGGTTCCTAACACCAAGTTTTCTCTTTC
The DNA here is from genome assembly GCA_016647705.1 of Eucommia ulmoides. Lineage (NCBI taxonomy): Eukaryota > Viridiplantae > Streptophyta > Magnoliopsida > Garryales > Eucommiaceae > Eucommia > Eucommia ulmoides. The sequence continues at coordinate 9,153,753 of CM028336.1, read as the reverse complement.
TTCTGTTCTGGGCCTGTCTGTCTGACCAGACCTTATGATCTTCTAAGCTTAGCTTAGCAAAGAACAAGATCAGGGGAAGGCCTTTTGTACGTTTTTCACAGACGGCGCCAAACTGTTGGTGCGTAAAACTGGTACACACATTGAGTATGGTCCAGTCGGATGACAGACGGGTCCTCTTGTTGAGGTGAAGTCGGCGGTTGAAAATTTCTCACGTGAGCTGTCCTGGATTAACCTGAAGGGCTGACTTGCTAAAGTCCAGAGTCCCTAGTGTGCCCAGTGACCTGTATCTGCACACGTAACCTGGTCGGAAATTTCCTGGAAAGTCCCTCCAGCGTGAGAGTAAGATCTTAGGGAAAAAAATACAATATGTTTTAACTTAGAGAAATAAACATAAATGTTCGTGTCAAGTATATAAATAGTAAAATTCACATCACCTTATGGCGTTGATTTGTTCCAATATTTATAGGAATGGAAACTGCATAGTAAAATTACACAGTAATGGGCTTGGGATTTTGGGCCCATTTGGAGAAGCCCATGGGTCTTTGTCAGGCTTGTGGAGAAACTGTTGGCGATAGTGGACACGTGGTCGGGGCCCAAGTGCTGACTCGGTGAGGCCAAAAAATACCCTCATCAAGTGTATATTTACTTATATTTTTAAATGTATTTTTTTACTTGTGTTATTTTACTTAGGATAAATGGAACATTAGTTGAACATAACTAAATATGTATATATATATATATATATATATATAAAAAAAAAATAAAAAATTAGTTGAATTTAACTAAAAAAAATCCGATGACTGGTGGAGGCCAGAATTCGACGGCCGAAGTCTTGTGACTGGTGGTGGTGGGACGGTAGCTAGCGACACAACACTAATTAAATCATTAGTATTATCATAAACTCTCATGGAAAGGAAATAATGCGCAACTTAATCTTCAGCCACGTGTCCCTAACACAAGGTAGGCATGAGGAACTTTTCATTCTTGCCAGGCTGACTACAGCGTCAACCCGACTGGGGGAGACCCGACCCACCCTGATGAGGCTACCATTGAGTGCGGTTGAGACACCCCGCAAAGGAAAGTGCCGAGTGACCGCACGACGACAATCGACTTCGTGATCGTTGCGGTAATTAACGGGGATTAACTCCACAACCCCAGGGCACAACACCACTACTGAGGTAGTTATAGCGGAAGTCGTTCATTTAGGAAAGAATCATTATTGCTTAATTGCGGTTCTTTCCTCCCATCTACGCCATGACACGGGTTATTGGCCAAGATCATGACCATCATAATGATAAATGGCTTGAGAATCAGGAGAGGTTTGCCAAACAAGTCTCCTCTACTTATAAATACCAGAATGGTGAGTTAACTAGGTACGTACGCTTTTCCTAACTATAACTCTACCAAATTCTACAGAGAAACTTTCAACCAATTCTCACACAGGAGATGCAACACTGGCAGACCTACTCAAGGTGCATTATTTTGCAGGAAACCCAAGTTGAGAGAAAGTGAGTTGAGCTAGAGGATATTCCAATCTTCTGCACCTCAGGGTGACATGTCCGGTGAACCACATTTTGAGTTCATCAAATTGTAATAGATGAGATTAAAGTAAAATACTTATTTGATTTGTGAGTTTTTATTAATTGGTGCAGTTTTTAGGATCTTTCATCAATCGCTCCCCCAAAAATGCCTAAATTTAGAAAAAAAAAAAAAACAAAAAAAACAAAGTTCCTTTTACGGTTAAAAAAATAGTTTTGAAAAATAAAAACATTGATTTTCACTATTTAAAAAAAAAAAAAAATTATTTTACATTTCATTGATTTTTGTAGATTGGACTAGTATTATACTACTCATTTTTTTCAATTAAGGTATTATCTCTACATTATTAGGAACATTTTTTTTTTTAATTTTTTAATTTTATTTTTAAGTATAAGTATTTTTTATATTATTAATTTTTGTATATATAGAATACTTAAAGAAAGTGTTACCAAATGAAATTATTAAAAAAAAAAAGAAAAAACTAACAATTTGTCATTATTTTTTTAAGTAAAAAAATCTTGAGGATAAAAGTGGAATTTATTTTGGACTTTGAAAAAATACTTCTAAAAATCATGAAAGTAAAAAAATATTATTTTTTTAAAGAAAAAACAAAAGAAAAAAACCTTTGGGTTTTTTATGCTTAAATTATCAATCCTTTACATTTTTTTTGGTTAAATTAGATAACAAAATTCTTATAATAAATTTTCATGTAATTAACTTACACTAAACGCAACCTAAATAATGATAAAAAAATTTAGTGATAGTTTTTTTTTCCGATGGATGGTCAACGATAGTGTCTCAGTAGCAATCCACATATTATGAAATATCAAGTTGACTAAAACTAAAAGCACTAAATAGTAATTATGTTTTTTTCCCGACGGGGGCAGGTGACGGCCAACAACGATGGACTCATAGCAGAAATTATTTCCACTTGTAAAAGAAACACAAATCTGTTTTATAAATCATGATATTTTATTGAGTTTTTAATTATTTGGTCCCTATTTAAGAGACCATGTAAAATTTAGACATTTTTGAACTGTTCTCTTGGCATTTAAATCTCAATTAGGTTTTTAGTCCATGAGTAGACAAAATAGGAGATAAAAAGATACATATACCCTTCTATCTTATTTTATGTTAACGTTAACTCTTTTATTCTTGACTACTTCAAAATCTCACCTCACAAATTAACAGTCCTCACTTCCATCTCTGTAAACCCCACCGCAGCGTGTGATTTTCTCTCTATCTTCTCTCTCTCTCTTCACAACAGTATGCAACAACCTCAGAGATTGAATACACTTGGTATTGAAGAAAGAATTTTCTCACCTTCAAAACCTTTGACTCTTCAACGCGCTTTCACCTAATATATATCCACTCAGTCAAATATTGAAAATTACAAAGTGGAGGGATAAAGCCTGAGTCAGCATGCCGGCACGGTCGAGTCAAGGGATAATAAAACTCTCTCTCTCTCTCTCTGAGAAACAATTTTGCAGTGGAGAGAGAAGGCAGGCGTGGAGGGATTACAAAGTGGGTGTTTTGGCGGTGATTAGGTTTTTCAGATCTGGAAAGTGGAAACCCAGATCTGGGTTTTCATTTTTTTTTCGATTTTTTTGTTCTTGTTTTGGGTATTTTTGATGGTGTTGATGTTCGATTCGGCGGTGATGTTCGATTTGGGTGTTTTTTTCTCTCTCTAGCTTCTCTTTTTCTCTCTCTTATCTCTCTATTTGTAAACTCTCTTTTGTGCCTCCCTTTCTTACTCCCGATCTGCAGCGGCGATGCTCGGCCTCATTTGTTTTTCTAATTTGGTTCCAAGTTCTCTGGGAACATAAACAAAGATTCCGATAAAGGAAATCAAAGATTCCGGCCATTGTCGAAGGTCTGTTTTGTTTTTCTGTTTTGCTTTTTTATTTTTTATTTTTTTTATTATAATTTTTGATCTATGAGGCTGGGGAATTTGCTATTCGTTTTAGTGGTGTTCTTTGGCGGTGTCCATGTTCGATTCAGCGGTGTTGTTTGGCGGTGGTGATGTTCATTTTCGATTCAGACACCATTAGCCACCACTAGCCAATCCTACAACCATCGCCGACCACCAACTAGATTTAACGTTAACGTTAGGGGATGTGTGATTTTTGTTGGATTTGTGATGAAGGTAGATGAGATGTTTATTTTTTTACGTTAACGTTAGTGGTGGTGTGTGATTTTTTTTCACATATGTTTATTTGGGATAACGTGAATGTGTTAACGTTAACACAAAAGAAACCCCCCAAAAAATGTACATTAACGTTAACGCAAACACGACCCAAATACACATTCAGATCTGGATTGCAAATTATTTTAGGGTCTGTTTGGTTTTTGATTTTTTTTTGGGGGAATTTTTAGATCTGAATTAGATTTTTGTTATGGATATGAATGGTGGTGGAGGTGGAAGGGGTGTTAAATTTACGTTAACGTTGGTGTGTTTATGTGATTTTTTTCCACATGTTTTCTGGACAAAATTAATACGTTAACGTTAACATACAGAGGCAACAAAATGTGAATTAACGTTAATACAAACTCAGTCCAAACACACATTCAATCTAAAATGACAAAATATCATATATGATAGTTAACGTTAACCTAAACACACATTCAAGTAAGATACGTTAATATACAAAATTCCTAAAAACAAAATACGTTAATGTTAAAACCCACAACTCAATGATAAAAAATGTGTTAATGTTAAACGCACACAAATAGATGATGATATATATGGCAACGTAAAACATACAATTTTTTTTTATGAAAAATACGTTAACGTTAAAAAAATATGAAAAATGCATTAACGTTAACGTGTAACAAAAAAATATGGATTCAACAACGTTAACATGAATTCAAAATGTATTTTTGTAAAATAGTGTCTTAATAATTACGTTAAAGTTAAGTCAGTGTTAACGTTAATGTGAATGATTTTTAAAAATACAAAAAATGTGTTAACATTAACGTGCCAAAAAACAAACTATGGATTCAACAATGTTAACGTGAATTCAAAATGTATTTTTTGTAATATAGTACCTAAACAATTACGTTAACATTAACAGAGAAACGTTAACGTGAATAATTTTTAAAAATATGAAAAATGTGTTGACGTTAACGTGAAGAAAAAAAAACATGGATTCAACAACGTTAACTTGAATTTAAAATGTATTTTTGTAATATAGTGTCTGAATAATTACGTTAATATTAATTCACTGTTAATGTTAACGTGAATGATTTTTAAAAATATGAAAAATGCGTTAACGTGAATTCAAATTGTATTTTTGTAATATAGTGTCTAAATAATTACGTTAACGTTAACAAAAAAATATTAACATGAATGATTTTTAAAAATATAAAAATACGTTAACGTTAACGTACAAAAAAAACATGAATTCAATAACGTTAACGTGAATTTAAAATGTATTTTTGTAATATAGTGTCTAAATAATTAAGTTAACATTAACTTACTGTTTGTTCATTTTTGTTTTGTTGCATAGGACAAAATGAAAAAATCGTAAATATTGTTAAACAGAATGGGCAAAAATGCAGGGATTTTTTTCTAAACATTTTATGGATGAAAAAAAAATGGTCCTCAGGTCTGAATCCTAAACACCTACATAATAAAGGACTAAATAATAAAATTCTCTATTTTTTTTGTACTAGCATATAACTCGTGCCTGAAGGCACAGACAAAAATAAATAACCTAATATTTAGGCAATTAAACAAAAAAATCAACAAACTCATCTCCAAAATATTATTACAGAATATACTGCAAGTACCCACATTCACAAATATAAAAACAAAGTAATGAATTTTAATTGTTAATATGTGTTGTCAAAATATCTCATCTATTTCTCCCAAAGTTAATGTTGCTCGATCATATTTGTTAATATATTTAACACATTGAAGCTCAACACAAATTTCAACATTAATATAACAATCGAACTTCTTTGAAAGGTATGTATTGTAAGAAATAATATCTCTATTATCAACCTCTTATCCCCTTACTTTGTAAACTTTTCTATTATTGTGAAGACAATAAATAGGATATGCTTCTTTGTCCATAGTGGTTTTGTCTAAAAATACAAATACAAACTACAAATATTTTTAATTTATGTTAACCCAAATATAAATATAAATAGAAATTAATATAGAAACATAATTTAGAAATGAACACAACAGGATCCGAGAACAGAAACAGGAATAGAACAGAAACAGAAACAAGAACAACAACAAAACAGAAACAGAAACATGAACATAATAGAAACAGGAACAGGAACAGAACATAATAGCAATAGGAACAGGAACGAAAACAGGAACATGTATATTTTTCTAAAAAAATAATCCCAAAAATTATATTTCTCTTAAATTGTGAGAGCATCCCATAAATATTAGTCCCATTTGTTCTTAAATTCCGAGAGCATCCCAGTGGCATTTATATAACTTTCTGTGTTTTGAATGTGACTGATGATCAATTAATAAACAAGTTTTGTTAAAAAATATATAAAAAATTATATGAAAATCAAAATAAATATTGAATACCAAATCTCTACCTACATTGAAGAAAGAAAAATCCAACTTATTATGAATTTGGTATCAACCAACAAAATATTAAACATCACTTGTGAAAAACTGAAAGTGGCAATTTAAAATAAGGCTTTCATTATTTAAAGAACAAAATATTTATTCAGCACACATGTTTTCCCTGTTTCAGTGACGCAAAAGAACTAACACTTTATTATCAAGTTGTTTAACTTGAAGATCTCACACATTACAAAAATACGGAAGCAAGATCAGAGACAAAAACTGAGAACAAAAATAGAAGCAGAATCAGAAACAAAAAACAGAAACATAAACAAGGAACAGAAACAGAAACAACGAACATAACAGAAACAAGAACGGAAACAGGAACATATATATTTCTCTAAAAAATAATTTTGGGAGATAGCGGGTGGAATGGTAAACATTTATTTTTCTTCAAATTCTTAAGAAATTTAAAAAATAATATCAAATTACTTTAAAATTTTTGGGAATAAAAATGTGTTTACCAATCGCGTTTCTCGACATTAATCTTAAAATTTAGGTAGAGGAAAAAAGAATCAGGGAACAGAAACACAACGGTGGAACGACTCCGTTTCACGATTTTCATGATTCACATTTATTAAACTTAATTCTCTTCTACAATCATCATGATTCATTTTTGACTTAATTGAATTGTTTATTTTTGTGTGAGGGTTAGTCAATAGAATTCAATGTCATTATTGTTGTTTGGACTTTGGATAGATCTACAATCAAATTTACACCTTTTACCCTTGAAGTATGGATTGAATTGCACTTTAGATCTAAATATTTATATTCTATTGTAACTTTGGCATTATTCTTAAATTCGTTAAAGTATCTGCTTTGGTCCAATCCAATAGATTTTGCACTTGATATTAAAATGTGTCATATTGTACACAAAAATCTGTGTGAATTTTAAGAAAATAGTTGTAATATATTGTGCAACATTCAATCTGAATACAAAGGTCACATATATATATTTTTTAAGAATTAAAATATTAAGGATTCTTCTTGTTTTATCGATTTTTAAATTTATAATATTAATTGATTGATAAATTATATATTTAAAATATAAAATATAATTAAATTTAATTGTTTTGTAAGTTGGAGTTCTGCCTAAATTTTCATCAATTTATTTCAAGTATATATTTCTCACAAATTTATTTCAAGTTCTTATCATTATTTTAATGACTTTAACTATGATTTCAAATATAATAGTTGATGAATTCAATTTACTTGATATTAATTTAAAAATTTAAATTTTGTTTAAATGAGAAAAAAATTATAAGTAAATTATTTGAAGCGACCAAACAACAAATGCAGCCAAAATACCACAACTAAGGGCCATGCATTTGTTTTATCTCAATGCTTGCCAATTAAGAAAAAAAAAAAAAAAAAAAAAAAAAACAGAAAATGTTTCTAAATAAACCGTTGTTCTTCAACAAAAATGAGATTGTTTACATTAGATGAGAACGTCTCACCTGATTCGAGAGTTGAGATTTAACCTGATTCTATAGTCGCTTCCCTCCCTCCTTGCTAGTTTGTCTCTCTTCCCTCTGATTCTACAATCGACCAAAATAAATGCAAATTAAAAGAGTAGAAATATGACAACAGAATAGAAACAATTAGCCAAATGAAATAAAACACTTTGTATACTGAATTCTAATGGGGACTATATCAATCTTTTTTCCGCTATATTATTTTTAAATTCACTGTTGGTCTTCAACAAAAATTAGCAGCAAAACAAAACTGGGTAGCAAAACAAACACAATAGAGAAAAAAAAAAAAAAAAAACTGGGCAACAAAAAAAAAAACTAAAAATGTTTATAAATTAACCGTTGTTTTTCAACAAATCTAGACAGCAAAACAAACTAAAATCAGAAACTAATCTAGCAATATGAAATAAAAAAGTGGAAAAAACCAATAATATTTCTAAATTAACTGTTGATTTTTGTCAATTGAATTACAAAGATTTTTGTCAATCTCGTGGAAACAACCAACAATATTTCGAAGCCCTATTTCTAATTAATTCTGCAATTGATTTTTGTCAATTGTGTTATTTTCTACAATGAAAAAAAAGTAAAAAAATATAACAACAACTGACCTTAGCAATTGATTGTCTAAGGCGAGGAACGATTGTTGTGAGGAGATACCTGATGTGAGGGTATTATAGATGCGATATGAAGGGATTCCATTTGGGCACGTCGGATTTTCAGGGATTAGGTCTTTGATTAGGGGACGACTGATAGACACGGATTAGGGCAAAGATTAGGGCGTAACTGATGAGGGTGATGATGGCAAGTAAACAATGGGTAATAAAGGCGGTGAACATGGTTGCGGCGATGGCGAGACTATGCTCCACTTCATTCGCTCTCCACATTCGATTCTTCTCCTCCCAATCCACTCTTGAAGTTCATCCACTGCTCGACCGCCATCCTACCTTCGCCGACGAAGTCTCTGTCTTCTCCGACGCTGAGCTTGGGCAAACCGAACAAATCTCTACTTTTGCCAAATAGATTTACCTTCAAGGAACAGATTTGGTACACATACTCTCTCTTTTGACTTCTGTCTTCTTTATGCTTTGAATCGTGATCATATGTCGCAAGAATCGAATTGAATGCTTTGTTTTTTTGTGTTGACGATTTTACCCTTCCACATCCGATTCAACACGAGATCTCGAAGCTGGTTATTTACGGCGGTGGTGTAAGACCCCGATCCTTATTTAAAACGCAATTTCGTATGTTTAAGAAAATATGAGGGTAGCGTGTGCCATTTATTTTTTTTAATTTAAAAATTTGAGGGGTTAATTCATAAATTTTCAAAATATTAAAATTTGAATTGGGTTTAATTTAAATCTTAACTAAAATGAAGGGAGGCTTAGTGTAAAATTATATATATATATATATATATATATATATATATATATGCAAAGACGGTGAAGAAATTGTGTGGAGGAAATGGCCACTTGATCACACACACACTTATCAATATATATATATATATATGGAGGAAAGAGAGACGAGAGAGAAGATGAATCCAAAAGCGATCAAACGAAGAGAGAGGAAGAAGAGAGAGAGGAGCTACCGGTGGCAAGAAGAGGCAGTCGGTCGTTCGATCTAAGACAAAATAAATGCAGAAGTGATCGACGATTCGCGTGGGTGTGTTGTGTTGGCAAAATCCAGTTGAACAAAAACAGAGAAAATCGGAGAGAGGAAGAGAAATGGCAGACAGTATGGTCGTTACTCCAGTGAGTGTGTGTGTGCTCTGTTTCTAATTCGTTTGTATGCGTGTGTGCTGTTTTGTTGCCTGGTTGTGTGTTGTGTGCGTCGTTGTGCATGTGTGATCGTCAGAGTGTGTGTATGTGTATGATCAGTGTATGTTGTTGGTCGGTTGTGTGGGTGTGCGTTTGCGTTGCCGTCATGGTGTGGGTGTGATATTGTGTCGTCGTTGGTTGGCTAAGAGTGAGCATAAACAAAAACGAAGAGAGAGAGAGAGAGAGAGAGAGCAGTAGGTGTATGTGTGTGTTCCCTGTTTCCGTTTGGTGTTGTTGTTGTGTGTGTGTCTGTATGTTTGTTGTGTATGTGGGTGTGTGTGCGTTATTACCGTGTGCATTTGGGTGTGTTCTGTGTGTATGGATGTTCAGAAGAGGGTGGTTTCCGGAGTTGGTGAGGAGAGAGAGAGTGGTCGGCGGGGAAAACTTCAAAACAGAGAAGAACAAGGAAAGCGGGTTCTCGCCTACGCGGAGAGAAGCTCACTTTGGCGGAGGAGGGTCAATGTGTAAAAACAGAATGAAGAGGAGTGTGTTCGCCTAGGCGGAGGAACTATGGCCTAGGCGGTGGAGCGTCAGTGAGTAAAATAGAGAAGAAGATGAGCGTTTTCGCTGCAACGGTGGAGCTTTCGCCGAGGCGGTGAGTGTAGGAGCAACGAATTAACATTTTTAAGAAAATCGACAACCGTTTCCGGATTAGGTAATGTTTCTTGATAAATTTTATCATTGTTAAATTAAATTACTAGCATTGGAAATGTTGAAATGGTGATAATAAATATTGAGACCGTTCACATGAATAAATTCGATATAGTAACGATAACAAAGCAATACTCATTGAATAGTAATCTTTCATAATAAAAGACGAGGAATAGGAAATTACAGAAATTAGGGCTTGCATTGTATGGTTAGGTTATTCTTACATAAAATATTAATTTTGGCTCCGTCACTATTAAGTTCACAGGCACCAGAGTACCGGGAGAGAATAGTTGGTAAAAGTCTTCAGAGCGGATAACCAAGTGAGTGTACTGTCTTCTAATAAATTACAAAATCTATTTTCATATATATGATGGAAAAATGTGTTTACTTAAAACTGGACGATTTTCTAACTTATATGGATCAAGCGATTCTGGGTGTTTTTGGAAATGTGGATTACGTTGGTTTTAAAGAAAGTGAAAAATGATTTGTTGAATCTAGTTGGGTACTAAAGAGGGTAGAAAAATGATATTTGGCTTAAATCCGTTTTGGAGATAGAGGTTGATGTTCTTGATTTGTAATTTGATGATGATGTTATTGATTTGACGATACTATTAATTTTATCTGCTTCGGTAGAGCGTTGATTATCTGCTTCGGCAGAGTGTTGATTATCTGTTTTGGCAGAGCGTTGATTATCTATTGACTTATAGTTTGACGATAATGTTATTGATTTAACGATGTTGTTGATTGGACGATGCCATAGTATTTATCTGCTTCGGCAGAGCATTGATTATCTATTTTGGTAGAGCATTAATTATCTGCTACGGCAGAACGTTGTTATGTTTCGCTAGGAAGACATATCCTACGGGTGGTATGGTACCGTTGTAACTTCCGATCGTGAGGTTAAAACGATCATATGGCTAGTCGGAGAGTGGTGTAGTGTTTTGTCGTATATGGTGATTGGGATGAGTAAATTATATATATTATTTTCTACTAGATTGGCGTATTTACTTGTGTTAGTACATCTATTGTTCTGATTTCATTACTCTATATGGTTAGCTGTATATTCTGGTTGATTTCCACTGCTTAGTTGGGTGTGATATATATATATATATATATATATATATATATATATATATATTATTGTTCGTTATGTGATAGTTACATGTTTTATGTTTGATCCATCTAAAATATTTTTATTAAGAATGTAGTGCACTCGCAGGTGCAATAGTTAGGAGTTGGTCCCCTACTGACACTAGGTAGAGTCCTGCGATAGAGTCATGTGGGAGTATTTTGAGATGAGCTGTTTGAGGTGAACCTGTAGAAGGTTCTGGGTTATTATATCTTTGTTGTTCTTATATTTGGGGACGGGTATGTCCCCCATATGAGTATATGTATATGGCATGTATATGTGATTGTATATTTATGTATGCATATTGTTGTTTCCTAGTTGGTGGGATATTTAGGTGATGTTATGTTGACGTCACGCCGGCCCCAGGGTGACGGGTGTCCAGGGTAGGGTGTGATAGGTGGGGTTATTGACAGAGTCGCAAGTCACCAACGAATAATGGGTCGATCAAAGGTTGGGAACTGATGCATGGAGCATTGATCGATAGATAGAGATTGATGGGTTGATCGAAGATTGGTGCTTGGCAAATCGATCGATCGAAGGCTGAACGAAGATGATCGATTGATCGAAGGCTAAGCAAAGAGGATCGAAGAGGGTTACTGGAATACAGAGAGTAGAGGTGGCGGTGATGGCTTGACGATGGCATGGGGAGGTAGCGAGAGCGATGGAGAGGTGTTAGGAAATTTTGTTTCCTAATCTATTTTGAGCAACATATTATTAACTCAATTATATTTGCTATTTAATTTAATGGGCTAAAATTAAGTGATTTAATTAATTTGAGTAAGCTTGTAAACTGCTCAAAAGAATATGGGTTAAATGTGTAGATACTAGATTATTATGGGGTAATTAGGGGATTATGGGAATTCTAATCACACCATATATAAAGAAAAGATTAGGGTTATGGTCCTCAATACACCAAATCAATCGACGACTCCCTTATCCCCATCTGGAAGAGGAACTACAGTCCCATTAAGGAACTCAGGCGATTTGGTTGAGAAAGATAACGTATCCACTCGATCCACGCCTTACTAGTGATCGATCGTCACAGATTTTCGCATTGGTAGTCAATTGTTCATATAGATCCCGATACGCGATTTATGTGTTTAACAAAATTCTTGATGATTTGATATGTTGCATCAGGTGTTATAGATTCAGATCTATAGGGATGAAATCTCAACAAATGGTATCAGAGCCCGCTTCATGTTAAATTATTAGTTTTTTTTTTTTTTTTTAAATTTTGGAAAATGGAATTTGTTTGACAATGTGTTGATGGCAAATTTCTGGTCGTTTTTGGTTTTATTGTTGAGATACTGAGTTATGCTTGATAGTGTGGCATTGAATGCATTAGTCATTACATAGCATGACAACAAAAAGGTTAGACTGAACACCATAATCGAGGCATGTGAGACCCGTATTGTGTTGTACATTACAATAAAGAGAGAATCTCATAACTTTTAGTGGTTGTGACTAGTGATACAAGGTAAACGCCAAGTCTTGTTTAGTTTGTGGTCTTGGACTGGGTATGTGAATTCACCTATATCTAGATATTTAATATAGTATTTTCACATGGATAGTGCATGTCTAGACTTGTCTATTTGGTTCCTCCATATGGTGTTATTGCATGGCTATGCAAGCTGCCATACCCCGTAGGCATATTGTTCCTTTAAAATGCTAAACTTCTAGTTTTGATTTAGATTTTTGTATGGAAATATCTTGGCCTTTAAATTTTTCTTTGCAACAATATTTGGTCTCAAGTGTAATATTTTTTTATTGCACATATTGTCTTATATCTCGAAACAAATTGATTGAAGCAAAATGTTGTCAAAGTAACATCTATTGCATATATTTATTTATTTTAGGATATTAAGATGTGGATGTTTGTTATTTATGCGAAAAATAATCAGTCCAAAAGAAGGTTATTGTTTGGTAAAATAATAGTCATTGATTTGATGTTAATATATGTATGATTCTTATTTATACAATTAGTAACCGTCCCAAATGAAGTTTATTGTTTGACTAAATAATAAACGTATCAGCGGTAATAAATGTTTGATGATTATCAAGTTTTCATGTGAATAGTAAGTCAGTCCAAAAAAAGGGTTATCATTTGACATGATTTATTATTAACATTTGATTACTGCATTGAGAGTACCACTTACAAGTTGATGTTTCTGTCCAAAGACTAAACATTAATGTTGTGCTAGGTATTTTGTGATAGGGCTTACCCATACAATTATTTTATTTATGTCGTGCATATAAATATGTGTTGTTATTTTAATTAATAATTTGACATAAACTTTTATGTTATGAGCTTATTGTTCGTCATTGTTTTCTGTTTAGTTATTGCTTCTGTTGCTACTATAACTACCAACATAAATTCTATTCCAATGTTTAACGGCACGAACTTTAAGGATTGGAGGAAGAACGTTTCAATTGTTCTCGACTGCATGGATCTTAACTTTGCACTAAGGAAATAACAACTTTCACCTCTCACTGAAGAAATTTTCCTTGAGGCTAAAAGGGAATATGAGAGGTGGAAGCATTCTAATTGCATAAGTCTTATGATGATCAAATACAGTATTCTAGAAATATTCAGGGGCAATATATTCGATGAGGTAACTGCTGAGACGTTCCCTGAGAAAATAGAAAAACGTTTTGTAAAGAATGAAAAGGTAGAGACAAGTACGCTTTTAGTTGATCTTGTCTCAATAAAGTATAAATGAAAGGAGAACATAAAGGAGTACATTATGGAAATATCCAATGTTGCTTCAGAACTAAAGGCACTAAAGTTAGAGCTGTTTAAGGACTAGCTTGTGGATTTAGTACTTATTTCTCTTCTTGCACAATACAATCAATTTACGGTGAGTTATAATACTCAAAAAGATAAATGGACTCTCAATGAGCTCACATATGACTGTGTGCAAGAGGAAGAAAAGAATTAAGCGAAAAAATGACAGAAAGTGTTCACTTAGCCACTACCTTTAAGGGTAAGAAATGACAAGGAGATAAAGGTCAGGAAATTTGCAGCTGGAACACGACTGTCCACATTGCAAAAGAATCAAGATCATGAATTTACCTATGTTTTCAGCAAGAAAGCTAGACATATGAAAATGGAGTGTTCCAAATACGCCGCATGGCGTGTAAAGAAGAATATGCTTCTCACTCTGGTTTATTCTAAGGTAAATTTAACTTCTGTACCTAGTAACACTTGGTGGATAGATTCTGATACTACTACTAATGTAAGTGTGTCTATGCAAGGTTGCCTATGGAGCCGAAAGCCAATTAATGTTGAAAGATGCATCTATGTGGGCGATGATAAAACAGTTGTTGTGGAGGCAATAGGGACTTTTAGATGATCTTTAAAAATTGGTTACATTTTGGGTTTGAAAGAGACATATGTAATACCGTCATTTAGATAGTATTTGATTTCTATTTCTATTTTAGACAAATTTGGTTTTTTCTTATTCATTTGGAAATAATAACCTTAGTCTTTTTCGAGATTTAAATATTATTACAATTGGTTCTTTAATCGATAATCTATAGTTGTTGGATACTATTGCTTCATATAATGAAACCTTGCAAACAACTGGTTGTGGTACAAAACGCAAATTAGCTAATGAGAATTTCACCATACTTTGTTACAAGCATGTAGGACATATATCTAAATAAAGAATAGAAAGGCTCGTTTCTGACGGAATTCTTGATCCTCTTGATTTAATAAATTTTAAAGTTTGTATTGAATATGTAAAGGAGAAACAGACAAACATAAGAAAATTGGGTGCCAATAAGAGTTCCTGTATCTTAGAACTAATACATATTACAGACCATTCCCTACGGCATCTTAGAATAGACAACAGTATTTTATTACGTTCATAGACGATTATTCTCGTTATGGGTACCTATATTTGATTCTTGAGAAGTCTCAATCCTTGAACGTATTTAAGTCTTTCAAAGCTAAAGTTAAACTTCAATTTGGAAAGAAAATTAAGACTGTCAAATTGGACCATAGTGGTGAATACTACGGGAGATTTGACGGATCAAGAAAATAACGTCCAAGACCCTTTGTAAATTCCTAGAGGAATGTAGAATCGTCCTACAATACACCATACTGGGCAAACCTAGCATGGACCGTGTTGCAGAGATACGAAATAGAACACTTAAGGACATGTTAAGAAATATGATAATTAATTATTCTTTACCAGAATCACTCTGGGGAGAAGTGCTTAAGATTGTAGCATATATCCTGAACAGAGTACCAAGTAAAGCGGTAGCTAAAAGCCTTTATATATTGTGGTTAGGGGTAAAGCCTAGCATAAGGCATTTACACGTTTAGGGTTGTCTAGTTGAGGCAAGGCCATATAGGCTAAATGAAATAAAACTGGACTAAATAACAATTAACTGCTGTTTTATTGGGTACACTGAACGGTCGAGAGGATTTAAGTTTTATAATCCCTCGGATTAGACATTTTTCGAGACGGAAAATACGAGATTCTTTGAGGATGTTGAGTTTGAGGGGGACATAAGGAATGTTATCTTTAAAGAATAATCTATCATTGACGATGATCAGGTCTCTGTACCTATTACTGTTCAAGACATCGTTTTTTTCGAAGGGGAATCTGTTATTGACGGTGATCAGGTTTCTATACATATTACTGCTCAAGATACAGTTCCAACTCTAGATAACAATGTTCAGGCTCCTATTCCTAACATTGTTCCAGACCAAGACAGCAATGACCTCAAACACAATAGAACAAAACAACCTTAAGAAGTGTTATTAAGGAGATCTACTAGGGAGATGAGAATTGCGATTTCAGATAAATATATCGTCTTTCTCCAAGAATATGAGGATGGTATTGGTTTAACAGAGAATGACCCAATCAACTTCTGTCAAGTTATGCACAGTTCTAACTCTCAAAAGTGGATTGATGCTATGTAGGATGAGTTAAAGTCTATGAAAGACAATGACATTTGGGATCTCGTCGAGTTACCTAAAGGTGCAAAGCCCATTGGTTGTAAATAGATATTTAAAACCAAAAGGGATTCGAACGGTATCATTGAGAGATATAAAACTCGTCTAGTCGATAAAGTCTTTACTCAGAAAGAAGGTATAGACTACAAATAAACTTTCTCTCCGGTATCTTCGAAAGACTCTTTTAGAACTATAATGGCACTAGTAGCTCATTTTAATCTAGAGCTACATCGATAGATGTCAAGTTTGTGTTTCTTAATAGAGACTTTGAAGAAACGATATATATAGTGCAGTCAGAAAATTTTGTATCAAGCAATTCAAAGTCTATGGTTTGCAAGCGAAAGAAATCCATCTATGGTCTCAAATAAGATTCCCATCAATGGTCTCACAAACTTCATTAAATCATTGTCTCATATGGTTTTGGGATAAATACAGTTGATGATTGTGTATACCACAAGTTCAATGAGAGTAAATTCATTATTTCTAGTGCTATATGTCAATGACACATTGATAGATGGCAACGATATAGGTTTATTGCACGAATCCAAGAGATTTCTAACTGAGAATTTGAAATGAAAGATCTTGGAGACGCCTTTTTTGTATTAAGAATAAAGATACACCGAGATCGCTCTCGCGGTATCCTTGGGTTATCATAAAGAGTTATATTGATAAAGTGCTTACTAGATTTGGCATGAAAGATTGTGCATTAGGAAATATTCATGTTGCTAAAGGAGACATGTTTAGTCTCACTCAATGCCCCAAGAATGAGTTGGAAAAGAAAGAGATGCAAAATATTTCTTATGCGCGGGCAGTAGGGAGTCTTATGTACGTTTAAGTATGCACGCGTTCGGATTTAGTTTTCATATTTAGAATGTTAGGCAGATACTTAAATATCTTTGGGATGGATCATTGGAAACCAGCCAAACGGGTTATGAGGTATTTACAGAAAACAAAAGATTACATGCTCACTAATCGGAAGACAGATCAATTGAAGATCGTTAGGTATTCTGATTCCAATCAAGTTTCTAGTTGCTAAAAAGAAAATTTAGAGTATGATAGTATCTATGGAACATACGGGAACAAAATCCATGATTGCGGATCCGCTCACTAAAGGTTTGCCTGCTAAGGTATTTCATGAGCACACTGCTCGTATATGTGTGGTTTTATCTGATGATATGCTGGTTTAGTGGGAGTTTATGTTTGTTGAATGTTCTCTTATTAGATACGTATATTTGATTTTTGCAAAATAAAGTAGATGGATTAAATTTTATTTACTCTGAATATGTTATTTCTAATTGTGGTTTAACATAAGGATAGAAAGACTAAGGATTTAGCTCACTAAAAATTAAGGAATGACCAGTAGAAAATAGGCATGTCTGATATCACATTGTATGTAATTTCTATGCTACTCATTCACATTTGATCTATGTCATTGAGTGTATTCGTATGATTATCATCGTGGTTTAGTCAGACTGTATTGTGATAAAAGTTGCGGTAATTCCATTGCTAATATATGAGATGAACCAGATTGTTTAAAGAAAAATCTAAGGATAAATAACATATGGATACGCACCTAAGGAATTTTGTAATATAATTGTTTCAGGGATAATATGTAGCCCAAGTGGGAGATTGTTATGAAATTTTGTTTCCTAATCTATTTTGGCCAACATATTATTAACTCAATTATATTTGCTATTTAAATTTAATGGGCTAAAATTAAGTGATCTAATTAATGTGGGTAAACCCATAAACTATTCAAAAAAATATAGGTTAAATGTGTAGATACCAGATTATTATGGGGTGATTAAGGAATTATGGAAACCCCAATCACATTATATATAAAGAAAATATTAAGGTTGTGGTCCCCAATACACCAAATCAATCGACAGCTCCCTTCTCCCTATCTGAAACAGGAACCACAGTCCCATTAAGGAACTCATGCAATTTGGTTGAGGAAGATCACGTACCCACTCGATCCGCGCCTTACTAGTGATTGATCGTCGCAGATTTTCGCATCGGTAGTCAATTGTTCATAATGGATCCAGGTACGCGATTTACGTGCTTGACATAACTCTTGATGATTTGACATGTTGCATTAGGTGTTATAGATTTAGATATATAGATATGATATCCCAACAAAATAAGGAGAAATTCGGCTTGAGGTTTTACGATGTGGGTGTGGATAAATGATTTGGGGGTCCTGTTTGGGTGTTTGGTTCTTAGTGTTTGATCAAGGATTGAATTTACTAAAAATGGAAGAGAAGAAAGTTAGAGATTGTTTGGCTAGAGGAGAAATGGGTTTGAGATAGAATGAGACAAGGCATTTGAGTATTGGTGAGGCTGAGAAGATTATGAAGAATAGGGTTGTTTGAAGGGGTGGTGGTGTAATCGGCAACGGCTTGGTGGAGTTAAACGGCGGTAAATGAAGCTGCGATTATATTCTGAATGATCTCGTATTATATTTCTAAATAAAAGTGAAATATAACACGATCTCATGATATATTCAACACATATTATATTTCTGAACATAAATGTATATAAAGAAAAGCGAGAGAATTTATATGAATGTACATGAATGTAGGGAGAGAATTATCAATTTGAATGAATAAATTAGAATATAACACAAGATCATGTTATATTCCATTGTACGGAGGGACAAAATTGTGACAAAAAGACCTCAAGAGGCAAAAAGACCTCAAAAAGACAAAATGACTAATTTGTAGCATGTGTTTAAAAAATGTGTATTTTATAGTTTTGTTCTCTTACGAGGACTCCTTGATCATTGCTCCTAATTTATATAATACTAGTGTATAACCCGTGCCTAAAGGCACGGGCATAAAACAACAAAAACACAAAAAATATTGTTTACATTTTTTGCCAAAATCACTTATGTTTATACAACATTTCATACTTATTTCATTTGAACATTAATAATAATAACAACAATTGAGTATCAATAATAACTAACAATTGAGATCAAACATCATTTCACACATTAATTCCCAATTAAAAAAAGAAAAAGACATTTATCAATACACACGAATTATAAAGAGCTTCCAATAAATTCTATTTCTGCTTCATCTACACCCCTAAAAAAGTAAAAAAAAAATAAAAAATACAAAAGAAACAAATTTAGACAAAAAATTACACGGAAAGAAAAGAAAAATAACTCATTGAAAATACCTCAAATAATTCTCAAATATTGATAACGCACAATAAGAGATAACTACTTGAGGTTATAAATCGATCGCCCGTGGAGATCAATAAAATTCAAAAAATGCTCTTTTACTACTTTAGCAAATGAAAAATAAGACCAAACCAATACATTATGTCCTATCTCACAACAATCATGAATAAAATGCTTAATGTTATAACAATATATCATATTAACAAATAAAGGATTATGACAACATTAATTGAACTATAACAAAAAAAAAATCTAAATAAAGGACAACATAAAAATAAAATCAATAATTACAACACAACTTAACTTGGAGAAATATTTCAAAATTAAAAAAATAAAAATCTAATAGTGTCTTAATTTTACCTTATCAAATGTTGCAATCTGATATATGGCTTAAAGTGACCGAAAGGAGAGATGGTACGCCATAGAAAAAGTTGGATCCGTCAAAGGTAATTCTTTAGCATCCCCATGTAACTGTTGAAGGTCGATGCTATTGAAAAACTCAACTATTAGTCATCCTTGAATGTCGACTACACAACTGAAGACCCTACAGGAAGAACATTGGCATAGTGATTATAGAACTCATCTAGCCAACACATACTCTAAAAAATAAAACAAATTATTTAACATTCAAATAAAATATATAAATAAATGTTACCCGTAATGAAAAATCCAAATCACAAACTAAGATTTAATACATACGAAAATAACAAATCCAAATATTAGATTCATGGTAACGGAAACAAATGATTATCTACCAAATATCAGTGTAAAAGTTGCTCCAAATAATTTTTAATCATCTAACAACGCAAGAAATTAGTAAAAAGAAAAAAAATCAATAAAAAAAAAAGAAGAAAAAAAAAGTTACTGTTTCCTCCATGATTTTATTTCCCTCAATATGAAATAAGAAAAGAAAAAAAATGAAAGATAAGAAAAATGACCAAAATAAAAGGATTCATATTAAAACACCGTAATTATAGATATAAATTTTTCTTCAGCAACAGACAATAAATTGAAATCTAACTAAATGTATAATAAAATCTTAAAAACTTGAAGAGGAAATCAAGCGGAATTTTTGTTACCTTACAGAGAATTCCCATTTCAATGGGAACAAAAGAAAAATATAGTTTTTACATGATGACTATGAGTAGGTAAGAGAATGAGATGAGATGGATCTCTGTTTGTGGATAGTTTGTAAGAGGTGGATAACAAACCTAAAAATTCAAAGAGATGGAATTGTGGATAAGTAGAGTTTAACATGAAATCCGTAAATCGAAATTGCAAAAATTCATGCATCAATCTAGATAACAAATCCTAAATTTCTAAACCCATGAATGGACTAATTGAAATACAAACAAAATCATTATCAAAGAGATAATCAAAATTTCATAATCCAATGTGCAAGAAGATATATGAAAATAAAATTTGAGTTAACAGAAGACTTACCTGAGGAAATAAAAATCGTGGTCCTAGTTAATCAAATAATAATTAGTGAAAATAAAATTTGAGTTCACAAAAGATTTAGTTGAGGAAACGAAAATTGTGGTCCTGGTTAATCGAATAATAATTAGCAACCACAACCAAATCTATCAGATTATGCGGCCAAATTTTGATTTACTGTCAAGGAATAAAAACTAATCCAATATGCTCTCATCATGAAAATAGAACTAAAATATAATTAATTTCGAGGTCAAACTTCTATCAAAAGTATGCTACTAAATGAAGAAATAAACTAATAAACAAAGTACGCTACCAAATTGATGTCGCGATACACTGATGCAATATATTCAATGTCTAAAGATGATTAGGCACAAAGAAAGCATTTGATAGATCATTGTTGGAGATCACCAAAATTATAAATACATTAATGCAAACCAAGAGTTTTGAGAGACATATATCCATAACTACATAGTCATCGAACATGTGCCTAGATACAAAAATTATAAAGCTACCATGGAGGAAAAACCATGTTCAGAGGAACACATGGCATGGGTGTGGCCATTTGAGGTTTATTTATTTGATTATCTAATAACCCGTATTAAATTATAAAGAGCTAAAGTAATTTGAAAAAGTAACCCAAACAATGGTTGAGAAGGGGGAGGGGCAGGACTGCCCAAAAGATAATCAAAAGTGAAAACTAATGAATAATTAGATCAAACTTAGTTTAAATCTCGTATTCACTTGAAAACAAAAATCAACCACAAAAATAAAATACATGCACATTAGAACTTCGAAGCAAACAATTAAGCATTTACCATTTTAAGTGACAATATCATGCCTAGAAAAAACTACAAAAATAAAATAAAAAAATCTTTGATTTAACCAAGCAAAACTTATTTAGGGGGTGAAAAAAACACGCTAGAATTCAAAAAATTAATTGCTGCAATATATAACAGAAATCAACAAAAGAAAATATTTTCAAAATATTCACTAAATTCAAACCAAGAAATTCACACCTGGACAGGATGTATCGCATTCTTAGGTCACGTGGGCTCGTATTTCATCACCTACTGACCAACGATCACTTCGCCCCATATGTTCCTCTTCTGATCCATGAAATTTGTTCTAAAAATAAAACAATAACCAGAAACACCAAAAACTGTTGAATACTACCCCATTGATGAAAGAACCAAAAAACAAAAGCAATCTAAGAGTGATTTACCAAATAGTTGAACCTTCAAACAAAAGCGATCCCTATCCTCAGTCATCCTATCAAGAGAAAAGCTTAAATATTTTACTAAACAAATGTCAGGGAAAACATCGGA
The DNA here is from genome assembly GCA_016647705.1 of Eucommia ulmoides. Taxonomy (NCBI): domain Eukaryota; kingdom Viridiplantae; phylum Streptophyta; class Magnoliopsida; order Garryales; family Eucommiaceae; genus Eucommia; species Eucommia ulmoides. The sequence continues at coordinate 9,131,633 of CM028336.1, read as the reverse complement.
TGAATACTTTCGGATGTCAAAAAAATATCACACATACCACTCCCTCAGAGGAAAGAAGAAGAATTACCAAAGGAGATTCAACTTTCACAAAGATAGAAATTAATTGGTACTTACCTTCTTCATCCTGCATTTCTGGCGAAGACGACATCGCCGACGTGGACGGCAACGGGTTCAGCGACAGTGGTGCTTCATGTTCACAGCCTAATCTGAGAAATATAGGGTTACCCGAGATGATATCATCAATAATCACCATAGTCTGCCTACTCGATGCGTACCTGAGAAATTCGTACAGTTAAATCGAGAAAATCTAAGAAGGGAGGGAGACAGAGAGGGCTTCGTAATTGCGTACACCACAAATCGGTTAGGGTTTCACAATTACAAATCGCAGATCATGAGGAGAGGAATGGGGGCGGATCGCAAATCGGGAGAGGGAGAGAAGTCTTTGCATCGTAGATATGGGATAGAAGGGTGGGGACAGACTGCAGATTGGGAGATGGGAGAGAGGGCTTGGCAATCGCATATAGCAGATTTGGGGATGGGATCGTACATATCTCAAATCGGCATGGCTGTAACAAAATAGCCATAGAGGCGGATAGTGCCATGATGGAGATGGCTCAAAGGAATGTGAATCATTTGGGAAGGCGTAGCAGAATCAGTAAGAGGGAGAGTTGATGGCCGCGGCGGTGTTGGTTGCAATGGCGATAGCGATGAGCGTAAGATGGAGCATAGAGAGAGGGGGGGAGGGCGGATGGATTTCCTGAATAAGGGAGAAAGAGATGTGGCGGCTGTTGGTAACCCTAATTCTAATAGATTTGATCTGACGGCTAAAAAGTGTTTAGAGGTTTGTCTCTCATCCGACGGCTGTAAATATACTTGTCCTGATTTATTATATCGATTAATATTTCTAACAAACTAATAATTTATCTAAAAATATCTCACAAAAATTTTACAACCCAACTTCTAAAACACGGTTAAATAAATTTATACCTTGTACTTTTTAAATTTTATATTTGTATTTAATTGATTATATTTTTATTCATTATTTTTTTATATTTATAAATTGAAAAAAAATCAAAATAGTACTTTTGACAAAAATTGTTAGGACATTTAAAAAATGTCATGTAAAATATGATACAGTTAAAAAATAAGAATAGGACCAAATTGCCCTCAACTCTAACGAAAATTATTGTCTAGAATAAGGGGTTAAAAAGTCATAAAAAAATTTATTTTTTATTTTACTGTAAGATTTTACCTGAACCAATTTATGCTTGGACTAATTATTTTATTTAACAATCTTAAGCACTCACTCTCCTTGCCATTGGGACACGGGACTACCCGCCTCTTGAGGTCTTGTACACAATTATTTATCTGGCAACAACCGGAAGGTAAACGATAAACTCTCCGGTAGGGCCAGGTATCGGAAAAATAAGAAAAAAAAAATGGAAAAAGAAAAAGAAAAGATCGTGGACTACCAGAACCGTGAGAGACTCCGTCCAACCTCCAATCAGCGGCTGACGTTAATCCCACTCCTCCGGTCAGTCAGTCAGTCAGATCGAATGCACGGCCAACTCCCCAAACTCTCCTCTCCCTTTCCTCCACCCTCCGATGCTTTCCCAATCTTCTCTTTTCCTTGTTTCTTTATCGCCGGCGTTCCGTAGCAGTTAGCATCGTCGCAGCTGTTCCCATCCTTCGCCTCTAAAATCGTCGGAATCGGCCACCGGAGTTCCCCCGATCTATGGAGAATCAGATCGCGAAGAGTGCCTCCCGGACACATGGCGGCGGTGGCGGCCGGGAAGATTGCTGGAGCGAAGAGGCTACCGAGGTGCTGATTGATTCGTGGGGTGATCGTTACCTGAAGCTGAACAGGGGAAATCTCCGTCAGAAGGACTGGAAGGAAGTCGCCGACGCGGTTAATTCTCGCCGGGATGGTGTTAGGCCGCCGCGGACCGACGTCCAGTGCAAGAACCGCGTCGACACCTTGAAAAAGAAGTACAAGCAGGAGAAATCCAAGCCGTCGTCGTCGAAGTGGCCGTTCTATCACCACCTCGACCACCTAATCGGAGCGAATACCGTTACAGTGAGCAAGAAATCCACTCTATCGTCGCTTCAGAAACCTCAATCGCTTTCTCTGATCGTCAAATCCGAGCCCAAAGCAAGCTCTAACCCTATTACTTATTCCAACTCGAGCGAATCTAATGAGAGCTCTCTCGGCGGCGGTTCTGGTGGCGGAGTGATGAAGCATAGCCTTGAACCCGTGGATTTCACGGCGGAGACGGCGTATAAAGAATTGGCGAAGGCGATTCTGAGGTTCGGCGAGATCTATGAGAGAATTGAGAGTTCAAAGCAGAAGCAAATACTGGAACTGGAGAAGCAGAGGATGGAGTTCACCAAGGAGCTTGAATGTCAAAGAATGAACATGTTCATGGAAGCTCAACTCCAGCTGGAGAAGGTGAAGCTTCCCACCAAAAATGCTTCTTCTACAGGTAACCCTAAATTTCTCAAGGTAGTGTTTGGAAACAGAAACAGATTCCGATTTGGAGGCTCAAATTCTGTAGATCCAAACACCGCCCTGTAAAGATCATACCTAGGGATGAACTTGTTGACATGTATATGCATCTATATATATCTATATCTATATGGTTTTCCATTGTGAATCAGAAAACCGGAAACTGAAACAAATTGGAGTCATTTTTCATCAATTTTTTGATGTTTGATTATTGCTACTTCAAATTATTGTTCTTTTGATTATTGATTTTTGTATGAATTTATTTGCAATTGGTTTGGACAAAGAAACTACTTTAGCTTTTTCAGTATTTCTTCACATGTATGTATATCCATGTTTTTTTTTTTTGGGTCATAACTCACACACACACCCGTACTCACGCACCCTACGACGCACCCTACGAGTTCAAAGGGATGAGATTGGAATCTCACACCCAAATATGTCCTTGAATATTGATTTTTTTAAAGATAATCCGCCATTAGCCGGATACAATTTGTTATTTATCCTATTTAAAATATAAGTTTAGAATTAATCTTTTAAACTGATTTTGGGTCATGTATTACTCCCGCATGTATCACGCATTATGTGTGGAGCTTAAAAAGATGGTGAGTGGATCAGTATTAGAATGAATATTCGTTATATATAACTAAAATTAGTTACATGTATTTATGTAATATTTGCTATATTGAAGAAATATTTATGCACAATTAAATATGTGTAATAGATGTTTCTGTTTAGTATTGTTGTGGCGTGGAAGTGCGTGTATTGAGTACTATGTCTTTTTGTAATGCGCAGAACTAAAATATAAGTTGCCATTTGGTAGTAAATTTTTTCAAAATTAAAGGTAAAATAAGGGATTTGTTTTTTAATCTTCTCAGTAGTTCCCATAAATAAGAACTTTAAGGCCCTGTTTGGCTGAGTATTATAACATTGTTTTTCACTTTTCAGGAAAGAAGGTGTAGCTGCGATTGGATTCCTACTTTAGAAGAAGTGAAGAATTAGTTGAAGAAGCAGCTTGAAACAAAGATTTGCCTAATTTTATAAATACATTTATTTGAATATGTAAGAAACAAAGACAGAGACTTCTAGTCTTCTTGTTAGGTGTACAATGTGATAACATAATGTATTGAATTTCCACGCGTGTACTTATTTATTATGTTTTAAGGTCTTGTTTGGTTGTAATCCGATGCCCCATTTGGGATACGAATCGCAATTTATTTTTATACTGACTTAAGGGTATAAAGAGAAGTAAAAAGAGCAAACGGGAAATACCTAACCTGATCCGGGAGTGTAAATATTAATTAATACCACTGGACTACAAAGTGTTCACTAAAACAACGCAAGGAGGTAGTTGAATTAAATCAAAGTGATCTGGTAATAACAAGATATTTCTTCTGACAGTCGAGTTATAAAATATTGAGTCTATCACATATTTAAAAGTGTCAATCTTAATCAAATCACCTCCAATTTCACTGAGTTGTGGTGAGGGACATTGAGATGTCAATCTTGATTGATCGTTCAAATTCATAAAGATTTGTGTGTGACCGCTCGTCTTGAGGTGTCACCATCAGTAAGTCAAATCTATTCAAATTTTAAAGAGTTAAATTAAAAAAATATGATCAATTCTATCTTTTCAACAGTATAATAGAATTGACATAAAAGAAGATTTTAAATTCATTTTGTTCAACAAATTGAACTGAAGTCAATGAATTAGATTGAATTTATTGTGTGGGATATTTGATTTAAATTGTCGATTAGTCACTATACCAATCTGGTATAAATAATTTATATAATTTTTCTTTTGCGTTTTGAGATGAGATTGGGTTAGTAATTAAAAATATTTTTTATTAATTTAAATAAATAATTTCCACTCTACTTTTATTAGTCGATTTGATCAGTCAAATAAATTGCACTAGTTTGTGATGATTTTAAATTTAATTTATTTATTAGATTAATCTGAATTCAATGAACTAGATTGAATTTATTAAGTGGGATAATTGATTTAATTATATATTTTCCGCTTTGAAATGAAATTGAATTTGTAATTATAATATATATTTTTTAATTTAAGATAATTTTTGCAAAGAAAAAATAATAATTATTGAAATTAAAATAATATACCACTGGCAATGCAAAGCAGTTTAATAATACTTATGAAACAACAAATATGAGATCAAGATCGCGATTAGTCGAAGTATGCGTAAATTGGTGCAGAAAACACCTTTAAAAAAAAAAGAAAAAAAAAAAGAAAAGAAGGCAAATATGAGATGCAAACGAATATCTACAACATGAACTGAAGTCTGAAGGCTTGTTTTTCCTTCAAATTATTATCAACATCATAGAGAGGGAGAGGGAGAGGGAGAGAGAAATCATGAAGAGAACATGAATTGGCTGAAATCGTTCTGATCACCGCACTCCAAAGAATTCCGGCTGAAATCATCCAGGAATTGATCGTCCCAGACCGGAATTTCAACCGGCGCAGCCGCACTGGCGGCCGCGCCGTAGCATTGGGCGAGGCGTGCCCTCGCGACGACCAGATCGTTCTGTAGCTCCGCCATCCTCCTCTGCAGGGACGCGATCGCACCAATGCAGCCGTAGACGGGGTCCCTCAGCCGTACCTCCGCCTCGTACACGAGCGAATTGACGGCGTCCTCGCGCAGCTCCTCCGCCACCTCGCTCAGCATCTTACTGACGTTGCTGGCGCCGAAAACCTTGTGGACGTCGGCGAATCTCTTGGGCTCGTCGGAAGGGAAGTACGGGGCGAAGCGGCAGGTCGGAGTGCACCGCCGCTTGAGGAACTTGCAGGCGGCGCAGGAGGAGCTAGAGCGGGGCTCATGACCGCCCCTCATGGCTTCTGCTTTCACAAAATCCACTTGGAAATGGTTTGTCATTTCATTCTCCCCATTATATATACAGCCTACTTGTGACACCAATTGTATTGTTGACTAATTATTACTATTAATACTACTACTAATAATAATAACGGGGGTATTTCATACCTTAGCTAGGTTTGGCAGATCTCCCTCCTTCTCTGTCGATCGGAGACTCCTCTAATTCATATTGACCTACCGTTACTTGGACGAAACCCACTCTATGTGGTGACTTACTCTAAGATATCTGATGGCTTTAACTGGTCATCACCTCACCAAATTCCTCCTCAGAAGGACGCCACCCCCTTTATTGGGCCAATTAGGCACTATTCATTAGGCCATTGTAGGTCCAACGCCTGTTGTACATGTGGGTCTTTTTATTGGACAATGTGGACCCGGTGTATGGGCTTGGCCCTATGGACCCACTACCTTTTTCCTACAATCATCTTTTAATATAGTCAAATTAAGCCTTAACCAGTTTTAGTTCAAGCCTAATCCTCCCGCTTCATCTGTTTCGGGGCTCTTCCAAATCTAACCTTTTCCCTATAAATACGGTATTGCCTCAAAGATTCAGGTAAGACATTTCTTAGAATCCTGATTGGTTTATCTTCCCAGACTAGATGGCTTATTCTCAAGCTTGAGAGATTTTGCTGGGGAATACCTTCAATAAATCTTTCTGTAGACTGCATGTTTCTGACGGATAGGTCGCGAATTGTGGGAGGAGTCTTGTTCTCTGTTTCCGCCAAACAGCTCGGACATAATTTGCTCGCTCACCATTGCTTATTCATCTATGGACAAGTTTTCTTCACCGACAGTACATAATCTTATTTATTTATTCTTTTCGGTTTTGACTATGTTTTTCAAACATTTAAATTAAAGAAAATATACAATAATTTCAGTGCACTAGATGGTATTTGTATTGCAAATATTGTATTAAAATATTCTGGAATCACATATTTTTCTTAATTTAATTTTTTTTATAATATTTTATACTTATATAGCACTCCATGACTCACTGGCCCAGTACCATTTGGATTGAGTCTATGTGACCTAAAATGTTTAAGCTAAAATATAAATAGCAGTCCACATGATACTTTATCTATCAGACAACCTTTTTTTAATATTTTCAATATGGGATCTCACAATATCTTTCACTCAAAGGCATGATGTCCTTGTCGTGCTAGCCCAGATTATCCCCTTAATTAGTGGTGTATCGAGCAGCCCAGAAACAGACTAAGGGTACTATTGCGGGACCTCTACCCCCTTTTCGGAGCCTATACTCCTCTATCAACACTTCCACGGTGCCGTTTTCGAACCAACATTGCCCTGATATCATTTGTAACACCCCATCAACTCATACAATATTATTCTCATATCTCTTAATTATACTTTTAACTCCAAAAGTTAATAAAATTGTAAAATATTATTTAAATTATACTTCTAACCCATAGATTAACATAAAAATATGAAATACTCATTAGATAAAATTATAAAAATATCCAAATAAAATTATTATTATTATTGAATAAAAAAATCTGGATACTACACTGATACCGGATTACAACATTTATCAATTTTTTCTTTAATTATGACATTTGAAAAAAAAATGTTAAATGGACCGTAATTTATTAACCATAGATGCATAACGTTGTGCACGAATGGCTATTATGTGGCTATTAGCTCAGTTGGTTAGAGCGTGGTGCTAATAACGCGAAGGTCGTAGGTTCGAAACCTGTATGGGACAAAAGTATATTCTTCTTTTTTCGCGACATTTGGTTGGTGTACGTACACCTCCTTCCTACGAAACTACTAATTATTATTATTTATTTATTTACGAAAATCTCACTTCGGAAAGTAGATAATATCTGACAAAATTATTCTCAATTTGTTATCAATACACCATTACCACTACTACCACCGAACACCACTATCATCGTAACACAAATTATTACTATGGTGACCTTCGTTGCATGACCAAACATTCATCATCACAACAAAAATTCACTACCACCAAAGAATACCATAAAAAAATCCACCAGCACTATGATCATCGCCTCAATTTCAAAACAAATCGAAATAATAGGAAGTTTAGACTGAATTGCACTTTACATCCTTGTGTTATTTTTGTCAGCATTTGCACTCTTTGTATATAAGATTTAAGTGAAAAGGTTAAGCTTTGTATTAAATTTAGCAGTAAACTAAAATAAGATAATTAATGTGAAATGACATATATGCCCCTTTGAAAATTTTAATAGGGATTCATGTTAACACTAATTCAAAAATTAAGGGTCAATAGTATATTTCCTATTTTTTCCTCATCTTCACCTTTTTCATCCCGCCCACCATCTGCCACCCTGGCCACCCCAACCAACCATGCCAAACCACCACCATGCCGAACCATTTTCTCTCATCTCATCTCATCTCCTCACTCTATCACACACACACAATATGCAAAAAAAAATACATATGAGCTTTGGCTCTATAGATCCGAGCAAGGATCCGAGAGAGATAGAGGAGATAAGAGAAGAGAGAGAACTAATATATATATAGGGGCATGCACCATTTAGTCCCAAAATACAAAAAAAATTACCAATTACTCCCATCACTTTTTTTTTTGCACCAATAAGTCTTTTTATTTTTTTCTGACCAAAATACCCCTCACATGGATGTTGAATGTAACATCAAAATTATTAATTTTTTTATACTATTTCTTTCTGACCAAAATACCCTTCATGTGGATGTTGAATGTAATATTCGGTGTTGAATGTAATATCAATTGTTTGTTTGTTTTTTTTTTTTTTTTTTTTTTTTTTTTTAATGCTATTTTTTTCTGACCAAAATGCTCCTCATGTGGATGTTGAATGTAACATTGAACACCTGTGAGTGTTGAATGTAACATCGACTGTGTTTTTTTTTTTTTTTTTAATGTTATTTTTTTCTGACCAAAATGCCCTTCATATGGATGTTGAATGTAACATTCAACACCTGTTGATGTTGAATGTAATATCAACTGTTTTTTTTTTTGTTTTGTTTTTTTATGATGTTATTTTTTTCTGACCAAAATACCCCACATGTGGATGTTGAATGTAACATTTAACACTTGTGGATGTTAAATGTAACATCCATTATTCTCTTATTTTTGTATGCAGAGTAAAATACATATGATATTACATTGAACACTTGTGGATGTTACATTCAACACCTGTAAATGTTGAATATAATATAAATTATTCTCTTATTTTACGTTACGTTTGGTAACGATTTTATCTTAAAATTAAAATTTTTTTTTTTGGAACATATAAAAGTGACAAAAAGTCACAAAATTTGGGGTAAAGCTGTAATTTATGGTGGCGGCGACCGGAGACCGGCGGCGCAGCCGGCGACTAGCGACATGCGGCGGCGGCGACTGGCGACCGGCGGCGGCAAGTGGCTGACAGCGATGGTACACCAATTTGACGACTTTCCTTCTTGATGTGAAACTCACGGGAGGGCATTTCGGTAAATTCAATCCTGACCATTTTTTAAAATGAGACTAATTGGTGTAAGGAAAGACGTTGATGGGACTAATTGGTGCAAGAAAAACGTATTGACGGAACTAATCGGTGCAAAGAAAAATCGATGGGAGTAGATGGTAAATAATTTCTCTTTTTGGGATTAATAGATAATTTTCCCATATATATATATATATAGAGAGAGAGAGAGAGAGAGAGAGAGAGAGAGAGAGCTGTTGTGGTGTGGCCATCGTCGAAAATAAACCAGGGAGGGGTGGATCGCCATTGTCGAAAATGAAGCAGGGAGAAAGGGTTATGCGGAGTGGAAGAGATGAAGAATAGGGGAAAAATAAAAGGAAAAAAATATTTTAACCATTAAAGCTTCGGATAATTTTTCAAATATAGCCCATTGATGTGGTTGGATATGTACATGTGTGTATAGGTATATATGTGCGAAAAATACATATACTTGGGTCTGTGATATGTGTATATATATATATATAATTTGTGAGAATTTAATTTAAAATGAATTACCCAATTTTATTAAAATATTATTTTTAGCATTTCATTGGCTAACAAATTTTATTAATAGTCAGTTAATATTTTTTTAACTAAATTAAATTATTAATTGATAATTTTTTGTTATGAATTTGTACAATTAATACAAATTTTTAAAAAATAAGATGTTTAATTTCAATAGATTTCATCTAAATTAAAAAAAAAAAAAAAAGGGGGGGGGGCTCGAAAATAATGCATTTATTTTACTGTTACACATTTCACACATTTCATTTCATATTTAATTTATTTAGATAAATTCTTAATTTTAGGTCATGTCGTGTGTTAGGTTCTCAAGCGGTACTGTCCACGTCAACTTTTCGACAGTACTATGTTAGCTGTACAATTACCGAGATGAGTGTATTGTCTTCTTTGTAAATTGTCAAAATATATTTTCATATTTAAATTGTGGGAAAAAAGGATTTATTAAAGGTTTTTTTTTTTATTATTTAGTCCCTATTAGAAAGACCATTGAGAGAGAAAAAAAACCTTTTAACTGTTGGGTTAGGGATCAGACCTCCACATACAGGGAGTTTAGTTTATAGTCCTTCGATGATCCAAGACGAGTGGTAATGCACGATAATACCCTTGTTCATGTCGGCCAGCCAACTGGACAGATGGATTCGGTTATGGTAAGCAATAAAATAGAAATTTTTGGGTTGATTCAAATCAACGTACGACATTCCTTAAGCAGGGCGCGGATTTTCTAAAATATTCCTTTCAAAATTATAGGCGTTGCAGAGCTGGTACGAGAAGAAGAACCTAGAATGACGGCGATGGTGGCTATATTCGGAGATGACGATCAAAGAGGTTTTTAAGACGAAGCAAGATCAAGTTGGTCGATTGTATTCAATGAAAAGTTATATAATCGTGTTTAATCTTTTTTCCATCGTTTTTCGATGTTGGATTTCTGAGTGTTTTTGTGATGAATGGATCCCCTGTTCTTAGCACTGTGTTAACATTAACATGTGTTTTTAAACTTGTATCATGAACATAAAAACAATGTGAATATAAACAAAAGACCTTTTCAAATTTTTTATTAGTTTTTTTCAGAGTTTAACATGTATTGGGGGCGATTGTCGAAAAGTTAACATGTTTTTCGTTAACATGAACGTTTTCATGCGTACATCGTTGTGGAAATAGGCACAGTATCAGAGATAGGAGAGAAAATAAGGCATTAACGTTAACACACTCGTTTTGAAATGGGGGATTTTCGTCGGTTTTTTTTTTTTTTTTTATCAACGTGTGTACATGTTAACGTTAACACATTTTTTAATGTTAACACATTTTTTTTTTCCGTTAACACTAATACGCATGCTTGTTTTTTGCCTCGGAAGGGTGGGGGAGGGAGGGGGGGTGGGGGGGTTATATGCAATGATGATAGTTTCATTATTTTTCTTTTAACAACCCTTGTTAACGTTAATGTTCAATGCACCTATTTTTTGGTTTTGCATAACACATAAATGTTAACACAAAATTGATACATACAGATGTTAATGTTAACAAACACAATCGATGTTTTTAGACTGTTTTTACTCGCACATCTGGATGCATTCAATTGGTTTTTGCAGATTTACTTGGGGAGCAATGGAAACGCGCATAATTTTGATGTGCAAGTTTGATGGTTACTCGTTGGGCGTTAAAGTTGATGATGGTTTCACACATGAGTTGCTAATTCAAAATGCGTTATCGAGGTGGGACGTGTTGAAGGACATTTCTTTCGAGATGTTTTATTCCATATCAGGGCATGACAGATGCCTAATAACGTGCCAAGATGATGTAGATGTGATGGTTAGTCTTGCATGCGCAGTGAAACTTGAATATGTAGGTTTGGAGATAAAGACGTGCGACAGCGGAAGTGGATCAAGTGGCAATCGAGACATAATGCTTATTGAATATCCAAGGGGACGGAGGGCGCAGGCGGCATGAACGGGAGGACGACTTGTTGTCGATTTTTTGCCCATTGCCTAAAAAGGTATTACTATCCGATCACTGGATTGAAGGTCTTAAAGAAGTCGGACAGATCTTTAAGGGTGAAATACCGGAATTTAGAAAAGCACTAAGGAAATATGTTGTACAAATGAGTTTCACATTTCGGTTCCTAGAGAATGACAAGAAGAGAGAGAGTGAATGGAGAGTGCATGGTAGATTAGATTAAAGTAACAGGTTTTTTTATATTTGGGAGTTCTAGAGAAATCATAGTTGCGGCGCTACTTATAGGACGACAAGAAACGAGAAAATGAATTCCAGTATTGTTAAGTCATGCCTCTTAGACTTAGTTTGGAATACCTCGTCCACTCGACCAATTGATGTTGTTCACACCTTTAAGAACGACTACGGGATTGAGATCCCATACCACATTGCATGGAACGGTGTAGAGAAAACTCGGGATAATTTGTATGGTGCTCAGAGTCGTCCTACGATCAATTGCGTTGGTATTTGGATGTATGCATGCAGACGAACCCAAACAGCCATTTAGTATTGGATTATGACAAAGAAACATGCCATTTCAAGAGACTGTTTGTATCGTTCCATGCAACTGTGCATGGGTTCAAATACTGCAGGCTTATGTTGTTCCTTGATGAGACATTTCTAAGAGATAGGTACAAGGGGTGTTTGTTGGGGGTCAGCGTAAAGGATAGAAACAACGGTAATTTGTTAGCCTGTTTACATCATGTAACTGCTTAAATTAGTTGGTTAACGTTAAAGAACCCCACAAAACATTTAATTGTGAACTGATTGTGTCATTCCTTATTACATAAATCTCATAACGTTAATGTTAACACATTAAATGCATTTAACTCCCTTTTTAGTTTTTACATTTAATTAATTTTTGGGGGGTTTCTGATAAGACAATGAGGTCATTTTGGGGAGGGGGGGGGGGGGAGGAGGAGATGATATGTGAAATTTATCTATCTATTTCTAAACCGAATTTGGTAGTTTTCAAGTATTCTTGTAATATTTTAATTCGTTTTTATTTGTTTTTATTTATTTTTGTTCAAAACAGGGGTTAGGAGCGAAAATGGTTGAAAAACGAGGAAATCGGTGGAAAAACGATGAAGTATTAAAGCAACAATTTCACCACTGCAGCGGTGAAACAACAGAGAATTCCCTAAGTTTCTGATTGCTCACCACTGCATTGGTGAGATCCACTGTTGTAGTGGTAAAAGGGCAGAAAGCCTACCGACATGCCCACCACTGCAGCAGTCACTGTCCAGTTGTGTTTAAAATATTTTTTAAATATTTTGATCCTTGTCTTATATCCCTTTGATCTCCTACACCTAGACCACGTTTTTGAGAGTCTTGAGAGCTCCAAGACAATACTAAAGGGAGGAGATCATCAAATTGAAGAAGAGGGAACAAGGTCGGAGTGGAAATCACGGACGTAGAAGCGTCGGTTCTTCAGATAACGACTTTTCTCCTTTGTTTCTCTTCTTATTTCTTAAACCTTTGGTAGTTTTGATCATATTTAGATTGTTTGTAGTTGAATATTGGGTTATGACCATGTATAGCTAAACATATATTGTTTAGGGCTTGATGTACTTCATGAAAACGTATTTTGAATAAATCGATATTTTGTTAACGGTTGTTCAATTGTATTCGATTGTGTTTACTGTTTTTCCACTATTATATGCTTGTTATGATACATTAAGAATACGAGGTTTCACACTCGGGAGAGATAACCCCAATTTGGACTAGGGTTTAAATACAACGCAACGATCTAATAACCCGGGAGGGCGTTAGAAAGTGTGCAATCCGTGAGGTTGGGGCGAGACTCATGTGACCAAGTATTATATAGACACTCAAGAGAGACTTCGGCATTAACGCGAAGTTGCATATTCATTCACTTTATACTCGAGAGAGGTAGTGAGTGAGTTTTCGATACCTAGATTGTCGGATAGATTTGAATGCCGTTAATGTAAACTAGATTGAATCGAACACGATTAAGTGAACGAAGTTAATCCCTAGACAATAAATTCTCATAAACGTCATAGTAGTAAATTAGTTTAATTAGTTAGTTAGTTTAGTGTATTATTTATAAACAAAAATCTAAATTTGAATCGCTTAGATAAAGTTAGGTTATGATAATTGCGGTACTCGACGACAGTTTAATCCAATCCCTGTGGATACGATAACCCTTACTCTTCCTATTATACTCAAACTTGACCCGTACACTTGCGGTGAAAGTAACGACGTAATATTCCGCTACCAGGAGACATGTAGAACATTAACGTTAACACATATTAAATGTTTGCATCATGTATTTTTCCCGCACGCTGATTTTTTATTTTTATTTTTTCTTAACTGCACAAGTCTGTTCTCGGTGGCATTCGTAGTTGTTGATACGAAGAACAACGACAACTGGTATTGGTTCATGACCAATTTATCAAAAATTGTGGTGAGCTAACATGTGTTAACGTTCATTTCTGATCGACACAGCGGCATTCTTGAAGGCATCCGGAGGATATTCTCGGATTGTCTCCATTAATATTGTTTGAACCATCAGAAGAACAACTTGAGGGACAAATTAGCAAGATTAAAACAGGTGTGGAAGGAGAAGCTCGTGCATAAATATTCGATAATGGTCTATGCGACGACGCTTGACAAATACTACCAGTTGAGAAAAGAATTAAGAGTAGAAGGTATGGGACAAGTAGAAATTTCCTTGATGATGTGCCGCCCGACAACTTCTGCAACATATTTTTCAAAGGCAAAAAGATATGGGGAGATGTCATCCAACTTAGCGGAGTCATTCAACGCATGAATTCGTGATTATGGACACTTCCCAATCATATTGATGTTTGACAAGATTAGGTGCAAGATAATGAACCAAATGTCAGTCAGACGCGCCGAATCATTATCGATGACGGGTTTTTTATGCCCAGTACGGATCAGATGCTTGTGCGGATGATTAGTGATGGACGGACGTGGAACGTTGTTGAGTATGGCAATAGCGTATACGAAGTGCACTTAACCCCATCCGTGCTAGTTGACGTGGAGAAAAAACATATTCTTGTTTCAGCTAGCAAGAGAATGGATTCACATGTGTTCATGCTTGTGCGGCAATACAAAAAAGCGCAAAATATATATTCTTCATTAAGCCATTTTTCTCGGTGGAATATTACAGAATGACCTATTCGAAAGGTATACACGACGTGCCCACGTTCGAGAAGCCAGAATAGAATGCATCAGAAGCTGTAATCATCCCCCCAATCACAAAAAAACAATTTGGTCGACCGAGGAAGAAGCGCTTCCCATCAAGAGGTGAGATCGCGAAAATATGATGCGGTAGATGCAAAAGATATGGGCATCACAATAAGAAGACATGCACTGCTGCAATTTAAGGCATCGATTATCATTTTTTTTATGAAGTTTTGATGCATTCACTTTGTGTGTTCAATGCTTATAGGGACCTCATTTTTTTTTACGGTGGTGGTTTTGTTACATGAAGTTTCTATTTTTTATAAAGTTTTTTTTGGTACACAAGATGAGCAAATGAAAAATAATTTTGTTTGCGTAACACAGAATGCGTAAAACATAGGATGCATATTTGACGTTAACAAAATCAATGTGTTAACATTAACACGCTATCATTACATGAACGTTAAAGCTAACATTTGTATGCTCATTCACTACTAAAAACAGTTCAAGTTAACATCATTAAAAAATATATATATCAAAAGCAAATGAAGTCGAGTTTCCATTACACGGGCCCACATATGCATCAATGTTAAATAACCCCCAAAAAAACAACATTCTTATGCTCAGTAACACGCCAACTAAACGGCGAGTGAGCATACATATATCTTTTTTAAATGAGTGAATGTTAACAATACTCTTTTACATTAACGTTATCGCAATAAAGTTAATGACAATGCATTACGTATATGTTAATGCTAACGCAGTTTTAATGTTATGACATTTTAACATTAACATCTCACACACCAAATGAAAGAAAATTTCGCTGCAATTATATTTTTTTTGGTATTAACGTTAACGGATTAAGTAAGAGCTATGGAATACATTGATAAATTAATATTAACGTTAATGTACCACCTAAACGGCAAGTAAGCGTTTTTTTTTTTAATGAGTAAATGTTAACAATACTTTTTTACATTAACGTTAACGCAATAAGTTAATTACAAAACATTTATGTTTATGTTTAACGTTAAGGCAATTTTAATGTCATGACATTAACATTAACGTTAACGCAACAAACATCAAGGATAAAAATTCATCAGCATGCAAAAAAATGAATAAAATTGAAAAATATATACAATTTAGATTGTTCTTGTTTCATGGATCAACATTATCTTTCCAGACATTGCAACCGAAGGGGACCCAGTTGTAGTGCGGATGGTTCAGTAGATCATGTATTGCGGCTTTCCGAACACCTCGTACATACACAACCGACAATTTTTTTACGATCAGCTCATTCTGAGCGTATTATTTTATGATGTACATCACAAAAATGTTGCAATCGGTCCTGCAAACTGGGGGGGTAAACAGATGAGAAACATATATTTGCCTAGGCATGCGATTTTTTTGCACGAGTTTTGGATGGGTGAACTTACGCCCCCCTTTGCTGCGGGGAATCGAGACGTTGTTCGATAGGTGCATCGGCCCAATCGGCCCGTATCACCTTGTCGATATGTCGCTCAATAAATTTTTTCTGTTTAGAATTTAGGTTAGTCAATAAAACATAGCGTAGTTCGAGACAATCAAATCATTCATACTAAATCTCATACCACTGTATGCGCATCATTATAATAATGATCAATGGTATTCTTCCTGGGACTGATGGAATTGTAGAACGTCTATTTTTTCGCAGGTATTTCCAGCACCATCATAGTCCAATGATTTGGCCATGCATGGTGCCCGTGAGTGTTCATTGGGAAGATAATGAACCGATTGTTTTAGGCGAACACGACGTTAACCGTGTAGTAGACCTCCTTCAGGAAGTTCTCGTTGTTGTCTCTCATCACATTCTATTATGTTTTGCATTTTACGTGTTAGTGCAGTTAGAGAAAAAAAAATGTAATATGTGCTTAAGTATTTTTGTCTTACCCATATGCATGCTATTACATATCATGCTTTGTCCAACAACATGTTTGACGTTGCATGCCGTATTCGATTGAGTTCCCTAGCTTCATCTTTCGATAACTCTCCGAACGAATTGATAACCTGTGGGATTGGGTGGGCGTGGGGGGAGGAGGAGACAGTAACGTTAACGTAATTTGAATAATGTAAACATTTATGCAAACAGGTTGGTGTAAGCAATTAAGAAATCATAAAACGTAAACATTACACAATCGGTTTCATACATTATCAGAGACGTGTCTCTCCATAAGCATGCATATGATGTTGCCACACGAAACCGTGGCCATGGGTTTCTTTCTCCCCCCCCCCCCCCCCCCTCCCCCAAACACGAATGTCCTGAGATATCATCAAAAACAACATATCACATGGTCGACAAACATTTTTATGATAAACTATTATTCTAAAGTAAATTAGCAGTGAGTTAACATGTGTTTTTTTATCCAGGCCCTCCTTGGAAATCATATGCAACTTCTTCCAATCATCATCATCATCAAGCATCATACAAAATATTTTTGAGATTTTTATACTACTTAGTGTGTGGCTATATTCTGTTTTGGAAAATAGATTTTGAGAAATGTACTTGATCCATAAATTATTTTTATATTATGAAGACAATAGATTCATAAAATATTTTATCTCTTGTAATTCAGGTGGTGGTTGTCCACTATTGGTGTTAGATAGAGTCAGAGTGTGATGTGACTTTTGAGACTATCAGAGGCAGTTGACGACCCTATAGAGATTTGGTCTTTTGTAATTTTTTTGTAGAGTAGTTGTATATATGGTTAGTATGTTTTTGTTGGCCGAGTGTGATATTTGAAATGGCCATTGTGCTACTCTCATGTAGCATGAATTTGTAAAATTTTGAAAATTTAGTTGAGTAATGTCAAGCTGAGATCACGTCTCATCTCTGGTATGAGCCCAGGGTGGGGGTGTGATAGTTTTTATTTTATTTTATAAAAAGAACTTAATTGAATAAGTCGTTAATACATTCATCTTTTAAGTGTTGAATTGTGTTATCACTTAGTCCCTTAGTTAACTTTAACTAAAATATCTAATACAAATTCAACTTAAAGTTGATAACTCGATAAATTTAATATACTTATATCTTAGGATGATTAAAACCTTATTTAAATGATTTAAAAAATGATTAATTCAATATTACGAGTGTTTTGTTTTTCAAGAACAATCTAGCAATTTTTGTGAAGTTATTCTTTTAACTATTATTTAAAATATTGGTCAACCTATTTGACCCATTTTTTTGTAAAAAAAAATATTTTTATTCTTTTATTTTTTAAAAAAAAATCACTAAACCCCCTATTTAAAAAAAATTACATTCAACTCTTAAAATTTTTAAAGATTATATTTACTCCCCCACCGGCCACCACCCTCCACCCCCTTCGGCTTGCTTCATCTTATTTCCTCTCTCTCTCTCCAGATTCGTTACAATTGTGCTTGGAGCACAGATCTGTCGCCGGATGTGCGCGTCCATCTGGCCAGGATTTGTTGAGAGAGAGAGAAAAAAAGATGAGGAGAAGGAGAAAGAAAAAGAAAAAGAAGAAAGTCGACGGTGTTGGCAGGGGTTAAGTTTTTTTTTTTTTTTTAAAAAAAGAA
The DNA here is from genome assembly GCA_016647705.1 of Eucommia ulmoides. NCBI lineage: Eukaryota > Viridiplantae > Streptophyta > Magnoliopsida > Garryales > Eucommiaceae > Eucommia > Eucommia ulmoides. The sequence goes on along the minus strand of CM028336.1, from coordinate 9,113,502 downwards.
AGAGGTGATTTTTTTTATTTTTTTTAAATAGAGATATTAATGTAAAAAGATAAAGTAGAATATATATATATATATAAAATAAAATAGGACGTACATAAGTTCTTTAGGTAAATCTCAACCGTTCTTTATACCCCCATAAAGTGCAGTTCAGATTCATTATCTAGATTAACATAAATATAAACTCTATATTTATATTTTACCTTATATATCTTATACCTAATTAAGAAAATAGAATTGTTATATAATTAAGGAGATATAATATATTTTTTAACTATAAATCTATAGAAATAATATATTGACATTAAATTTAGTAATAATACTAAATTATTAAATTTACAAAAATTAAAATATATAAAAACTATGGACTTTAAATTTACGAATATTGAATTAATATAATATACAGAAATTATGGACACTAAATTTAGTAATAATACATAAATATTAACTTTATAGAAATTAAAAAATGAAATATAATATATAGAAATTATGGATATAAAATAATATATAGGATATTAAATTTAATAATAATACTAAAATATTAAATTTACGAAAACTAAATTAAAAAAAAAATATAATAGAAAAAATATAATATACGCAAATTATAGACAACAAATTTACAAAGAATATACACAATAAATTTATTAATAATAATGAAACATTAAATTTTTAAAAATTAAATTAAAATAATAATATAAAGAGAAATATCATATATAGATATATGAACATTAAATATACAAAAATATAGAAATAATATATGGACATTAAATTTAGTAATAATATTGAAACATTAAATTCATATAAATTAAATTAAAGAAATAATTTAAATCTAGACATATAATATACATAAATTATAGGCATTAAATTTACGAAAATTATAGAACTAATATCTAAAAATTAAAGAAATAATATATGCACATTAATTTAAGAAAATTATAGAAATAATATAATATTAAATTTATTAATAATGTTGAAACATTACGTTTATTAAAAAAATTAAAGAAATAATATAAACCAGAAAATATAATATATGAAAATTATGCATTTTAATTTACGAAAATTACAAAAATAATATATTTATATTAAACTTAGTAATATTACGCAAATATTAAATTTACAGAAATTAATTAAAAAAATATAATATAAGAAAATCAAGGGCATTAACTTTACATTAAATTTACGAAAATTAATTAAAAAACTTAATATAAGAAAATCATGAACATTAAATTCATGGAAATTATAGAATAATATATGCTTATTAAATTTGGTAATAATACCGAATCATTAGATTTACAGAAATTAAATTAAAGAAATAATATAAAAGAGAATTTATTAATAAATACTAAAATATTAAATTTATATAAATTAAATTAAAAAAAATAAAATGAAAGGGAAAATATAATATATGAAAGTTATGAACATAAATTTATAAATATTATTTCTAAATTATAGAAATAATGTAACATTATATTTATGGAAAAATACATTTTAAATCCTCTAACTATTGACACGTTTTTATATAATCCAATAAATGTTTTTGTTTAAGTTTAAACCCTCTAAGTATGCAGTTTGTTTTAAATGGTCAATTTGTTACATTTTCCATCTAATCTAATAAAAATGAGAAGTAAAACAATCTTTTACTATTTCCTTTCCCTTTGTTCTTTTTTTTTTTCTTTTTCCTTTTCACCTTTCTCTACTGCTTAACCCTTTCTCTCTCTCTCTTCCTCCCTCCCTCTCCCTGCGGGACACAAAGGGTGTGCTCTATCTCCGACGGGGAGAGGGAAAGGGAGGGAGGGAAAAAGGAAGGAAAAGAGAGAGGGTTGAGCAGGAGAGAAGGGTAAAGAAGAAATAAAAGAAGAATTTTTTTAAAAAAAATAGTAAAAGACCATTTTACTCCTCATTTATGTTAGATTGGATGAAAAATGTAAAGAATCATTTAAAAATGATTGCATACTTAGTGGGTTTAAAGTGAAATAAAAAAAATTATTAAACTACATAGAAACGTGTCAATGGTTAGAAGATCTAAAATGAATTTTTTTCTTATTTTTATTGATAATACTAAAATATTAAATTTATATAAATTAAAATAAATAAATAACATAAACGAGAAAATATAATATATGAAAATTATAGACTTTAATTTATAGAAATTATAGAAATAATATATGGACATTAAATATATGAAAATTAAATTAAAAATAATACAAGAAAATATAATATATAGAATTGTGAACATTAACTTGACGAGAATTATAGAAATAATATATGTTCATTAAATTTAGTAATAATACCGAAACATTAGATTTATAGAAATTAAAGTAAAGAAATAGTATAAAGCGGAAATATAATATACATAAATTATGGTTATTAAATTTACAGAAATTGTAAAAATAATATATCAATATTAAATTTCCTAATAATACTAAAATATTAAATTTATTAAAATTAAATTAAAAATAATATAAAAGAGCAAATATAACATACGAAAATTATGAACATTAAATTTATGAAAATTACAAAAATAACATATAGACATCAAACTTAGTAATGATGAATTTAACAAAATTTAAATTAAAAAAATATATAATATACAAAAATTATGAATATTAAATTTAAGAAAATTATAAAACAATATATAGATATTAAATTAATGATACTGAAACATTAATTCATTGAAATTAAATTAAAAAAAATAATATTCAATTATATTCAATTTTTTTACACCCGTACCTTCAGGCATGGGTAATCCGCTAGTGTATATATATAAACTTAAAGAAAAAGTAACATATTTTATTTTTTAATTATTTTTAAATTTTTAAGAATAAAATTGTTATTACAGTTATAATTTTAATAATTTTTAGCCTAGAGAGATTGACCGATATTTTAAAAATAATCATAAAAGGGAGTTAATTGATCAATACCCCTATTAGAATGGAACATTTGAAGACATCCCATTTGAAGGTTTTATCTTTTAACTTTAAATTAGTCAACTAATGTCCCAATATCAAGGGCCCGTTTGGGAGTGTGGTGGCCAAACTCATTGCTCATGGCATCCCCCTCCTTTACCAAAACACTTTTTATGCTCAATGATGCCCTTCTCATTGACGGCGGAGAGCTTGCGCTTGGCCAAACAAGGCCTTAAAAGCAAAAGGTTAGTAATGGTGGGTGGCAAATTATTAGATAAGGAAGGTAGCAACTCAAAAGGAGTCCTAAGTTTGTGCCCTTATAATGCACTTACTATTCATAGAGTGCTCAAAAGCAAAATGGACGTGCCATTGTCACATCCAAACCTAACTTTGTCATTTTCGTTCAAAAAATTTAAATACTTTCTACATGAATAATCATTCCAATAAATCTATTTACAGCTCAAGAGGATCACAATATTTTTTTACACGAAGTAAAAAAAAAATGCCTCCGAGACCATCATCTCCATATTCTCGGTAGCAGACAGCTTCGTGTTACTTTTAACTCCTCTTTTTTTTTTTTGTTAAGAGACCCGTGCATTTGTTTCTTTTTAGGAGTTTGTATTACAGTGAGTAATTATTGTTGTTGAGGAATCTTTTGCAGTCTTCAATCTAGGGTTTAAATCGGTGTGTCTTAGGGACAGTTCTCTAAAATGAGGGAGAATTTTTTGTGGATCAGTTTCCATGACCACTCTCGGAATTTCTTTCGACGAGGTGATTCTAATTTCCGTGTGCATACTCTTAATCTTGGCTTTGAGTGCGGTACATGAAGGTAAATGCTCAGAGTAACCAACCATTCATGAGCCAGGATTGCCTCTGACAAGACCTCCAAAAGCCACCTTTCCCGGAATTTACTTTTGCGCTTATGTCCATGTTAAGTTTGTAAAAATCTACAAAAGGTTCCATACCTTTTGTAGACAAAACATACCTGCCATCAAGGGGATTTTTGGGAAGAAAGGTTTCGACCTTAAAAATTGAGAGATTTTAAAAACCATGACCTAGGGGCTAAGTCCATACAATAAATAAAGATATTTCCATCTTTCTTTCTTTTTTTAATATGAACCTTAATTCAAAAAATATATAATATTCTATGACAAAAATATCCTCAATCAAATTTTTTTCACAATAAACACTCACCACCACATCAAAGACAATTGTGGAATTCATTCGATCCTAGGGGAAAAAAACCTTATTGAATCCATCTTCATTATTTATGTATTGGTCTTCTCTGTCTTCTCCATTGCTCTGTGTGGTAAATTCCTACTACCCTTGACTCTCAATTGAACTACAATTTTCATTAATGACTTTCATGAATCCTCCACCGGTGGATGTAATCACTGTCATTAGTTGTTTTCTTTTTTCTCTCTCTTTTTTTTTTTTTTTTTTTTTTTTTGTGTGCTTTCATGTGTGTGTATGTGTGTATTATTTGTAGATACAAATCACTGTGTTTCATTATTGTTATTTTTTATTTTTTTCATTTTTGCCAGCATCTCGGAGTTCAATTTTCTAGCGACAACGATGGTGAAGGAAACAATCGATAACAATAGAGATTGTGAACAGTGGCAATGAAGCGGCAGTGAATAGTGCTACTATCAGCCATTTGTTGATGTCTTTGTGGTGAGAATGTCATTCTTTACCTTACTCTACATTATTTTTTCAGGTAGTATATTTATTTGTGTAAAATCATTTAAGAGCTGAATTAAAATTGTCCATTAAAGTGCCCACTTGAAGACATTGATTGAAGTGTAGTGTGGGTTATTCCACATCGGTTACCTAAAAAGATGAAAAGTCATTAATTAAGGCTTGAAATACCTCTTGTAGGTAAGCCCTCTGGAACGTTAAAAGATATGGCCAGAAAGAAGGCTAAAGATTATAAAATAAATAAATCCACATGTGCGCGCATGCTGCCACCTACGACATACGACCACCAGCCCGGGCTGAGCCTGGCTCGGGCTCGAGTCCAGGTCCGGGTTTGGGCCTTGGGTCTTATGGCCTTGTGGATCTTGGGGAATGCTTGACTTGAACTTGATATGTTTTGTACGAAGTTTGAAAAATACCAAGTCAAATAGCCAAACACTACCTAAAGTATGTGTTGCAGGTTTTTTTAACTTGAGAGAAATTATAAACCTGAAGGTTGTCTCTTCAAGTGTGTAACTGTTGAGAGTTAAAAAAAACTGAAAACTCTTCAAGTGTGTAATTGCAGGGTGATTAGTGCTGCCCATTGAATATCTTAACACGAAGCCTTCTTCAGGTTGATTTTTGCCCCTATAAAAAGGCATGCATTTCTCAGCATTAGGCGTCCCATAAGCTGTTTTGCATTTTATTTTCTTATCTACGCTGTTCTTGTTTTTTGAGAGAGTTCTTGAGAGAGTTCTACACTTTCCTGTTTGTCCGGCTTTTGGTTTCTAGTGCTGTTACTAGTAGCAATGTGATCGTTGTATCTTGAGAGGCAGACGCTCATTCAACCATAAGCATCTAGCAGGGCCAAAATCTACTTTAAGGACAAATCGTCAAATAATTGCCTCAATCTTCTATTATGGTATTTTTTGTTTTTGTTTTTGTTTCTCTTTATTACACAATAAATAATTTGTTTCTGTTCATTACTATTATTAGTTTACAACAAGTTTTCCTTCTTTCTGTTTTATCATTTTTTATTGTAATACTTTTCTTGTAATGTTATTTGGAATGTTTATCTAATAAATAAATCAGAACTGTTTCTTTTTTCTATTTATTTTTCAATTAATAATTGATTAAATATTTAATTAATTTCTTACGAAAATTTCTAACAATCTTAAAGCAGATTTCTTGAATAATTTTAAACAATTCTGATTTTGTTTGAAAAACGTTCCAGTAATAAAGTTTCTTATATTTTTATTTGCATTTTCTTACAAAAAAAATATTTTCAAATGAGGATGTTGTTATCGCTGCTGCGGTTGCTAACTAAGGTATTGCACCACCTACTGTGTCTGCGCCTGTTGTGCATCCTGTGCCGACTCCACAGGGAGAAAAGCCTGAGAAGTTTGATGAAAGATTCTTCAAGAGATGGAAGTAGAAGATATTGTTTTACCCGACAACATTGAACTTGACAAAATTCCTCCGTGAGGATACTCCTACCATGATTGAACAGTCTGACACTAAAATTGTTGTTGAATACATGGAAACATTATGATTTCCTATGCAAGAACTATATTCTCAATGGATTGAGTAATACACTCTACAATGTGTATTGCACGGTTATGACGGCAAAATAATTGTGGCAGTCCTTGGAAAAGAAATACAAAACTGAAGATGCTGGAACTAAGAAATTCGTAGTCAAAAGATTTCTAGACTACAAAATGGTGGACTCAAAGATAGTCATCAGTTAGACTGAAGAGCTCCAAGTCCTTCTGCATGACATTTATGCTGAAGGAATGACTCTTAGTGAGTCATTTCGAGTGGCAATTGTGATTGAGAAGTTATCATTATTATAGGGTGACTTCAAGAATTATCTCAAACATAAGCGAAAAGAGATGACTCTTAAAAATTTGGTTCTCTAATTGAGAATCAAAGAAGAACATCGGATCTGTTCTAAACGTGTGAGTCGTAATTCTATGATGTCAACAGCCCATGTCATGGAAACTCACAAAAAGTGGAAGCAAACCGAATCAAACTCGAACAAATGAGCTACAAACAAAAAGTTCAAGGGCAACTACTATACTTGTGACAAGATGGGACATCGTGCTCAAGATTGTTGTAAGAGAGTTGTACCAAAAGAAAAGAAACCTAAAAATCAGGCTCATGTGATTGAAGTAGAACACCTTACTGATGAGGTTTCCAAAATGAATTTATCTACGGTTGTATCTGAAGTCAACCTCGTTGACAATCCCAGAGAATGGTATGTGAACACTGGTGCTACCTGCCACATATGCTCTAATAAAAAGATGTTCACCGTTTATCAACTGGTGGAATCTAGGGAAAAGTTTTAGATGGGGAACTCTTCAACTTCTAAGGTTGAAGGAGAGGAAAATGTCGTGCTGAAAATGGCCTTTAGTAAGTAACTTACTCTGAACGATGTGTTGCATGTACCAGATATTCGTAAAAATTTGGTTTCCAGATCATTACAGAGTAAGAAAGGTTTCATATTAGTGTTTGAGTTTGATAAATTTGTATTTACTAAGAGTGGGATGTATGTAGGAAAAGACTATATGAATGAAGATTTTTTCAAGCTTAATATGATGATTGTAATCCGAAAGAATAATAATAATAATAATAATAATAAAGTCAGTATTTCTTCTACTTATATGATTGAGTCTTTAAATGTGTGGCATAGTCATTTAAGACATGTTAATTATGATACATTACGTAAATTAATTAATATGAATTTAATTCCTAAATGTCAAGATAATACAAGTCACAAATGTGAGACTTGTGAGGAGTCAAAATTGACTCAAACTTCTTTTCATTCAATTAAACGAAAAAGTGAATCTCTAGAGTTAGTGCACACAGATGTTTGTAATTTAAAATTTGTACAAACTAGAAGAAGAAAAAAGTACTTTGTTACTTTTATTGATGATTGTACAAGTTATTGTTATGCTTATCTTTTAAAAAGTAAAAATGAAGCATTAGACATATTTGTACATTATAAGACTAAAGTTGAAAATCAACTTAACAAAAAGATTAAAATGTTGCATAGTGATAGAGGTGGAGAATATGTTTCACCTTCTGGTGAGTTTTGTGCACAACATGGAATAATCCACCAAACTACAACACCTTATTCACTTCAGCAGAATGAAGTTGCTGAAAGAAAGAATAGAACTTTAAAAAAAAATGCTGAACTCTTTGTTAATAAATTCTGGTCTACCTCAAAACTTGTTGAGGAGAGGCCATTTTAATAGCGAATTTTATTTTAAACAAATTACCTCACAAGAAATTAGAAAAGACCCCTTATGAATTGTGAAAAGGAAGAAAGTCTTCAAATTTATACTTAAAAGTGTGGGATATCTTGCAAAAGTTATGGTCCCAAATCCTAAGCAGATTAAAATAGGACAAAAAACTATTGATTGTGTATTCATTGGATATGCACAAAATAGTAATGCATATCGATTTTTGGTTAATAAATCAAAAATTGAAAATGTGCATGTGAATATGATTATTGAATCAAGGAATGGATCATTCTTTTAGAATGTATTTCTTTGTAAGATTTTTATTGAGTCGAGTTCTTTAAAGAGAACAAGTGATTCCCGTGAGGATGAGATTGAATCTAGACGTAATAAAAGGAAAAAAAGTTTCTAAATCTTTTGGTCCTAATTTTTATACTTATATGATAGGATATAAACCTCAAACTTTTGGGGAGGCTATGTCTACGCCTGAAGCACCTCTTTGGAAAGAGACTATAAATAGTGAAATTGAGTTCATCCTACAAAATTATACATGGGAACTAGTGGATCTTCCATCTGGAACGAAATCACTAGGGTGTAAATGGATCTTTAAAAAAAAATGAAAGCAGATGGATCAATTGATAAATATAAATCAAGACTTGTAGCTAAAAGTTACAAGCAAAGAGAGGGTATAAATTATTTTGATACTTATTCACCAGTAACAAGAATCACATCTATACGTATGTTAATAGCAATAGTAGCTATACATAATCTTGAGATACATCAAATGAATGTAAAAACTACATTATTGAATGGTGAATTAGATAATGAAATCTATAAGGAACAACCAAAAGGGTTTATGGATCCTAGAAAGGAGAATAAAGTATGTTGACTTGTAAAATCCTTGTATGGATTAAAGCCAAAACACTGGCAAGAAAAATTTGACAATGTTATGTTGTCAAATAATTTTAATATCAACGAATGTGACAAGTGTGTCTATATTAAGACAACTGGGTCTTGTTACGTTATTGTATGCTTATATGTAGATGACGAGCTTATTATTGGTAGTAGTGATAAAATCATAAAATCTACCAAACAAATGTTAACAAATATATTTGAGATGAAAGATTTGGAAAAAGCCAATGTCATTCTTGGAATTAAAATTACAAGAACATATGAAAGATTTATCTTATCTTAATCTCATTATATCGAGAAGATCTTTGAAAAATTTAACAAGGATGACTCTGGTATAGCCAAAACACCTGTAGATGTTAATCAATATCTTTTTAAAAAATACTGATGAGAGTGTATCTCAGTTGGAGTATTCTCAAATGATAGGCAGTTTAATGTACATAATGAATTATACAAGACCCGATATTACTTACACCGTAAGTAAATTAAGCATGTTTATTAGCAATCCAGGTAGAGAACACTAAAAAGTTATCATGAGACTTTTGAGATATTTAAAATATACTCAAAATTATGGTTTGCATTTTACAAGATATCCAGCAGTATTTGAAGGGTACAGTAATGCAAATTGAATATCTGATACTAAAGACACCAAATCCACAAGTGAATATGCCTTTGTATTAGAAGGAGTTATAGTATCGTGGAAATCCTCTAAGCAAACATGTATTGCCAGATCTACAATGGAATCTGAATTTATATCTACAATGGAATCTGAATTTATTGCTTTAGATAAAGCAGGAGAAAAAGTAGAATGGCTTCGACATTTTTTGGAAGATATTCTAATGTGGACTAAGCATGTTCCGACTATCTGCATACATTGTGATAGTCAATCAACAATTGAAAGAGCCCAAAGTAGTATGTATAACGGTAAGTTTCGACATATACGTCGAAGGCATAATACCGTAAGACAGTTACTTTCTAATAGATTTATTTCAATTGATTATATCAAATCAAAAGATAATATTGCGGATCCATTGACCAAAGGTCTTACATGAGATAGAGTAAACTGCTTATCGAGGAGAATATGTTTAAAACCTATTACGAAATAGTCATTATAATGGCAACCCAATCTAGTTGACTAGAGATCCCAAGATCAAGATTCAGATGGACAACCAAATTATGAAGGTTATTGTGGGTGTATCACTGAGTAAATAAATTCTTAGGCTCATTCCTATGATATAACAGTAATATATGCAATATGGTTAAGGATAAGTATAACTTTTAATAATTTCTATATCTTGAAAATTTCAAGTGAAATATAGCAGAAAATTCTTCATAAAATATCACCTATATGAGTGAGAATTGGGTCGGTTCTAAGAGGATGAAAAAAATACTAAATTCTCTAGAAGCACTCATGTAGTACCAGGGTGTTTAGGGCGAACGTAACCATAGAACGGAAAGTGTCTAGACGATAACTATGTAGTTTCTATTGTTTTGATTTACACAAAAGGCCGAACAGTTCAAGACATCATGTTCACTGGTTGGCTGAATAAATCTGATAGATTCTTACTAAGGAAGGTTTAAGGCTAAAAGTTACTTGTCCTGATGTGATTATTTTCTTTTTGAGCTCTCTCTCTCTCTCTTGTTGTGAGTCTGCATTTCATATGCATGTTTATCAGATCAATTTTTATTCATGTGGGGGACTATTGTATTAAATAATTTTATTAGATATTTTGCGACTCAATTATTATAATAAATTGGGATATATAAATATACTAATGTGTTCTCTTTGGTGATGAGATAAATGTAATATCTTATTGTATAAAATTATTTAATAGGTGAATTAAAATTGTTCATTAAAATACCCACTTGAAGACATTGATTAATGTGTAGTGTGGGTTATCTCACATCGGTAACCTAAAAATATGAAGAGTCATTAATTAAAGTTCGATATACCTTTTGTAGGTAAGCCCTCTAGGGCGTTGAAAGATATGGACAAAAAGAAAGTTAAAGGTTATAAAATAAATAAATCTACACACGCGCGCACGCCGCAGCCGCCGCAGACCGCCTAGCTCAGCTAGGCTGGGCCGGGCCTGGCTCGGGCTCTAGTCCGGGTCTTAGGCCCTGGACCTTGTGGCCTTGTGGATCTTGGGGCTCTTAAGGAATGCTTGACTTGGACTTGGTATGTTTTGTGCCAAGTTCGAAAAATTCCAAGCCAAATAGTCAAACGCTGCCTAAAGTATGTATTGCAGGTTTTATAACTTGAGAGAAATTATAAACCTGAGGGTTGTCTCTTCAGGTGTGTAACTACTGAGAGTTACAAAAACCTAAAGACTCTTCAGGTGTGTAATTGCAGGGTGATTAGTGTTGTCCATTGAATGCCTTAACACTAAGTCTTCTTTAGGTTGATTTTCGCCCCTGTAAAAGAGCATACATTTCTCAGCATTAGGCATCCCAAAAGTAGCATTGCATTCTCTTTTCTTGTCTACGTTGTTCTTATTTTTTGAGAGAGTTCTATACTTTCCTATTCGTCTAGCTTCTGGTTTCTAGTGCTAGTACCAGTAGCAATGTGATCATTGTATCTTGGGAGACAGACACTTATTCAATTGTAAGCACTTAGTAAGGGTGAAATATGTTTTAAGGACAAATCGTCAAACGATTGCCTCGATCTTCTATTTTGGTATTTTTGGTTTCTGTTTTTCTCGTTATTGCACAGTAAGTAATCAGTTTCTATTCGTTATTATTATTATTTTACTGCAAGTTTTCTTCTTTCTGTTTTATCATTTTTTATTGTAATATTTTTCTTATAATGTTATCTAGAATGTTTATGTAATAAAAAAATCAAAATTGTTTCTTCTTTCTGTTTATTTTTCAATTAATAATTGATTAAATAATTAATTATTTAATGAATTTCTTACGAAATTTTCCAACATTAACAATGCTAGCATATTTTTTATTTTACCTAGTCTGTATCATCAAGTTTTGTTTATTTTTATTTAATAATTGATTAAATAATTAATTGTTTAATTATTTAATTAATTTCTTACGAAATTTTCCAACATTAACAATGCCAGCATATTTTTTATTTTACCTAGTCTGTATTATCGGGTTTTGTTTATTTTTGTACCTTCTATGGATTACAATGGTTATCCTTGCATGTTTCATCGTCAGTTCGTAAGTCTAATGTTGATCCTTTGATATTTTTACATATCTACCTCGGGTGCATAATGAATTAGATTCCATAAGTCTTTGATAATCTAAGGGTATGCAGAAAACCAACCAAATAGAACCGACCAAAAATAATAAAACTAAATCGTCCATTAAAAAACTGCCAAATTCGGTTAGCCCCAGGAAAATAGTGTATTTTTTTTAATTGGGGGCCAAAAATGTATTTTTTTTCCATATTCAGCTTCTTCATGACCACCACCAACCGACCATGCTGCACCACCACCACTGCACATTGTCCTTCTATTTTCTCTCATCTCCTCCCTCTATAACACATGCACGCGCGCGCATAGATACATACATATGAAAGAGAAATAGAGAACTAGATAGAAATAAACAAAAAAGGAGAGTGGCAGGATTGCTGGTGGTGTTCGTTTGATAGGAATAAAGAATGGGGGTGGGGGGTCGTCGGAAATGAAGAAAGAATGATTGATAGGTGGGGGAGTCGCCGATAATGAATAGATGGGGAGGGGAATGAAAGAAAAAAAATATATTTTTACCTTTAAAATTTGGATGACCTTTTAAATTTACCATATGAATTAGTTTTAAGAAAATGGCAAAATTACGCTTAATTCGAAATCAAATAACTCAATTACCTTTAATTTTGTTAAAGTTTTAAGCGTTAAGCTTAAATCTTAAGTGCATGGGTGTAAGTATTAACAAAAATAATACAAAGGTGCAAAGTGCAATTCGGTCTAATCAAAGGGGTGCAAAGTGTAGTTAACCTTTTATAAATAGTGTTTTGTGAAAAAACATTATGGATTTTTTATTTTTTAGTCGTTATTTAAAAGTTAGTTTAGTAAAGAAACCTTTTAGACATTCATGTAGTAATTTAGTCATTTTTTGAAATATTTTTAAAGTATAGTCCTTTACAGTTAACAGAAAGTAATGGATGTACATTTATACCCTTATATATATAAGGGAGATAAATACAGAGAAGCCCTAATGTGCTGCCTCTTTCTCTCCCTTCTGTTTTCAACCACATCTCTCTGTCTTCGCCACCACCTTTGTTGCTCGTCACCTCTTTCTCTCTCTCTCTCTCTCTCTCTCCATAGATATATATATATATATATATCATCCGCAAGCCCCTACTATCACCACCGCTGAAGTCGAAGCCAAGCAAACTAATGTCGTCGCTGGATACTTACTTCAGTAGTCATCAAACCATTGAAACTCCTCCGATCGTTCACTGAAATAAATTGTTCCGTGAGATACAGTCGCCATTCGTCGTTCCCCGTTCGCCATTCGCCACCACCGTTCGTGTTTCCAAATCTGTTGTATTGCAAGTTCGTCGTGGTTAATGCTTCTAGATATGTTTCCAGATCTATTGTACCATAAGTTCTCCCTTCCCCCATTTCGTTCTCCTTTCGCCACTGCCGTTCGTGTTTGTGAGGTTCACAATTGTTTCGATCAACTTTCTCTTGTAAAAGGGTTGTTAATTACATTTTTACTCCTTGTTTGGTTCTAACAACCAAGAAAGTTAAAGTTTCCAATTTATTATAAGTTTAAGAGGGCAAAATATAATTTTTTATGTAGAGGGGATAAAATATAATAAAATGAAAGTACAAAATATAGTTTTTTATGTGGAGTTATAAGTACATATATAAACCAATGATATGGGCAAACACTTGTAGAAAAAGCTGAAACCCTAACTCAATACTCACTTTGGATGAGATAAAAAAAATACTATTTTTTAAAATAAATTCCAATTCAAAATTAAATATTTTTTCAGCTGCCTCACCAAAATTGATGAATTATTAGAGAATTTCACGCAATCCAAGATTTGTATTCTTGCATTTATCTAGTTATTTTCCTATTAGGAGATCTAGTGTTAAAAAATTAGAGGAACACAATGTTTTGTTAAAATAAATAAATAAATTTCAAAAAGACATATAACTTTTTATATATATATATATATATATATTGGAGAAGGGGATTGAACTCAAATATTTCATTAAAAGGAAAAAAAATAAAAAATAATAATAATAGATATCTATTATCCCAAGGGAGACATATAACATGCTCTTGTATAATCTAGTACGTTAAGTACGAGGTAAAAGACAACATCTCAAAAACGGGCAATGTACCATGTCATATTAGCACTACTATTTGGACAAAATCAATCACTATACCTTGCGATAATTTATTGAGAGAGGGAGAGATATGTCATGTCAAAATAGGGACAAACAAAAAAAGAGAGAATATAATTGCCCTCCAAACAACCCCTTAGGAATCCCACTTGGGGAAAGAAAATGGTGAAACAAAGGATTGTGGTTTCGGGACAAGCACGCGAAGGAATGGAAAACCCAAGCATCTGGCAGGTGCAATGACAAGAGACTTTGGGGCTAGTGAGAGAAAGGGTTAATTACACTTTGCATCCATTTAATTACATCGAATTGTACTTTATATTCTTGTATTATTTTCGTCACCACTTACATCACCTCGTATTCTTTAAAATTAACGGTTAAACTTTCCGTTAACTTTGACGATCAACGGTAAAAAATCAACTAAAATTTATTAATTAATATTAAATGACATTTATTCTCATAATTTTTTTTAATAGGAACTATTTTTATACTATTGAAAAATTTAGACGGTCATTGTGTGTTTTTTATATGTTCACCTTCTTCCTTCCACCAGCGATCAAGCAACCCACCTCAAGCGACGACTCTCTCTCTCTCTTCCCTCTTCCTCTGATATATATTTATATATACACCCAGGTGAACACCACTTTCACGATCAACGGCCACCACTACACGAACGAACAGTGAAGTCTCCTCTCCATCTCTCCGTAATATATAGTACAAATACATACATATGTACAAATATATATATATATATATATATATATATATATATATATACAGATCCGGGCGTATATATGTAATTGTATATATATTAGAGAGAGAAAAAATGGGAGAAGAGAGTGAAACAAAGAGAGAGGGAGAGGGGAAATGGTTGGTGGCCATTCAATGGTGTGGTAGTGGCCATCGGTGGTGGAAGCCTAGTGGTCATGCCATGTTCGCTAGAGAGGTCAATGGTTCAGTTTCGGTTCAGTTTCATATAAAATCAAAATCGTTAGACATACCAAACAAAAAATGTAACCGAAACCATCATTTTTTTTAAACGGTTTTAAAACCGAACCATCTAACTTTATACCAAACTAAAATCACGAAAACATTTGAGAATTTTTAATTTTATAAAAAAACGAAACCATAATCAAAACCGCAAAACCGCGGATCATTATTTTTTATATATAAACAAAAATATAACTAAAATATAAAACATAAATCCTTAAAAACCAAACTAATATATATGTATATGAGGAATTAAAGTGTAAATAAATAAATATATAGGGTAAACTGTAAATATATAATAAAAAAAAAAAAACTGAGAGTATATATATCATAAAAATATATCTAAAATATCGGGTTCGTTACGTGGTTCGGTTTCGCCGTTACTATCCCAAAACTAAAACTAAAATCAAAACCAAAACCAAAATCGTTTCGGTTGCTAATTTCAAAATCAAAATCGCAACCAAACCATTTAGTCGGTTTCAAAACTGGACCATTCAATGCGGCTTCACTTGGTTATCCGTCGGTTTGGTTTTTATTATCATCTCTATTGTTTGTCGGAGATGTCTGAAAATTAAAGTGAATAGGTTATAATGGTGGAAGAGTGAAAGGTCAAAAATATTTTGATCCTTAAAGTTGAGAAAAAAAAATTCAAATAGACTCTATTAAATTAGTTAGAACAAAGTGACAAAATTATCTGTATTTAACTCTGTTAAATTTTTAATCGTCGCATTTAAGTCTAAAATACAGGGGCGTAAGCGATGATATCACAGAAATGAAAAGTGAATTTCGTTCTAACCACATTCGTATGTAGTGTACTTAATGATGAGAGAAAATAGTAGTGTGCTTTTATGAGAGGGGGAGAGATAGAGAGACCCACAATTTGATAATATGGAGTGGAATAGAATGGGTTCCACTTTGAGATGAAATTGCTTTGGCTTTCAGATGTGTCATGTCATGTCATGTCACTCACTGTTGATTGACTTGCTGGCTGTTGCTGTTCTTCACTTTCACCACCACCTCTTTCCTGCACTTCACAACAAAAAAAAATCTATGCACAACAGGATACATATACATATATACGTATATAGAGGGAGAGAGAGAGAGAGAGAGAGAGAGAGAGAGAGAGAGTAGTTGATCACTAATACTTGTCATTTGTAAAAAAGGTAGCAAGTGATGACCTTGTCCATAAGCACACTTCACTTCCCATTGACCAAATATACATATCCAATTTCAGTACTATGCCTCCACAGTCTAGCGGCTATCTAATGTTTAGACCTCCCTCCCCAACCATTTGTACCAAAAAAAGGTTCTTTAGATATTTATGGTGTTTAAATTCAACAATAAGTGTACAAAAAATGATAAATATTTAGGTTCCCCTTTGGTTTTGTTCTAGAAAGATAAATTGACAAGTGTATAGATAACGCAGGCAAGGCAATTTTGCACCTCACATTGTGGAGATAGCTTTCCAAGCACCAGCACACTTACAGGCTCTGATTAGGAACATAACCACACTTCTGCATGAAGAAACTCCCCACTTGCATGGTGCAATTACACTAAAAAAAATTGGTCATCATGGGGTCTCATATCCCTCGTTGCAAAGAATACAGGTTCTATGGATTACGTGGAGGTGTCAAGAGACAATCTCTTCATATGTAAGGGATAAGACTGCGAACATTTGACCCATCCTAGACACTGTAACAGTGGGAGCATTCATGAACTGGGCTGTCATAAGTTTCACATGTTTCTTTTCTTTTGCCCCTTTCTCTTTTAGAGCATATAAGCTAATAACAAGACAATTAATCAGATTTTTCAAACCCTTGCGACTTCTGCTCAGGGTGAGTCTTGAGTACATTGATAAGATTGCTCTTAGAAATTGGCTGACGTTCTGCAAAGATTTTCTCGATAGATGCTGCTCCAAGTAGATAGCACCCCTGTAGAGACCGCATATATGTAGTTAGAGATGACATTCATGATGTGGATATTCTATTGGATCGGTAAGTATTACTTGCTCTGACAATTTTTTTTACAACAACTTTACAGTAAGGTTACAAGAGCAGCAGGGGATACCCGGTAAGCCAAAAACTAGGAACTCATTTAAGATATTATTACAGGGAAAAAAAAAAAAGTTTGATGGCAAAAGAGGTTAAACTTCTGTTCAACCAAGCATAAAAAGGAGCTGATAATCTGAGAGCTTCGTATCATTCGTGAACAATGATTCACATAATAATGTCGAGCCTGTCTACAACTCTGTATCTGAGCCTGTCTAAAACTCTACCAGTTCCAATTGAATTTGTGCGCCCTGTGTCTTGTAATTCCAAAACCAGCTTCCACAATCCATCAATTTCTCGTCAATAGTATTTAATTGGACTTCTAGACCTGAACCCAAAAAAAAAAAAAAAAAAAAAAAAAAAAACAGATAAATAATTTTAAATGTAAGAATAGTTATATCAAGTAAATGATACTAAATTCTTGAAAAAATCAATCAATCTTAACACAGTGCACCATGCTAAGGGAATCATGTATCAAAGAGATAAAAAGGTTAATGATCTAGGTCAGATGTCAACAAGTAAGAATCTAAGTTCTTTTACTTCATTTCGCTACTGGAAGCCTTTTGGAAGGATGACTTAGTCAACTATCCTTTAGAGGCCTGTGGACTCTCTATGGTAATGTTGGATGTAAATTAAGAGAAATTCGTAGCGCCATCCTATTTTCTAATTTGTGTAAAATTTAGTCCCATCAATTTTAGAACTTAATTTTTAGTCCCACTAGTTTATAATATCAAAACGATATTATTAAAATATGATAGTTAATCATAACTAACCAGTAAGTTAACAATTAAAGTCGGACCTAAAATTAATTGTTAAAGTCAATATGATACCATTTAACACTCATAAAATGAAATGCGAGATTAATTAATCCTACAAAAAAAAAATACATAATGTGTTGACCAAGGCAATGCGACTTTAAAAATGTTAATTAAACAAAACAGTACGTGTTGGGTAAAATCCTTAATATAAAAACCTGAATTTCCGGATGTGATCTTCATTTTGTAGCCATCTGGGACTTCAAAGACATGATTACCCTGCATAAAGGAAAAGGCAGCAGGCATCCAATGGAATAAGATGAAATAATAACAACAATCTTTTTCATCATATCAAGAAGAAGAATACACAAGACTAATAGTTTCCACTTGTAATATATCCAGTAAATAGATCACATTTGGTTAAAATATAATGGGCAGATAACTTTTTCCCTTGAATTATTTGCCAAAAGCTTTCAATAACGTTTAGAAAGCTTCCAGAATACCAGAACCCAAAAAAGGCAAATAAATAAATAATTCTTTGGTCTGTCCAACCTGCAAGATAACGTCTACTGCTTCAAATTCAGCATTTCCATGCAGTACGATCTTCACTTGCTCGAATCGATGTACATCGTGCTTCCAATAGATATTATCTCCAGAATTCCAATTAATTCCATCATTCTGTACTTTGACATTCTCTAACTTGCATCTTCCACACCTACATGAATAAACTCAATGCTGAACTTACATATCTGAAAGTTATTACTCTTAAAATGATTAGCGAACCGGCACGACGTTTCACCTTTGCCCATATTGTAGCATGGGTTCACCGGTTTTATCAGTTCTAGTTGATCCCATGATGTTTTCAGCTATTATGATCAAACTCCCATCAAGCTGGAAAGAAAGGAGCCAAATCAGGTAAGACTAATAAAATAGACATATGCCTTAACAAGACATAGTGAGAATTCCAACCTGCACATCCTTCCATAAGAACTCTGCCACCTCTATTTGTAACTCAGAACCTTGAGCAATGGAACCTCCATGAAACTGTGACATGGCAAAGAGATGCTATGAAGTCGCAATTTGTTTAGTAAGCTTCAAAAGCTACAATCTCCAAATGAGAACTATTGATAGTATAGATGAAATTCCAGTATAACTAGACCAGTGAACTTTAATAGGTTCTCAATCACTAACATCAATCTAACAAAGAAAATGTTCGTTCATGAGATAACAGTAACATGCTTCTTCAGTGAATGCTATCTTAACCGTTACTAGCGAAGTCTTCATCCTAAACATTTGGTAGATCTTCTAATCAACAAGTAGAGAGAAAAAAAGAGAACACAGTGTGATGCTGAAACTTTAAATCACCGGTTTGTGAAGTGTTAGCTTACTTTTTGTCTAGTGATTTCCCAAAGAGGGCCCAAAGCAGGATGGAGGAGGACAAGAAATGGGGGTCCAGAATCCACATACATGTCATTACCTTCTATCTGCAGCATAAAACAACTGAGCTTGATACAAAATTCATTAATTAGCATAAAAATAATATTTCTCATGCTATTAATCTCAAATCAAAAGGAAGAAAGGATGACAGCAACGTCATTGGAAACAAGGGATACCTTCGGAAGTTTGATATCACAAGAAGAAAGAAGATCATATGCATTGCGTATGATATCCAGTAGTGCACCATCTGGAGTCTGCACATTTGTTAAGAATAGATTAATGTGTTTATTTATTGCAGAAACTTAGCATTGTTTTCAATGTGAATCCAGTACTATAAAACAGGCCTCGAAGTTCAAAATCTTAAAGAAAAATATGAATTATAACTGCCTTTCTCAATTCCATTTGTTCAGAATTTGACTCTCGAAAAGTAAAATGCATCACTGAAGGCCAGCCCAAGGAATTTGTTGCTCCCTAGTCATTGCAAAATGCTGTCCACAATTTTCTTCCAGAATTGGATGTTTATAACAATACTCAAACTAATGAATCTCTGATCTCAAAATGTCATATTCAATGAGCAATTACAATCTATATTGTTTTAGCTAACGGTCTTTTGTATTCTGTACGAACAGAAGCATACTCTTTTCTCTTTCAATTTATATAGTACTTGGTTGGAAATCCAAGTTCATATCATCAACCGGTACTGGAATCATAGTTAAGGCAAACATGGCAACACAATTTTCCTAAAATTAACTTGGGCTAAAGAAATATTCTAACACATAAATTAATAGACATAATATAGTCTAAGGAAGCTTTACAAAGACTTTAGCTTATCTAATGATACATACATTTCACCATACTACAAGTCGAAGTTGTTACCAATAAAGATTACGAGGAGAACTAGTATAAGCTAATTAACAGTGTGATGGAAAGGAAGTGAACCAAGTATTTCCCTTCCCATCAATACTACAACTGTAATTCACTTTATAACCAATGAAACCCTCTATGCCGTTGCAGCAACAAAATTCATTTCAGATTGATGAAAAATGAAAATTTCATTTAGAAAAGACGACGAAGAAAATAAAAAAAATTATTGGACAACACCACGCAGAGAATGATGGAATTAGTAATAGTACAATAAAGGAATATTATCATTGACATGGATTTTCACAATAATAAATCTCATAGCAGTAAACCATGCAATTTCTGAAAGGAATGTATTAAAAAATGATACATTAACCGGACCTGTTGTAAAGACTTGCGAAGGTGTCCTCTTTTCTTCTTAGCTGATGATGTAACCTTCCTACGTTCATTATAGACAATAAAGGTATCCAACATATCTACAATCAAGAAGCAAGGATAACTACCCTGTTACTACAAGGCATGAAGAAATATATGTTCTGGCCTTCTAATTTAAAAAAATCTACGCACAAGGGAAGATACTTTTGTACCTTCTACACCTTTATAGCCTCGAGATGAAAACGTATTGGAAAATTTATCAGCAATGTTTTGCATTGTGCATTCCAATCGGCCACCATGGACACTACAACAAGCAAAAAGATATTAATTCTTGCAAAATATCATGGAAACTACCATAATAGATATAATAAATGCTGGTTGAAACAGGAAAAAGTATACATTTGGATTAGAAATCAATTTGAGATCTAAAAGTTATGTTGACCAGCCTAATCTTTTGGATAGGTCTAACATAATAGGCAGCAAAAATTAACGCAGACAGATAATTATGGCTTTAATTAAATTGAAATCCATTTTCAAACATGCAGCGAAGTTACCAGAAGAATCATGAATCGGAGCAGCTAACATTAAAGTAATCTGAAGCATCATAAGAGGGTAAAAAAAATATTAAGATTGGGAAGCAAGTGGCGTTAGGGAATAAAATTCTTATGTTATTAGAACTATTACGAAGTCCTGCTCCTACTAAAACTAATATAATATGTTATAATGAATGATATGATAAATTAAAGATAATTTCGATACATACCCCTAATTACTAGAAATTAGGGATACAAAACCAGTAGAAAATAGCTTTAATGAGAAACCCTGGAGCATTCAACGGTTATTTATATAACCGATTTGCCCTAACTATTTGCCCATTTGATTTCTTGCTTCAAATGACCACATTAAACAAACTATATTTGAACACTAGCTTAAATCTAGGGATCTTGCAAGAGTAAACATTCATTGAGTTTCGATATGCGGTCAAAAGGTTTAATGTGCCGTTTTCATTGAAAAACATCCATGCAAAATACATACAACTACAGTGAACATTCAATTTTGCTAGACGTCATTATACGGAACACTCCATAATTGAAAAAGAAGAGTCTAGGGATTTTAAAACAAGAAAATTCAATCATGCTGCAAATCATTGAACAAAATATTCCGGGTTTAAAATAGTAGCATTAAATCCAAGAAATATTCCATATTTTGCATACATTGAACATTTAATGTTTTTGGATTGAGTTAGAATTAAATCATTTTGAACATTAAAAGATCAAAGTTGCATGGCAAAAAAAATTCCCATAACCGGTTGAGTGATATCTGTCCAATGAAATCTTGAAGAAGGGCATTTCAGTCATCCGAGTAAGAGCGTCACAAACGGGGTGAGACGAACGAAAAAAAAAATGAGGATTTATCAACTAAGTGAATCAACTCAGTGGGTTTGGTAAACCGATCAACGTTGAAAAGGAGGGGGTTTGGGGATTTCGCCTAAATTAAACTATCAGGTCTGTCGTAATGATATGAAACTTTGTCAAAAAAAATAATTAATTACCATTCAACAATAACCTTGACATGTGAAGATTTTATTTTTTTTTTATTTTTTTAAAATAAAATAAAAAAAGGAGGGGGTTTGGGGATTTCGCCTAAATTAAACTAGCAGGTTTGTCGTAATGATATGAAACTTTGTGAAAAAAAAAAATTAATCACTATTCAACTATGAAGCACGGACACGACACGGAAACACCACGATTTCTCAAAAATCCCGACACGGACACGGCAAGAACACGTCAATAAATAAATAAATATTTTTATATATGTTAACCTAATTAACGAAAAATGTGTCATTAAACAAATTCATTCAACAAAAACCATCGAGTTAATAATCATAAATCTTCAAAGTTCAAACTAACATTCACATTTAAAAAATTCTCATAAATAAAAGCAAGAAGGACAAAAAAATGTTCGAGGTCAATTGGTTGATTATTATATTCACACCCTTCATCGGCGAATAAGACGATTGGCTTTCTGTTTTTCTCATTTCTCCTTTCTCCAATTGTTAAAGACCCGTTTAATAGGATTATTTAATATAAAATTACAAGATACACCCCTTAAATAAAAATGTAATTAAAGTAAGTTAATAAAAAAAAAATACAAAAATGACCCACCTGCCCACCCACGAAAAATTCACGACACAGCCTTACGAATTGTCCAACACGTTCATTTTGCGTGTCGAAGACGTGTCGAACAAAAAAAAATTGGACACGCCTCGACACGTGTCGGAGACATGTCGGTGTCCGGCAAAGTGTCGGTGCTTCCTAGCTGTTCAACAATAACCTTGAAGGTATATAAGAAGAAGTTTCTCAAATATTTTATAGAATGTAAAGAGCTTTCAAAAAGTTCCCCAACAATTTCCCCCTTTTCAGGTGTTTCAATCCCACTTCTGAATCTCCCCTGGAGGTATATTTTATAGCAACTTCCACAAGTATTTAGTGGCAACTACTTCTTGCTTAAACCATTCAATGACGAGAATAATGGCACATCAATGGAGCTGCGTTTTACACCACCAAAAAATATCTAATATGTTATAGCACCAATGATGCTCAAAATTAAACATTCTTTTTTTCCGTAAACACTTAGTAGTCAACGTTTGTAATAAATCAAATTGCAAAAGGAAATATAGATAATATGACATGAAAAATAGAAATTTTGATCCATGGATAAATTGCACTTCATAAATACTAGGAGGCACTACTAAGACACATCCTGATTATAGAAACGACATAGAACACATTCACAAGTTAGATAAATAAATAATTAGAAAGTCACATTCAACAGCAATGAGAGGTGATGACTAAAATACCTATGTTGGATTCCAAACCAGTCAACATATGTAATTGCCTTCTTTACATTTAGCACCATGCCTGGAAGACTGGTCTCATCATTGCTTGATCCAACAAGCTCTGCAGAAGGTAAATCCACATATAGAATATTCGTGTTTGCAGGGAACTCTATCTGCAAGCTTAACACAAGGAACAAGTTTCACGTAGGAAAAATTTTCAGAATCTTGTGCCAAGAGAAACATGATGACTGACAAGACAAAGGTCAGCACATTCAACATCAAATAAAAGGCATTCTTTTTAACATCTGATGCATTGTTAAAAGGAATTATTGAACACAGATTGAAGACACAACAAAAAAGCATGATGACTAAAAAGGAAAAGGGTAAATTGCCTTTTACCCCCGCTACTTTTACATAGTATCACTTTACCCTCTCTACTTCAAAAAACTACACTTTTCCCCTTTTGACTTAAGAAAGTGAAAAACAAGTATACTCCATTTAAACTAACGGCATATGCTTAAAAACTTAAGGAATTAAATATTCCATGCAATTTTTTTTGGTAAATAGAAAAAATTACCCTTTTTTATTTTATTTTTTTTGTCTACTTTTTCTTTTTCTTTCTTTAAAGAAAAAATAAATAAATGGAAAAAGTAAAAGAAAAAAATATAAAATAATTTTATTGAGGGACAATATTGTCTTTTTATATCAATTAAAGCGCAATTAAGTCATTGTATATTTTTATAGCAGAAGGTTAGTTTCTCAATTTACTGAAAGTAGCAGGGGGTAAAGTGATACCAAGTCAAAGTAGAGAGGAGTAAAGGCATTTTTCCCAAAGGGAAAGGTAAGCACACTCATCGTCTTTTCATTTAAAGCACAAGGGGCTTGAAACTACCTATCAGGATGAAAAGGCCCATCAGCTATTCCAAACTTGTCAAACTCGGTGTACTCGATGCATGACAAACCATATGCCCACTTCCCATCGAGATAATTCCTCTCAATTAGAACATTTATACCTTCTGTAGCCTCCAAGTTGCGCTCACATGATGCAAACCCCAGTTTCTGTAGGATTAACACATAAACATCCCAAACTGTTAATTATACACACATAATAGGTAGTTTATGGGCATAAGTAGGTTCAAGAACTCACTTCAAATTATGCAAGAGCAATTAAAGCTTACATTCCTCATTAAGATCAATCTAGAGATAGTTAATTATTCACATAAACATCCCAAACTGTTTTAAAAATTTGAACCTCTGCCTTGGAGGGTAGATAACTGATACACGTGAAGGTAACAATTGATTTGACACAATTACAGATACCAAGTGTTACTCAAAATTTCAAATGCAGGTGCAAAACCAGAAGAAAATTTTGCAATACTAGATATGATTGATATCAGGAATAAGTAACAAGGCAACGGATTTTCTTACTGCAACGCATAAAAGAATTAGTACATGTAATCAACTTTTTCCGATCAAAGCATTGGCAGTTAGGAAAAGATAAACAATATAATCACCAAGTAGTATCAACCCCGTACAACATCCGGAAACTGCTTTGGCCTTTCTTATATGGACGGGATAGACTCTTCAATCAAAGATGCTTGCCCAGTATATGTGCTTTGAGTCAACATCTTACCAATATGACCTAAGAAGCACAGATACAGAGAGAGACAATTCTAGTGGACATGGATACACAACGTGATGCGAAATGCCAAGGAACAAAAATGTTATGCTAGACATTTTTAGCATATTTAGTTATGATATTATCTAGAATTAGATATCAAAACAACCAAATATGCACAAAAAGAAGAATATTTACTTGTATGATAACCTATTACATTCAGATTTTGGAACGTATTTTTCAAACTTAAGATCAGTTTCCAGTTGATGAAACGACATTGACTTCTTAATTATTAAGAGGTGAAGATTGCTAATATATTGGAGACACGGGATGAAATGGTCAAGATAATGGAAAAATTAAGACACCACAAACAAGTGAGTAAGACACAGAGGTCATCTCTCATAGAATATGGCACCATATTGACAGTGAATTACTAATGCTGATAGTAAGAAGATTGGCAACCAAAACTTGATATATAAGGAATTGAATAGAAATTCTACCTTCCCATGACGTAGACCAATTCCCACTAATGCCAAGAGAGTCAAATCTGTAGCAGCCACGACATTACTGTAAATTCATCAATATTTGGACTTTAGATCACAACATGTTTACTTCTTATGAAGCAATACCAGACATATTTGGATCATAGATATATTATTGAAGCTCACCTAACCTGGCGAACAGTTGCACCTCTTCTTCCATGCCCATGGAACCACTGAAAAACTCCTTTGTCATATGCAAGTTTCCATATCACACCATGACCACCAGGTTTGCATACAGGCATAAAAGGGCCACTGACCAACCACTGGCCATCTACTGCACTGATAGCTGGAACAAGAGGCTGCAAACTCACAAACCCAGATGCAAAAAATGCACAATCCATTCATATAGTAAAGACGAAAAGGAAACTTCTAGAGGAGTACGATAGAAAAAGAAATTATCTTGTCTTTACATGTCACACCTGTTCAAAAAGATGAAAACTGGATTTTCCTCTCCCAAACCACTTGAATCTTTCACACAATAATGTGATACGCTCATGGTTATTCTTTGCCGAGCTTGTCATGATTGCAACGGGAGTGATGCATTGTTTTCCATATAACTTGAAATACAAGAACTCTCTAGCCTTGCAGTAGTCAAAGAATTCCATTAGTCTCGGTTTTCTGATGCTATGTAGGTTCACATAACTCTAGTTTATTCCTACCGTCAATCATTACAAACCTATAAAATCACTAACACATTGACAAATTGAAAGTGGTATACCTGAAGATCTCTTATAAGACCTTCCAACAAAGTCCGTCCACAAAAAGGAAGCATCGCAGCAGGAAGACATTCACCTGTGTTAGGGTCGACCAAGCCAAGCCTATCAGCAGAGCCTCCTAGAGGATAAATTTCTCCTAAGTTCGGCAAACCCTCAATTCCCCACAAAGCAGCTTGAGATGCACACTCCGTATCTTGAGAAAGATCAAGTACATTAGGAGGATGAATCTCTAAAACTTGCCATTCCTTTGATTTGTTTTTATTCTGGGACCAGTTCATAGTCTGTCCTTCATGTGTGGTTTGAGCAAGTAGCTCCAGTACCTTTATCTGATACCTGCAATTTGTATGCCACTTCAGTTCATATCTGGTGGTTTTAAGTTCAACAGCTTCCTTGTTTTCACTATAGATAGTGATGCAACTTCAAATAGCGTCTTTTTTTTTTTATTACAGATTCGATGCAACAATTGATGGTGTTTGGGAAATTTTCTAGTGAAAACAACTTTGAAACTTTAGTAAGAGACCAAACAAAGTCTTGACTCAAAGTTTGTAAATTGGTTCATTAATTTAAAACTCAAGCAGGCATGAGAAATTAAAAAAACGGAATTGGAACCTACAGAGAATCACAGTTGTTATTCACCTTCCTAAGCAGAAATGTGGGGATTCATATACTCTAAACAAATTTTAATACAGAGATTGAACATAGAAAAGTATCAATATCTCAAATTTCCCAACTCAGAAAAAAAAATGGTGAAGAAAAAGGACTTACCCGATTATTCCACCAATACAATCATAGAATTGCTCAATTTCTCCAAGGGTCTTCAACAGTGATCTCAGTGCCCCAGTCTTTTCCTTCTCCAAACGGTCACCACCATTCGCATCCCAGTTCTCAATCATGTCCGCCAAAGCATAAAGTGCACTCTTCAAAGAACTCCTCGCAGAGTCAAACTGATCGTCAGCTGAATTCAAACCGGAACTCAAAACATGTCCCTGACCAGCAGCAACCAGGCATTTCAGCAAGAACAATTCATATTCATCCAAATTCAATGTCTCCAAAACCCTAGAAAACCCCTCTCTGCGAGCGATAAAAAATCGCCTGACTCTAGAGTCGGAATCAATCACCCGGTTTTTCTCTTTCAATCCCTTGGAATTGATAAGCTTCTGTCGGAGAGCTCGTAGGCGACCGATTTCCTTGCCGAATTCAAAGTCCGGCGCTGCCGGCACATACTCAACCGGGGCAGTGGAGACGCGAGTGACAATTGGGCCGCAATACGGGGAAGCCGACTGCGAAAACAGGGGAGCGGACGCGGAGGAAGAGCCGAACGAAAGCTTCCCGGACTTGGGAGGGCAATTATGAGAATCAAATAAGAATGAGAAGGACTGAGACTTTCTGGAGCTGAATGTGAAGAGAAATTGGTGGTTCCGAGGAAGAATCGGAGTTGCGCGCGCCATAGAAAAATATGTGTGACTGTGTGCGCGCGTCAGAGACTGCAAATTGAGTATTTTCTACATCAAAATGGAGTGTGAAATTTGAAAGCAGAAATGGAAGAAGAAGAAGAAGAAAACGAAGGGGAATAAAGACGAGATTCGGGAAGCATATACCTATGTTGACGAGATACCACGATCATTCGTTCAAAAACAAAGAAACGGTCGAGCCTCTTGTCGGATTGAGAGCCTCATCTTCTCTACAAAATTCTCATTGGTTGCTTGAATCACTCTCTACTCTCTCTCTCTCTCTCTGCTACAACTGTTTGATGGATGGGCTTAGTTACTGGACCATCAAAGTGGCTCAATCGGCCCTCTAATGGATGAGCATAAACTCGGCCTTCAGAGAGAGAATTGGAGCCCATGTGAAAAGGAGGCACGGAAATAAAGTGAATATTTGGAGGTAGCTCATCTTTTAAAAAAAAATTGGAAAAATTAACAAGTGTTTAGGTTTGATTTGAAGTGTTTAAGTTTGAATCAAACGATCCCAATATTTACAAAGTCCTAATAATTTAGTCCTAATCTTAAAAAATGCAAAAATTGGTATGTCTAAGTTGCCCTAATACACCTCCCTATAAGATCAGAGAAGTTATGATAAATTCAACACTCTTCGAACGAGTGTCAACTCCAAGAATTAAAAAGAAACAATAAGAATATAGAGGAAATCAGCAGAAGAAGAAGATTTGAAAGGAAGAAGTTCAACCAAATTCTCATTATTCCTTCATGAACACAAGAGCTATATTATTTATAGTTTTTTGGTCGCCAAACTAACAATATAATAACCAAATAACAAACTAATAACAAACTAACAAGAAGGGAATAAAAAGTTCCATTCCGAGAGCTTGAGGTCTAGGCAGGGTCGTATTGGGCCCCTAAATGATTTGCAGGATTGAAATTTCTAAGTTTCACACAAAATCGTTTTATTAAAATTAAAATAATTATTGTTATATGCATTTTTTCACGATCTAATTATTTATTCAGATTTGTCTGTATAAAATCTTAAAAATAATATCACATTTACTATTTTTTTCATTAGTTTCAGCTTCACACATTCATGTTACATTCAATATGGTACTTCTAAAATTTTCAGTTTTCACATTCATATTATATTCAACATGGTACTTCTAGAATTTTTTAATTTTTACATTTTTGTTATAATTAACACGATCTTTATACATTATCAAATTATAATTGAGTGTTACATTCATCATCCAAACCACTTTATCATTTAGTCATATTACATTCAACATGTTCATATAATTTATGTTATTATTAACATTAATTAATATTATTTCTATTACTTTGAATTTTATATTCAACACTCACGGGTCGCACAAATTAGAGTGATATTATATATAATATTAACATTACAGTTAATGTTATATATAACATTTGTTGATGTATAAAAATGGTACACACCTCGAGTATGGTCTAATCGGATGACAAGTGGATCATCTTGCTGAGGTGGAGTCGACGGTTGAATATTCCTCACGCGAGTTGTACTGGGTCTTGGGATGATTGACTTGTTGTGTCCAGAGTCCTACTTCTCGGGGAGTAGTACCTGCAGAAGGCTCAGACCGGGATTTATCTTGATGATGGAGCCCCTCCAGCGTGAGAATCAGAGCTAAGAGAAAAAACGTACATAAATACGTTAAGTAAGCAAGTGAACTCAATGCATGCGCGTAATAAAGCGTACTTCAGGCTTGCATAACTCCTGGTATATATAGGAGTTGGGTATGATTAGTCGGGGCCTAAACACGGTTAATTAGTCAAAACCTTGTGTTTAGTCGATAATCTGGGACGTTTAGGAAATAATCATTAGGCTTAGGCTTTACGAGCTAGAATGGGGAGCCAGTCTAGGTGAGCAGCCGAGCCCCTGAAGCTGGTCGCCTGGGGCACAACGCAAAGCTTAGGGCGGCACGTCTCTACTGAGCACCTTGCTCCGTCCTAGGTGCAAATAAGATTCCAAAGAGAAGTCGTGGTTAACGTATGGTCCAGCGTAACGCTCAGAATCTGGAATGCATCCAAGTCATTACGAGGACGAACACGTAGCTGAGTCTCAAGTGTTGACTCAGTGGTATCCAAAAATGCCCTAATCAGTTACCCTTTAGCCTTGTGCGACGTGGAAAGTGAAACGATCAGAGATATCAATTTTTGGCTCGAACGGACGTCCTGAAGACTTTGAAGTGCGAGAAATACTCTTATCGACATTTTTTGAAAAGTTAACTTTTTCTGGGGAGAGAATTCGAGATAAGCCCCCATATGGTCGGGGTCCGAGGTCAGGTAGCACGGTAGGGTGACCTCGAATTTCTTTGATTTTCTGGGCGACATTTTTTTAACAATTAGTTTTTTCTGGGAAGCGGATTTGAAATAGACTCCCATACGGTCGGGGTCCAGGGTCAAGTAGCACGACAGAGAGACCCCGAATTTCTTCAATTTTCTGGGAGGCACTTTTCCCACAATTGACTATTTCTGAGGAGCTAATTTGAAATAGGCCCCCATACGGCAGGGGTCAGGTAACACGACAGGGTGACCCCGAATTTTCTCGATTTTCAGGGTGACACCCATTCACGATGAACAAGCCTTTAGCACGGACAAACTTTTACCATGGAGAAAATAAAGGCGTACACCAAAGGGGTGCGCGCCGCGGACGGGTAGGGGGCGAGATGGTGCGCCCCCCAAAGGTGTCGGGTGCACGCGGCAGTTGGTCGGCCATCCAGGGACGGGCCGACTGCCGTTGGGCTAACCCACGCTGGCCCTTATGAGGCTAGCCCCCCCTTTTTTAGGAGGGCGAACTTTTCAACCTTTGATTTATTTTTTTTAATATTATTATTTTTTCCTTTGCTTCCTTAAGGCTTTGAGTATTTTAACTTTGCTTTTTAACACCTTTGCCCCCTGAGACTCTGAACATTTATTTTGACACGATATTTTTCGCAGTTACCCTCTTGATAGGTGAGGTATGAGGGGAGAATGTATTGAGCACGTCAGGGCGCTGCTTGCCTGGAACTCTGGTCAATACGTTTGGGGAAGGCCCCCATCTGCGCCGTGTTGACCAGAGACAGCACGGCAAGGCGGTGGGTGCAAGATAAGACGACGCCGGCTAGAAAAGATGAGGCGAAACTTCTAGATTGCACACCTAGATGACCCTTTTCAGGAGGGCACTTCTGAACGACATTTTTGGAGAAGGTCTCCATCTAGACCCTATTGGCAATGAGTAGCATGGTAGGGCGGTGCCCATCAAACCTGGTGATACCGGTTGCGGGGCACTAAGAGTGAACCCCTGGACAGTGCCTTTGGGGAGAACCGCCATGACTGTTATCCACTGCTTGTATTCTGATTTTCCCGTTGACCCTGTGGAGATAGAGTTCTCAAAGCCAAATAATAGTGTTAAGCTCAAAGGCATCGGATAGAGAGAGATGCTGGGAAGAACAGTGCTAACGAGAAAGTCCATGAGAAAGGTGAGATTGATGTTGTCTCTCCTCGCACAGACGTACCTCAAGACGAGGGCGTGGAGAACTTAGCTTTGGACCGTCGCTTCTTCAGCACTTAGGATTTTGTAGACTCATTTTCACTAATTTCTATTTTTTTTTTTGCCAAGTCACTTTTTGCTTGGTCATGTTTTCAGAGTCGTAAATTTTGAAATTGTTTTGAAAAAACTTCTTATCTCTGCCTAGGACCATGGACCACTGGCCCCCCTGTCCGGGACACGAGTTGATTGTGTGGAAATCGTGTAGTGGACTTGGACGAGAGTTTTCCTGGGTGCCTGGTCATCTTGGTCTGCAAAGGCACAACGCGGCAATTGGTCCCCCGTAGCTGGCCATCTGGGAGTTCTCCTTAGTCAGGCTCATTCAAGAACTCTTTCAGGTTATATCCATTCAGTCCATGTAGGAGCACTTTCCCTTTTATAATGCCGAACTTATAGTCGACTAGTAGGGAGAGATACTTAGTTGCAAGCCCTCAGACCTGATCAATGCTCCGCCCTTGGTGGATGACCTTGGTCTTTCCTCATGTACAGACTATTGAACTCTGGAGAGGGTCTGTTTGTCATCTTCGATGCTGAGCACCGGGATGAGGCTTGTGGAGAGTCATCCGTGACGCCAAGAGTCAAGATGCTTATCTAGAGAATCATCTGTGATTCAGGGGGTTGGAATGCCGTTGAGGAGAATAACTCGCAATGCCGAGAGCCAGGATATTGATCTGGAGAATCATCCACGACTCAGGGGGTTGGAATGCCGATAAGGAGAATCACTCACAACGCTAGGAACCGGGATGTTGATCTGGAAAATCATCCGCAACTCTAGAGGTCGGAATACCATTTACCAGAGAGAACACAAGGCACATTGCATAAAACACATTCTTCATTTTGATAAGCAAAACTGCAACACTTTGTACAAACTGGAAGTTATTCACAAAAGTGAATCTTCCCTATAGAAATTGTGCTTCATCTTATCAGCATTCCATGGGTACCTAAGCGGCACACCCTCTTCTGTTTCAAGAGCGTATGTGCTCGGACGTGTGACCCTAATGACTTTGTACATCCTCAGAGCTGAATCCGCTGTGGATGATAGCCTCTTCGGATGAGAGCTTCAAGCTCTTGCCGGAGGTAGAAGTAGTTCTCTGTAGAGTGACACTGGTCTTGGTGGAACTCACAATACTTGGTCATCGACCTCCCGATTGTCTTTCCTCTCAGGGGCGACAGAGGAGAGAATATGTCCTACCTTAAGTTTTCTATGAAGATAGCGGCCACCGAGGCCGTGAGCGAAGTGAACGCTGGTTGGTAACGCCCTATATGAGAAAATAGCCTCATGTCTCTGGGCAAGGGTTTGAACCTCCCTTCAATTTTGTAATCTTCTTAAGCCTTGGGCTTAATTCAAACCTCCATACCTCGGTCCTTTCTACTTGTTCACCCATTTTCTCTCTCTTCTGGCTATAACGCGTAGATCAGTATTATGGAACCTAGCCCCACGATCCAAAGCTTGATCGAGAGTAGGAGCAAGGTTGGAGTAGAGATCATAGGACAACCTCTGATGCCGAAGCTCGTCAACAAAGGCATTCAGTGCTACACTCTCAGGAAAGTCGTCGCATGCATTTGCTTCTTCGTTAAAGAGCTCAACGTAGTCTCCTAAAGATTCAGTGGGCTCTTACTGAAGAGTGAGGATATGGACCATAGTCTTCAGCCTTCGCTAAGAGCGGCTGAAACAAGCCATGAACAACTACTCGAGTTCCCTGAAGGTGGAAATGGATGTTGGCCTTAAACCCTGGAACCGCGTCCTTGTTGCACCTGTGAGGGTGATGAATGGGAAAGGCTATGCACCGCAAAACTATAGAGTCCACTTGCATATCCATATGAGACTTGAACATGGACAGGTGATCAACAGGATCTAATGTCCTATCATACGGACTCATCTGGGGGTGAGTGAAGTGCCTCAGCGCTACTTCTTCCAGAACTTTATCTACAAAGAGATACCTCACCTCTGTAATAATGTATTGTCTTGCCCGACCTCCTTGCATCTCTTGAATGTGAGCTTCTATATCATCCAGGAGGCATTCCATGGCCTCTTTTGCTTAGGGCTCCCCTGTACATGATTGGCCGCAGCTCGGACCGTAGTGTGACTGGAGGAAGGTGAGTAGAAGCCAATTTCACGTTCACAATGGCCTCTAAGATTAGACCTGGTTAGCCGATGAGGAGCTTGACCATTAGGGGACACTGATAGGTCCCTTGGCACAAATTCGAGTGGCGGAGGAGATAGAGTTATTGGCATTGCCAGATGAGCTATCTCTTTCCCCGCAAACTCAGGGTTGTAAGGCGGAGGGCAGCCTTTAGGTACATACCCATTCGAAGTGGCCATGAGACTATTGCGATCTTGATATGGCTCCTTGGGTGTTGCGGTCTGGAGAGTTGGTCCGCCTTGAAAATGGGGTAGTGGCAAGCGCGCGAGAAGAAGTTGTACACACAACTTGAACTCACTTATTTGGAGTTCAAGAAGATCAACCCAAGATTCCTCCACGGCTCCGGAGGTTTGTCCCGCAGCCCTAGGTAGCAAAGTGCTAGGGGAGGCAATTATCCTCGTTGGTGGGAGCTAGGGGGTATGCCCTTGGAGTTCTTGACATATCTTCTCTTTCTTCTATTCTAGGTCTGTCTATTCGACTAGACTTTTTGATCATCCAGGCTCAGCTCGGCAGAGAGCAATAATTAGGGAAAGGCTTTTTACACGATTCCCATAAACGGCGCCAAACTGTTGGTGTATAAAAATGATATACACCTCGAGTATGATCCAGTCGGATGACAGGTGGGTCCTCTTGCTGAGGTGGAGTCGGCGGTTGAAATTCCTCACGTGCGCTATATTGGGTCTTGGGAGGACTGACCTACTGTGTCCAAAATCTTGCTCTTCGGGGAGTGGTACCTATAGAAGGTTTAGACCGGGATTTGTCCCAGCGAAATCCCTCGGGCGTAAGAATTAGAGCTTAGAGAGAAAATATACATAAATGCATTAAGTAAACAAGTGAACTCAATGTATGCGCATAATAAAGCGTACCGCGGGCTTGCATAGCCCTTGATATATATAGGAGTTGGGTATGATTAGTCGGGCCTAAATACGATTAATTAGTCAAAACCCTGTGTTTAGCCGATAATCTAGGGCTCTTAGAAGATAATCATTGGGCTTGGGCTTTCGGGCCCATTTGGTAAAGCCCGCGGGCCTTTATTATGCCTGTAGTAGTAAGTTGATGGAGGAGAATGGAGATCCGTAGAGTCTTGGAGGAGAAACGAGTTAGAACGGGGAGCCGGTCAGGGTGAGCGGCTAAGCCCCTAAAGCCGGCTGCCTGAGGCACAGCGTAGAGCTCAAGGCGGCACGTCCCTACAAGGCACCTTACTCCGTCCTGGGTGCAAATAAGATTCTAGGGAGAAGCCGTGGTCAGCGTATGCTCCAATGTGGCACTCGAATTCCAGAATGCGTCCAATTCATTACAAAGACAGACATGTGATTGGATCTCAAGTGCTGACTCAGAGGTGCCCGAAATACCCTTATCAAAATTAAAATGCATCTAATTCATAACTCCAAAAAAAAAATATTAATATCTCATTTTGAAGATCATGATTTATAGATCATTGTGGTGTAAAAAATCATTGAACAACCATCACAATTAGGGGAAATTATAGATTTCGTTTTCAGTTTCATTAGTAGTTTATTACCATATTTTGTTTTGCTTTTTTTAGGGGTGACAACACGTATGAAATGTGCACATTCATTAATAGGGTCATATCGTTAAATATGGAATGTAATCGATCATTTAATATAGGCAAATTTATCTGCAAATTATCAAAAGGACTGATCGGTGCAAACTAAACCTCTTGGGTTCATCTGGTAGTTTTTACCACAAAACAAGATTGCTCGATAACTAACTACCCCTAATTTTTATTATTAAAGTTATGCATGAATACAAATAACCCTAAATAATTTTTTTCATTCTCTCTCTTCACGTCGTATCAATTTCTTCATCCCCTTCTTCATTTTCTCTCTCCCTATTGCAATTCTCTCCACCGCCATATGTGCCTCCACCACTAGTCGCATGCGCCGCCACCACTAGATTTGTCTCCAGTGATAACAAAGCCAACCACCACTAGCAAATCTGACTTGACCGTCTCTGACGCCGATACATCCCCTAGAATCTATTGTCGCCTTCGCCCGTACCATCTTTGATTTTTCACCGTTGTCGTTTCGATTCGCCGCCTATTTGTAAACGTCCTCTCTAACTTTTTGTAGCCACCTGAACGCGCCCCAATTTTTCCAGAGAAAACCAAAAACAAATATATAGATAGATATATGTTTATATACTTGGCGCTGGTAAAATGAGAAGGGTTTTTAAAAACGTCGATTTTCTCATTAAAATATACTTAAGCCTGTTTTAGAAAAATGAGTCGCCACCTAGCATTGGGTTTAAATGATGTGCTAGGTCACCATATTTTTCTTTTTTTGAAAATAATTTTAAAAAAATGGCTTAAGTAAAATTTGACTCCAAAAATAACATAGTCTAACCAGAGATTCGTTTAAAGAGTTCGGGGGTCAGTTACGCTCGGGGAAGGTGTCAAGCACCCCAAGACGCCCGTCCAAAGACGGTACCTTATCCGATTAAGTCCAATTAGAATTTAAATCCGAATGTTTTTTATTTTATTTTTAAATCCTCCTTATATACACATATACACATACACACACATTGAGGGAAGTGATATCCCTTCTAAGCCTAGACCGTTCTGATTGAAGGTTGGGAATTTTCCACCTCGTATTGTTAGCACATTATATTTAATACAAATTAAATAAAACACACGCACACACGCATCGAGGAGAGTAATTCCCTTCTAAATTTAGCCATTCAAATTGAAGGTTGGGAATTTTCCACCTCGTATTGTTAGCACATTATATTTAATACAAATTAAATAAAACACCCGCACACACGCATCGAGGAGAGTAATTCCCTTCTAAATTTATGCCGTTCAAATTGAAGGTTGGGAATTTTCCACCTCGTATTGTTAGCACATTATATTTAATACAAATTAAATAAAACACCCGCACACACACATCGAGGAGAGTAATTCCCTTTTAAATTTAGCCATTCAAATTGAAGGTTGGGAATTTTCCACCTCGTATTGTTAGCACATTATATTTAATACAAATTAAATAAAACACCCGCACACACGCATCGAGGAGAATAATTCCCTTCTAAATTTTAGCCATTCAAATTGAAGGTTGAGAATTTTCCACCTCGTATTGTTAGCACATTATATGTAATACAAATTAAATAAAACACCCGCATCGCATCGAGGGGAGTAATTCCCTTCTAAATTTTAGCCATTCAATATTGAAGGTTGGGAATTTTCCACCTCGTATTATTTACTTAAAAAAAAATAAAATAAAATAAATGAATAAAAAAAGAAAATAAAAAGTAATAAATAAATAAATAAATAAATAATAAAGGAAGAAGAAAAAAAAAATCTAATTTACAAAAAAAAAATTAGTATAATAACAACTTTAAAAAATAAGAGTAAGATTTACAGCAGATGAAAATTTACCACCTTCTGAGAGATTTTTCTTCTTCAAAATTACAATAAAATGAAAATAATATTATTTTCTTCAAAAATTTTCTCCAGATTTCTCTCATCCTTTACAAAAATTTCTCTCAAAAAATTTCTTCCCCTCCAAATTTTCCTTCTTCTTGTGATCCTTCCTCTATTTATAGGAAGGATCACTCAAGACTCTTACGACAAACGCGTGAAGAGGAAGGGAAAAAGGGGGTGGGTGCACCGAAATTTGGTGCACCCACCCCCTTTTGGGTGCACCAAAAATGGTGCACCCAAAAAGGGGGGAGGGGCTGGCCCTCCCCCCTGCTGGCCGCATGTGCGGCCAGTGCAACTGGTCGCTGTAGCGACCAGCCTGGTCGCACGTGCGATCAGCCCTTGGTCGCACGTGCGACCTTAATGCACCCCCCCACCCCCGTTCGGTCCAGGCCTCTCTCGTTCTCGTCTGTTTCTGGTCCATTTTGTTCCGAATTAACGCGTTTTTATTCCACTTCGAAAAATCTACAAAACCAAAAAAATAAAGTAATTAATTACTAATATTTAATTTACTTAAGAGATTAATAAAACTTAATTTAGCAGTATTAAACCGCACAAATACGGTACAATCAAAATAAAATAAATAGAAAAATAAAATAAAAAAATAACTATAAAATAAAGTATATTTTTTTGCGGAGCGGTCAAAATGCCGTGTCTACACCACCGTATGCTTTTTTTGTTGTCTCCATCCGTGAATGCCATAGATCTAACCAAGTCCAGCCTAAAACAAGTCCCTGCCACCACCACCACCACATATGTTTCCTTTGTCGAAAATCACATCGATTGCATCACCTCCATAGATCGTCATCGCCAGCACGACCACATCTGCTTCCTTCGCCAAAAATCACGTCGACTTCATCATCTTCATCGATCACAGCCGCCACCACGTTTGCTTCTATCATTCCACCACAACCACCGAATAACTAATTTATTGATTTTACATTTTTTATAAAATGATTTTTTAGGCTAACACCCATTTTTGCCAAACATATTAAAATGGACCCCAATTAACAAAGTCCATACTAATTAAAACCCATTGATTTATTTAATTTTAAAAAAAAAAACACCATGAAATAACTTTCACAAAATTTACTATGCAGCAATTTTCACCAAATA
Organism: Eucommia ulmoides; assembly: GCA_016647705.1. NCBI lineage: Eukaryota > Viridiplantae > Streptophyta > Magnoliopsida > Garryales > Eucommiaceae > Eucommia > Eucommia ulmoides. The sequence continues at coordinate 9,075,578 of CM028336.1, read as the reverse complement.
CATATTCTCTCACTACATCAACAACAACATGATAAATAGGAAGATATAAATGTTATTCTCCTACAATAATGTTAATAGTAACATAATGAATGAATGATGCAAATGTTGCTATACAACAATAATGTCAACAATAATATAATGAATGGGAAATGTAAATGTTACTGTACAACAAATAATATCATATGTCAATTGAATTTTTCTCTAAATTTAAATGACTACATGTGTATAAGAATGAATTAGTAATGGGCCTTGAGGTCTATTATAAAATACCCTTTATAAAATTTTGTTCCTTATTTTTTTTTGGGATATTGGAAGGACACTCGATTAATTTAAGATTCTAATGGGAAAAAAAATAGTGATATCGTTTTGAACATCTTATTTAGACAAATCTAAATTTATAATTCAATCATAAAATATGCAAAATAATTGTTATTTCAAATTTAGTAACTCGATTTTGATTTAATTTTAATTTAGTTATTCCACCTATTTTTTAGGAAGTTATACATTGAGTAAGTGGTAATTTATAAATTTAGAAACTTGATAGCTATTACAAGGACAGATTTGACCAGAAAAAAATTAGTTTATTTGGTAGTTTTGACTTTCTAATCAGAGTCCCGAGTAATCACCCCATAAATAAATACTAACCAAACACCGCCTTATATACATTCACCCTAATGTTGATAACAAATTCTACAAAAATTGGGTAATTCTGTACGTATACCATTTTTGCTAAATGTATATCCCTATTAAAAAAAAAAAAAAATCTAATAATTTCAAAGTTATGCTTCTATCCTTAAAATAACTTTACCTTTTATTTTTTTTACTTTTACCAATTTGTTTTCTGAAATATTCACAAAACACCCTACCCCCATTGTCCACCGGGACCACCACGACCTACTCTTCGCCGGTACTCCCACTAGGGATGGTCATGGGCTTGAGGGTCCGCCCGGCCCGCCAAGTCCGCCCACTATTTTTTAGGGCTTGGGTATGTGTTTTGAGCCCGTGGGCCGGGCATGAACTATAAAAGTTAGGCCCGAGTAAAATTAGGGCCGGATTTGGGCAAGGCCAATATTTTATAGGGCCGGCCCGACCCAGTCCGAGGATTTAAATTAATATATATATATAAATGTGGCCTTTTTTGGTTGTAAAAATGCATGGTAATGAATATGTTTGTGTAGATGAATCTTGTAGTAATGTATCAACTGCAGTTTTTTTTTTTTTTTGGTTTGAATGTGATTGTGTTTGATTTGGGTTGATTTGGTTTGAAAAAAAAAAATAAAAATTATAGGGCCGGGCCGGCCCGAGGGTTGGGCTAGGGCCCTAATTATTTTGATAGAGCTGGGTTTGGGAATAAAAATAAGGCCCGAACTTAGGGCTGGGCCGGGCCGGGCTAGGGCCGGGCACTTTTTTGTAATATCCTACCTAAAGCCCAGCCCGAATCCAGCCCGGCCCGGCCCATGACCAACCCTAACTCCCACCCCACACCCAATAAAAAAAAAATCCAATCAAATACCAATATAAAACTTAAGGATAAAAAGAATAATTTAATTTAACCATTTTAAATTAAAAGTAAGAGTGTAAAATTTTTCGACGGGAATTTTCTCCCTTAAAATATTTATAATCTAATCTAATTCATCCATTGCTCTCCGATCAATCTCAACCCTCAACAAAAAGATGCTTTAAAAAAATTCCTAATTTATTATATAGATGAAAAGTCATTTCGTTGAAAATTTATTATTTAATGTTTTAACAAAATTATTTAATGTTTTAACAAAATCTAAATCAATAGACGAAGATGGTTATTATTTGTGGGTTGGGAGGACTGGTGGGGGGTGGGTTGGGGGTACCAACAAGGGGTGGGGGGAGTGTTTCCGACTGGGGTTGCGCTGACAAAAAAATCAGGTGTACGATTCCCGTCAAAGAAGAAGATTCAGGGAAGAAAAAAGAGAGGGAAGAGAAATGTATAAAATAACAAAAAATAAAAATTAAGAGATATACATGTAAAAAAATCAAAGAGTAAAATAATAAATTAATTAAATAATTTTTATTTTTTTTTAAAAAGGTATAACCATCAAAAAGAATTTGCATTTAGAAGCTCCCACAAAAATTTAGGTTGCGTCTGGTAAGGGATTTGATAAATCCAAGGGATTTGTGAAATGAAAGGATTTCAAAATCCTGAATTTTGAAATCCCTTCATTTTACAAATCCGTTGTTTGGATAATTATTCGAAGTGAAGTATTTAAATTTTTTTTTTTGTTCTATTTTTTAACACAAAAAAAAAAAAAAAAAAAAAAAAAAAAAAAAAAAAAAAAAAGAAGAAGAAGAACACAAACAGATCGAACAATCATGAACCAAGAACATCATCCAAAACCAAGAACCAAGAACAACATCCGAAATTGAACCAAGAACCAACCAACAAGAGGCGAAATCCAACAACAAATCCATGAACCCTAATTCGAAACTGAACCGAGAACAAAATCGATTTCGAAATCGAAAACGAAACCGAGATTTCAAAATTAATTTCGAACTCTAATTCGATTTCGAAATCGAAATCAATTTCGTCTTTGAAATCGATTTCGAAATCGAAAACGAAATCGACGAAATCGATTTCGAACTCTAATTCAAAGACGACGAACCCTAGACGACGAACCCTAGACGAACGAAATCGACGGACGACGAACCCTAGACGAACGAAATCGACGAACGACGAACCCTAGACGAATGACGACAAATGACGAACCCAATACGACGGCGAGGCGGCTTCTGAACAAAGACGAACGAAGAAGACGGCGAGGCTGCGATGATTTTCAAAGGAAGAAGCATGAAGATGAAGGATTGCGATTTTCACAGGGCAAATCTTGCGACAAAGATGAAGAAGAGGAAGGAAGGATTTGTGAAATGATACCTGTTTCAAAAGGATTTGCAAATCCTTCATTTGAGGCTTCAAGGGATTTCATAAATTCACTCCTTCAACATCCAAACAAAGCATTTGCTAAAAAGGGATTTTAAAATCCCTCCCCCAAATGAAATCCCTCCTACAATTCCCTTACCCAAACACAACCTTAAAGAATTAAATAAAGAATGACAATCTTGCCCCTACGTCAGTTATGTACAGTTCCCCTGACTAGTGACTACGTTAGCTAGCAAACTGCCAACCACCCGAATGCAAGAAGCAGCAGCAAAGGGACGGCATTAATCTGCTTCAGTAGTTGTTAGAATCTCAAGCTCCGCCCACCACAGAGGAGAAAGCCTCGGCACCGCCCCATCAGCTCCGACACCCGTTATCTCCCTCAATCTCGTACAAACCTTTCCCATCGATGGCCGGAGTTCTGGATCCGCCGCCACACACATTCCAATCACCTCCGTGATCCCTTCAATCTCTTCTTCTTCAAACGACTCAAGTCTCCGATCAACCACATCGTCCAATGCGCATTCATGATTCGAATAAGGGGGGATTTTACCCGTTACGATCTCGTACAGTATGAGGCCGAAGCTGTAGACGTTGTTTATGGGATTAGAGTTGGTGTCGGAATCGGACAAGAAATGGAAATCTGAGACCTTGGCAGCGTTGTCTTCGGTAAGAAGAACGGAGGATGAGTTGAGGTTGGTGTGGGAGATGGGCGGTGAGAGGTGGTGGATGTGGTTGAGGTAATAAGCGATTCCCATGACAATTCTCATGCGCATTCCCCAGTCTAAATGTTCCGCTTCTTTCACTGCAAAGGTGGACACAAATGGAGTTAGGTTTTAGTGTTTATGCTCTCAGAATTCTGTTTTTGTTCCTAGAGATCTTGGAACAGTTTTAGGAAATCTGGGAACAATTCTGTTCTATTCCAAGAAATTTATTCCATGAATCCGTGACATGAACAGAAACAGATCTTTTTTCGTTTCCATACTTTTGGTTTTTTTTCTGTTCCTAGATTTCTAGGAACAGGAACAGAAAACAGAGTAAAAAAACTATCCGTTTATTTCTAGTATTTCTGCTCCCAAATTTCTGTTTCTGTTACCAGTTCATTCTGCTCCCAAATTTTAGAGAACAAATTTCTGTTTCTGCTAAATATTTTTTTTAGTAGCAGAAACAGAAATCTGGGAACAGAAACAACAAAATGTCTCTGGGTTAGATCTCAGGATCTTATCTTATGCCCCTAAAATGGAAGTATTGGGTAAGGTAGAGTTTGGTTAGGTGGCTTGTGCAAGTGTTTCTGTTTTAAAATTTCTGTTAGAACAGAAATATAAATATGACAACACAAAAATATGTTTTTGTTCTGCTCCCAGAAATTTGTTCCAAAAATGGGGAACATAACCGGTACTCTCGGACCAATTCTTTTTCTTCAAACACCAAAAACAGAATGGGAAACAAAAATACTAAACAAAGGCCACCTTATTCCTGTTTTTGCTCCCATATTTCTGTTTCTTTTTCAAGTTTTCTGGGAACAGAAACATAAAAAGGGAAACTGGAACACATACCATAAATGTAAATTTGATCCCATATAAAAAGATTAAGACAATAAATAAAGATACTCACTGTGTAAATGCTCGAAAAGTGTTCCATTTGGAGCATATTCAAACACCATCATTCTGGTTAAAGGTTTATCTTCCTTACAGTATCCAATTAGGTTCACAAAATTCTTGTGATTCACCTTTGATAATTTGTCAATCTGAAAAAACCCATTACCAAACAAAACGCAAATGAGTTGAATTTAAACAGAAATATGGGAACAAAAAAATTAATTGTTCTTGTTCTTCCAACATTTTAGGAGATATAACATATACATAATTGAAGGGGTTCTTAGTATATACTCCTTAACTTTTGGGTTTTCATTTTATTTTTATCCCATTTGTCAAACAACTTATTTTTTAATCTTACTAATTTATTTCAATTTATTTTTTTGGCTAACATTAACCATGACACCCGCTGCTGCCACAGTTGTCACCGTCTATTACCGGCCTCCGGCCATCGGTCACTGGACCTCCACCGGCGGACGGCGGTTTTTGCATTCTAGCCATCTGTCACCGAATTTTGGCCATTAGTCGCCGGAATCCAACCATAGTCGCGGGACCTCTGGCCACTAGTGGTCATCTGGTCACCGGACCTTCGGCTTCCAATCGCCGATCATTGAGCCGCTGCCACTGGTCACTGCATTGTCACCGATTACCACCACTAACCACCGCATCAAATACAAAATTCTTATCTAGTTAACATTAACTCTATAAATCCAGTGTAGTTAATGTTAACCGAAGGAATAAAAAACTAGTAAAATAACCTTAAAATAAAGAAAAATCAGAGGGTAAAAAAAATATAATTAGCTTCTTTCAACGACAATCTACTAGTTTCCCCATAATTAAATTAACATTTTTGATCCTTCTTGTGTTTCTTCTTTATTTTTCAATTCTCTCAATCTTTCACTTAATATCAACTACTTATTAGATCCACCTTCGGTTAATATAATTTTTAAATGCATGTAGTTAATATAAATGACAATTGACAACTCTAAAGCATAATTTGAGAGAACAGAAATATAAATCTGGGAACATAAACACTAATAATTACCTTCTTCCTGAATCGGGTTTCAAGATTATTTGACCAATCCTTAGCAGATGTAGCGACTGATATCACCGCGATCTCAACCCCATTTGACAATGTGCCTTTGTACACTGTCCCCATGGACGAACAACCGATTACGTTGCTGAAATCCTCACAAGCCTTCTCAAGGTCTACTCTCTTGAGCTTCGGAACACCTGACATTCCAAAAATAAAAAAATCACTAAAAATAAACTTCTCTTTCTGATTCACAATATACGGCTCCGATTTGAAGAAAAAAAAACATATAGATTAGATATTAAAAAAAAAAAATCTTATGGAGTAACTAATTTCCTAGTCCTCACTAACTTATTTTCAACTTATTTTTTTAGTGATTACTTGTTTTAGTTAACATTAACTATTATATCAAAATATATAGATTCACATCTAAATATAAATTTCACATCTAATCCACGTCGATTTGTTATATTACTAATATTTTTGTTAATATTAACTATGATATAAAATATAAGTTTCACTCACTTTAACTCAATATATTCAATTTAATTGATGTTAAAAACTTATCCAAATGACAAACAAATACAGATAAAATATTGAAGATAAAAAAATTGTAAATGACTTGTTTCAAGGACAATCTACTAAATCCTCCCCCAACCCCTCCCAAAAACAAACACTTTTAAATTTTTCTGGAAAATTGTTCTCAAAATCTACACGAAAAGACCCTTAAAAAACCACAATAGACTATTGTAAACGAGGAATTTGATTTACTGCTAAAGATCAATTCTTTCTTCGTAGAAATCAGCAGAGTATAATAAGGGGAAAATTAGAATTTGGTAAAAGAAGAAGAATTACCAGTTACAAAAGCTTTTCGGAGCTGCCCGCTTATTCCGGTGGCCCAAGGCCTGACAGCAGCAACCTTAGAGCTTCGAGAAACGAATAGACCGATGCACAGAAAAAGAACAAAGAATGGACCGCCTATTGCTGCCGATATTTTCAGAATTTTATGATGCTTTGGCTGGGAAGGTAATGCAGAAGAATGGGAAAATAAAGTGGATACTTTAGGAGTAGAAGATGGAGATTCTGAAGATGGTGATGGTGGTGCTGAGTCAACGGTGGGCAATGGCGATGGCAACGGCGATGGCGACGGTGACAGCGACGGAGAATCAACTGCAGGGGATGAAGGTGGTGAGAATTGTGGTGACAAGTGATTTTTATGGCTTCTTGGTCGAATGACAGGTGATGTTGCTTCTTTCAAACTCCTTGGACCGATATCTCTAGTTTGGGAAATGTCCCTGGAGAAGATTAAGGTAAAAAAAGGATTGGCATTATGACTTTTTCGGTTTAAATGAAGATTAAAGCCTTGTTTGGTCGCTCAGAGTTAGAGGCCTTGAGAATTGATAAAATAAGTTGAAAATTGCTTGCAAACTTGTACCTTGGGGGCATTTGAAGATCAGAAGATAAGCTGCCGAACAGTTCATTGTTGTCTAGTAGACTGCACAAAAAAAAAAAAAAAAAAAAAAAAGGAGATAAAAATAGAAAAATAAAATAGTGTGAAAGAAAAACAAAACTGTTGGTTAATTTCAACTTACACAGCGAAAAGAGACAGACCGTTCCTTAGTTCAGACGGGAGCAATCCACTGAAATTATTATATCCCAAGTCCAACACCTCTAGCCCATTCAATTCTCCGATCTCTTCAGGAACATTCCCAGAAAAAGAGTTGTTTCGTAGAATTCTGCCAATAAGAAAATCAAAGATTTTTTTTTTGACCCAAACGATTGTTTTGCGAGTTTATATTAATCCAAGGTAGTATTTGATTGCACGGATTTGGAAAAATCAATAATTTTTAAAAGCATTTATTTTGAATGTTCCGGTTCCATGGTTTAGTTCCGTACTTCCAAATGCTACTTAAAATTGTTCTAGGCAAATGCAAAATAAAGTCAACAGAACAAATCATTTTTGCAACAATGGAAAAAATAAAATAGAAAACTTACATAGACTTAATGTGAACAAGTCTTCCAACATCCGGGGCTAGTGTCCCAACAAGACGGAGATCTTTCAGGTTCCTGCACGGTTGAACATTAGGCATCAGCCATTTAGGCCCAGCAACTAAATTATTTCAGTTAAATTCTCAGATTGTCGGGACAAATTTATGAGATCAAAGAAGAAAAATAAAAACACTACACAAACGCCACCTACGCTACCTATGTTTTAAATTTTGCCCAAAATACTAAGTAAATATTAGATAGTCCTTCAAATAAGCCAATTATAAATGGTAAATTGCCTTTTAAGCTTTTGTGCTTTGATTTTGTTTTATTTTATTCCCTCTACTTTAAAAACCCAAATTTTACTCTCTTCTACTTATAATAAATTGAAAAACTATTATGTATTCCATCAAATGATTGGAAAAATTAAATATCCCCTCTAGATTTTATATGAAATGGACAAACTTACCCTTATTTTAATTTTTATTTTATTTTGCCTTTAAAACACACACAAAAAAAAGGACGAAAAAAAACCAAAAATTGAGAGAGAGAGTTTTTCTCTCTTATTAACATGAAATATTGAATTTAAATAAAAATAAAAGGTAATTAAGTCAATTATATATATATTTTTTAATAAAATGTGAGTTTTTCACTTTATTCTAGAGTTGAAAAGGGTGATTGTGTAAGGGAGTGAAAGACAATTAAGGGGGTAGAAGACAATAAACGTTTTTTTTCTTTGATTAAAATTTTTTAATCCTTCACTCAGTATCAATGTACATCTATGAATTGATATTAACTAGATATTATAATTATATATTGGTAAGGACTAATGTTGTAGTTAGAAAAACAAATTAAAAAAAATTGCTCTATAAACAAGATAAAAAAATAATAACTGAGGACCATAAATCATAATTGGTGAATATAAATCTTGTCTCTTGTGAGTTTGTTGTGTTTTTTTTTTTTTTTTTTTTTTTTTTTTTTTAAATTGCATTTCTAAGAGTTATTGCTCGCACCATAAGAATTCTAAGTTATACCGGAAAAAAGCAGGGAATAAACTTAAATCAGCGTTAGTCCAAGACTTGTAATCTAACGGTTATCTAGTGTGTCTTTTTAGTGGGAGATCTAGTGTTCAATATTACCTCCTAAAACCATTTGTACCAAAAAAAAAAAAGGAAAGGAAAAAAAAAAAAAACTAAAGCAGCATTTGGTATTATGGAATTGAAGCCATGAATTAGATACGAACACGTACGATTTTTTTGGATTTTCACGTCTAACATAATTAATTTTGATTTTGAAACTCTAATTCCACTAACCAAACGCTACCTAACAGGTAAATTGCAGAAGATCATGCTTACAAGGAGACGACATTTCCATTGGAGCACTCAACACCGAACCAAGAACACGGATCAATAGCTCCGATATCATCATTCCAATTCGACAACGCACCGAAAGGATCACTCACCACTCTCTCTCTAAATCTGCACAAAGCTAGACCTGAAAAACGAACAATAGATCATTTGAAGCTAATTTGAAATCGAGGATTTGAGATCGCAAAAATAGTAGTCTGTACCTTCGTCGTTGAGAGCTGAGCACGAATTCAAGTTTTGAACGATCAAATAGATTGTTGCTATCAGAATCGACAAATCGCGACGGTCGAACTTCATCATTTTCGAATCCAAGCAGATCGGTAGAAACAACTGGCAGAAATCAATGTCACTGTAAGCTAACGTGCAACAGAAACGCGTATAGATTACGAGAAATTTGATTTTTCCCCTTTCTTTGTTTCAAAAACAAGCAAAAATGAGGGAAAGTATTTGTCTATGCTCACTGAAAACGTGTGCTGGTAAGTGTGGAGGCGAGAGAGAGAGAGAGAGAGAGAGAGAGAGAGAGAGATGGAGGCTTATGAAAGGGAAGTTGTTCTTCTAATTACCGGTGGACTGGATTTCGCGCCAGCCGTTATACGTTTGGTATGTTTGTGTTTGACCCGGTATTAGTCCGATCGGGAAAAAAATGGGTATTTGTTGGTGTCGAAAATTGGTCCAATCAACAGTATGGTCTGGACACCTTCAGATCGGGGAGAAGAGATATGGTGGTTGATCTTCCTCACGTACTGCAGTCGGGCCGGATAGATTTGATTCGACCTGCGTTCGAGCCCGGGTCTTCTTTTCCTAGCGCGCTCTTATCCGTTGTCCAGGCCGAGCTCCAATCTGTCACTTGCACACAAGATGGACCGGGTTTTTCCCAGCGTGAGAGTAAGAGCGTGAGGTAGAAATATAGATCAGAGAATCACTGTTACCTCGATCTGTCTAAGCGACCTATGGTGAAGTTTCTCTCTCTAAAATTGCTTTCTGATCCTCCAGAAGTGTTGGGGAAGCCTTCTATTTATAGGCGGAAGTGTGATTAGCGTAAATAAGATTAAGGCCTTAAGCTTGGATTACAGATAAGCAATCAGGCGCATGGGTGGCACGACAGATTAGAGTTATGGGTTTGGGCCTTGGGCCTTGGGCCTTTCACTGTAGATGGCAGGGACAGGGGTTCGACCTACCGCGGAGGAAGGTCTGACCGGCCAAGGGGCGCAGGTCAGTCTGGGCCTGTCGACCTTCCGTTGAGCGCCGATTCTTCACAGGACTTCTGGAGGAGATCCTTGTGTGCTCCTAGACGATTGACCTGGGAGGCCATCCGGGTTGTTTAGACACCGGGCGGGCTGAGGATGTCAATGTCGTGGAGCCGGTGATGTGACAGATCTGATCCAAGTGGTTAACACGTCGAGGGAGTCCAATTTTACCCACATTAGTATTAATTTTTTATCAATCATCAATTCTCTTAGAGAACATTTTGATAATTAAAATTTTGAATTTTAATCTTGAATGCACCTGATTAATGTGAAAAAATATATTTTTAAAATCTCCGGTAAAATAATTAGTTAAAATACATGTAAATTAGTCGGGACATAATTTTCTATAAAACCAAAGAATAAAAAAATAAAAAAGGTATGTTCGTGTTTGACGGGGGTAAACAGCTCAGTAGCAGTCATGTGGTTGATGATCAATCAGCAACTCATAGAGTGGATCCCACACGATGTAAATTTGTTGGTTTCTCCATGGAAGGTCGACAGGAACCTCACCCATGGTTTAGCGTGTGCCGTGTGCTGTTTTCTTTTTCTTTTTATAATTGATCAATAATCTCAAGTAATCCCGCGTAGAGTCTAATTTATTATTTATCTTCTTTTTTATAATTATATTTTATTTTGTGTTTTTTACTCATACTCTCTTACATCTCCAATTAAATATTTACACTTAAGATTGATATCGTTGGTCGCTGGCATCACTTTCCGTTTCCACTTTTCGCCGCTCACCATCAAATATTAGGTTTTCAGTCACCAAAGTTCGATCACTGATCGCCGATTTTTTTTTGGTTACATGTAACTATTTTTAGTATATTTTTTAGTTATATATAATTATTTTTTAATGTATTTTTCAATTACATTGTTTAAGTTTATTTTCACTTACATTTTAATATATTTTTTTGTACATTTATAATGTATTTTTTTAGTTACTTTCATGTAATTTTTTGGTCACTAGCAATCGAAAAATTAATAGAATGTAAATAAAAAAGATAATTAAAAATATATTAAAAAATATTACTAAAAAGCAGTTGAATATAACTAAAAAAATTCTAACGACCAGAGATTGGCAGTGGTCGAAATTCAAGGGTTGAACTTTAGACCTTTTACGAAGAAAGATAAGACATATCCACTAGATTACAAGCCCGAGGATGATAATTTTTATTAATTTGATGTAATTATTAATACTCAATAATAATTTTTTTCTAAAAAAAATGAGTATCTCATTCATTATGTGTATTGTCATCTAATTATTCAAATATAAACTACATTTGTTTCCCAATTTTATCACTTATTAGAATTTTAGTAGCAAGTTCCATTTAGTTTTTTTCAATTACACTTAATTGTAACTTTTTAGTAAAAATTCCAATGATTTTTCATAAAAAAATAGGGAAAATTACTGCCTAATACCGATTAAGTTTACCGGTTACTGATTAAATCCACTTGCTTCAGAATAAACCAATCAATCCTGCCGGTAATTTCAATTGAACCAATCGATCCCCGTTTCAAAATCGCGTCGGTAACTAGATTACTGATTTGCCCCGTGAGATCTCCGCTATGGATGTTTCCTAATTTAGCTCCAAATTACTTTGTGCAACAGTCTATTCATTCGGAAAACAGAACAACCTTCCATCATTAAGGTTTTTCGAACATTCAAATCAAATCGAGAGAAGAGAAGTTGGAGAAGTACAGATCGAGCATTTTCAAGAATATTTCGGCATTTAATCGAGAGAAGAGAAGTCGAAGAATCACCAATCAAGCATTTTCGAGAGCATCGTTTTCATAAATCTAGATTTTCAAATCGAATCAAGTATGTGAAAAATAAGATTTGATGCATTATATCTGGTTGTGTTCATCGACAAAAGATTAAGTATTCAGATTTCAAAATTGTGTACATACAATATGTAATACCTAGAAAATTGTAATTCTTCAAAAATTTATATTTTTGAAAATATTATTTTATATAAATTTAATATTTTTCGGATTGTTTTGTAAATTTATAATATAAATAATATTTGATAATTTTTGGGGTTAAATATTAATTTTAAATTAACTTTTAAAATTTTTGAAATTATTGTGTTATTTAAAATATAATTTTAATAATTTTGAAATATAATTAATATATATTTTTTTTTTATGTTCAGAGAGTGTTTTATGTAAATATAGATATTATATATAAAGTTTATATTATATTTGTGTGTCATCTTCATAAAATGAAGACATTACAACACACAAATGTGTTGTGTCATGTATTATATACATAACAACACGTGTATATATAATAATAATAGTAATAATAATAATAATAATTATTATTATTATTATTATATGTTCAGAAAAGTGATCATGATATATATATATATATATATATATATATATATATATATATATATATCAGAAGTTATGGGATTATATATATTTTGAATGTTTTTGAGTATTTCGTTCGGATTTTGGTTCGGATTTTAGATAGAATTTCTAACTCTTTTAATATTTGTATTTAATATTCCTCTCTTTATTACATGATTCATGTGTTGTTAAATTTTAATTGTTAGTTTTTATAAAATATTTAGGATTATTATGCGAAAATTATTTGAAAAATATATCTATGTGTTTATTTGTAGATTGATTAAATGCACGTAGTAAATGGGTTAAAATTCTATGGAGCTTTGATTCACAATCTTACAATTTTATTTTAAGGCCGATGAAAATGGTGTTGCGCATAAAATTTTATTTGAATTTCTATTTAATTTATAATAATTGTATTTACTATTTACAATTATAGAATTGATTCGATAAATCGATAATTAAAATGATCGCCGTAGTTTGTAAAATATCTCAGATTTTTATAAAATAAAATATTGATTATTCAGTTTTAATATTAATTCCCCAAAAGAATAAAACGCATGATATCCCTGAGAAATTGGGTTGTTACAAAGTAATATCAGAATAAACATAGGTTATGACCATCTCAGATTTAGGTTATGGTACCCATTACTCATAATAAGTTAAGTAATATTAAAAATAAGGATTTTTTAATTAGACATCCAATTATATACTTGATATTTGAATGGGCCCCAAACACTTTAGCCCATAACATTAAACACCCAAGCAATTAGTTTAATTTTGAGAAAAACCCATTTATACATCCACAGACACACGCGCGGCTTTGCTTTTGCAATTGCTAGTTAATTATTTTTGGAAAAGGGCATCAAACTAAATAAGGCAAATCCAAGCAATTAAACCTTTGAAGCTATGAAAATGGAAGATTTTGAAAATGCTGTTACCATATTCCATGCCATAAATCGCAAAGGAGGGGAGGGCGAAGGTGAGAACGGTGATAGGAAAAGCCCTAAATCGCGAAACCCATTCCCACACCGGCAGGCGGTAACGACGGCGACGAATCGGCGGCGAAGACAGCAACTTCAGTGACGGGAGCAACTTCGGCGACGACGGCAGCAACTTCGGCGACGGCAGCGATTTTGGTGGCGACGGCAACAAATCAAACGGCGGGCGTGGTTGAGCAGAAACACGAGTTACAGGTTTCGTTTTTTATTCACCTTCCATGTTTCAAGAGTTGTTTCGAATTTTCAAAAATTAGGAACATAAAACAAAGACCATTTCTCGATTTTTTATTCTGCAAACGGAATTAGATCAGAAAGTTTCATTTTAATTGTGCAATTCTAGAGAGAGAGTAGTGGGTCTTGCATTTATAGAGAGAGAAACAGCTAATGCAAGAGTTCACTGCAGAATTTGTTCTTCAAGAGTTCTTCAGAATTGATAGCAACCCTCGTAGTTATACATTGTTGAATATTACTGGAGGTCAATTCTTGATTTTGCACATAATTACTCTGTTGAATATTACTATACAGCTATATGTAGACTGAATATTTTCTATACAATTATAATTGATTGAATATCGATGTACAGTTATAATTGGGTTAAATATTACAATACCGCAATTATAACTGTACATTAATATACAATTAGAAGGGATTGAATATTGATGTACAGTTATAATTGCGGTAAATATAACTATACAGTTATAATTGGACTGAACATTACTATATAGTAATAATCGGTTCAATATTTGATGTACAGTTATAATTGGGCTGAATATTAATATACAGTTACAATTGGTTGATTTTTTTTATTGTAAAACACGAAATGTTGAGCAACCGTTTCATAGCTAAATATTATGTCTACAACCTTTCATGTTTGAGTGTACATCTAAAATTGTTTGAACAGGCGAGATGCATGATGGAGAAAGTATAGGAGATGCAACTAGAGCTAATAATGATTACTACAGCGAAAATACAGGGAATGACGAAGATGAAAATCTATTGATACCGTACCGCCCAAATAAGTCGACAACAATGTCTGCTGATTGAAGGTATTTAATTCGTGAGGTAGGGCAAGTTTTTAAGGGTGGATCTAATGATTTAAGGGATTGTTTGATAAAGTATTCCATTGAAATTGGATTCAAATTTGATTACCATAAGAACGAACTATCTCGTGTTGTAGCATATTGCGCATATAAGATTGAGCGAGGATGTAAATGGTTCGTACGTGCGAGCATCGATAGTAAGAATGGATTTTTTTACATCAAGAAAATAAACAATATTCATACTTGTGGTGCTGCAGTTAGAACCAGGCAAAATGGTAGAATTAATTCCAAAATTGTGTCGAATTGTATAAAAAACACGCTAAAGGTTCAACCACTAAAACGCTCTATTGACGTCGTCAAATAATTTAAAAATAACTATGGGTTGGACATAAGTTATCACCATGCATGGTGGGGGGTTGAAAAGGCTAGAGAAGATGTTTTTGGGGATTATCGTAGTGGATACGACGAGTTGAGATGGTACAAAGAAGTGTGCATGGAGACAAACCCGGGAACCTGTTTTGAAATTGAATATGATATGAGTACTGGTTGTTTTAACCGACTTTTTGTTTCATTCGGTGCTAGCATAGCAGGGTTTAAATATGTACGACCTCTATTATTTCTCGACGGAACGTTTTTGAAAGCAAAGTATAAAGGCACGTTGCTTGGCGCGACCGGCAAAGACGGGAGTAACGGTAAGGGGGGGTAAAAAATCTAGTTGTTTTTTGACGTGCTAATCAATTTGTCGTTGTTTCTATATGATGTAATATTCTTTTTATACAACGTAAAAACAATTATTACTGTTAATTTAGTAATAATATTGGGTGTACATTAAATATTTAATATTGACTAATTAGACTTTTTGTCATTTTGTGACAAGTATATATCCACTAGCTTTTGGAATCGTTGACTCAGAAACGGAAGTCCACTGGGAATGGTTTCTAAAACAACTAGTTAATGTTATACCACCGGAACGAGTAATGACATTCGTATCTGATCGACATGCTGGGTAAATAAAAGCTGTGAAAAAGGTATTCCCAGATGCATACCATTCATTTTGTTTGAACCACTTAATAATGAATTTGAAGGAAAAAATTGGAGCTCGTTTGCCAGTGGTAAAACAACGGTTGTTGTGGTTGTTACGTGAGTGTTACAAAGCAAAAACGGAGTTCGACTTTTACACACTATTGGCAGATCTAAAAACAGAGGGATCCAAGTATATTTCTGATTGGGTTGATGATTTGCCTAGAGAGAATTGGACAAATGCGTTCTTCAAAGGGCGAAGATACGGTGAATTAACATCCAACGCCGCAGAGTCATTCAATGGATGGATTGCTGAAGCTAGACACCTGCCAATTCATAAAGTTGTCGATCGAATTCGTTTTGACTTAATGGAACAACGGACAAAACGACGTAACATGGCTTCGGGAGTGAACAATATTCTGTGTGAGATAATCGAGAAACAAATGCTAAAACGATTGGAAGAATGCAGGACATGGGTGGTGCGCGAATCTGCGAATGGAGTTTTCGAGGTTCAATCGGACCCTTCTGTACTCATGGACCTAAACAAACAGACGTGTTCTTGTTTCGATTGGAGGGACAACGGGATACCGTGTGCGCACGCTTGCGCTGCTATTACAAAGACCGGTGGAGATTTGAACTCATATGTAGAGGATTACTTCCACATGTCCTTTTACCGCTTAACTTACGAGGATGGAATTTTTGTTGTGCCAACTACGGGGAAGAAAGAGACGAAACAAGAAGATATTGTAATACTATCACTAGTTACCAAACGACCTAGAGGACGACCGAAGAAAACGAGGATCCCATCAAAGGGAGAATTTAAGAAAGGAACATTGAAGTGCAGTCGTTGCGGTGGGAAAGGACACAATAGAAAAACATGCAAAGAACCCATATGAAATGACATCATTTATTAGACTTTTATTATTTTTTAGAGTAACAGTTTCTATTTATTTTTAAAAAATTCAACAATCGTGTGGATGTTTTCATAACTAGAATCGTTTTATCAATTGGTTTTCATTTTTTATGGTTGTGTATGCTAATTTTATGTTTTGTTTATATTTTTGTGCCAAATTACGTAATATTTTGATGAAGATGAAGTAAATGATTAAAAGACACGATTTTATTCGGCGGATACAATGATTTATTAAGCAAACAAAAAACAAGGAGTAATAGATGAATATTACTTCACAGTAATATATTATTGTAGTGGAATAATTAATACACAGTAATTTTTAATTCAACTCGAATTCCGGAAGATCCGGTAGCTAGATGTGTATCCACGGAGTACGATATTTATATGACTTCACATTAATTTTTATTGTGGCGAAATAATTAACACACAAAAATTTAGGTCCATGCGTATTTCTACAAAAATCAATACATTTCTCATTTGAATTATTACCAACCAACCTGATTTATCATCTGAATTATTACCAACTAACCTGAGCCCTTCCCCTGGTTGAAAACTATTGTCAACACACACAATTACTGCAACTATTAATTTACAATACTTTTTATTGCACCGGAATAAGTAGTTCACAGTAAGTTTTAATAGAACAAACAATTGTGTCCGATAACATTATTCGTCTTAGACATTTCATGCACGAACTTGATTACGAAACTAGAGATACACACACGCATTGAGATGAAACAAAAAATCTAAAAATGGAGACAAAAAAATCCACCTTACGGAGTCAATTTTGACAGAGGTGCCACTGGAAGATTCACAAACGAAAAAACCCTCTTTTTACGTCATTTTTTTGTCTACTAAAACACTAAAACACGAACTTGATTACGAAACAAGAGATACACACACGCATTGAGATTAGTCACGAACCACATCCATCATAAAAAAGTCAAACGTCAAACAAGTGTAGAAACAAGTAGGGGATTTAATCAAAATAATATAAAAAATAAATAAAAATTGTACACGAACCCAACACGCTCAACTGCTCTGCGCATAACATGAATCAAAAGCCCAACAACCATGTTTGTCATTTATTATGTCCTTGATAAGATCCGCCCTTTCCACCGTTGCTATTCTGGTTTTGCATTCACACTTGACGTTCCCTCGTTGCCCAATGACAAACTGCCTCATTATATAGGTAACAATTACTCCACAGTCAGGTCTGGCAAAAAAAAAACCCATACAAATTTCTATTATAAATATCGCATATTTTTTACAAACCTAATTCAAATCAAAATCCACACTTACCGATCAACCCTTTGCTGAGGCGTGTCATAAACAGGCTCCAAAGTTATCGATCGTTCTTGTGTAGAAGCGCTCGACGAAGTCGCATACCGAGTGAAATAGTTGTTAATATAATCCACCTATATTTTGCAAACAATGATATCACCAATTAAATTTAAACAAATAATAAACACTAAATTAATGTACGAGAGTGCATTTGGCATGTAAGATTATTATTGTAAACTCATAATCTATTAATTCGCAAAATATCTAAAAAATTACTATAAGTTTGGCGCTCTCGAAATGCGGATCATGTTAATTAAGACTATATAGCGAGTTGTAGTGATTCAAAATCCCATGCTCCATCTCGAAAGCAAGTAATGTCCAGTGCGACGGTGCAGATTTCCTCCCAGGAGTGTTTATTGGGAATATTATCGTCTCGTACTTCCCAGCAACACCTATATTGAATTGTTTATCCATTTGTTCCCGAATGATTGCCTCTCTATTCTCTTTAATGTAAGTCTATCATCAAAACCGACACAAAATTTAATATGCATTAAAAGACTAGAAATACAAATGCACCAAAATATACCATAATCAAACACCGTGGAAAAAAGGAAGTTACCCAAGAAAGACTAGGCATAACAAACACTCTGTGGGGAGCATCAACATTTGAACTGCCATTAAAAATTTCAATTTGGCGATGGTGTATTATCTCGGCAAACGTATCTATCACCTACAAAAGAACGAGGCAAAAAAAAAATCAAGTTTATGTGTTCATTAAAATACATGACATCCAGTATATTTTCTTACCCTACTAGATAATTGTTCTCCTTTTAGGAGATCGATAATGTCGCCAAAACGGACGCCAAGGAAGCTATCCAATCCAATCCATGCTAGGTCACTGAAGAGCAAAAACATTAAATCAATAAAGTGAATAGGGAATTTAAGAAAAAAGTACAAATTGATTCGAAGTAAATATAACGAATACATACGCATCATCATGTGTTTCATGTATGGATTTTATTTTATCCCAATCACTTTCGTCTAGTAATTTGGCCACCGCGCTTCTTTTTTTGTTTGGAAGTTTTTCGGGTTTCCTTCTAGTCATTCGATGTATCAACGGGATCTCATCCACATCAATCACTACCTGAACACACTCCTTTTTACTTACCTTTTTAACCCTCTCATACACGTAATCTGACTTTTGTGCGGGTTTTCTTTTTTGCCGTTTAATCTCCCTTACCATAGAAGTTTGCAGTTCGGCATGTTCAAGAGTTTTCATACTTGGAGATGAAGCTAAATCGGCAACGGATTTTTTTCGCGTATATGTTCCGCATCAATGATCGTCGTCCGTTCCGCCAAATCATCTAACTGTTTCATCAACGATGTTATCAACTCGTCACGACTTTTCAGCTCAGATCGAAGATGGACATTCTCCGCAACCAACTCACTATTTTGATTCAATGAACACTCCAATTGCTTCTTGATTTCAGTGAGCTCGTCCGGGGGTTGTTGCTCGGGGGGAGGTAAGCCAGCTGATGTTGCCGTTGGTTGGGCCCCGAATACATACAACTCTTCCATAGATGATGGCACCAGATCGTCAGAGATTATCTAAAAACGGTAGAACACACAACTTAAATTAACAATGTTATAAAACATTTGATTGCGTGAGTAAATTAACACGCAACTTAAATTAACGGTAGCCATATGGAGCTTGGACTAAAAATGTTAAAACCTTCTATTTACAAGCTACTTTGTTGTGCATTCCTCTAAGCGTTTGCTGTTAAAAAAGGAAATTGTAATGTGAAAAAGTTCTCAAGAGCCTGACTTATTTATTATACCAAGTCGTCCATTGCAGAGTTACTTTTTGCAACTGGATGGATGGGTGAATTGTTTAATTATAGGTTCCGTCTGTACTTGATATTGGTTGTGGTTTCGGTAGATTTGGGGCTCATTTGCTGTCACTGAAATTAATGGCTGTTATGTATAGCAGCAGATGAAACAACAGATAGCCAAGTTCCATCATTGTCATATGACATGGTTCTCTAGTTTTTCAATGTAGTAACATTTCTTACAATATTCATGATACAAATAATAACCAACCATTATTTGCTCTTGTTTTTCCAGCTTTTATCTTATTGTTCTGGGTTTTTTTTTTTAGATTTGGTAATGAAAGTTCAATTTTGAAAAGAGGGGGTTAACAAAACCGTTGTTATTCAGTCATATAAACACCCCCTAAAAACATGATCTGGCGCATGGTGGAATACCATTAATAGTCAATATGCAGTAACATTCTTATAAATGACACAACACACGTAACTTTTGCTATGCAGTAAAATTCTTATAAATTATACAACCAGCCAGTTAATGACATACATATAATATTTCAAAGATGCGATTGGCACTAACCTGATTTTCATTGAGATCATTCACCCCATGCAACACGTTCTTTAAAGAAGACAAATTCCAACGGGTGAATCGAGGAATGTCGATCCAACTGACATCACCGCCAACTGGCATAGCTTGGTGATTGTAGTCTGGATCTAACAAGGTTGAACGCTCGCAAAACATATACTAAGAGTAATAACATATAGAAATTAGAAAAAATTATTAAATCAACAAACAAGAATATATACAACATTTGTCATTGCACCTATAAACAACTTACCAATATAGCGATGATGCAGCCACGAATCGCATAAGGTTTGTCAATGTTATTAAGGATAGAATCATTTATCCCCTTCGCAATAGCATCAGCCCATGCGTATTCAGACATTGCATGCAAGTCCTCTACCATTTGAACAAACGACCATCTGATATTTGTACCAGTAGTTGCAAAAAAGCAAGTCACAAAAGCGTACAAACACATCAACCTTACGACATCCTCAACGTCATCGTGATCGTTCCGATCAATAATCGTGTCGATCGTCTGTAATATCACTCTCGTTGAGACTTGGTCCACTCCAACAAAACGTCGTCGAACAAACGGACTCATAATCTTCTTCGCATACGTATGTTCAACTACTTTGGTCCCATTTTTTATTCCAAAGAATAATGATATATCTCTCGCACTCAAAGAAATACTCTTGCCGCCAAACACAAAAGCTTTCCTACCTCTGCTCAATACGCAAGACAATAAAAAAATGTTCAGAAAATTATAGAAAACCAGTAAATATCATTGCAACATAATTTTTTCGATATGAAAAGTAACAACTTTTACCGATTATAATACTTCAACAGCGCAAAGATGTCTTGGTCACTTTTAGTGCATTGTTGGACCACGACATTGCCGTCAACGAATGCCTTAAAGAAAGGCCAAAGCGGAGTGGACGACATCACATCAATATGGCAAGGACGAAACTTCCTTCGGTTTTTTCCCATTAAATCACAAAAGCTATGCAAATTACATCGAAACTGTTTGCCCCTAGCTTGATTATGGGTTATTGGATCGCTGTCGGATGCACCCGCCATTACCTGAGAAACAATTCCGGTGTCGGACAAAAAATCGACATCCAAACATTAACAATGTAGAGGTCGAACGGTATAATTCAAAAACATATATTTAATTGTTGAATTTTGCTTCACAATTTCAATCTCTATTAACCAAACATCAATTTTTACACCACAATAACTCTTGATCAACACCACAAACCAACAGCAAAAAAGTCTCAAGTTGTGTATCTAAAACAAGTCTTCACTTCATGTTTTTTGCTACACATTAATAATCTATATAAATCGAACATATTTTTTTTTGATATACACTAATTAAATATCGAATATTACACCACAGCAACAATTCGATAGAAATCCCACATGAACAGTGAAACGTAACAAATTGTCAATCCAAAACAAGTCTTTTAATTCGTGATTTTTGCTACACAGTAAATTACCTCAAGATTGGTGGCTACACATTAACTATTCAAACATAAATTGATAACAAGAACAATGGCCATCTCTATTTGTGATGCAACCAAAAGCGAAATTCAAGAACACAACTGCATATACGTAATCTTGCTACACATCAACAATTTAACAACCCGAACAGTAAATATTTCAATAACTCACGCAACAACACCCAAAATTTCAACAACCAATATATGATTATTAATGTGCATTCACCATCTCAACACACCAAAATTCCGATTCTGATTTCTCCACATTCCTAACCCTAATTTTGAAGTACACCCAATATTATTACTAAATTAACAGTAATAATTGTTTTTACGCTGTATAAAAAGAATATTACATCATATAGAAACAACGACAAATTGATTAGCACGTCAAAAAACAACTAGATTTTTTACCCCCCCTTACCGTTACTCCCGTCTTTGCCGGTCGCGCCAAGCAACGTGCCTTTATACTTTGCTTTCAAAAACGTTCCGTCGAGAAATAATAGAGGTCGTACATATTTAAACCCTGCTATGCTAGCACCGAATGAAACAAAAAGTCGGTTAAAACAACCAGTACTCATATCATATTCAATTTCAAAACAGGTTCCCGGGTTTGTCTCCATGCACACTTCTTTGTACCATCTCAACTCGTCGTATCCACTACGATAATCCCCAAAAACATCTCTCTAGCCTTTTCAACCCCCCACCATGCATGGTGATAACTTATGTCCAACCCATAGTTATTTTTAAATTCTTTGACGACGTCAATAGGGCGTTTTAGTGGTTGAACCTTTAGCGTGTTTTTTATACAATTCGACACAATTTTGGAATTAATTCTACCATTTTGCCTGGTTCTAACTGCAGCACCACAAGTATGAATATTTTTTATTTTCTTGATGTAAAAAAAATCCATTCTTACTATCGATGCTCGCACGTACGAACCATTTACATCCTCACTCAATCTTATATGCGCAATATGCTACAACACGAGATGGTTCGTTCTTATGGTAATCAAATTTGAATCCAATTTCAATGGAATACTTTATCAAACAATCCCTAAAATCATTAGCCCCACCCTTAAAAACTTGCCCTACCTCACGAATTAAATACCTTCAATCAGTAGACATTGTTGTAGACACGACATTTTGACCACCTCGCAAAAAATTATACTTTATTTTATAGTTACCTTTATTTTATTTTTCTATTTATTTTGTTTTGATTGTACCGTATTTGTGCGGTTTAATATTGCTAAATTAAGTTTTATTAATCTCTTAAGTAAATTAAATATTAGTAATTGATTTATTTATTTTTATTTTTTTTTGTTTTGTACATTTTTCGAAGTGGAATAAAAACGCGTTAATTCGGAACAAAATGGACAAGAAACAGACGAGAACGAGAGAGGCCTGGACTGAACGGAGGTGGGGGGTACATAAAGGTCGCACGTGCGACCAAAAACTGGTCACACGTGCGACCAAATGCACTGGTAGCTGGTGTGACCAGTGCACTGGCCGCATATGCGGCTAGCTGGGCAGAGCAAAAGCTCTGCCCAGTGCACCTTTTGGGTGCACCCAAAAGGGGGTGGGTGCACCGAAATTCGGTGCACCCACCCCCTTTTTCTTACTTTTTCCTTGCGTTTTGTCGGAGGATTTCACATCGAAAATTTCCTATAAATAGAAGAAGGCTCAGAAAACACAGGGGGGAATTTTTTGGCCAGAGGAATTTTATTTTTTTTTTGAGACAAATTTTTTTTGGGAAAGGAGAGGTGAAATCTGGAGAGAAATTTTGAAGAAAATAATATTATTTTCATTTTATTGTAATTTTGAAGAAAAAAACTCTCCAAGAAGGTGGTAAATTTTCATCTGTTGTAAATCTTACTCTTATTTTTAAATAAGTTGTTATTATGCTAATCTTTTTTTTTTTTGTAAATTAGATTTTTTTTTTCTTTTATTATTTATTTATTTATTTCTTTTTATTTTTTATTTTTTTTATTTATTCATTTTTTTGAGTAAATAAAACGAGGTGGAAAATTCTCAACCTTCCATTGGAACGATTTAAGTTTAGAAGGGAATTACTCCCCTCGATGCGTGTGAGTGTGTGGGCGCGTGTGTTTTATTTAATTTGTATTAAATATAATGTGCTAACAATACAAGGTGGAAAACTTCTGACCTTCCATTGGAACGGTTTAAGTTTAGAATAAAATTACTCCCCTCGATGTGTGTGTGCGTGTGTTTTATTTAATTTGTATTGAATATAATGTGCTAACAAGATAAGGTGAAAAATTCACAACCTTCC
Source organism: Eucommia ulmoides (assembly GCA_016647705.1). Taxonomy (NCBI): domain Eukaryota; kingdom Viridiplantae; phylum Streptophyta; class Magnoliopsida; order Garryales; family Eucommiaceae; genus Eucommia; species Eucommia ulmoides. Next base: position 9,051,653 of record CM028336.1, on the reverse strand, counting down.
ATTTGAACGGTTTAAATTTAGAAGGGAATTACTCCCCTCGATGCGTGTGTGCGTGTGTTTTATTTAATTTGTATTAAATATAATGTGCTAACAAGATAAGGTGGAAAATTCCCAACCTTCCATTTGAACGGTTTAAATTTAGAAGGAAATTACTCCCCTCGATGCGCGTGTGCGTGTGTTTTATTTAATTTGTATTAAATATAATGTGCTAACAAGATAAGGTAAAAAATTCCCAACCTTCCATTTGAACGGTTTAAATTTAGAAGGGAATTACTCCTCTCGATGCGTCTGTGCGTGTGTTTTATTTAATTTGTATTAAATATAATGTGCTAACAAGATAAGGTGGAAAATTTCCAACCTTCCATTTGAACGGTTTAAATTTAGAAGGGAATTACTCCTCTCGATGCGTGTGTGCGTGTGTTTTATTTAATTTGTATTAAATATAATGTGCTAACAAGATAAGGTGAAAAATTCCCAACCTTCCATTTGAACGGTTTAAATTTAGAAAGGAATTACTCCCCTCGATGTGTGCGTGCGTGTGTGTACGTGTGTTTTCTTTAACTCGTGCAAGATAAGGTGGAAAATTCCCAACCTTCAATTTGAACGGTTTATTTTTAGAAGGGAATTACTCCCCTCGATGTGTGCGTGCGTATGTAAGCGTGTGTTTCTTTAACTCGTATTAAATATAATGTGCTGACAAGATAAAATGGAAAATTTCCAACCTTCCATTGGAACGGTTTAGGTTTAGAAGTGAATTACTCCCCTCGATGCGTGTGAGTGTGTGCGTGCGTGTGTTTCTTTAACTTGTGTTAAATATAATGTGCTAACAAGATGAGGTGGAAAATTCCCAGCCTTCCATCAGAACGGTCTAGGTTTAGAAGGGAGATTACTTCCCTCAATGTGTGTGTATATGTATGTGTGTATATGAGGAGGATTTCAAAATAAAATAAAAATATTCGGATTTAAATTTTAATTGGACTTAATCGGATAAAGGTACCGTCTTTGGACATGCGTCTTGGGGTGCTTGACACCTTCCCTGAGCGTAACTGACCCCCGAACTCTTTAAACGAATCTCTGATCAGACCATGTTATTTTCGGAGTCGAATTTTTACTTAAGCCATTTTTTTTTTAAATTATTTTCAAAAAAGAAAAATATGGTGACCTAGCACATCATTTAAACCCAATGCTAGGTGGCGACTCCTTTTTCTAAAAGAGGCTTAAGTATATTTTAATGAGAAAATCGACGTTTTTAAAAAACCCTTCTCATTTTACCCGCGCCAAGCTTTTGTCTATTTTTTTTATTTTCTCTGAAAAATCGGGGCGCGTTCAGCTGGCGACTCCGCTGGGGATTCACAGAGGGTCGAGCCCAATATGTCTGAATAAGTCCAACTAATCTAAAGTCCGAATGTTAAATTTTATTTTATTTTATTTTATTTTTTCCCTTAATTCAGTAAATAAGTTGTGATTTTTTTATTTTTTTTTTTATCATTTATTTTTTATTTTTATATATTTTCTTCTTCTTTTCCTTATTTTCTCTCAGGCTCTTATATCTTTGTAAATCCTCTGACAAAAGTAAAGTTGTCTTGTATCCATATTATCCCCTCAAGATTCTATGATACAAGACAAGAAAGGATTTTTTTGTACTTGATGGATTTATGACGTCTTGGGAAGTCCTAAAAAAAAAAAAAAAAAAAGCACACCAAACAAGTTCAAAGTTTTCAATATCGGTAGGGAACGAACAAAAAAAAAAAAAAAAAAAAAAAAAAAAAAAAAAAAAGATTTTTTTTATGTACCATCATTTGTTTTAATTGGTCGTTATCGAAATTGAAATCTTCGAACTAGAATGGGCTTTAAGACCACCTAAGAACCACGTAAACTAAAAAAAAATGATTTTTTTTTTTAAGGTGAAAAAGAAAGGGACAAGACAAAGAAAATTGATCCTAGAAAAGCAAATCCAGTTCCCCCCTTTCGAAGTCCGATCTTTACACGCAGTCGAACACAGACTCATTCCAGGATGACATCAGAAAGCAATCCCGAATCTCCCCGAACGACCCAGATGGCTCAGATGCAAGAAATTATTGACAGGTTGATGGAAAGGATCAACGAACTTAGCCGACCTCAGGAGGTGCCTATTCCTCCGTCCAACGGGACTCCTGTGACTGAATCCCCAAATGGAAACCCTGCAAGTATTGGGATAGAGAACTCAGGGCCGAATTCGAACCACGTCAACCCGAACTTTGCAGTACCGGTCTACTATGGACCTCAGATGGGCCCTCATCCTTTCGCCTATGGAGTTCCGACATATCCCATCCAGGGACATGTCTATCAGGCCTCGCTAGAGGGCTCGGCCCCCGCCGCACTGCAGATCCCCATTCACCCAGAGAGGGTCGTTGCTCCACCAAATAATTCAAATGATAGCCAACCGGCCCTGGCCATTGAAACTGAAAACAAAGAAGAGAATGGCCCTCCACCGGCTTGGCTTCTGAAAATGGAGAAATTGGAGAAAACTATAGAAGAATGGCAAAAGGAGAAACCGTCCAGGAAAGCGACATACAAGGAGTTGTCAGCACCACCCGGGATTGTGTACCCAGAAAATTTTGTAGTTCCAGAGTTCACAAAATATGATGGCACTGGCCCTCCAGAATGGCATGTCAGCGTTTACAAAGAGGAGTTAGGAATTCATGCTCGGAACGAAGACCTTTGCCTAAAGATGTTTCGGAGATCGTTGAAAGGACTGGCTCTCAACTGGTACATGACCCTGGAGTTATCACAGATTAAAACATTTGAAGATCTGGTAGAGGCCTTCTGTGAGCAATATGTGTATAATAGGGATGCCGCGCCAGACCGCAATACTCTCTACCAGATACTAAAAAATAAAGACGAAAGTTTCCGGAGGTATACTGCCCGTTGGAGGGAAGAGGCTACCAAAGTTGTCCCTAAGCTGAGCGAGGAGGCTCAGTTAGAGATATTCAAGTCAATTCAGTCACCACTGTTCTATCGAGATCTCTCGAGCATAGCAATGGTTTCTTTCGGCGATGTGATCAAACAGGTCGAGGTGACGGAAGAAGGAATAAGGAGCGGAAAAATTGAAGGGGCCCAATCCAATCTGACGAAAAGGTCAGCCCCGCCAAAGATGAAAGAAAATGAAGTAGCTGTTGTCGTTTCCCCTCGACAAACCCATTACCAGAACTACCCCCAAGCTTCCTGTCCCCAAAACTACCCGAACCAGAACAACCAATATCACAACTACCCTCCTCAAAATCGCCAAAACCAAAATTATCCTCAAAACCAACCCTATTCCCAAAGCTGCCCCCGCTATTACCAAAATATACCTCCCCCTTATCAAAACCATATTCCCCAATATTATCCTCAAGCCTACCCAACACCCCCTTACCATACCTATCAACCACACCCGAACACCCCACCTCAAATTCCTAACCGCACTCCAAGGTCAGGAACCCAATACCACCAAGGCCTTCTACCTCATGCTACTGGGGAAAATTTCCAGAACGACAACAAAGAGCTACAAGACCTTCCGGTCTCGATCACCGAGTTGTACCGGAATTGTTTGAAATAGGGGATGCTGACACCCCTTCTATTCTACGAAGTTAAACCTGGGAGTAAAGCAGCTTCTTCAAATACTTTCTGTGAATACTACTCGGGAACTAGAGGACATGCGACTGAGCAATGCTTTCAGCTGAAAGACAAAATTCGGGAGTTTATACGGACCGGAGCCATCACGTTTCCTAAAAAACCTGAGGCCGGTACGCCTAATTGTCAGCAAAATCCGTTGCCTGAACACGCCTCCTCAGGAAGTGGCGTCAATCTAATTTTCACAGAGGAGGTCGAGGAAGAAGTTGATGTGATCGATATCGGTGGTGTTTGTTTACACCTGGAGGTTCTCTACGGAGGGTTCGAATTACATCTAGAAAAGGTAGCCCAAAAACTGGAGAAATCTCTAGTTTTGTCTTTCCCAATCCAAAAGATAGTGGAAAATCTCAATAAGGTTCCATGGAATTATGAGATCGTCGCTAAAACAGGAGAAGAATTGCCAATCTCAGTAGGAGAAACCAGTGGAATCACTCGGTCTGGAAGGGTGTATATGCCACAGGATTTGATCAGGATTCCTGTGAGGGAACCAAGAGGGGCTCTGAAAAAGCCGGTGTCAGAACCGGAGGCTCACGACTTTCTAAAGGCAATGAAGAATTCAGAATACAAGATAGTGGAGCAACTCAGCAAAGCACCGGCGTAAATCTCGATGCTCTCACTACTCCTATCCTCAGAAGTACACAGACAGGCGCTGCTGAAAGTCCTAAATGAAGCCCACTTGCCTAGCACGATCTCTCCGGAGAAGTTTGTCACACTGGTCGAGCAGGTCCTAGGATCTAACACCATCACTTTCACAGATGACGAGATGGACGATGATGGAACAGGTCACAACAAGCCTTTGAATATCACGGTCGAAAGCCATGGAATGTTCATAGCTCGGGTGCTGATTGACAATGGATCGGCACTAAATATCTGTCCTTTGTCGACCCTGGAAGAAATGGGGATAGATCTATCACAGGTTCGATCGTCTAAGACGGTTATCCGAGCATTCGATGGGGCTAGGAGAGATAGCGTTGGAGAGATTGACCTGCCAATTGAAATTGGTCCAATACAGTTTAATGCGAAGTTCCAAGTGCTCGACATACCTGCTTCGTACAACCTGTTGTTGGGGAGGCCGTGGATCCATAACGCTGGGGCAATGCCTTCATCTCTACATCAGAAGATCAAGTTTATCATTGATGACACACTGTACGTGATCAGGGCTGATTCAGATATCATACCTTTCCATCAAGCGATAAGTCGACATGTCCCGTTAACAGATGATGGAAAGGAGAAGGAGAAGATTGAAGCCTCCTATCACGTGTTCGACGTCGCGAATGCTACCTTTGTGAAGGAAGAAGGACACGAGATGACACCATCACTGTATAATACTGTGGCCTTCGTTGCTAAAGAAATGAAGTCTCGGGGTTGCATTCCCCGGAAAGGTTTGGGCAAGAATCTAGACGGAATTACAGAACCGATAGAAGTCAAGGAGAAGAGAGGGAGATTCGGATTGGGATACGAGCCGACAAAAGCAGACAGGGCGAAGTTATTCCGGAAGAAGAGGGATGGATCCCCAGACAACCAGCCAATGAAAATTCCGCATATCCGGGTCACTTTCCCCTATCCAGCAAAAACCATCAACAAAGGGAAGGAGACCGCAGGATTCAAGTTGCACCCTAAGAGAGTAATGATCAAGGAAGCTGTGAATGTAATCATGAGAGACGAGGCAGGGCCAAGTCATGGGTCTAGTATTCGAACCAAGGGAAAAGAAAAGCTGCAGAATTGGGATTCTTGTTCTCTCCCAATTCGCCAGGCGTTTCGGTAAACTTAGGGAGATTTTCTGTTGGTCATCCCTCCATCCACCTTGTCTTCTAGATGGAAAGGGATTTTGCTTTGTAATGGTTTTTTTATATTTAATGAATGCAATTCTGTTTTATCCGACATATGGTTTAAATGTTTAAATTTTATGCTTTCAGGATACCTAAATTACTAGTGTATGATGCATGCGATATAACTGAGCTAGAGTGCGATAAGTATGATTTCAATGCAGAACCAGACCATAACCCGATGGGAGTGGAAACAGAAGATGACTCTTGCCAGCCAGACGATGGTGAGATCCGAAAAGCTTTAACGGAGTTCGAGAACAAGCCGATTCCCAGTAACGATGAGACCGAGTTGATAAACTTGGGGACCTCGGAAGAGTTGAAGGAAGTAAAGATTGGATCAGCCCTCATGACTCTGGAAAAGAAAGAATTGAAAACGCTCTTAATTTCCTACCAAGATATCTTTGCCTGGTCCTACGATGACATGGTAGGACTGGACAAGAGTATCGTGGCCCATAAGCTGCCGCTAAAGCCGGGGAGTATACCAGTCAAACAAAAGTTGAGGAAGCTGAGGCCCGCTGTCAGCCTCGAGGTCAAGGAAGAGATCGTGAAGCAATTCAATGCCCGAATTATTGAAGTCTGTAACTATAGTGAATGGCTCTCAAATGTCGTTCCCGTGCCAAAGTCCTCGGGAAAAATCAGAGTCTGCGTGGATTATCGTGATCTCAACCGGGCAAGTCCAAAAGATGATTTTCCACTACCAAACATTCACATCATCATCGACAATACTGCGGGGTGAAAGCTCTATTCTTTTGCCGATGGATTCTCTGGCTATAATCAGATTCTGATGGATGAGAAAGATCGAGAAAAGACAGCCTTCACTACACCATGGGGAATCTTTTGCTATAGGGCGATGCCTTTCGGTCTCAAAAACGCCGGGGCAACATACCAAAGAGCAATGACGACCCTCTTTCATGATATGATACACAAGGAGATGGAGGTATATGTAGATGACATGATCGTTAAATCTCAGGAGAACGAGGATCATCTCTGCCATTTGAAAAAGATGTTTGACAGACTTCGAAAGTACCAGCTCAAGCTCAATCCAGCAAAATGCGCGTTTGGGGTGGCTTCCGGAAAACTTCTTGGTTTCATGGTAAATCGCCATGAAATCGAGATTGATCCTGCAAAGACGAAGGCCATTCGTGAGATGCCACCACCGAGAAATGAGAAAGAGATCCGAGGTTTTCTGGGGCGATTAAATTTCATAGCCCGATTCATCTTCCAACTCACTGCCACTTGTGAGCCAATCTTCAAGCTACTTCGAAAAGAAAGTGACGGGCGATAGAATGCAGATTGCCAGAATGTCTTGGAGAAAATTAAAGTCTATCTAACGAACCCTCTCGTTCTAGTGCCGCCTCGGGAGAAGGTTCCGTTATTACTATATTTGTCAGTTCTCGACTCCTCTATGGGAGCTATTCTTGGGCAACTCGATAAATCTGGAAAGAAGGAGCAAGCCATCTACTACCTCAGCAAGCGCTCCACGAAGTATGAGGAAAATTATACCTTGCTGGAGAGGACCTGTTGTGCATTAGCTTGGTCTACTCAAAGACTGCGCCATTATATGCTCCCACTGACTACCTACTTGATAGCCAGGATGGATCCCTTAAAGTACATCTTCGAGAAGCCGATTCTGTCAGGAAAAGTTGCAAAATGGCAGATGCTGCTGACGGAGTTCGATATCATCTACAAGACCCAAAAGTCAGTGAAGGGTCAGGCGATAGCAGATCAGTTGGCTAGTTGTCCAGCTCAAACGGATAACCAGCCTCTTGAGACGCTATTCCCTAACGAGTCGATTCATGCGGTGGATGAAGAAAATGAGGAAACAGTTTGGAAAATGTATTTTGATGGAGTAGTGAACTCTCGAGAGGCTGGAATCAGAGCCGTTCTGGTTTCTCCAGGCAAACAGCATTATCCAGTGGCTTCCAAGTTGAAGTTCCAGAGCACAAATAATTGAGCTGAGTACGAAGCCTGTATTCTGGGACTCCAGCTGGCTGTCGATATGAAAATCAAAGAATTACTAGTGTTCGGAGATTCTGAGCTGATAATCAATCAGGTGACGGATAAGTATACCACGAGAGATCCAACCTTGATAGCCTATAACAATCACCTCCTGGAGTTGTGCGAGTAATTTATGATGATAGAATTTGAAAGCATACCGAGGCTCAAAAATAACTTCGCCGATGCCTTAGCTACCTTGGCATCTATGATCTCTATCACTCGAGAGGATGATGATATCATTCCGGTGGTAATCCGAGTTCAACGCAGACCGGCCCACTGCTGCCAGCTTGAATCTGAGCCAGCCAAAGACCCGTGGTACCATGACATAAAGAACTTTCTAAAAAATCAGGAGTATCCAGAAGAAGCATCAAGTGTTGATCGGAAAACTCTCCGGAGGTTAGCAGGCCAATTCTTCCTAAGCGGGGAGACATTGTACAAACGCTCCCCTGACATGGGCCTGTTGAGATGTGTTAGAGTTGAAGAAGCTATCCAGTTGATGAAAGAGGTCCATGGTGGCATATGTGGACCTCACATGAGCGGCTTCATGCTTGCCAAGAAGATCCTGAGGACCGGTCATTTTTGGCTAACGATGGAAAGCGACTGTGTGCAGTTTGTTCGAAGATGCCATAAGTGTCAGATTCATGGTGATCAAATCCATGTCCCACCTTCGCACCTTCATTGCTTGGCGGCCCCATGGCCCTTCTCAATGTAGAGTATGGACGTTATTAGGGAAGTTACCCCTAAGGCGCCGAGTGGTCATCGCTTTATCCTGGTGGCAATTGATTATTTTTCCAAGTGGGTAGAAGCTGTTTTCTTAACCCGAGTGACTCAAAAGATAGTAGCTCGATTCATCAAAGAAAATATTGTGTCAAGATACGGTTTGCCGCAAACATTGATAACCGACAATGCTAAAAACCTGAAGGGTTCAGAAATACAGAAAATATGTCAGCAGTTCAAGATCGAGCACAAAAACTCAGCGCCTTACCGTCCAAAAATGAATGGAGCAGTGGAAGCCGCCAACAAAAATATAAAGAAAATTCTCCGGAAGATGATTGATAATTATAAAGAGTGGGATGATATGCTGCCATATGCTTTGATGGCTTACCGGACCTCGGTTCGGACCTCGACAGGGGCAACCCCCTATTCTTTGGTCTATGGCACAGAAGCGGTGATACCGGCCAAGGTGGAAATTCCATCTCTACGAGTGCTCATAGAGGCCGAGCTTGATGAAACTGAATGGGTACAACAACGGTTGGACCAACTTTATTTAATCGATGAAAAGCGGCTAACAGCGATATGCCACGGACAGTGTTACAGACAGAGGATTACTAGAGCCCATGATAAACGGGTATACCCTAGAGTCTTCAAGGTCGGTGAGTTAGTATTGAAGAAAATCTTTCCTTTCCAAGATAAAGCTAAGGGTAAGTTCGCGCCAAATTGGGAAGGTCCTTTTGTTGTTCATAAGGCTTTGAGCGGTGGAGCGTTGATTCTCCAGGAAATGGATGGTGATGTATTTCCCGAGCCCCTAAACTCGGATTCTGTAAAGAAATACTTTGCCTAATAAATGTCCTTATTTTCTAAGTAAGTTTATTTCAATTTGTGATTATATGTTGCTTCAAAAAAAAAAAAAAAAAAAAAAAAAAAAAAGGGGTACGGCTCGAAAATGGTGAAAACTCGAAAGAGCGCTATGAGAAAAATGTAGAGACCGTGTCGCCAAAAAAAAAAAAAGGGGGAGAACAGTTAGATCACTCCTAGGGGCATTTTTGGAATTTCCACTACGGCTGACTTCCATTGACCGTAAGACTTTTTTGTGTTCGGAACTTGATGGATTTGAGCAAGAGTTGGAATCTGTGAAAAGGAATATCGAATATGGCTCAAATTTGCATTGAAATCATACTTGTCAAACAATCCGGCTTGAAATCTCGCAGTCAACATATCTGGTGATAAAGATACCTGTTTGGGGTAAGGTTTTACACGTTTTTCCCATGTTTGGTTAAATCAGTTTTGCAGGATTTGAAAAATACAAAGCAAGCAAGAGTATGTGATTCTCCTAAGCACTGAGGATGCCTAGTAGAAAAGAGAAAGTGAGAATCGGCGGGTGCAGAGAAATAAAGGCTGATAGGGATGTTGTCCAAAAACCAGACCCCGCCAACAACCCGGAGAAAACCTCCAGAAAGTACATCTCTAAGATTGACGGAAGGACGAGACGGAAAAATCTCCCAATACTATCCCGAGAAAGTCAAGCGCCATCAAACGAGGGATTGCGACGGAAAAGGGGGGGAACGGAATTGCGAGTCGTCAAGGGTGACAAGTTTTTCAAACTAAATTTTCGTGTTGCATGTGTTTTTTTGTCCAATTACAGGGATTTCAAAGGGCATGGAAGTATGGATTTCTCTATCACAAAGACTTCTTACCTTCCGGCTCAAATTAGAAACTTTTATTGCTGAAAGTTCAGAAGCTCTAAATGAGCGTCCAGGTATGCGTTTTGCCTTGAAAAAGGCGAAAAGTGAACTACGCTAAACTTGATCCTCGGCATAATACTAAGGTACGCAGGCAATCTATAAATGTTCGGTCATCTGAGAGTTCGACTGGGGCACATTTATGTCTTTGCTCTCTCATTCTGGCTCAGTCACAAGTTGGGGCATATTTTATACTCTTGAACTTTCTTTAGGCCCCTGGCCAAGAGGGTTGGGGCATGAATAATTTTTATCACTCTAAACGATCCTCTAAACAGACACCTGTTCGTCATGAGTATCGTCATTAGTCATTTTTTTATTACTCTAAACAATCCTCTAAACAGACACTTGTTCGTCATGAGTATCATCATGAGTCATTTTTTTATTACTCTAAACAATCCTCTAAACAGACACTTGTTCGTCATGAGTATCGTCATGAGTCATTTTTTCCTCTAAACAGACACGTGTTCGTCATGAGTATCGTCATGAGTCATTTTTTTTATTACTCTAAATAATCCTCTAAACAGACACTTGTTCGTCATGAGTCATTTTTTATTACTCTAAACGATCCTCTAAACGGACACATGTTCGTCATAAGTACTGTCATGAATTATTTTATTACTCTAAATGATCATCTTAACAGACGCTTGTTCGTCATGAGTATTATCACGAGTTAAAAAAATTTTATCACTCTAAACGATCCTCTAAACGGGCATTTGTTTATCATGAACATCGTCATAAGTCATTCTTTTATTTTTCTAAACGGACACTTGTTCGTCATGAGTCATTTTATTTTATTTGTTCTATTATTGGAAAATACACTAAAAAAAAGAAATAAAAATAAAATATGGGACGATCAAAATGACGTGATTTTTTTATCTTTGTCAAGCAAGTGAGACTTGCATGACAAAGAGGGGCAGCTGTAGACACGACATTTTGACCGCCTCGCAAAAAATTATACTTTATTTTATAGTTACCTTTATTTTATTTTTCTATTTATTTTGTTTTGATTGTACCGTATTTGTGCGGTTTAATACTGCTAAATTAAGTTTTATTAATCTTTTAAGTAAATTAAGTATTAGTAATTGATTTATTTATTTATTTTTATTTTTTTTGTTTTGTAGATTTTTCGAAGTGGAATAAAAACGCGTTAATTCGGAACAAAATGGACAAGAAATAGACGAGAACGAGAGAGGCCTGGACCGAACGGGGGTGGGGGGGTGCATAAAGGTCGCACGTGCGACCAAAAACTGGTCGCACCAGTTACCAGTGCACTGGCCGCATATGCGACCAGCTAGGCAGATCAAAAGCTCTGCCCAATGCACCTTTTGGGTGCACCGAAATGGGGTGGGTGCACCAAAATTCGGTGCACCCACCCCCTTTTTCCTACTTTTTCCTTGCGTTTTGTCGGAGGATTTCGTATCGAAAATTTCCTATAAATAGAAGAAGGCTCAGACAACACAGGGAGGAATTTTTTGGCCAGAGGAATTTTTATTTTTATTTTTGAGAGAAATTTTTTTTGGGAAGGGAGAAGTGAAATCTGGAGAGAAATTTTGAAGAAAATAATATTATTTTCATTTTATTGTAATTTTGAAGAAGAAAAATCTCCAAGAAGGTGGTAAATTTTCATCTATTGTAAATCTTACTCTTATTTTTAAATAAGTTGTTATTATACTAATCTCTTTTTTTTTTGTAAATTAGATTTTTTTTTCTTTTATTATTTATTTATTTATTTTTATTTTTATTTTATTTTTTTATTTATTCATTTTTTTTTGAGTAAATAAAACGAGGTGGAAAATTCCCAACCTTCCATTGGAACGGTTTAAGTTTAGAAGGGAATTACTCCCCTCGATGCGTGTGAGTGTGTGGACGCGTGTGTTTTATTTAATTTGTATTAAATATAATGTGCTAACAATACGAGGTGGAAAACTTCTGACCTTCCATTGGAACGGTTTAAGTTTAGAATAAAATTACTCCCTTGAGAAGTGTGTGTGTGTGTTTGTGTGTGCGGGTGTTTTATTTAATTTATATTAAATATAATGTGCTAACAAGATAAGGTGAAAAATTCCCAACCTTCCATTTGAACGGTTTAAATTTAGAAGGGAATTACTCCCCTCGATGTGTGTGTGCGTGTGTTTTATTTAATTTGTATTGAATATAATGTGCTAACAAGATAAGGTGAAAAATTCACAACCTTCCATTTGAACGGTTTAAATTTAGAAGGGAATTACTCCCCTCGATGCGTGTGTGCGTGTGTTTTATTTAATTTGTATTAAATATAATGTGCTAACAAGATAAGGTGGAAAATTTTCAACCTTCCATTTGAACGGTTTAAATTTAGAAGGAAATTACTCCCCTCGATGCGCGTGTGCGTGTGTTTTATTTAATTTGTATTAAATATAATGTGCTAACAAAATAAGGTGAAAAATTCCCAACCTTCCATTTGAACGGTTTAAATTTAGAAGGGAATTACTCCTCTCGATGCGTCTGTGCGTGTGTTTTATTTAATTTGTATTAAATATAATGTGCTAACAAGATAAGGTGGAAAATTTCCAACCTTCCATTTGAACGGTTTAAATTTAGAAGGGAATTACTCCTCTCGATGCGTGTGTGCGTTTGTTTTATTTAATTTGTATTAAATATAATGTGCTAACAAGATAAGGTGAAAAATTCCCAACCTTCCATTTGAACGGTTTAAATTTAGAAAGGAATTACTCCCCTCGATGTGTGCGTGCGTGTGTGTACGTGTGTTTTCTTTAACTCGTGCAAGATAAGGTGGAAAATTTCCAACCTTCAATTTGAACGGTTTAAATTTAGAAGGGAATTACTCCCCTCGATGCGTGTGAGTGTGTGCGTGCGTGTGTTTCTTTAACTTGTGTTAAATATAATGTGCTAACAAGATGAGGTGGAAAATTCCCAGCCTTCCATCAGAACGGTCTAGGTTTAGAAGGGAGATTACTTCCCTCAATGTGTGTGTATGTATATGTGTGTATATGAGGAGGATTTCAAAATAAAATAAAAATATTCGGATTTAAATTTTAATTGGACTTAATCGGATAAAGGTACCGTCTTTGGACGAGCGTCTTGGGGTACTTGACACCTTTCCCGAGCGTAACTGACCCCCGAACTCTTTAAACGAATCTCTGGTCAAACCATGTTATTTTAGGAGTCGAATTTTTACTTAAGCCATTTTTTTTAAATTGTTTTCAAAAAAGAAAAATATGGTGACCTAGCACATCATTTAAACCCAATGCTAGGTGGTGACTCCTTTTTCTAAAACAGGCTTAAGTATATTTTAATGAGAAAATCGACGTTTTTAAAAAACCCTTCTCATTTTACCAGCGCCAAGCTTTTGTCTATTTTTTTTATTTTCTCTAGAAAATCGGGGCGCGTTCAATTGTTGTCGACTTATTTGGGCGGTACGGTATCAATAGATTTTCATCTTCGTCACTCCCTGTATTTTCGCTGTAGTAATCATTATTAGTTCTAGTTGCATCTTCTATACTCTCTCCATCATGCATCTCGCCTGTTCAAACAATTTTAGATGTACACTCAAACATGAAAGGTTGTAGACATAATATTTAGCTATGAAACGGTTGCTCAACATTTCGTATTTTACAATAAAAAAATCAACCAATTGTAACTGTATATTAATATTCAGCCCAATTATAACTGTACATCAAATATTGAACCAATTATTACTATATAGTAATGTTCAGTCCAATTACAACTGTATAGTTATATTTACCGCAATTATAACTGTACATCAATATTCAATCCCTTCTAATTGTATATTAATGTACAGTTATAATTGCGGTATTGTAATATTTAACCCAATTATAACTGTACATCGATATTCAATCAATTATAACTGTATAGAAAATATTCAGTCCACATATAGCTGTATAGTAATATTCAACAGAGTAATTATGTGCAAAATCAAGAATTGACCTCCAGTAATATTCAACAATGTATAACTACGAGGGTTGCTATCAATTCCGAAGAACTCTTGAAGAACAAATTCTGCAGTGAACTCTCGCATTAGCTGTTTCTCTCTCTATAAATGCAAGACCCACTACTCTCTCTCTAGAATTGCACAATTAAAATGCAACTTTCTGATCTAATTCCGTTTGCAGAATAAAAAATCGAGAAATGGTCTTTGTTTTATGTTCCTAATTTTTGAAAATTCGAAACAACTCTTGAAACATGGAAGGTGAATAAAAAACGAAACCTGTAACTCGTGTTTCTGCTCAACCACGCCTGCCGTTCGATCTGTTGCCGCGCCACCAAAATCGCTGCCGTCTCCGAAGTTGCTGCCGTCGTCGCCGAAGTTGCTCCCGTCACTGAAGTTGCTGTCTTCGCCGCCGATTCGTCGCCGTCGTTACCGCCTGCCGGCGTGGGAATGGGTTTCGCGATTTAGGGCTTTTCCTATCACCGTCCTCACCTTCGCCCTCACCTCCTTTGCGATTTATGGCATGGAATATGGTAATAGCATTTTCAAAATCTTCCATTTTCATAGCTTCAAAGGTTTAATTGCTTGGATTTGCCTTATTTAGTTTGATGCCCTTTTCCAAAAATAATTAACTAGCAATTGCAAAAGCAAAGCCGCGCGTGTGTCTGTGGATGTATAAATGGATTTTTCTCAAAATTAAATTAATTGCTTGAGTGTTTAATGTTATGGGCTAAAGTATTTGGGGCCCATTCAAATATCAAGTATATAATTGAATGTCTAATTAAAAAATCCTTATTTATTTTTAAAACATGAAAGTATAATGTTATTTTGCTTAATTTTTTTTTTATAGATTTTTAGATAGCTCGTCGGATTCTGCTATATCTATCCATTTGACAACTTAGGCGTCAGGAAGTTGCTCTTGTTGCAATCTTTTGGGAAAAAGGTTCTATAGATAAATGGTGGTAGTAGATAAAAATACCCAAAATTTTCATGTGTTTGTGATAAATCAAAGGAAACTTATGATCCACGGATTGAAGGATGACCGGGGGACCCTTTAGTTCTTTTTCCTTTTTTTTCCTCTGGGCTTATTACTTGTTGGTGAAGTTTTATTTCGTGGCTTGAATTAGGAGTGTGCAGCGAGTTGGGTCAACCTGCCAAATCCATCCAAACTGCAACACCCGCATTGAAACGCAAACCACCTATAATAATTCGTGTATTATTGGACGGTCCACGATTCAAACAAGCCTAACCCGCATAATATTGGTTTGGTCTATAATTTTACCTCAACCCGCCCACTACCTACCCATATCCATAATCTTAATTTCCATCCTATGATTTTGTTTCCCTTCAAATAGATTTAGCCATCTTTAAAAAAAAAAGGACTATCAAATTAGTTAATCTTTGGCCTTCTGCAAGTTGAAGATTAAAAACTATATATTAACAGTTATAATACCTAATGTACGAGCCACAATATAATCAGACATAATGCATTTGTTTTAAGCCAAGATTAATTATTCTTCTATCCCTACATACTTGAAAG
The DNA here is from genome assembly GCA_016647705.1 of Eucommia ulmoides. NCBI lineage: Eukaryota > Viridiplantae > Streptophyta > Magnoliopsida > Garryales > Eucommiaceae > Eucommia > Eucommia ulmoides. Next base: position 9,036,230 of record CM028336.1, on the reverse strand, counting down.
TAATTAATGGTCACATTATAATTGATAATAAAATTAGTGTTTATTAAATTTGTAGGTTTAGACTTTATTATTTATGTTTATAATTGTTTTTTTTTCTTTTTTCTTTTTATGATTTACAAATTACATTGTAATTTTTTTCATGTTTTTGTATTACTGTAATTTTGTGTTAATTTTTTTTGCAAGTTTTTGTAATGCAACGATATTTATTTTTAGAAATATTTATTATATTTCAAAGTTCAACCCAAAAATATTTGGGCAATCCATGATTCTCAATAGCTCAACCCATGAATTGGTTGAACCCACATATTATTGAGCATCTCACGGTTTAAACTAGTCAACCTGCACCAACCCGCATATTATTGGGCGGTCCATAGTTCTAACTAGTACAACCCATATAGTATTAGTTTGGTGCATGGCTTTGTTGAGGATCAAGTTATTCCTTTTACAAGTCAAATAAGGTTCCCATTGACCTTACACTTGACTTACTTATGCAGATGATGATTTGAGTTCTTTTTCTGCTAGCTGCAGTTTCTCAAGAGTAGAAATGTAGATATTGATACTGGAATGGAAACACCATACATTTATGGCATAAATATGTTATTTAAAAAAAAAACACTTTAAATTTTTTAGGGATTCCTGTGTTATTTAAATTTTAAGAATTTTGAGATATAATTAATACTTATTTTATTTTAGAGGGTAGTTAGTGTAAATAGTTAATATAAGTATAAATTATTAATTTTGCTTATTATTTATTAACGGTTATATATTTAAGCTAATTTTTACTTTTGAACCTTTCACATCAAATTTCTCGTCAAATTTCTGAATAAGCAAGAATTGTCTCTGTGCATATTTGATAATATTATATAAATTAATTGTGTCATTAATATATAAATTATATATTAATACAAAAATAACATTATTTTTTTTGTTATTAATTAGATTATACAAAAAATAACATTAATTTTACTGAGCTGGGCCATAACCCACAGGTCCAGTTAATAGTATAAAATAATCATTTAATCGGCAGGTTTGGTTGCTTGTATAGCAAAAATAGATTCTGACATTTTTGTTTTGGTTTTCGACACTTTGCACCACTGAAGTTAAAAATGATAAATATTTCACTTTGCTCCTGTTATATATATATTTTTGAGTATTTTGTATTGAACTCGTTTTATTATTGAGCTTAGGTTATAGATTCTGTAGACTTAGGTTATAGATTCTGTAAACTCGGTGAGTGTTGTGAACCATAGGATAAATTTTTGAAAAGATCGGTTTAAAGGTGTTTATTGTTTTCTATATAAACTATCAAATTATATTTTTCGTATTAAATTGTGAAAAAAAAAAAATAGAGTGTTAATGAAAATGGACATTTTTATGATGTTAAATGAATCAAGTAAATTTTAAGAAGATGGAAAATATTTTTTATTATCTTACTATGTCATAGTTGTCTCTTCAGGAAAGCATGTCCTGCGAGATGTTGTTGGTTATTACAGGAGGGCATGTCCTGTAGAACATTGTGTTGTGACCTGACAGGAGGACAAGTCATGCAGGTAGTTGATATATATTGTTGTTGTTGACGATGATTATCGGTATGATAGGGTGGTTTTTACTACGTGTTGTTGACTATCAATATGGTGGAGTTAAATATGTTATTGATTATTAATATGGTGGAGTTGAGTATGGTTTTGACAATATAGTGTGGTGGAGTTGAATATGGAATTGATTATGAATATATTGTTAGACCTGTCTGGAGAGCAAATCCTGCAGATGATAAAAATATGTTGTTGATTTGACAGGAGAAGTTGAATATAGAATTGTTTATCAATATGTTGTATTGAAACTTGTCAGGAGAGTAAGTCCTGCAGGTAGTTAATATAATAATTCCCGATCGTGAAGTAAAACGATCCTATAATTAGTAAGGAAGTATGCTATTTTATTATATAAAAGCGAGTTGATTTGTTGATTTAAATTCAGTTGCTCTATGATATTTGTGGAATTTTGATATTTTCCAGTATGGTAATATTTGTTGAAGATGAGTTTGATAAAAAAATATTTGACCCATAAAATTGTTTTTATATTATGAAAATAATACACTAATAAAATATTTTGTCAAGAAATTCAGGTAAAGATTGATCCACTAGTAATGTTAGGTAATGTTGGAGTATGGTATGACCGTTGTGAGTATTGGAATACTTGACAATTGAAATAATTTTAGTATTATTTATATAATCTGAATATGTGTAGTTCAACATTATCTTGATTTTGACGCGAGATCGTTTGCATAATTTTCGTATTTAGTTGTAATATTTTTATATACATGCACGTTAGTATTGAACTCGTTTTAATACATATCCATGTGCTAGAATAATTTGGTATCATTAGTTGTAATATTTCGGTAGAAATTTAAGCTATAAAAATTATAAGATTAAACGATTTTTGCATTTATTAACAACAATTATTTATTTATATTGAAAGTCTATGGTGATATTTTTGCGAGCTTGTAAAAAACAAGTAAACTAGATTTATTATAACTATTTTTATTATAAATCAGAGTGCGCAGCGGAAATATTTTGAAACATAATATTTTAGAATGTAATTAATAAGACCATGTGATTTTTAATTATTTTACAGATGAAATTTCGAGGATGAAATTAATTTAAGGGGAAAAATTGTAATACCCAGAAAATTGTAATTCCCCGAAAATTTATATTTTTAGAAATATTATTTTATATAAGTTTAATATTTTTGGGATTGTTTTGTAAATTTATGATATAAATAATATTTGATAATATATGGGGTTAAATGTTAATTTTAAATTAACTTTTAAAAGTTTTGGAACTATTGTGTTATTTAAAATATAGTTTAGATAATTTTGAGATATAATTAATATATTCTTTATGTTAAGAGTGTATTTTATGTAAATATAGATATTATATATAAATTTTATATTATATTTGTATGTTGTCTTCATAAAATGAAGACAACACACAAATGTGTTGTGTTGTGCATTATATACACAACACATGTATATATAATAATAATAATAATTATTATTATTATTATATACACATATATATGTTAAGAAAAGTGATTAAGATATATATATATATATATATATATATATATATATATATATATTAAGCATATATATTAGCATAATTAGAAGTTATGAGATTATATATATTTTGAATGTTTTTGAGTATTTCGGTTGGAATTTCGATTCGAATTTCAGATATAATTTTTAACTCTTTTAATATTTGTATTTAATCTTCCTCTCTTTATTATGTGATTCATGCTAAAGGTGTTGCTAAATTTTAATTGTTAGTTTTCATGAAATATTTAGGATTATTATGTGAAAAATATGTCTATGTGTTTATTTGTGGATTGATTAAATGCACGTACTAAAGGGGTTAAAAATTCTATGGAGCTCTAGCTTATAACCTCATAATTTTAATGCAGGGCCGATGAAAATGGGTGTTGCGCATGAAATTTTATTTGAATTTCTATTTAATTTGTAATAATTGTATTTATTATTTTCGGTTGTAGAATTGACTCGATATATCGATAATTACAATTATCGCCGTAGTTATTTTACTCAGATTTTTATAAAATGAAATATTGATTATTCAATTTTAGTATTAATTTTACAAAGGGAAAAACCACATGACGGCCTTGGGAAACCGGGTCGTTACACAATATATGATTTTTCTTGAAGTTTTATCCTTTATTGCGATGAACAACGTATTACACAAAAACGTTCATGAAGTTTTATCCTTTATTGTTTTTAATATTCATTCGACATGCACGCATAGCATTGCGTATCGTGTGTTTGTGTGTATAATGTTACATTCTTAATGTCCATATATCATTATGTTTACTTTTGAGAATAAGATACTTATTGCTGTCATTTTTGAAAAATAAACAGCAAGTGTTACATTTCACATGCACATGACACGAATCCATCGATGTTGCATGCGCAAGTCAGCACGCACACATCACACTGTCATTTGCCATAGAACAAGATTGGCACACCTATGTTATATTCAACACTCAAACACACAACAACATCTATTTTGATGGCACAAGAACGTTCGCATTCAACATGAACACGATCACGAATAAAAATGATGGTATAAATGATCATGAAATCACGAATCTAACAAACCACAGTGTGTTGCACAACTAACAAGGTATATGGTTTTGATTGGATAGGATGACGTCATTAATACCATTATTGTGCAAATACAAGAACGTGATAATAGGGGTGAGGATGAAGAATGATTATGAGCTCAGTTAGTTGATTCAAAAAATTGAAAATAAATGGTTAGATTTATGCAGCGGAAAGTTTGAGTTGTCACATTCTCTACCCGGATACCCAAAATGTGTGCTCGACAACCAGAATGATTTCGAGGAAATATTTTTACTCGTCAGGATTATGATGATCGAACTTATTGAAGTGTGTCCAAAAATGAGTCAGTGATTCAAACGAATCTACGAAGGCTTCATCATATGGTATAGTACTAGCCTCTGATCGCGGTAGCGGCGACAGTGACGCTGAAATAGATTATATAGTAGTTACGGTAGTATGTTACAGATTAGCAATGAAAAAATGTTGTTTTCCCTTAATGGCCTGATGGCATACAGGAGGAAGGGCAAAAATTCAAGGGGATGAACAAACAAATGTTACATGGTGTTGTAAAAATTTACGGTAGACGTGGGGGTTCAATTTTCGGTATCTTAGGAACGACAAAATATGTGTCACGGCTGCATGTGCATTGCGAGATGAAAGAAATTGCCCGTGGTTTGTGCACAGGTGCGTTAAGAGTGAAAACGACATCTTTTGCATTCATTTTCAAATAAAGAACACACATGCGGTGTTGCATTTTGAACAAATAAGAACAAACGCTTGAGTTCGGACATTATATCGGCATGTTTGGCCAACGAAGTGTGTGCGAACCCAAAAACTCGACCCGTGGATGTTATTGACAACTTTAGAAAACAATATGGACAAGAAATATCATACCACGGTACCTTTCCGACTTGTCGATACAAGGGGAATCTCCTAGCAGTAACAACAAAGGACAAAAACCAAGGCATGTTTATAAACTGTGTTACATGTAACAATGTTACATTCAACTTTTGTTACATTCAACATGGAATAAATTACACCACATCTCATATTCTACTATATTTTATGCAGGGATGTTTCCAGTTATATTCGTCATTGTTGATGTAGAAAACGATGATAATTGGTTCTAGTTTTTATTAAAATTCAAGAAGATCGTCGAGTCGGATCTAGTGATAACATTCATTTCTGATTGGCACAACGAGATTTTGGAAGGGGTATGGAACGTGTTCCCATATTGCCATCACGCATACTGTTTGCAACATCTAAAAATGAACTTGAGGGTTGCGATGACTGGCACAAGCACGACATTTAAGGAGATGGTCCAAAAATTGAATAGGTTGGCATACGCACACATGCCAAAAATGTACAAAATGTTACACGATCAATTAATGTACAAATGGGGTATAAAAATGTAGAGATTCATCCAGGAATTGTCAACCATGAAGTAAAATAATGCATTTTTCAAAGTCAAACGATATGGTGAGATGTCATCCAATTTGGCGGAGTGTTTCAATTCTTGGATAAGCAAATATCGCCACTTACCCGCAATTTCGTTAGTCGACAAAATAAGGATAAAGTGGATGGACTTAATGGCAGAAAAGAAGGATGAAGTGAACAAGCTACAAAGTGAGATCACACCATATTAGGAGAACAGGATGTGCTAATTGAGGAACGAAGGAAAACGTGGAACATCAGCTCATCAGGTAACGGGGTATTCAAGGTTCATTTTGTCCCTTCTATCTTAGTTGATACCGAGGGACGGTCATGATCATGCCGACAGTGGCAGATAAAAGGTTTTCCATGTGTGCATGCATTTGTGGTTATAAACAAGAGTGGACTGTCAACATTCTAATACATAAAAGATTATTTTCAGAGTTGGTTTTATCAGGGACGTATTTGAGAGGCATATACGCAATACTAGTGATGGAACGACCAATGTGGGTTGAGAGCGAAGCAACGATTTTGCCTTTTTTGTCCAAAAAACAACAGGGATGGCCCAAGAAAGTTTGGATTCCATCGTGCGGAGAGATAAAAGAAAGACGTTGCAGGAGATGTAGGTAAATAGGGAGACACAATAGGAAATCTTGCAAAGCAACACTAGAATAAGAGAGAGATGGACTTTTTTTTTCATTTGTACCAAACAAAATCTATTTCTTATAGATTTCCAAACAATAAAAAATAGACAGTGATTCATTTTTGGGAGATAAGGACATTTTTGTTCGTGCTATATTACAATAGTTCTATCTTTGTGTTATTTTTACACAAAAATGGACAAAGTTACCGTGCACTATGAGTGTGTTGAAAGTAACATTGTCTTAAGTTCATTGTTCGAACTATATAACAATAGTTCTCTCTTTGTTGTTATTTTTACACATAAAAATGGACCAAGTTGCTATGTTAATTCGAGAGTGTTGAGTGTAACATTGTCTTTTTAAGATGCACATGTTACATTCAACACGCTCAGGCAAACGTTAGGTTATATTCAACACTGCTTAAATATGTTACATTCAACACGCTCAGGCAAATATCAAGTTACATTCAACACTATTTAAATATGATTTTTAATACCAATTTGGACTACCAATGAGTGTTGAATGTAATAACCATCTCTTAATATGACATTTATAAATGTTACATTCAACACAACCACCTAGAATAACAGTGTCAGTGTTACATTCAACACATGAATGAAGGACCAAAAATTACATTCAACACTAACAAAAGGTATAGGATGACATAGATACATTCAACACATTCAATAATGTACCACGAGGGTTGAATATAACAATGTCTTAATACGACCAAGGTAAATGTTACATTCAACACACATATGCAAGAACAAGTTACATTCAACATCATTTTGGTGGCAACACAATCACATTCGTAACGTTTTATCGACATGACAGTCGTCAGCAATCAATTACTGTAAAAAAGAATGTCAAGCATATTCAAAAAATAATGACGGGCTGCATTATTCCAAAGAAAAAAAAAAAAAAAACAAACACAAAAGACTGTCACTTATATACATTTTTTTGGATCAATGTTTGTTGTGTGTGTCAATATGACAGCTAAGTTTTTTCACTGGGATTTGCGGTCATTAACTTTCTTGGCTTCATATGAGTCGATAGTCCAAGAGCGAAGTGGATCATTAAGGAACGTATGCACAAGTGTAACTCGTTCCTTCTGAAACCCATCCGCACCCAATTCAACATTAATTGCAACGCCATTGTATATTTGTTTCATCACGTAAATTATAGCCACCCCACAATCAACATTGTACATAATCTGATATAATACAATATTCAATAATACGATTATATAGATTAATGAGATGGTAGCATAACTGGTGGGCGATGACACTTACGTTGACATCCCCATGTTAGGCATGTCAGCAACATTGGAAATCTTCACACGTTTCATCTGATGTTGTTTAGATTTTTTCAAAAGCAACATGTTGACGTATGAAATCTGACAGGAGAAAAAACACACATAAGATTTTTTTTTTAATGTGTTTAGTTTGAAATAAGTATTTGAAACGCAAACTTATAACTTTCTTAGCATTCTCGAAAAAATGGTTAAATGATCCTGGTTGTCTCAAGTTAATAGAATTATAATGATTCCATGATGATTTTTGTTTATCACATATGAGTAGCGTCCTATGCCCCGAGGACAGTGTCAATCCCTCGATATGGATAGGGAAATGGACATACCGGACGTTGGATGAAAACGCCTCTATTATACTTGGATTTAGAATATCTTTAAGGCAATCAGAATTTTTTCGATGGATCCAGGTCTGTTAGGGGCATAGAATAAATATGTCAAACATAAAAAACATTAGGTATATATGCGTAATATTTTTATGAGTTGAAGTACAGGCACAACTAAAAGTGCACGTGTTTCACACTTACCCAACATGCACTGTTCACAAAAAATGACGAATCAGGTAGATCCTGCAACTGAGCGACAACCTTACACTGTTTATCCACATAATTTTCATATAAGCATTGATCCCCTTTCACAAACAACAAAAAACAAAGGGTGCAATACTGAATAAATGTCTTGTGAGGCATTTTAACTAATATGTTACATTCAACACACAAGAGAGCCATGTTACATTCAACACATGTGGAATGTAACATGTAGTAGATTTGAAAAGGACAACGGAACACGAATACATGGGTAAAGTCTGGTGTCACTTACAAAATTTGTCAATTGGTCTTCCTACAACAGCCAAAGGATGTTAACCATTGATAGTTGAGCTTCCGACCATTCACCGCCTCATATGTACACACTACAGGGATTTCAAAAGTTTTGGATATTGAGATAAATATATTTCAATATAGATAAAAAAATAATAAATGCAAAGGAAAGACTTACGAAGATCTCTTAGTGCGCATAATCAACTCAATCTTCTCCCAATTTTATTGGAGCAACAGACAGGCCACAATACCATCTCAGGAGGGCAATATACGTGGCTCATCAGCGACCGCGTCAGATGCGGAAGCCTCCATCGTGTAAACAATGATATCCCTGAAAGGATTATCGTTTAATTGCTTCAATCGGTGTTGCCTCCTAATGGGGACAATATACTCATAGACGGATCCTTCCCCAGTTTACCAATCTCAAATGTCTGTTGCACAATAACATTATCCCTATCTTCTAATCCATTTTAAAGAATTTTGAAATACCTTTAACGAACTCATCACGCTTCTACTTTTCCTCAATTGACTGTGTAACGGAATGAACAACGGCCTCCACTAATTGTTCTTCGAGCACCTGTTTTTTAGTATTGTGGCGCTCCTTCTGTGTAACCACATGCACTTCGGACTGAACGAGCTCTTCTTTCATCGCTGCTATCTTTTCCTTCAATTTTCGTATTCTTTCCTTTAGTTTACTTTTCAACAGTTTTCGAGACACCTTCAACACCTCACATTCAAAAGTCAACCCACAATTCCGCTCAATAAGCTCTGTCAAATTTTGTGAATCGCCACAAAACTCAATAACCTCCTCGTTAAATTGTTGTGATATCTCCAAATCAAAAGACGAAAATTTGATTGAGGAACTCACTTTCCCCTTGCCCTTATTTTTGGTTCTGGACTCTTCCGTATCACCATGAACTGATAGGACGACACCGAATTTGATTTCAGCCAGTGTTTAAAAAAGATGACCCTTATCGACCAAAGAAATAGTACAATCATCAATACTACAGTATAGATGTTACGTTCAATATTTTTTCGACAGTGCTCATGTTACATTGAACACAACAACGTACATGTTAAGTTCAACACAAATGGATATAAATTTAACATTTAACACATACAGAAAACGACAAGAATTAGACTATAACATACCTGGTCTCCATCTAGGTCAGACAATGGTAGCCCTGATGCAATAGTCATTAGTTCAAGCATATTTCATTTACCCCAGCGCGGTATGAAGGATTCTTGCTTGGGGACAACAGAAATAATGCTAGTGTGTTCGCACAGCCAAACTGAAAGTAAGAATCGAAAATTAGAAACAACACCAAATGTGAACAGTACATATTAAGTAAAAAAAACAACAACAGATTATAACCTGTAGCGCAATCACACAACCAATGACTGATGACGTTGTTTGATATCCAGCCTCTATCGAAGACATTAGATTCGAATGCACACGTTCAGCCCAATTGTAGGATGACATGACATTTAAATTGTTAACTAGTTTAATATCAGAGAGACTATATGTTTGGCCCTTGTTAGCAAAAAAAAAAATGAGTCAAAATAAAATGTAGACAGAGCAAACGCATGACGTCTGCAACATCATCTTCAACATCACTCCCTATGATATCCCTTATCTTATCCCTGATCAGAACTACACTCATCCTATTAGTCATCACATGTCGACGGCGCAGAAATGAACAATTTAATTTCTTGGCATATCGTCCAAGTATTTTTTTCCTACCAGATGTAAAGTCAAATATCAACTGCACATCATCGGGGGGTAAATGGCACGAGTTTGGGTTCAATTTTGAAGGCCTTTCGATGTGGCTTATTCGACAGAATAATGTTTGCACACAAACTATATATTTTATTGAAAGTCATATTCGCCGAATTATTAGGAAATAGGGCAAAATACATTTTAAATCCTCTAACTATTGACACATTTCTAAGTAATTCTCTTAAGTTTAAAAGACCCTTTTGTTAGAAATTTCATCAAAGATTACAGAATTAGAGGACAAAATTAGAGGACAAAATAGTAATTTTTATTTTTTTAATCAATTTTCTATTTTTTTTTCTTTTTTCTTTTAATTGTTTCTTCCTCCTTCATTGTCCTCGCTTGTGTATCTGCGGAAGAACTGATCGAAGGGCAAATCCAATTCAACTTCGCTATTGGGAACCTCAATAGAAGGCAGATTTTCAGTATTTATCGCAATAGGGGTTTTGTAAATTTCCAAAGGAGTGGTGTTCCTGAAAAAAGTCGATCCGGGTGTAGGAAATTTACCGTCGATATCGCCAATCGACCCTTTGTTGCGATGGCGCTCGATGATTTTCAACTACGCATCACGAATTTGGACCAGATCGTCAGTTCGGACGGCTTGGAGCCAATTGAGACGGTCACGGAGATTTGGAATAGCGGGGAAGAAGTCTCGCTCAATGATTTTCTCGATCGCAACGATGTAGGTATCCTCGTCGATGACCTTCCGGGAACTTTTAGGGTTTTTTGGAGTTGTGGTTGTCAACGATATGCTTCCGTTTGGGGTTTTATCTACGATTTGTTCGAAGATAGAAGGCGACAGAGACAAGAATCGACACGGTAATAGTCCTGGAGACAACAATATCGTTTCTAGAGAGAGAAAACGATTAATTTGTGTATAGCTACAGATATTAATGATCTGACAGTGATGAAATCAGGGCTTCTCTCAAACATAAGAAGAAAAGAAGAAGTGATTGAGATAGGTGGCTTATGGTCCTTCCGACGAAAACACAATTAAACTAGTGAAGGTTCTTGGAACCCACTGTGGAGGACGGAGACGCTTCCGCAGTTACATAAGCAAAGACAATGAAGGATGAGGAAGAAAAAAATTTAAAAATAATAAAAATAAAAATAAAAAATTGATTAAAAAATTAAAAAAATAAAAAATTACTAATTTGCCCTCTAATTCTTAGTTTGGATGAAATTTCTTATAGAATGGTCATTTAAAACTGTATTCATACGTAGAGGGTTTAAAATGAAATGCATAAACTTAAGAGGACTACTTAGAAATATATAAATAGTTAGAAGGTTTAAAATGTATTTTGCCCTAGGAAATAACGTAGATATCGTGTTCCAGAAAGGTGTCTGTTTCAAAAGTTCGATATGCGGATCGCGGAGATGAATACTGGAAATCAGAGAACAAAATTGTGACAGATTTTCTCGGAATTTAGCAGTCGGATTACCTGTTGGACGTATATCAGCAACACTAGATGGCGACGAAGCACGTGCATCTACATCAAACAAGCTTTTCAATGGAGCAGATTGTGCATCTTGAGCAGGGAAAAATTTAGATCCACTGGTCGATGCAATGGGTTGTGTCTCTTGTACTGGGGCCGAGTCATCTAAAAATACAAATTGAGATGCCAGAAAGTTTTACATTCAACACGCACTGAACATACGTTTTTTGAAAATATTTTAAACAAATGTTACATTCAACACGCATGTTGGTTTTGATATCAGGGAAGTTATATAATGTTGCATTAAACACACACAAAATAAAAAAAAAATGAGATTTAGTAGACAGTGTTACATTCAACACATAAATTGAAAACAAGCAATTGGTAATATTCACAAAGTGTTACATTCAACACACACACGAAATTTGAATATTCAACACAAACATTGTATACATGCAACACGAACACAAATATTGCAGTTTCACACACATTATGGTTCAATATTATAGAGTTGTCATATATTACACATAAATCACCAAACAATATGAATCGACATTTAAATGAACAAAAACCAATAGAAGAACACATGTATTTATCAAGATCGAAGGCATAACGACAGTATAACAGGAAGGACAAAACACAAGTTAGCATAGTGAAACAGAATGTAGCAAAGCAAGATGATGGAATGGGAAACGGATGTGCTAGAAATAACACAACGATAGTCTATACAGATTCGTTGTTTGAGCTTTTGCTGTTTCCTATTGGTTGCATGCGAAGATTTTTAGGGTTACACAGGGAAAAAATATGAAGAATCATGTTTTATTGTGCACAGAGTGCAAGGGCAATTCAAAACTTCAAGAACGAAAGCATTTACTTGAGTCTGTCAGATTTACGGCAATAGCAGCTATATTTGGGTTCCTAGTCTTCATCTTACTGCATGAAGTCATTATTCTTCGTGTATCGGAAAGTATTATGAGTGCCTCGTAGTCAAAATAATTGGAGAAGAGAAAATATGAAAAGTGCTAGAGAGATTTAAGGCTTTTGATCGGAATGGAAGGTGTAAGGTCTCCAAATCAAGTATGGAAAGATAATCGTGCCAGGTACTGAAACTGCCACATCACGTTCTAAAAGGCCCAACACATTTGAAAGAGACTGTACAACGAGAATAATCAGGTGTTTCGCACTTATTGAAAAATATGCATAGTGTCACGGGCCAAGCCTTTCGAGGCTGGAAAGCGGACCGTGCGGCGCTAACTAGAAGATCGCCTAGTAGTAAGCCTGAAGATTAAAGGATCTTGAATAGCGGAAGCAGTTTCAATAGCAATGAATTTTATTATAACAACACATGCCGGCAATGTAGAGAATAATACAATTACAATAACAACAATTGTATTAATATTAAAAGCTATAAGGTGTGAAAGACTTGAATGACTTCAAGAGCATGTCCTACCACATAATATTTTAAGCAAAAAAATACAAGTGACCGCAATAGATATCATTATACTCGATGAGTCATAATGGTATCTTTCTACAAGAAATGAAAGAAATAAACTAAATTAAGCTAAATTAAACTAAACTAGTCTAGAAAATAAATTAAAAGGGTCACGGATAAGCGGCCATGTGCGAAAACAAGTACTAGATAAGCTAAGACCATGACATTCTCCTTCACTTGAGTTGTCGACGTCCTTGTAGACTTCTTCTGATGAAGCTTCTGATTTGGCTAGTGTGTGACAATCTTACTAGATTCCAAGTTAACATCAAAGCACTTGTGTAGATTGAAGCACAAATTAATACCCCTCGGAACATTCCACAACTGAGTATCATGCTTGAAAACCTGTGCGGCAGTGTCCCTGGAATATCAAAATTGAAGTGTTGGATATAAGGTTGTAGAACTTAATACTTTTTCCACCACTACAACTGTTGTACATTTGTTCCTCAAATTTCCGACCCTCGGCACACAAAGTCGGTACTTTCGTTTTTTTTTAATGTAGTCTCACCGAAAGCAAGCGGGTCTTTGCACTGTTGGTTAACATGAAAGCAGATTGGCCTAATGGGAACTTGATATCTGTAGATTTTTCTCCATCTGGATGAGGGGGAAACTCCTCTGGAAGTTTTCTTGGAGAAGCAATTCGAGCATAGTCAAACAACCCTTTTGCTGAAATCAAAGGTGGTACTTGTGGGTGAGTTTCTCCCCCACTAAGCACTAGAAGGTCGTCTTAATATTCCTCCATCTCAAGCTGCAGAGCCGAAATGGATCTGTCTTCAATCAAATGATGCGTTGTAGGAATGACACACGATTGATCTCCCATCATACAAAGTGAATCTACAAAAGGCATTGGGACTGCCTTAGTGTCCATAAAGAATTTCATCTCCAATATCACTTGAAAATCATTCATGGGAACAATGGTGAAGTTGAGGAACCCATCCCACAGAGCAATCTTCGTGTGTACCGTGTTGGCGACTCCAATCACGGAACGCGCTTCAAAATTCACAACCTTCAATCTCCCTGAGTACTTTTCGACACATAAGCTCAACTGATTAGCTTCCTTATCAGACGTAAAATTGTGTGTAGCACCGGTGTCAACTAAAGCACGAGAATTTCGCCCATTAATTCGAAGGTCCACGAACATGAGGTTCTTTTTCATGACCTCCTTCTTTGCAACCAGCTGTCACTTCATGGCATTCAACAAAAAAATTGTACCCATTTGATGAATATCAAACTCTTCTGAAGTTTTCTTCTCCTGCTCTACAATATATTTTTCCCGACGTTCCTTTTTCTTCCTGAATCGATGCTTGCAGCGCGGACAAAGCATGTTTATGTGGATAATCGGATACATCATGATTCTTGTTGCAAAAAACACAAGGAGTTGGAATTTTATGGGCCTGTCTACCCTAGTGAGGCTTTTGGTTTGTCGAACCCAATGATACCCCTGAGTTGTTGAACAATTGGCCAGATTTTGAGTGCTGGCCTCGGTGCTGACTCTTCGGAGGACTTCTTGAATTAGAATTGGAGTTGGGGTTGCTCCAACGTCTTGATGGGCTTCCTCGAGATGATTGACCTCCGCTTCCATCATAATAGGAGACATTCTTGTCTTTCCTCTTGTCATGGTTAGTGGTAGGTTCAGGAGAGTAATCAGTTACTCTTTCTGCAGCAGCAACGGAAGCAGAAAAATCAATAGGACATTGTCTTTGTATTTCCTGACGTACCCAATCCTTCAAGCCATCTAGGAACCAAAACAAATTATCCTCTTGGGACATTGTACGAATGTCCAGCATGAGAGTCATAAACTTCTTGACATAGTCTCGGACGTATCCAATTTGTTTCAACTTTCTCCGTTGTCATCGAGTCGTGTACTCGACATTTTTCGGAAAGAATTGCACCTTAAGTTCACCTTTAAGGTCTTCCCAGGTATTGATAGTGCAGTTTCCCTCCAGGATATCTGCATATTTGATTCGCCACCATAATTTAGCATCACCACAAAGATACATGGAAGTTGTTGTCACATTTTCTTTCTCGGAGGTTACTCCGGTGCCTCGAAAGTATTGCTCCACATCAAAGAGGAAGTTTTCAAACTCCTTGACGTCTCTTGAACCGCCATAGGATTGAGTTTCAGGAATGCGAACCCTCAAAGTAGTTGCCTAGAGTCTCTAGCAAGAGCTCAGTACACAATGTTCTTTAAACCGTCTAACTCGCTTTGGAGACCAAGGACTGATTGTTCCATCTGAGCATAATGGCCAACGGATGTTGCAGCAACTAGGCCCATCCGTTCGATTAGGTGATCGATTTGGGGATTTTGAGATGTCTTTTCCCCATTAGCATCGGGGCTTCGCAAATGAGCTAAAACAGCGTCAATGCGAGAAAGACTTTGTTCAAGTGCGTCGAGACGATCTTTCGTCGACATGGTAGTTCACCAACATGGTCAGGCAACGGATTGGTCTGTTGCTCTAATACCAACTGTCACAGGCCGAGCCTTTCGAGGCTGGAAAGCGAACCGTGCGGCGCTAACTAGGAGATCGCCTAGTAGTAAGCCTGAAGATCAGAGGATCTTGAATAGCGAAAGCAGTTTCAATAGCAACGAATTTCCCTACAACAATACATGCCGGCAATGTAGAGAAGAATACAATTACAATAATAACAACAATTGTATTAATATCAAAGACTACAAGGTGTGAAAGATTTGAATGACTTCAAGAGCATGTCCTCCCACATAATACTTTAAGCAAAAAAATACAAGTGACCACAATAGATATCATTATGCTCGAGGAGTCATAATGGTGTCTTTCTATAAGAAATGAAATAAATAAACTAAACTAAGCTAATATAAGTTAAACTAATTTAGAAAACAAATGAAAAGGGTCACAGACAAACGGCCATGTGTGAGAACAAGCACTAGACAAGCTAACTGATTTAGAGTTTTAACAATGGTGTGGCGATGTCAGTGATAGTTAAGGTAGGAAGATGAAGAGAGAAAGATTGGAAAACCAAGAAACTGCGACGGTGGTAGAGAAAAATTCTTTTATTTTGTTATAAAATAATTAATTCATTAAATACTTAAGTTGTGTTTAGTTGCATGGAATTGAAATTAAAAATATATACACGTAAAAGGTTCGGTCATGTTTAGTTGCATGAAATTGAAATTAAAAATAAACACATGTAAGAAGGTTAAATTTTGCATGTTTTCATTTCGAATTTCAACCCTAAACTTGAATCTTCCACAAATACTTGATATTTTTATATAGTATTATTTTTTATTAGTCTCGGCGTACCAAATCAATCATATATGAAATGTTGAAAAAAAAAATACGAAGAAACACCAGTGATGTTATTTTTATGGGAAAATTAATTTTTTGTTGCCTTAACATAGATATCTATGTCAAATTACATATTGAATTCTTCAAGTTTTATATTTGTTTCAATCTAATAAAATTAAATACGTTGTTAATAATTATAGACGAAAAATAAATTGATTTCAGTATGTGGTATTTTAATGGATCTATCTTTATCATCTTCTATCTTATCTTATAGATGAATTATTGTTAAGAAAATATTAAGAAAAAATATTTTAAATTTAATGGAATGAATAAATTAAAAACACCACATGCTGAGTACAATTCATTTATCATGCGAGATTTTAACAATGTTTTTAATTTTGCTGAACTGGAAAAAATGTGAAATTTGAGAACCAAATATTCAATTTGATAAACCTATTAACCCAAAAGATGTTAGTTTTGTTGGTAAGAGAATGTGTCTCTTTCATAATCAATCAAGATTCAACTCTCTTGATGAGCATTCCAGGAATTAAATCTTGAATTTAATCATGAATCTACCAAGCCATTGTGGAGAATGGCTTCCTTAAGATCACCCAAGAAGATGACTACTCGAAGTGCACTTAAACTGACCAGAACACATTTTATCATTAATAATAATAATTAAAAAAAATCTCTCCAAATTACAAGAATACATGAACTAGCTTAGCTATTAGAGCATTTCTAAGGGAAGAGCCAAATTGTGTGCCATCTAAATATAGCATTTTTAAAGCTAAAAAAGTGTTCCAACGGTTATGCTATATGGTGTGTCATTTTGGCCTACCAGCTCTGCCTGTGCCATATTTGACACATGCAGAGAGCATGCCAAATGACCGTTGGAGTAGTCGTTGCTACTCCAACGGTCTGAAAACTGAGAAAATCAAAGACACCAATGCAGCCCTGTTGCCAGATCATCGCCCCGTGGCCAGATCAAAACCCCATCGTCATGTCTTCTCCATCGCAACTCTGGCATCGTGCCTTCTCCATCGCAACCTTGTCGCACCATCGTCGTGCAAATCGAAGATCAATCTACAACCTTCTCCATCGTAGATCGTAGCGTGGGAAATCACAACTTCATTCATTTCTCTCTCTCCCTATCTATCTCTATGTATTGTGATTTGGGGAAATTAATTGGGAGAAATTAGGGTTATTAGGGTGGGCTAGTGTGCTAATTAGGGTCGGCAAATGAGTTGGGCTAATTAAGATGGGCAAATGATTGGGGCAAATGAAGTTGCTAATTATGGTGGGCAAATCAAATTGGACTAATTAGGGATAAAATTAAAATAAAATTTTTTAACTTTCACGTTTTAATTTGAAATTTTAATTTTGATCATACACTTTGACGGTTTGATTAAAATTAAAATTTTTAATTTTTAAAATTTACTTTGAGATTAAAAATTAATATTTAATGATTAAATTAAAATTTTAAAATTTAATTAGATTAGTTTATTAATTTTATGTTTTATATTTTTTTTAGCGTGCCAGCACACCAAAATCTAGCATCTCCAATTCTTAGAGAAATGGCAAGAAACGGTTGACAAATTGATACCTCCTTGTCATCACTATGTATTATTCCTTCATCTTCTTCTGGCTCCTCCAACTTTCTTCCTCTGCAACTCTCCAAACCCTAGATCACCGCTTCATCAAATCAACCCCAAAGCTCCTTCATTGCAACGAAACCCAACAGCAGCAGTACTTCGAGCTGACCCATCCCCTGCCATCCGATCTCCACCCCACCCCGTCCCGTTGTTCTCTCCTCGCGCTCCGCCACGACTTCGCCGACACGCTCGGCCGGCCGCCAGTCTCCGTCACTTACTCCCCTCCGCCAGATTGTGCTCCCCCGTGGTCTTCCGTCGTCCTCGGGTTCCGTGCCTCGTGCAAGGGAGAGCAGTACGATCGCATCGCCGGTGTTTGGCTTGATGGCTCCGAGATTCTCCGCACCAGCACGGCGGAGCCGACTGAGTCGGGAGTCTTCTGGATTGTCCGCAAGGATGTCACCAGGTACTCTTCCCTGCTTGCTCAGTCGGACCTCACTCTCTCCGTCAGTCTCGAGAACATAGTCAACGACGTCTTCACCGGCGTTTACCACGTCAATATTACTTTCTTATACTATCCAGCCAACACTATTAGGGTTCCGGCATCATCTCCATCTCCACCACTTCCGCATTACTCTAACCTGATCAACGAGCTGGGATTTGTCGGTAATCGTGAAACAAATAGCAAATTAGGGCTTGAAGATGAAACAATCGGTAGACCCCGCGACGATCAGAAGATTACGGATCT
Organism: Eucommia ulmoides; assembly: GCA_016647705.1. Taxonomy (NCBI): domain Eukaryota; kingdom Viridiplantae; phylum Streptophyta; class Magnoliopsida; order Garryales; family Eucommiaceae; genus Eucommia; species Eucommia ulmoides. Next base: position 9,017,600 of record CM028336.1, on the reverse strand, counting down.
GTATAAACGACCGGCGGATTTGATAATCCCGATATCACGAACTTCCGGCGACGAAATCTGGTTCCGAATTCAGGGGGAAAACGATGTTCATTCGAAAGGAATTCAAATTCCTTCAAACACATTCAGAGCAATGCTCGAAATTTACGTTTCTTTTCACGGAAACGACGAGTTCTGGTACTCCAACCCGCCGGATTCGTACATAAAGATGAACAACCTAACGACGGAGCGAGGACACGGAGCTTACCGTGAGGTTTTGGTCACAATAGACGGAAACCTGGTCGGATCGGTGATTCCGTTTCCGGTGATATTCACCGGCGGAATCAATCCTTTGTTCTGGGAACCGGTGGTTTCAATCGGGGCTTTCGATCTTCCCTCTTACGATCTAGAACTGACTCCCTTTCTAGGGCTGCTTCTTGACGGAAAGATCCATTCGTTTGGCCTCGGAGTAGCTGACGGAATCCAGTTTTGGCTGGTCGATGCAAATCTGCACCTCTGGCTAGACCATGGATCTTCAAAAATCATAGCTAAAACCATCGATTACAGTTCTCCGGCAGCTGATACCACAAGAAAATCGATCTTCAACCACCTTGACGGGTCTTTCATGGTGGAATCAAAGAGAACGAACCGATTCTCTGGATGGGTGAACTCAACTGCCGGGAATTTCACGACCCACGTCGGGCAAAAACTCCATTTCAAAAACTCGATCGAGTTCAGCAAGAAGGGTACCCATAAATCGGTTGAACAGAGAGTGAAAACGGAGATTCAAGTGAAGGTTGAATCCGACAAAGGTAGCTTGATTTCTCAGTCGGTAATCAAGAGGAAACACCCTCTGAGAATCACCATGTGGACGACACTGCCTGAGGAAGGAGATGATGATAGGTATATGATGGTGACTAATGTCAGCCATGGATTGAAGGAGGAGAAAGAGGGGAGGAGGGTGGTTGAGAACAGGCAAGAGTGTAATGGGTGGATGGTTGTTGAGGATCACTCTGTAGTGTCTGGATCGGCGACAAATCGGCAGGTTTATAGGTACAGGGATGAGAAAGGGTGGTGCTATTGGGAGAGTGTTGAAGCTGCTGATGGTGTGGTTGTGAGTGACTCAAAGAGCTTTTCTTGTTCATCTTCTTCCTCCTCTTGACAGGGTTCTCCATTGCTAAAAGAGAGAGGAGAAGAAAGAGAGTCGCCTCTCTGAAAACAACACTTCGGTCATTTTTGTTCCTTCAAGAATTGGGGTAATCTCGGGTGCGATCGCGAAGTAACCAGTTTGCGTGACACTAAAAAAATTGCATGAAATTGCAAAATATCACGGGACACTAGAAAAATTAAGGTGGATCGTGAAATTGCAAAATATTTCGAGACACTAAAAAAAATTAATGTGGATATTAGGTTGTGATGATTCAAAGCACTACAATTTATTGTTGTTCTGATACCCGTCTTCTCTCATCCATGATACCCTGTTCTAGACCATCCGCATTATTTTTTCTAGTGTGTCGCGATATTTTGCAATTTCACGTAATTTTTCTATTGTCTCGTGAACGGGTTAGTTCACGAACGCGACTTTCATGAGGAGATTATCCCAATTTTTAATGGAATAAAATAGATAAATGGGGGTCTCTCTCCTTTATAAGAGACGAGAGTGTCACTCCTGTCTCAAAAGAAAAAAGTTGTATCTATTGATGGGGAGGTAGGTACCCGTCTTTTTTCACAATTTTTTTGTTAATTTTGACAGTGAAAACTCAGAGTCAGATTGTCTAAAAATTAACTCTATTAACATTTATATCTGTAATTTTCATTTTAAAAGAAATTAAATAAATGTAAGTTCTATTATTTTTTTAAATTAATAAAGAAAACAAAAGATAGAGAGGAGAAAAAAAATGGTTTTTCATTTATTTTTGTTAAGAATTTAATTATTGTATTTTTATTTAGTTCTCATAAATTATGAAACAATTTGAGACCTATCATTATTAAAAAAAATATCTCTATTCCCAAAGTTATTGAGAACAAAAAAGTAGTTCTCAACCCATTTTTTGAAACAGAAAAATATAATTTACCTTATTTCTTCAGTTTTCTGTTTCCGTTCCCAGAATACTTGAAAATGTAAACAAAAAAACCCCCAAAAGAATATACCTTTTTGTTCTCATATTTTCGAACAAATGTTTGGACAAAGGAAGGGTTTAAATTTGTGATGGATTTGAAGTATTAACAAAATCCACACTCCATATTTATAGCATTACCATGTAATTTATGTGTTCCATTTTCCACGAAAGCTTGGCTTGACTTAATTCTAAGCCAAAAAACAAAAAGTTATGGGAGAAAATAAAGAAGTTTTTATTATTTAGTCTTAAATTAAAAAATTACGTAGGAAAAAGACATCTGCTTAATTAAGCTTTTAGTCCTAGTCTTTATATCAGACAAAATAGAAGATAAAAAGACATATATAACCTCGAACAACACAATGTTAACTCAGGCCCTCTCACTCTAAACTCTCACTCTCTCTCTAAACCTAACATCAAGATTGATGAGCTCCACGTTGTCACCTCCCACCCCGGACACCCGTCACCTATGGGGTCGGCGTGACATCGACACGATATCCTCTGAGGGACAAACCAACTAGAAAGCGACAGTAGACAATCATAATTATACAATCACCAAAATCAGGCTATAAACATTTTCTCTAATTAGGGACACACCCGTCCCTGAATTTTTAATAACAAAAAAAAAAGATAAAAACAACAATGAACCTCTCCTAGATTCGCCTCAGGCAGCACCTCCCAAAATACTCTCTCGCTATACCATTGTCGGACTCTACCCAGTGCCAGTAGGGGACCGACTCCTAGCTATTTCACCTGCGAGTGTACTGCCTTCTTAATAAAAATATTTTTACATAATAATACATTCTAAATAATACATCATTTTAATATGGATCAAGCATAAGTATATAGATGTCACATAACTTGTAAAAGTCTTCATAATATATGTAGTGAAAATAAAGTAATATATATAAGTTTCATTTCAAAACCATCTAGTATAAATATCATACCGATCACCACAATAAATAATAAATCACTCAATATAAATAAACATCACATCTCAAATCACCACTCCACCACAACACACACTGGCTAGTTATAGTGATCATTTTAACCTCACGATCGGGAGTTACAATGATACCGTAACATTTGTAGGAATGCCTTCCTACGAAATATCCACACCCCTTTTGGGGAGAAATATAATCAACACCCCTTACGAGGAGAAATATAATCCACACCCCTTACGGGGAGAAATATAATCCACTCATATCTAACGAAAATTATTTTTAAACCTTCTTTTAGAAATCAACACAATTCCAAAAACTTGCTTGATCCATATCATTTATGAAATCGTACAGTGTAAGTAAACACATATGTCATCATATATATATACAAAAAACAGTTTGGCAAGAAGACAGTACACTTACCTCGCTTCTTGTGCTACAATAACAGCACCGTCCAAAGCCTACCGGGATGTTGGCGTTTGCGAACCTAGTAATGATATGGCCTAAATTAATATTTTATGCAAAATAATCAAATCGTGCAATGCAGACCCTAAGTTCCGAAATTTTTCATTTCCCACATTTTACTTATGAAAATTACTATTTCGGGTAATTTTTATTTCATTAAAAATAATTGCATAAAATTTAGTAATACACCCGGTCCCAATTTATTATTCCGATTCCAAAATTTTGATGTTAGAATTCAATTCAATAAACTGAAATAAACTTAACGGAAAATGTTACTCATTCCGAATCGTTCACGGGCCGCGAAATGGGTTTTTAATTCTTATCGGGGTAGTTTGTGCAAATTCTTCTCTTTTCTTTTCTTTTTTTTTTTTTTTTTTTCCTGTTTTTGTTTTCTGTTTGTGCTCCGCCGGTCGACCAGCCCCCCCTGCAGGCAACGCACCGGCAACCCATAACAGTTTTCAGCAACACACCCATGCACACGCGTACACACACTGATCAACACATTACACACATACATACACCGTCCTACACACCCGTCGCCGGCCGAACTGAGTAAAACACACACATAGGCAAAACACTGAACCAGAACGGTCACACACACGATCGCCGAGGGTCGACTGACAACGATCCGAACAACACTCCCACATTCCCACATTCTACCGTATTGAACCAAAACAGAGGACGCCACAAGCATGCACCGCCGTAGCGGTGACACACACCGTTGGCCACGCCGTAGCGACGATCATTCACGCATGCAGTCGAAGCAACACACACATACACACGCTGCACGAAACAAGAATTAGAACACATACACTCTGTCGAAACGCCACCGTCGGACGAAACCGAAACCCACCGGCGATCCTATCACCGATCACATACACATGCATGCACACACCTACTAGAATGATCAATTAAATATGTATAAGTACTCACCAGATCGAAGATCGTCGACAAGCTGAACAATTGAACCCAACGTTCGCTCACCGGCGATGCTAAGAACGCACCCGTCACGCTGTCGACGAACCACCCCACCGACCGAACCACTTTCACTCTCCCCTGAAACTGACGAAGACACCTCCACGATCATGCATACAAGCAATAGCCACGACCACCCTGCCGAAGGAACACCGACTCAAGGAAGTCCGATCACCCCTCCCATGCTTCGGTCCTCTCTCTCTCTCTCTAGAATTTTTCTAATTTCAAATTTGATGGAGGCTTTTTGATCAATGCACATGCACAAGTATGTATATATTGCATGGATTAAGTGGTGGAAAACGTTCTTAGCCTGCCACGTTGCCTCTCCATTCTTCTCCTTTCCGGTGGTCTCACACGCACGGCGTATGCATGTGTATATATATGTTTTAAAAAAGTTTTTGTTAAATTACTCTTTTCCCCCTCTAATTCATTAAAGTTTTTTTTTTTTTTTTAGTTCAATCCAACATTTATAAGTTTCTAAAATTGTAAGTTGATCCCTAACATTTTCAATTGGCAATTTGCATCCCAAGTTGAGAGTAATGTTTTTAAATTTGCAAATTTGACCCCTAAGTTTTGATTTGAGTTCTTAATCAATAAATTTTTTACCTAAAATTTTCTAATGCTCTAAAATGCAACTATTTATGACGTACGTTTTACGATTTAGGTTTTACACACGTGCTCCTGCTTGAGGGAGGAGAGATGGGAATGGAGCTCCGATCTGAGGGTCTTGAAGGATACGAAGGTCTGGAGATCGACAATGTAAGAACTGGATTCGAAACCGTGGTCGAGGAAGGAGGAAGGCTTGAACCAGTGGGTGAAACTTAGTTCTTACAAAGAGGGTTTAATATGTTAATTAGAGAGAGAGATGATTTTTTTGGAAATTATGGGGATCGAGATGAGATAATTAACAGATAAAATATATATATATATATATATATATATATATATGCTATGTGTCAATTGATTAACCACTAATAAAGGGGAAAAAAAAAAGAAAATATAAATAAAAATTCTATTACTATTATATGATGAGTGAAATGAATTAAGTGTCCGACGCTAAATCCACTTGTCTCTTTCTCTCTCTAAAATATCAACTTCTCTCATTAAAAGAGAAAGAAAAAAAAAATTAAAGAAAAAAGGGAAAAAAATAGAAAAAACAAAAAATTATGTTTTTACCTTTAAAGATGGCAAGTCACATAATGAAATTCCGTCAAAGTTAACCCTTACTTATTTTAACAAAGGGCCTCATAAAAAATCGCATTCAAATAGGAGGACCAAATTAAATTAAATAAAAATTAGAGGACCACATAAAAACATTGTAGATAGAAAACTAAATTTGTAATTTGACCAAGAAAAAAAATATTTGGATTAATTACATTTTCCACTCCTATGATTAGGCAAAATTTCACTTTACACCCTATAGTATTTTGGTCACCATTTATACTTCCTGTGCTTAAAATTTGATTGCAATGATTTAAAATTTTAATAGAACTTAAAGGCATTTTTGTCATTTTACTTCCAAAAATAATGATAATTTCATCATTTTATTCCATCTAATTAAATAGGGTCTACTTGGGAAAAAAAAAAAATCAAATTTAAAGAATGAAAAATATATTTGACTCTTTTCTTCCAAACTCCCTCCCCACACTGATTTCTCTTGTTTGTGCCCCAGACCCCAAACTCCATCCTTTCTTTCTTTCTCTCTATTTATTTTTTCTTTTTCTTTTTTGTTAAAGACAGAATAAAAGTAAAAATAAAATAAAAGGTAGTTTTGTCCATTTTATGTAAAATTTTGGTGAGATATTTAATTTACCAATTTTTTAACATATTTCTTTGAGTTAAATAATTCAAAAAAAATGATTTTTCAATTTATTATAAGTAGAATGGGGATAAAACTTAGGTGTTTAAAGTATATGAGTCAAAATGAATGAAAATCAAAGTATGAGGGGGGTAAAAGTCAATTAATCTTTAATAGTATTGAGGAAAATGGAAGGGAAGAAGGAGACTAGCATTGCTCAACCATTTTTTTATTATTATTATTATTTTTAACATCAGGTGTGTGGTAGATGATTGTTCAGATAAGAAAATTTTAGGTGATATATTTTCAAATTGAAATTATGGGTACGAAAATGAATTTTTGTTCAAATTTGAAGAGTACAAAGCGTCAAAACCCTTTTTTTCTAGGAGAGGAGTGTGGCACACGACTTCGTGAAGAAGAAATGGAGGAGAAATGAACTTATTTGACAACTTGGTAGTCCACCACTTGTTGTACATATGTGGATTGATCATAACTTGACACTCTTTGAAATTTTAAATTTTAATTTAGTCATCAATATTGACTGAAATTGATTTGATAACTATTTAAAACTAAATACAATAAATATTTATTAAATATAATAATAAAATTATTATTTAAAATACAAATATCATTAAAATCATCAAATATTTGTCTATCACAATCAGACCAACTTTGAAACTAAGAATGACTCTTTTTTCTTTTTAATTGCAAACCACTTGTTTTGAATACGCAGCGAGTGATAATAAGTAAAAATAAGATTTTCTATAAACTTCTTTAATTTAAATCTAAGCCAGAAAAATGAGTCATGAGAGATAATGGTTGCCCAGTTTAATTTATCCCTCTTATACTTTAGTTTTCTTGAATTTTAACTCTCTACTTTAAAAATCTACGCGTTACCCTATTCTATTAATATGGACTAAAAGGAGAAACTCACATTTATTATAAAAAAATGTAAAATGACTTCATTGTTTTTTTTTGTCAAGTTTAAATTTCAATATTGACGATAATAAAAGGTAAAAAAAAATGTAACATTTTCTATATCTAGCTATTTTTGTCTCTATCTTTTTAACATCAGGCGCATGTTAGATGGCTGGGTTTTTTTTCTTTTTTCTTCTTTTTTATATCTAAAATTGTAATATGGATAATGAGTCGGATTGTAGTGGAATGATTAAGACATTTTAAGGTGATATATGTTCAAATCGAAATTATGGGGGACCAAAGTGAGTTCTTGTTCAAATATGAAGGGTACAAAATATCAAAACCCCTTTTCTCTAGTAGATGAGTGTAGTATACGACTTCAGTGAAGAAAAAATTGGAGGAGAATTAAACTTATTCCACAAATTGGTGGTCCACCACTTGTTGTATATATGTGGATTGATCGAGACTTGATAACTATGAAATAAATATTTATTAAATATAACAATAAATTAATTATTTAAAATACAAATATCACATCAAATGTTTATCTATCACAATTTCCATAGACTTGACTTAAATCTAAGCCACAAAAGTGAATAGAGAGTTAATAAAGAGAGAGGTTGTAGTCGCCTGTGAATTGGGGGTCGCTGCCACCGAAGCAGGGTGGGGAGTGAAAAAAATGACTCAGTTTGGGGGAGAGAGATTGAAAAAAAAAAAAAAAGGCAAATTACAAATTAGGTCATTTTATTTGCAGTATGTTTTCTATGTGGCCTTCTAATTTTCTTTTTTAATGTGACATTTGCACATATTGTGGCTATTCTGTTAAAAATAAGTGTTAATTACGATGGAATTTTGTCATGTGATTTGCACATGCCATTTTTAGGGTAAAAACGTACTTTTTATTTTTTTCTTTACTTTCTCTCTCTTCTTCTTCTCTTTTAACGAGAGAATTTGATATTTTAGAGAAAGATAAAGACAAAATAACATATAATTTTTTAATTTTTAACATTTTAACATTTTTACAATCATTGATCTTTAAAATCATGCGCCTCAATTTTAACATTTATACATTCAGTTCAAGACAACAAATTAAAAATAAAATAATATTTTTAAATTTTTTTCTATCTTGATCTATTTTATTTTATTAGAAGAATAATGGGTGAAGATAAAAACCGAGTTTGATATAAGTAAATTACACTATATTTTCCCAAAGTTTATGTTATAATGTACTTTGTACTCTAAATTTTTATGTGCAACATTACACGCTCGTTTGCTTTTTGAGGAGAATTTGGGCAGAATCTATAAATTATTAAAAATCTCGTTAAACTTCCTTCTCCATTTGACTAGATTTTTTGTTAGAACTAACAATTAAATTTGTTAGATGCAAATTATAACTCTGGAGTTCATATATTATAATTTCAGGGGTACAAAATGTTATATAACGATAAAATGATTCCTTAAAAGGCAATTCTTGAAACTTATATCAATAAGGACAAATTACAATACGATGAAATAAGAATAATAGTAGGCAAATTACAATATGATGAAATTTATATAGTAATATATTAATTTGAGCCAAATTTATTTGTAATTATTTTATTTTTTATTTTTAAATAATCTTTTATTAAATAGATATTCAAAATTAATATATAAAAGGGTATTTTTAAGAATTTCACTATATTTTATTATTCCATTCTTTCTCTAATTTCAGGACAACCAAATAAGAGAATAAAATAGTGATTCTCTCATTTTATTTTTTCTCTCATTCCATTCCACTTTGATTCCATTTTATCCAACCAAACAAATTGTTAGACTCACCCAATTTTAATTTAGCTCTTAAAACTAAAATAACTACTTTTAATCAAGATTTTTTTTACTAATTTATTTCACTATACACTATAGATTTTTTTATTTTATTTTTTTTGAATTTTTATTCAACCATAAAAAAAAAATATATATATATATATAATTTGTCCATTTCTAACGCCAACTGGGACTCAATTTGATTCATTGCATATGGACAAATATTAGATACCGACTTTTGGGCCTACCAAGCCAGACCCAATTATTGTGAAATTATTTTTCTTTGGATTACTAAAAATAAAATAATATTTTTTAAATTATTATTTGTTTATTTATTTTATTTTATAAGATTAAAAATAGAGTTTGATATAAATACAAAGAAGTGGGGCCTGAGGCATATGATTACAGTATTGGTAACAAAATAGAGAAGTTTTTTATTCCAAAATTTCGATTTCTTTTCCAAGTTTTTAGAACATAAATATAAATCTGGAAACAAAAACACAAAATTACATAAATCTCTCATATAAGTGTTGGACCAAAAACACCGCAGAAGCAGAATTCCAAATGCATGTAAAATGAATACATTTAGAGAAGAAACAACAGAGACAGAGACTACTACAACATGTAATCTGAAACCACTAACAAGCGGTTGAATTCAACTCAAAATTGCCAAAACCAACAGCAAATTTCAACTTCAAAAAAAAAAAAAAAAAAAGATGTTCGTATTTCAATCAGTTATCCCAGCACCAGAGTTCTCCAAATCAATCTCGCCCATGCCTGTATCTTCCTCCTCTTCGCTTCCTTCATCGCCACTAACCTCCTCGTTTTGACGGCTCAGATTAGCCATGTGTTCTGCCAGTATTTTATCCTCCCGTTCGCTCACCTGATTCAATACACCATCATCACATATATACCTAAAAGCTAAGGCACCGTTTGCTCAAGTTTTTGGTTTTTCACGGACATCTTTACATTATATCTCTTAATGTTTTATACTTGGTTGAGAAAATTTGGATTGAGAGATCCTCGTCCATATATCATTCAAATTATTGAAAAAAAAAAACCTATTTTTTGATTAAAATGTGTTACCAAACGGTGTCTAAATCTATAACGATGATTGAGTGAAGAAATAGCTCTTGGAGCAAATTCAATGAGTTTCCCTACTAAGAAAGAGGAGTTCTAATCTCCGGGACAAATGCCAAAAATCATGATTAAACAAAATGAATAAAAGAGAAGGTAATGTTTACCGCTCTTGGTGCCTCCTTCACAGTTAGTTTTCCTTTATTCCGTTCTATTTCTTCAGTGCAAGCTGCAATCGCTTTATTAAGAACCATTATCCCTTGTTCCTGCACCATAAAATCTGAGTCCCTCAATGTGTTCGGATAAAAGGGGAGGAGGGAAAATGGATTCTCCTTCTCGTGTGGTTGGAAATGGAATGGGGGAAGCATTTCCTTCCCCTTGTTTGGTTAGAAAGGAAGGAGGATGGAAGGAGAGGATTCATTTTCCTTTAGCTTTTTGGAAACCCTTCCAAATTGGAAGGATTTGGATGGGAGGGAGTGTTTCCTTCCTCATCCTCCTCTTCATTTCATAATGAAACTATTTTCTATTTGGAGAGTTTTTTCTTTTTCTTTTTTTTTTTAATTGAGCAAAAGGATATAGAATTATCGTAAGGTAGTGTTTGGTTGTAAGGAATTGGAGCTTCAAAATTGGAATTAGAAATAATTGCATACAAAAAAAAAACTTGAGAATTCCCATGCAATCATACATTTTTAATTCCAATTCGGAAGCTCCAAATCCTTTCACCCAAACACTACCAAAGAAAACACATCTTGCACTTCCTGAGAGGCAAATGCCACCAGCCCACCAATAACCTAAAAATGCCCTTGGTCATATATTTTGGGCAACTAGAAGACATGTTTATAATGATAAGCCCCAGAATAATGTTTTAGGATGTTAGCACATGAAAAACATTTGACAGCTGTAAACAACGTTAATAAGGGGTTTTGCGGCTACCTACCTTGTCAAGAGTCTGAGTATTAAGGACATATGCTGGAGGAGCAACCAGTTTGATTTTGACAATGCAATCCTTATTGCCAGCAGCCTCGGCCTTCCGCATAGCTTCCTGCGAACTCAGAGTATGTTGACAACAAAACAGGAATTTGCTGTCTAAATTATCATATTTAATTTCATTATCGATAATGGATTTGTTTATGATTTGTTCACCTCCCAATAAATGATTTTAATAAATTTACATACTATTTGGGCTACCAAAAAACACATGCAATCATTTTAGTTTAGTTAAATTTTAGCAATATTTTGCTCTAATTAAACTAGACGAGAATTTATTATTGAACCAAAATGGTGAATTCGTTAATTTTTTCGTTTTTAGCTTTACAACAGAACAACAATATAATAATTCATAAATTGACTAATTATTAAATGGTTCAATTCGCAAATTGGGGTAAACCCAAATTGGCTGTCAGAAGTTGCAAAAGGCCATCTGAAGTATACAGAGAAATACTTAAATGGAAAACTTAGGGAGAAGAATAAGACCTTAATGTGGAGAACACCATCGAATTGGAAACACTTCATCTCGATATCTGCCCGAATCTTCAATGGTTGTGGGGTCATTCTTCTCCTAATGTTTTTTACCAAAGATTCTTTAACTTCCTCAGACAAAGCAGGAACTACCTTAGTCACCTGTTCAACTCAGACATTGAGGGTCAATTTAGTTGTACATGAAAGAATAGTGACTAATTATGTTCTATTTACAGAGACTACCTCTTGACCGTCAGGACCAATTTCTTTAAGTTCACGGGTGAGCGAGTTCAGAACTGAATCGGGATCATTCACGATTACTTTGAATGCCTGCAAAAAACCCCAGGGGGAAAAAAGAAATAAAAAAAAAAGAGAGAAAAAAGAGAGAGAGAGAGAGAGAAAGAAATTAATTATATAATCTCCGGTTAACGGTTAGTGTAGAAACTCAATGGGCCTAACTCTCAAAAGACGCCTTGTAAGAGGAGGATTCCCCTTGGCTTTATATATAGCTCAGGATCAGGTAACACAAGCAAAGTGGGATTCGACACGCCTCCTCACGTGCAAGGTGGACTTTGACAAACCACTACGAACAGATATCGGGGGCCCAACATCAATTTGGGATTCAACACGCCTCCTCACACACAGGTGGATTTTGACAAACCACTGCAAACGGATATCAGGGGGTCATCATTGATGTGGGATTCAACACGCCCAACATCAGACAAAAGTCAGGCTCTAATACCATGTAGAAAATCCAATGGGCCTCACTCACTCTCAAAAGACACCTTGTAAGAGGAGGATTGCCCTTGAGTTTACATATACCTCAAGATCAAGTAACACAAGCTATGTGAGATTCAACAGTTCGAAAGCTAGCAATAGAAATGAAAAGTGGTAAAACCTTACCTCAAAAGCATGACCATATTTTCTGTATAAAGGCCAACCAACATGGATATACAGATCCTGTAATAAATAATATGCTCTTAGGAGTGTCCATATGAAGTATACGAGCAAATAATCAGGGAATCAAGTGAGACAAACAACTAAGAGAAGCACAAGCAATGCTGCCTTAAGAGAATCACATGGAGAAAATGCAGGGAATCAAGTGGGAAAAACAACTAAGAGAAGCACAAGCAATGCTGCCTTAAGAGAATCACACGGAGAAAATGAAATGAAAAACTTTTTCACTCCTCCGAAATTAACTAAAAATACGAAACTGATTATTTCAAACACACCAACAAAATACAAAACAGCAAAAATAGATGCTTATGAAGAAGAAAGTTGATAAATAAGTTCTTGGTGAGAAGCAAACAAATTGTGAATAAGGGGAAAATCATGCGGCTATTTGAGCTTAACCGGCTGCCATTAAAGTTTATTCAGATGATGACAGAACTGAAACAAAGCATCATGAACTCAAATTTTACATGATGAGACAGTTCGGGGAGAGAGAGAGAGAGAGATGAACATGTGAACAAACAACTGCATCCCCAACCAAAGAAAAGATAAAGTTTAAACATCAGAAGCAACTCCACAAGACATTGTTCGTGTGGGCTTTGGTCCACTATGTTAAACTCTAGTTTCGCTAGGAAAACCAAACCAAAAGTAAACGGGAGAAAGTAGAACGGAATTGAGAGAATCAGATGGAAAGAAGCAAAAGCAACACAAACAAGGATTTGGAAAATCTAGCGAAAATTAGAGAGAGCTTGTGCAAAATGGTAAGATAGATATTCCATACATGAAACTAAGACTTGAATAAATATGGAAAATCCAGTGGATTATTCAGGGAAATGGTGCTGATCACAAGTCACAACTCATATTTTTTGGTGATTTAGATACCGTGATTTCAGCAGACTTTCTAGAACTTAAAGCAGAACTTCAAATTGAAGTCCAAATTAAACAAAAGTAGTTCAAAAATTTACCTCAAGATCGAGCGACATAGTTTCGGCGACGTGCCTCATAATGGAGTGAACGAGCTTGCTCTTGTTGTACCTCTCCTCGCAGCCTTGAATATCCTCCTCCGACACCCTCCTCTTGCTAAGATCGATGTAGCCTTTCTCCTTGTCGACCCTGAGCACCATGACCGGCTCGATCCTTCCGACCTTGATGAGGCTGCTGATGCTCCGAATACGGCGGCGGGAGAGCTCGGAGAAGAGGATCATACCTTCGATGTTGTTATACTCTAGCAAGGAGACGTATGCGCCGCTCTCGGCCATGCTCTTGACCTGAATCATCACCGCGTGGTCAACCTCCGGGTACTTGGCCTCGTACATCCGGCATTCGAGGTTCGGGGTGTTGGTTGACATGGTTTTTTCAGCTGTCGGAATGGAGATTCTCTGAATTTTCTAGGGTTTCTTCGCAGGGGTTTTTGAGGTGAGCAGCGGTGGTGGAGATTCGGAGAGACAAAATAGATGAAAAGAGTAATTACTGAGTGTGATTAGAATATAGGAAAATTGCACTTTTTGCCCTACAACTTTGGGGTGGGTGTTTAAGTGGTCCCTACAGTTTTGTGGTTAATAAATTTTGTCCCTCAACTTATAATTTGGTTTCAATCTGGTCTAATTGTTAAGGAAATTAGACGGATTGTGCAGGAGACTTTAACGTCTTTTAAGGACCAAAACTTATTCTTCCCTTTTTTTTATTTTTCATTTCTAGTATATTCTTCCATTTAATAACTATGATATCATGTTTGTTCATTGTATCTGCAACTTCAATGGGAGAATGAGTGAAAATAACGGATACTAATCAAATTTGCAATTATAGGAGGATCAAATTTGTAAATGGAGTATTATTTACTGAAGTGACCAACAAAAACTTAATTACACTAGTTTTTATCTTTTTTTTAATATTTTGAAGGATTGAATAATAAAAAAATTCAAAAATAATTGAACATGCTTTTACTTTTTTTGTTTTCATTTATAAGTAAAATTATTTTTAAATTTTAAAAAATATTTAACCAAATAAAAAAAATTATTTTATTTTTTGGTAAATTTCTTCCTTTTTCTATTTATTTTTTAATGTTGGTGGGGGAGAAAAAGATCAATTAAAAGTAAAGTGATTATGCGTTTTTTTTTTTAATTACCAATAATTATTAAAAATAAATATGGAATTAAATGAAAAAAGGTATGCGTCGACAGCAGGATTCGAACCTGCGCAGGCAAAGCCCAACAGATTTCGAGTCTGTCTCCTTAACCACTCGGACATATCGACTTGTTTGTCACATGCTTCCTACAAATAAATAAGACTAATAATCAAACGAAAAAAAATTAATAAAAATTAACGCCCACCGTGGGGCTCGAACCCACGACCACAAGGTTAAGAGCCTTGCGCTCTACCAACTGAGCTAGACGGGCTTCTTGTTGGCCAAAATGAACGTAAGCATATATTCGCTCAAGCAGAAGTTTATCTTGCCGCTGAAGGATTCAAATTACAAAAATTATAGGGAGAGAGATGAGGGAAACAGTTATAATATGGGTCATCAATTTTCTAAGCGCACAAGTAAGTGATTTAATTAATGAGGTCATGAAATATTTAATGAATATGAACTTTAGAATGTGTAGTTACAAGTAGGGTTGATGAGATCTGGATTGGTCTAATATATAAAAAATATTTTATCAGGGATATAGTCTTCAAGACTAATTAAATGGTTACTGATTTCTTTTTTTTCATCTGTGAAAGAGAACCCATTGAAGAATATCAAGTGATTCATCTGTGGAAGACGTCTATCCCTACGATCCATCGTCATGGATTCAAGTACGTTTATTTATGTGTTAAAGAACTTTTGATAATTTGACATTATGATTTGGAAGTAAAAAATTTATTGAGATTTATGGATTATTCCTAACAAACTAAGTTAATTCGACATGCACAACCCCAATCAATTTAAAATTTGCATTCCAGGCAAATAAACTGACAAAAAGTTTAATTTTGGAACTTAAATCTTGAAAAATATTAAAAATTAATATATATTTTATTTTGTAAGAAATTTAAATATGGTGAATGCCAAACACGAGGATGGATGAAATAATAATATTTATTCGTGTCACTTTCATATTTTTACTTATAAGTATTTTGTGAGAGGACATGACATTATAAATATTCCACACTCTGTAGCCTTTATTATTAATATAATGATTGTTAGTAATTGTATTCTCAATACACTGTTTGTATGCGTTGTTATAGTGAATATTGTTGCTTTTGTAGCCCTAAGGTAATACCCATTATCATCTTGAAGCATTTGTGTAGTCTTTTTCTACCGATCTCTTACTCTCATGTAAAAGGGACTTTGTAACGATCCGATTTCCCAGAGTCGTCACGCGATTTCTCCTATTGGAGAATTATACCAAAATCCGATTGATCATATTTTTATTCTCCAATTTAATTGACACCGAATCACCAATATTTTATTCTATACAATCGGATAAATTTTACAAACAACGCCGATAATTTTTAGTTGCCGATTTTACAACGATAACTAATAAATATAATAATTACCATTTAAATACAACCAAAAACCAACAATTTATTTCGGATTAATCCGAGAAATTTTACAACTACTGCGACAGTTATAATTATCGATTTAAAAATGACGACAATAATTATATTCAATTTATCAAGTCAATTTTTACAATGGTAAATATTAACTACCATTATTACAAGTAGAAATCCTAATGTAATTTCCGATGTCAATTCGTCTTCACTGGCCCTGCAACCAAAACTGTGGGGTTGTGAGCTAATTCTAAGTAGAACTCTAACCCTTCTAATACGTGCATTTAATTAACTCGATAAATAAAACACCTCAATATGATTTTCACATGATCACAATTATTTCATAAAATTTAACAGTTAAAATTCAACAATAATAATAACATAAATCACACAATAAGAAAATTAAATACATATATTAAAAGAGTTGGAAATTCTACTTGAAATCTGAAGCCGAAATCCAAAACCGAAGTCGGCGTATGGATTTTTCTTCGTCATATTTTTCCCTTCACCCGAAAAATAACCCTCTCCGATATATATATATATATATATATATATAGATATAGATATAGATATGAGTTCCTGAGAATCAATTGATGCTATTCTTCTTATTATTATTATATAATACATATATACGTGTTTATTATATATTAAATTAATTGTGTTGTCTTCATAATATAAAAACAGCACAATTTACTTTATATATTTTATTATTATTATTTATATTGAAATCCCTATTAAAATAGAGAAAATATTAATTATACTTCAAAACTCTTAAAAATATATTTTAAATAACACATTGGTCCCAAACTATTTAAAATCACTTTAAAATAAATATTTAACTTTCCAAAAATTATTAAATATTATTCATACCATAAATTCACAAAACAGTCCAAAAATATTAAGCTTTTATATAAAGTAACTCGTGCCCGAGGGCACGAAAAAAAATTAATTTGAAAAAAAACACTTTCAATTATTTCAAAGGAAGGGAATTGTAATAACTTGGATAAAAAATTAAAGTCATAAAAAATTAAAATTATATGTCATAAAACATTATGAAAATTCTAAAATTATGTCAAAAAAATTGTATTAAAAATCTAAAGAACAAAACAATACTAAAAATTGAAATTGGAATAATGAAATAAATGAACCATCAAATTGTTAAAGTTTTTTTTTTATCGTCAAATAATTTCAATGAAACACAATTACACACAAATTAATAATGCAGGTACAAATTTAAAAGAAAAAATGACAAAATCTCAGTCTATAACCCTATTTTTCTTCTTCCCTCTCCTATAGCTTTTAGATCAAGAATTTGCTCTCAAAACCCCCAAATTATATAGAAATCTCTATATATACACCACAATTGCTTGAAACTCATAAAAAACTAAGCCATAATGAGTCAATTCAACATCCAAAATCGATCAAATTCAACTAAAAAAAATCATACCTTGATTGATTTTAAAAATCATACCTTGATTTTAGAAAATCAATCAGAATTGAACTATTTGAAGCTTTAAAGTCAACCACAACTTGCCTTTGAAAGCCTCAATTGGATTGAATTGATACTTCAGCTTACAATTAGAAGGCGGCATAGGTTACACATGTTACACCAGTGTAACCTGTGTCTTTGCTATATGATACAATATGGACAAATTCTTTATACCAGTGCAGGAGTATATAAGAAATATTCAGTTTGATATGCTTCAAAAAACTATTATTTAGAAAATCCAGGGGAAAAAATCTGGGAATAGACAGAAATCTGGGAACAGAGCATAACAGAAACAGAAATTTGGAGTTTTATTCTTTTCCAAAATTAAAAGCCTATTTGGCAAATTTTTAGCTAAAATTTACGATTGTGAAGCATTTTAACACTAAAAATTGCCCAAAGTCTTCACAGTGTTTTTTTCAGTTTCACAACACAGGTTCTGGAACAGAAACACTAACTAGAACAGAAACATTATGTTAAAATACGGGAACAGGACAATAACAACACAACAATATGGGAACTAAACAGTAACATAATAGAAATATACAAACAAAAATACGGGTACAGTAACAAAATAGACATACAGGAGCAGAAAAGTAACGATACAACTATATTGGGTGTTTGAATTAAAGTAAAGCAGCAATAGTCGCCAAAAGTTGAAAATATGGGACAATTTACTAAAATAACAATTTCAACTAATATGAAAAGTTACATATATAAACACCCCCACCAAAAAACAGAAAGATCCAAATGAAATTTAGGTAAAAATACTTTAGGGAATCCAAATAAAAGAATGAAAAGTACTTGAGGGAAAAATACTGGAATCTTATTCATAGTTTGGGTAACCCACCACTTAGGGAAGCAAAATTAAATCCAAATAAACGAAAGAAAAGAAGCATATTTAAATTAGAAATATCATGACAACTAAAAATAGCCAACAAAGCCGTTGAATTAAGATCCTCTAGAAGCCATCTGTTCAAATTCACACTGACAGCGATGATGAATGTGCACCGCCCAAATTGCCAGAAAACAAAACTAAATATAAAGTCGGAACAAAACTGCACAGTAACTGAAAACAGAAAATTGAGAACAAAACAAAAAACAAGTGCATAACCTACTTCAGCAATCAAAGCCAGTACATACCTTACTTCAGCAATAAAAAAAAAACCCTATGAATCAATGCGAAATTCATGAAAATCACAAACATAAGCCAATATGATTTAGTGCTCTAACAATATATTTTTTAAAGAACACCAAACGCCAAAAAGTAATTTTCAAACAGGACATAATATAACATTATCAAAACAGTATTTTGGGAACATAAAATCGGGAACATACCTGAAGAATTCAAAAATACCGAACTATTCCTTGCAATGTACTGCTTCTACTTATTACTGTCAGTGAAACAATATATTTTGAAACTGAAACATGATATCTATATGTATACTCTCATGTAAAACCTAATGAATCAATTAGCTTATAGAGACTTGATTAACAATGAATCAAACATGATATACTACTACTACCAAGTGCTTATAGAGACTTGATTAACCATGAATTAAACGCAATAAAAAAAAAAATTACCTGTTAACAACCGGAAAAAAAAAGAAAAAAAAAAGGCTTGATTAACCATGAATTAGAGATGCAGAAAAATAGCGGGAAAAAAGAAAACGCAGAAGAAGAAGACTTATGAAGTGAAACACGAAGAAAAAAAGTTGTTCAATTACTTGTTCGGAGTGTTGCGTCAATGATGGAATCTGCGAGTTTCTTCGGTTCGAGTCAATCTTCAAGATTTGGGTATTCTTGAAGAACCCAAATCTTGAAGAAAAGGGAAGAACAATTGAAGATCAATGGAGTATTTAGATTAGACAATACCTCTCCACCGAGTTAAACTGACATTGAGAACAATTGAAGAAAATTGAGTACAATCCTTACTTAACCCTAGAGACTATATATATAAGAGGAAATCGTGAAGAGAGGGGTCTTCCATAGAGAAAGAGGAAATCGGCGACGTTTTCCATAGAGAGAGAGGGGTTTTCCATAGAGAGAGAGAGAGAGAGAGGTCGGCGATGGAGGGAGAGAGGGATCGGGAAGGTTGAGCAATTTCCATAGATAGAGGCGAGCGATTGTCACAGAGAGAGCAAGAGAGAGATGTCTACATGCATGGAAGGAGAGATGATCGGTGATGGCTTGGGCATGAAACGACCAAGTAAGGAAACAAATGGTAAATGAATTTATTATGGAATTATAAAGAAATATGGAATTAGGCAATAATTTATGGAATTATAAAGCAATAAAAATAAAATAAAAATGATATTTAAGTTAATCTAGAGAATCATTCTGGACCGTTATTTATGGAGGGTATAAAGAATGATTGAGATTTGTCTAGATGGCTTGTGTACGTCCTGTTTTATTATATAGATATTTTCAAAAGTATAATTTTTTCGGGGTATTACAGGCTTTGCCGGGCACATACCAGGCAGGTCCTTGTGTAGGTGCCCGCTTTCTGGATGTCGGTTCTCTGGATCTCAACTTGGCGCTTAAAGAACACTAAATCAATTTCGGATCTCCAATTCTCTAAGATTCAAAACTCCACCTCACCGTTCCAACTCAACGCCAACTCATACGGGGAACCTGACCGGACCATACTACTGGTGCACACTAATTCTCGACACAAATAATGTTTATTCGTGTCATTTTTATATTTTTATTTTAAATATTTTGTTAGAGAACATGATGTATAAATATTTTACATTGTTATTATAAATATTTCACACTTTGTTGTCAATATAATTATTGTTATTATTATAGTTTTATGTTCAAACCAAACAAGACAAAGCCAAAGAGTGCAAAAAAACTTTGCCATTTATTATTGAATACAATCATGGAGTCAAAAAGAAAAAGAATTCAAAAGGCACTCTTATATATACAGTCGCGTAGACTTCTTTTGAGCCTTTCTTTGAACAGTTTGTAGACTAGACCGCCATGGCGAACATTGCGCAGTTAGTCGGCGTCGACGCCGTGGGGCTCATCAACCTGATCGTATCCGCGGCCAGAAACGCGACGACGCACAGAAAGAACTGCGAGCAGCTCGCCACCCACGTGAGGATGATCGGGAACCTGCTGGAGAAGCTGAGATCGACGGACATGATGGGACTGCCGGCGGTGCGGGAGCCGCTGGATGGGCTGGGGGAGGCGCTGAGGAAGGCGTACGACCTGGTGGAGAGTTGCAGGGAGAAGAGCTATCTCTACATGCTCGCCATGGGGTGGAGCGTCGTTTACCAATTCCGGCGAGTACAGAACGAGATCGACCGGTACCTGAAGCTCGTGCCGTTGATTTCACTGGTCCACGATTTTCGGATTCAGGCATGTTCTCTAGAATCACGAATTGTTTAAGATTAAGACAATTTTCTTTGTCTGTTTCCAGATTATTCTTAAATTAATGGTTTTTAAGTGTTGGGTTTATTCATTGGATGTGGATGAAGCTCGTGGTCAGGTTATAAGTGCGAGTAAAAATCTCACCTTATGAGTTCACTTTTAATGTTGAAAGAGACCCAAAACCACCACTAAGAATCATATAAAAAAGGCAGTCCGGTGCTACAAATCTCTTACTATGCACGAGGTTTGGGGAAGAATCGGACCACTAAGAATCATATATGCATGTTAAAATAGTGATGGAATTAGATGTTTGATGGTGATATTAGTTCAAACTAGACATGCCACATTGCTATTATAAATCTGTCTGATCTGTCTGTTTCAGACATCTAAATATGTGTTGATGTTAAATGTTTAACCTATCATGTTATTCTATGAATTTTGCACACGTTTTTGTTGACTCAATCATTGGCTTTCATGTTTGAGCATCAAGCCTCACTCGTTAGACTAGGTAAATGATTATTCAATGGATGTTATTATCTTATAATGGCAATGAGGCATTAAATCATTCTAATTGGGTTGTCACGAGTAATCTTGTATAGTTTTATAATGGTGGCATCGGAATGTAAGGTCACGCTTGTTTAGTGCTTTTGTTCCCAAAATTGTCTCCTTTTGGAATAGAAACACAATCTAGGAATAAAAATACTAAAAAAAGGGGGCCTAAGAGCAACTCTAAGCCAAACGACCCCAATGGTATAACTATCATTTTAGCTACATAAAGTCACAAAATTGAACACGACCCATTATAAGAGCTATTTTTGCTTATTTTCTAACCAAGAGTTATTCCTAACTAAGGTAGAGTGAGCTCAAAATTGGTGGGAATTTTTAACCACCAATTTTTTTATTCAAAAGCTAAGTTAAAATATTAGTAGTTAATTAATTTGGCCAGTATGGTTGGGGTATAATTCTTAATTTCTATTAGTCAAAACACTATTCATGGTTATTTTGTCAATGTAACTAATCTAAATATTCGTTCTATTCCTAAAATAGTCTTATGTGACTTCACACAAAGTTTTCGGTACTGGTTGAATATATTTTACTTTATTATATTGCGTTGATTGAAAATGTGTGGAAGTGTTGCAACCTTTCTAAAATTCGAATGTTTGGTTGAGAAGAGGGTTAATTTGGGAAAACTGATAAAATATGTTTGTTAAAAAAGGAAACTGGACAATTATTTTTGGAACATTCTAGAAAAGAAACTAGGATTATTATTTTTAATGGCTGGTGTAGAAAAGTGGGTTGGAGTTGCTCTTAAGAAAGAGGTTGGGTGGAAAATGAGAAAGGATATTGATTTTCCCTTGATTGGTACTAAAGAAAATAGGAAGGATGGAAAAATGGGAAGAAAATGTGAAAGGAAATCTTATCCTTCCGAAATAAGGAGGAAAAGTTGGTGGAAAATGTTAAAGTTACCATATTATCCTCACATTTAATATGAGATATTTTTTTATTGTTTTTTAGTAGAATAAATTTAATTATGACAGTGATTATGTTACTTTTTCTCATTCAAAATTATTAAATAATATTGTTGAATCTCACATCGCTTGTGTTATCTGACCCTGAGCTATATGTAAGTCTAGGGATAATCCTCCTCTTACAAGGCATCTTTTGAGAGTGAGTTAGTCTTATTGGATTCCTATATGGTATCAGAACCGCGCCTTTTATCTAATCTTGGACGTGTTGAATCCAACATCAATGTTGGCTTCGCAATGGTTTGTCAACTGTGTGTGAGGGGACATGTTGAATACCACATCGCTTGTGTTACCTGATCCTGAGCCATATATGAGCCTTGGGTAATCCTCCTCTTTCAATGCGTCTTTTGAGATTGAGTTAGGCTTATTGGATTTCTATAACTATAAACATATCCGGTCTCACTTTACATCCCTCCTACCAAACATAAACAAGAAAACAGATTTTAATCCATGAAGGATGGATAGGTGGCCACCCATATTTCGTTCTTTTTCGTTTTTCCATCCTTCCTACTAAATCTAGCATGAGATATCCTCTCTTAAAAGTAAGTACATAAAAAAAAGTAACGAAATTGTGCCTAAACAAATGGGGACTAACAAGAGTGATTTTTTTTTTTTTTTCCAGCCTATTGAAGCTGAGTACACTCTTGATGAAGAGGATGCAGAGGCTCGGAGTGTTATACTCAAACCAGACCGTTCGAGAAAAGATGCAAATGTATTGGAGAAGTCATTGTCTCGTCGATACCCTGATTTACAGTTCCATGAGGCCCTTCAAGAGGAGAAAGAGAAGCTGTGCATGGAACTCTATCGATCACAAGCAAACAACGACCCAAAGCAATGCCAAGTGATCAAGCATCTCATTGATGTTACTCAGAATGTGATAAATGCGCCTCCGGAAAAGAGTCTTGCTCTCGATGCACATAGTTGCATTGCCTCCGGGTAATAATTATTAGCTCACTACTTGATAAATGGTCTTGGATTTGTGTTCCTGTTCTGTTCTAATAATTAGGAGGAAAAGGGAAGCGGGTTTTGTTTGCTTGTATAATTTGTCTCAAAACTTGGAAAAATGGGAATGGAAACAGGAATATGGGAATAGAGAAATCAAACAAACAGGGCCAAAGGAGGTGATTCGTAGTGTTTCTGTTCCCATAAACAGAAATCTGGAAATATTTCTGTTATGTTCCCAGAATTTTGTTTGAAAAATATTGAATAGAGCAGAAACTGATTTTTTCTGTTCCTATATATGGGTTTCTGTTCCCAGTTTTCTAAGAACAGAAACACTAAACAAATGCCACCCACCTAAATGATTTCATGTTACAGGGGAGTATCAACTACAAAATCAATCCATGGGACTATTGGCTTTCAGTCTAAAGAGGAAGATAAATCTAAGTGGCAGACTGACCTATTTGATTGTTGTGCTGAGCCTTGTTTATGTAAGTTCGTGAGCTCACTTTTCCAACAATCTGGACAAATATGGAAGCAAGTATACGGGAAAAAAATGGAACAGAAAAATTGAAAAATAAGAGAAACAAGTTAAAATAGAAATAGAAGAGAAATTCCATTAGATTTGTTTGGTTAGTGTTTTTATTTTATGTTTCCAGGAGAAACAGAAATGGAAAAACAGAATCAAAAGAAAGATCTGTTCATGTTTCTGTTTCATGTTTTTATTGTTCTTGCTGTAGGCTTGAAGGCTTGCATCTATCCCTGTGGAATTTTTTCGCGGATTGCTCAAGCGGTGTCAAAAGGAAAAATAAGTAAGATCTTAAAAAAAATAGCTATTGTTTTAAAATTCTTAATAGCATGACATTTCATTAAAGGCCTGTTTGGTTGTCTTTCAATTCGCAAATTATACTATTTTTTAATTAGTCAATTTATGAATTGCAAAGTTAAGATTTTTGGTTGTTAGAATTAAAAACACTCAAATTAGCTAGGTAACCTTTTCAATTTTAGTTCAAATGTTATTTTCTTGTTTAATTGGAGTATGATGTAGCCAAAAAGGTTACAAAAATATATAAATTTGATTAAATCATAGAGAGGTTTTTGCAGTGTTGCACCCCTAAAGTTTTGGAGAAATCCCACTTTAACCGTTATCTTTTCAATTTGAACACATTAAATCTTGAAATATCTAAATCGTGTCAAGTCAGTCTAAATCAGTAATTCCGTTATTTTTTATAACGGAAATCAGTCACGTGTCAGACACAGAATCATCGACGTGGGCGAATTCCGTCATAAAAAATGATGAATGGACTGACTTGACACGATTTTGATACTTTAGGATTTAATGTGTTCAAATTGAGATGACAGAGACTAAAGTGGGATTTCTCCAAAACTTCAGGGGTGCAAAGTGCAAAAAGCTCAATCATAGATAAATGAGAACTATACAAATCAATTCATAAAAATTAAGCGAATGTCATAAAATAGGATAATTTAGACAATAGAACGGCCTTAAGCTTATAACTTTTTCACGGAGATTGATTGTTTGTCAAAAATATTGTAAAGAAGGCTTAGTCGGTGTTAGAACAGGAGAGCAAGTGATGTTTTGTTTAGGGTTTCTCTTCCTCGAAATATGTTCTGAAAAAGTTGATAACATAACCAGAAATAGATTTTTTTTGGTTCTCATATATCTGTTTCTGTTCCCAAAAAAGGGGGAACAGAAAAAAAAAAAAATGCAGCCTAATTTTTTATTGATATATTCTGAGTTTTGGTTTTGGAAGTGCAGGTCGTGAACGTGCAGTGAATGATCTGATGACTTACTCTCTTTGCTGCGGCTGTTGCTGTTACTCTTGTTGTGTAAGAAGGAATCTACGCCGGCTTTTTAACATAGAGGTAATTTGTAAGAATTAAAGATACAACTAAGATGATGGGTTCAAATTGAACATGTAGGAACTCAATGGGCTTAACTCACTCTCAAAAGACGCTTTGTAAGATGTGGTTTACCCTAGACTTTATATATAGCTTAGGATCAAGTAACATAAGCGATGTGGGATTCAACATGCCCCTTCACGTGCAGGGTGGACTTTACCAAACTACTGCAAATGATATCTAGGGGCCCAACCTTAATGTGGGATTCAGTAAGTCCCCTCACATGCAGGGTGGACTTTAACAAGCCACTACGAACTGATTTTGGGGGCCCAACATTGATATGAGATTCAACACGCCCAATATCAGACAAAAGTCTGGCTCTGATACCATGTAGTAATCTAATAGGCCTAACTCACTCTCAAAAGATGCCTTTTACAAGAATTGCCCTTGGCCTTTTATATAGCTTAGGATCAAATAACACAAACGATGTGAGATTCAAAAATAAAGTTTCCATATTTTTTTTTCGCAGGGAGGTTCATGTGATGACTTCTTAACTCATCTCATGTGGTGTTGTTGTGCTTTGGTTCAAGAATGGCGAGAGCTCGAAATGAGAGGCTTTGAAACAGGTAACGATAAAGTTGACTTGTTTTTGTTGTATCTATTCCCAGATTTTTAGAATAATTTCTTTTTTCGGGAACAAAACAGAAAAAGTAGCTTTTTTTGTTCCCATATTTTTGTTTCTGTTCCAAGTTTTTTTGGGAACAGAAACACTAAACAAACACCACCCATGATTTCTTATCTCCTCTTTCACCATCTATATGAACACCTCAGCATCAATCCATCACTAGAAGCACAAAAATAATGAGATAAAGGCACTTTATAGAGCACATTTGGTTTTAGAAGGTGGTTACCAACACCCACTTTTGCTTGTGGCATTAATGTCATTGGCACTACTCACTGCGGTCCTGTTTGTTTGGGTAACCCTTTTCAAGTTCATTGAACATGTTGCTGTCTTACTTAAAAATAAATAAATAAATCATAGAGCGTTGACTAGATTTGGATAGAGGAATTTTAGTCTGTTAATCTTAAAGAATGCGTAAAAACATTTTCTTTTTAATTAGTTTTTGAAGTTGTCACCGTATTCACCGTATGACCTGGAGTTTACGGGTTCCAGTCGTGAATGCAGCCTCCTGTAAAGTAAGGGAAGGCTGCTTACAATATACCCAAGTGGTCCAACGCTTCTCTGGAACCCATGCATAGCGGGAGTTTTGTAACACCGAGTTGTCTTTTTTTTTTTTTTTAATCAAAAAAAGTACTTTTGATTAATACGTAAGGTGAAATCGTTGCCAAACAAGCCTTAGTGTTTTTGTTTTTCTTTCGTTTCTGTTCTCAATAAACTTAGAATGAAATTATAAATTTTGGGGATAGAAAAAAATAATTTCCATTATGTTCTCCTCAATTTGTTCTCAAATCTAGGAACACTGCAGAAATGTTCTCGTATTTCTAATGTTGTTCTGATTTTTTGGGAACACGAGTGAGAAAGTAGAAACAAAACAGCGGACAAAGGTCGTGCTAGACTTATATGTTGAGCCCATGAATGATACTTATTTTTGATAGATTTTTAGAACAAATTAATGAGAACAAGAACATTTTTCTTGTTGTTTTTTATGTTCCAAATTTTCTTAGAACAAAAATTGGGAATTGAAACGTATAGTCAAATGCCACCCTAACTATAAACTACTCTTGCAGGTTGCCAGGAGAGGAGAATGATTCCACCTCCATACCAAGACATGAAGCCTTGACTCAACCTTCTCTATGAAGTATGAACCCTAACTTTTTGTAAATAAACGTAGTAGGTATTTGTTCTTGTGTATAAAAAATAGAAAAAATATATTTTTTTTCCCATTAATTTGTTTGTCTAATGCAAGTGCCTCTATCTCATTTTATAGACAATTGATCGCTGCCACGTCCATCCACAACCATCAACACACATCTTATCCCCTCCTCTCTCATGCACACATATAAAATGATCCAAATTCACTTGCAACTAAAATATATATATATATATTTATTCTGAGAAATTATAAGAAGAATAATTATCGTTACCAAATACGATTTTGTTATCAGAATACTTCATAACAAAACAAAATTCTTATTCTATTTTATTGGGAGTAGAAATAGAAAAGTAGAAACGTTAGCAAAAGTCACCTAAATATACACCCTCTTTTACAAGTTTACACCCCTTTTAAAAACAGAAAAAAAAATCGAATTACTATTTTACTTTTTAAATTATTAACACATAAAATCCTTCAACTTTTATTTTTTACACTTTCTTTTCTTATCTTTCTTCTTCCCTCGGAGAAATCCATTTCCTCCGGTGATTACCATTGTCGGCACGGTGGATGCGACAATGACGACATTTTTTGTTCTCCCTCTCTCATCTCTTAAGTCTCCCTCCACCCTATTGGTCACCCTACGCCCCTCATCTTCCATCAGCACAACCCACGACCTTCCCTCCACCCCCAGAGATATGCAAAGGATTTGGCCCACCACCCTCTCTCTCTCCCGCCTCTATCATACGTAGATCTGGATTTATTCAGATCTTCCACAAACTTGTTGCAGATCTATAGATTTGCCGCTTGCAGCCTATAGATCTGTTGCGTGCGACGGCATATCTATGCACATTTTTTTAAAAAAAAAAATTACATATACAATTACCATATCAAAAAATACAGTCTAGACTAGATAAGTTACGTTCATCATTAAAATCATATTCCATTTTGAATTCTTGTAGTGAATGTTTATCCAAGTACCTCAACAAATAAATCTTACAAAACAATCATGCAAATATATGAAATTTGTTTATCCACGTAATGAAGTCACAAGTAATGGATGGACCAACAAACTTATTTATTTATTGTGGGAATTTTTTAATTTAATAATTTTTCTATCCCTTCTTTAATTAGACTCATAAACTAGAAAAAACAATCTACGTTTTGATTAGGTAGAAAAGGGATTAAAAAAAAAAAAGAAGAGAGAAAAGTCTTTAAAGGATGTTAAATTAATTAAATAGATTAAGATTAATTTTGATTTTTCAGTTAAAATACAGAATTCCCCGTGACTGAAGGCACTATATCAATTTTTAAAGGAAAAATCGGTGAAAAGTCCATTTTTTAAGTCTAATTGGTGAAAAGTCCTTTTGTATTATTAAATTTTGATTTAGTCGTTTAAGTTAGATTTCACTTGTGTTTTAATCCCACATTGCAAGAATTGTAAGGATATTATAGGCATTGTAGGAAACCTTTTAGTGAATACATTCAGTTTTTATAGTGAATTATGTTATATGTAAATAATGTTAGTTACAATTTCATAATTGTTACTTTTCACACATATTTAGTTATTTTTGATTACACATATTTATATAATATTAGTTACATATTACAATTATATATATATGTATAATATTTTGTGACGTAACTGAAAAAATATCAAACTTTTTAATTACATATCAGAAACATCTAACTAAAAAGTTACATATTATTGAAATATGTAACTAAAAAATATCAAACTCTTTAGTTATATATCAGAACATGTAACTAAAAAGTTACGTATTATTAGAACATGTAACTGAAAATAAAAAAAAATAAAATTAGTTACCTGTAATTAATACAGTAATATTACACACAAAGTAGTTACATGTAACTGGCGCGTGGCTATCATGTGAGTAAGGTTTCTTCATTTTTAAAACATATGGGACTAAATTAATTTTTTTTACCGCATGTAGGATTTTTGACCAATTAAAGTTTAAACGGAAGACTTCCCACCCATTCTCCCATTTTTAAATTTATAAGTTTAAAAAATAATAAATAAATAGAATAGTTAATAAAATATATATATGAAACCTAAAGAGTGCAAAATATAATTAAATTTAACCGTTTTGAAAATAAAAGTGTAAAATTTTCAGGCAAAACTTTTTCTCCCAAATATTTTATCTTTTCATTTAACTCATTGAGTTAGTTTGGTGGTGTAGAGAAGTTTAAAGTTAGTGAGTTGAAAGATTGAATAAATTCAATCTCAACCATTTATTTTTTAAACTTAAATTTAGACCATTAAAATACGTTTTCGTTTTGATTTATCAATAAACTAGTTATACCCCGTGTATAAAGACACGAATATAATTCATTGGTCTCAATCTAAAATGCGAGAACTCTTAATGTTGCATATCACTAATAAAAGAACAAATCTGACAAATGTCAATATGACACATTAATATGTAATAAATCAATTTCATGAACCGTAAATGCAATCAGAATCTAAATGCAAGTGGATTTAAGAGAATTAGTCAACCAAAATAAAATTCACATTTAAAACTAATAATAGAAATTCTTTTGAACACATAATTTAATAGCATGTGGTATCATAATTACAAATCTAGTTGACTTATCTATAAATCATTTGAGTTCAAAGGTTGCAAAATAAATATATGTACCTTGATAAAAATTAAATAAAATTAATTTTTTTTTGTTTACATAAATAAATTTTAATTTTGAATTAGTATTTAAGTTTCAATTATTAATAAAAAAATGTTATATTCCTTTAAACACTATTTAATTTTACATATATTCCTAAAACGAGGTGTAAACATTATTTCTTTATGAGAACAGTTCTAGATATTACAGCTACATTGCAGTAAATATGCTAATATCTGCTTTTTAATAGTTAAAACCCTAGACCACCCACAATTGAAATTTGATATAATCTCACGACCAGAAATGAAATTTGAAGTGATCGGAAATCAGTCTGAACTTGATAAACAGTGTATCGGGGCAAAATGAAACAGAGAATGAGTAGAATTATGAAATTGGAAAAATAAGATAGATAAATAAAATAAAAAGTCAAATGATATTTAAATGCTTCAATTTGTGAAAATTAAGGGTTGTGTAATCAAATAAAATATTTTAATTTTTGTTCGACAGATAAAATGTCATATCTACATTATATTTATTTCTTGAACACTTATGAGTGTTGGTGTATAATTTTTTTTTAAAATTAAAAAATAAATAAATATGTATATATTGATTAATTTTCTTTGTAACAAATCATAAATTAGTTTATTACATATCTATATAAAAGAATACGAAAGAGTATAGATTCAAACTATATACTCAAAAGATAT
Source organism: Eucommia ulmoides (assembly GCA_016647705.1). Classification (NCBI taxonomy): domain Eukaryota; kingdom Viridiplantae; phylum Streptophyta; class Magnoliopsida; order Garryales; family Eucommiaceae; genus Eucommia; species Eucommia ulmoides. The sequence goes on along the minus strand of CM028336.1, from coordinate 8,987,225 downwards.
TTTTGTATACAATACTCTATTGGATATTACACTTTTTTTTTTCATTTTATTATCTAAATATTAAAGTTATTTTTTTTAGTTCGTTAATTAATTGCTTTTTAACCTTTGTACCCTTGTCTTCTTTCATTTTAACCCCTTAGTTTTAAAAATCAATACATTAGTCATTTTTATTTGTGACATTTTTTTTCCAAAAAAGTACATAATAAATTAGTTTATCACTATTTTCCAATTGGATTTTGATATTTAATACAAACTTGTTAGGAGACGTGAAAGAAAGAGTAGAGGCATAAAATGTATTAGATGCATCAAAGACGTTGATCAAAAGGTCCTGGAAAATTATGAGAAGATTATGAAACGGTGAAACAGTTACTTTTATAATTTATTTATTGAGACCAGTGCAGGAGAATCTACTTTAAAATTGCCTAATTTGTCTTCAAATATAGGATCAATAGGTTTCACAAAAGAATTAGATATTCATAAGTTAGAATAGCACTGAGGAAATATGAGAATTGAAAAGGCAACAAGGCCATATGAAATTTCTATAAAGGTGTGGAAAAGTTTGAGAGATCTTGAAATAAATTGGTTGACTAAATTTTTCAATGGTATTTTGAGAACTAAGAGAATGCTTGATGAGTAGAGGATGAATATCTTAGTGCCCATATATAAAAATAAAAAGCATGTTCATAAAATTGGTGTGACAAAAATGAGAATACTATGGCGGATGAGAGGGAAGAGGAGATTGGATAATGTTAGTAGGTTCTAACTTAAAACCATGTGGTTCTAAATGTAGTAGCTTCTTCGATTTATGATTTTTTTTTTTTTTTTTCACGTTTGCACGCCTGAAGTTTCAAAGAAATCCCATTTCAGCCCATGTTCATTCAATTTGAACACATTATGCAACCGTCCTTATGAGACAATAATTTAACACCTGCTCTTAAATACAACTCGCCTTTTGCACGAATAATTTGACAATAAGTGAATGATAAAATATACACAATCCTTGTCTCGCACGGAAGATTTGATTACGAGAAAATAAGTGACGAATTATCACAGCATTGACTCTGATATAATTCCACATGGAGTAACTCATTTGATTTATATAATAATTTGAGTAGTCACAAATAATCGATGTAAGACATGAATTTGATATATAAATTGGAGAGGGTAAAATGAAAATAAGCCTAGAATTAAAGAAAAGGGAGACGGATGGTTGTTGCAGACAAAGAACGTGGGATTAAGAGTCTCAATCCATTTTCTCTCTCCACTCTCTTTCTCTCTCTAGACATCTACACTCCGTAATAAATACATCATAACAAGAAGAATAATTCATTTAATTAAATAAATAAACTCAGAATTAAACCAAAAAGAAGGTTTCAAATTCACGATAGTGTTAAACTTCTCTCTCTCCCCCCCCCCCCTTCCCAGTCTAGAGAGAGAAAGAGAGGGAGATGGCGGAATTGTTCAACGGGGAAGAACAGTTGATTTCTGTTTGAACAAATTTCTTTCGGATCCACCGCATTCCAGGTCGGTTCATCGCGATCTTGTGAAGTGGCAGGAGCCGAACGGGACGGACCCTTTCATCTCCGTCGCTTTCTACTCCTTGATCCGTCGCCGGAACCTTCCCCATTTCCAGATTCCGGCGCCTCCTCTTTCGATTCCGTAAGTAATTTTTTTTGCGTGTGCATAATTAATCTCATTGAGCCACAGATAATATCGGATATTTGCTGTTTTTTCCCTTAAATTTTCGGGTTTTTTTACGTGGAGAAATTCGAGATCTGAAATTTCGAAATTTTATGCTATGCTCCCCATGGATTTTACGAATTTTAGGGTTACAGAACTTCTAATTTGTGGCATCAAGATGTTTTGTCGGTGGGAGATATTAAATTGATGTTTTATTGATTACCATTTTGAATCTTATGTGTGAGGATTGATGCTTGAAATGAGTAGGTACTAGATTTATTACATTTGATTAAGGCAATTTTTGTTTCATGGTTGGTTGCTAAATTCAAATCTTATTGTAATATTTATGCCCAAATAAAACCAGTTTTCTAATTGAAAACTTGGTGTTATAAGCAAAATCATTTAGAAGCTATTAATTTTGATTAAAATTGAGGGAAACAAACACTATCGGAATTCGAATGATTATCTTAAAAAAAAATTGTGATTTCGACAGCGGGTTGAGGAATCCAAGGTTGTGTTTGGTAGCACAAAATTCAAGTCTTGGAATTGGAATTATTGAAAATGATTGCGTGCAAGTTTTTAGATTTTTTAATGCATCAATTTCTAATTCCAATTCCATGAAACCAAACGCTGCCTAAGTGTCCTTCCCCCTCTTTCTTTTTCTATCCTCCTCGGCTTTTTCCTATGTCCTAGATTTCATTGAATGATATATGTTGCAGGGCAGTTACCCCAAAGCTGTTAGTTCGGTAGGTAAGGGGAGGTGTCCATTTCCTTGTCAAATGGGTTCGACTCTGAGGAGTACTCCAGGAATTAAATCTTGAATGCACCAGGTCAATGTGCAAAAGTGTGTCCTTAAGATCGTCTGGTGATGTGATTAGTTGAGCTGCGCGTAAGTTGACCTTGACACACCTTATTGAAAAACCAAAAAAATGGAAAATAAAATATATGTTGCCCAGCAGTTCATGTGTTTTCATGTGGCATAGGTTGATGTTATCTTAGGGAGTGTTTGTTATCATGGAATTGGAGCCTCGGAGTTGGAATTTGAAATATCTTATTTCCAAACGCCTAGATTCTTTTTAGATTTTTGGCGTGCGTTAATTTTTGAATTCCAGGGCTCGATGAAAACAAACACTGCCTTAATTGCGTCAATCTGTTTGTTATCTGACTTCTTCATTCATTGATTATGCAGGATTCACTGCATAAAGCAAAATTAATTCTACGGCTCTTGCTTTATCTCGACCTATTTATGCTCCGAAATTGATGACATCATATTACTGCAACCCGTTATAGGAAACCTTTCCAAATATGGTGTTTAGCAAAATTTCAGAGTTTATTTCCGGCGTGACAAGTCGTTTTTCATCCCCTAGGCCTTCGATTGTTCCATATGCACCCCCTGAATCGTCGCCGACAGTGGGTCCCGCAAACGCATTCGGTTTTTCCACCTCCGGACACAAGAACAACAACCTAAGGCTCTCATCATCACTTCAAGATTTCTCCTCGTACCACTGGCTCGATCACCAAGACAATATCAATAATCCAGACCCTGAAATCGACAAGGGTTTGCCTCGATCAAAACATCAAAATCTATTACTCCGAGAAAACGGCGGGTCAAGTTTTTCCAAGGAAAAATCACCCCCGAGAGTTCCTTTTGTCCGAAAAAAATTGGTTCAAGCTGCCACGGTTCTTGTCTTCTTACTCTTGTTTGTCCTTCTTGTTTACTTGTTACACTTGTTTTACTCTAATTGGTCAAATGATGCCTCGAAATACTATGTCGTACTTGATTGTGGCAGCACAGGGACCCGCATTTACATATACCGAGCGTCTGTCAATCGAAAGAAAGACGGCAGTCTCCCAATTCTATTGAGATCTGTACCCGCAGGCCTTACCAAAAAACCGGGATCGCAAACGGGCCGGGCTTACAGCAGAATGGAGACTGAGCCCGGTTTCGACAAATTGGTCCACAATGTGACTGGATTGAAAGGTGCAATAAAACCGCTTCTCCGTTGGGCGGAGAAGCAAATTCCCAAGAAATCACACAAATCTACTTCCTTATTCCTTTGCGCGACGGCCGGTGTCCGCCGGCTGGCTCGGCCTGACTCCGATTGGCTTCTTAATAGGGCCTGGTCAATTTTAAAACATTCGCCTTTTTTGTGCCGGAGAGAGTGGATTCGGATTATAAGTGGAATGGAGGAGGCTTATTACGGGTGGATTGCTTTGAATCATGAGACCAAGATATTGGGGGCGAATCCTAGAAAAGAAACATTTGGAGCTCTTGATTTGGGCGGATCATCATTGCAAGTGACCTTCGAGACAAAACAACATAGTCATGATCGAAATAGCTTGAATCTTAGTATTGGTCCAGTCACACATCACCTCAGTGCCTATTCTCTCTCGGGTTATGGTCTAAATGATGCTTTTGATAAATCCGTGGTTCGTCTTGTGAAAAAAATTGCTAATCCGAATCCAAATGGCGGGAAAATTGAGATTAGGCATCCTTGTTTGAATTCGGGTTACAATGAGGAATATGCTTGTTCTCAGTGTGGAAATTTGCCAATTTTCAGGAAAAAATCAAAAAAAGGAGAGAAAACTAGCATTTTGATCCGGCTTATCGGCGCACCAAATTGGGAAGAATGTGGGGTCCTCGCGAAAATCGCTGTTAATTTGTCTGAATGGTCGGATACAAAACCGGGAATCAATTGTAATGTACAACCTTGTGCTATTCCTTACAATTTACCTCGTCCTTACGGCCAATTTTACGCAATGTCTGGATTTTACGTTGTGTACCGTTTCTTCAATTTATCTGCTGACGCCAAACTCGAGGAAGTGTTAGAAAAGGGCAAGAATTTTTGCGAGAAAAAGTGGGATGTTGCCAGGACAAGTGTTCCTCCACAGCCTTTTATAGAACAGTATTGTTTTAGGGCACCATATGTTGTGTCCTTATTAAGGGAGGGCTTGCATATTCCCGACAGTCACGTGTTTATTGGGTCGGGGAGTATCACTTGGACACTTGGCGTCGCGCTATTGGAAGCTGGGAAGGTGTTACCGGCTGACATGGAGATTCGGAGTTACGGAATATTCCGGTTTAAGCTTAACCCGTTTGTTGGTTTGGCGGTTTTGTTTGGTTCGTTGGTTTTGGTGGGTTGTGCTTTATCGTGGGTCGGAAATTGGGTGCCGAAATATTTGCACAAGACATATCTTCCTTTGTTTAGGCAAAATAGTGCCTCAGCTGCTTCGGTTTTGAATTTTCAATCTCCTTTTCGGTTTCAGCGATGGAGTCGAATGAATTCAGGTACGAAATATTCAACTTGGCCTATGATTTTTGCAATTTTTTTTTGAATGATTTGCAATGAATTCCTCTATTTTGTCAAATTGTCCTTAAAACAAGTAATTTATAATTTTTTATCCGCAATTCTTTATTCTTAATTTTTTAATCGTTTAGATGATATTAACTAGATTGAATCTTTCACGTTAATGTTAATTGCAGTGACATTTGTTTAGTATTTTTGTTTTTCTTACTGGTTTTTTTTTTGTACCTGTAAAATTTGGAACAAACATACCTTTTGTTCGGTAATTCTATTTCTGTTCCAAGTCTTTTGGGAAAAGAAACAGAAATGTTGGGACAAAATGAATTTACTAAGTGTGTGTGTTTGGGTTTGGTATTTGAAGAATGAATTTATTTGAAAAAGGGATTTGTAAATTTTTCTTTGAAAAATTACTTAATTTCCTTTTTCAAACACCTCACTCACCCAAACACATCCTAAAAGTTGCGTAATTTGTTGATATCGTTATGGAAAATCAAGGGTTTGTTCGGTTTGTAAAATCAAAATAGTTTTTGTTTTTTGCCTCCCCCTAGAGATTTGTTCGGAGTCGAAGGTGACGTTTGTTCAGTGTTCTTGTTCCCGTAATTCTGTTTCCGCTTTCTTATCTAAGATCAATTTTGAAAAGGAGAAAAAAAAAAACAATATACAAATAAATTTATCATTAAAAACAATATGATAGCTATAATAGCATCTCTCCATTGTATATGTGCTTTGGATAATATCTACCATTCTTTACCCAAGAGGAGGTGCTTCAGAAATTAAGTATTGAATTTAATTCTAAATGCACTAGATTGATGTGAGAAAGTGGGCACTTAAGATCGTTCAGATAGGTGATTAGTCGAGATGTGCGTAAGCTGGTCCGCACATACCTTATCCAAAAAAAAAAAAAAAAAAAAAGCATCTACCATTGTTTCATTATTTCTTGATAATAGTGTTGTTTTTGACTATTCATAATTGAGGTTCTTATTATATTTTATATTGTCCTCTTCTCTCTATCTTATTTTATTATTTCTCGTTTTTAGTGTAATTTATTTTTTAGTCTTTACTAATATTTTAGCTAATTTTAGCTAGTATATCAAAAACAAATTCAACATTAGTTGATATCAACGGGAAGGATTTAACTATTATATCAAAAACAAATTTAACATTAGTTGATATCAACTGGAAGGATTCAATCTAGTTGATATTTGATATTATTCGAAGAACTAAAAACTTATTTTTTTTTTTTTTTACTTTTTTCCTTTTTTAAGTTTTAGGGGATGGAAGAGTGAAGATGCCTCTGAGTCCAATAGCGAGCTCCCAACATAGACCATTTGGTAGTGAAATTCAACTAATGGATTCGTCTTCGTCTTCATTACTCTACCCATCATCGTCGTCCTCTGGTGGTGTTTGCCACAGTTATTCTTCTGGTAGTTTAGGAACAATGCAGTTCGAGAATAGCACAATGGGCGGTTCTTTCTGGTCACCCCACCGTAGCCAAATGCACCTCCAGAGCAGGAGATCACAATCCCGTGAGGACCTTAATTCTTCTTTGGCTGAAGCTCACATGGTCAAGGTCTAAAAATGGCGGTTTTTTTCCTCAAAAATAAAGCTCCGAAAATGGAATGGATATGTTGATGGAAAAAGGACAGAGGCTTGAAAATGAATGGTCGGGCGGAAAAATTTGGGCGAAAATGGGGAACAAATTGTTTAGCGTTTATGTTCTCAGATTTCCGTCTTCAGAAAACTTGGAACAGAAACAGAAATTAGGGAACAGGTTGGTTTTTTGTTCCCGAAAGTTTGTTCTAAAAAACTTGGAGCAGAACGGAAAACTCAGTTATTTTGTTCTGGTATTTCTGTGTCTGTTCCCAATTTTCTGATAACAGAAACACTAAACAAACGTGTTCTTGAGATTCACACATGGTCTTCGGCTTATTTGGAAATTCAAGTGATCTGGAGGGTACTTTGAGGGATGCTTTTTTCAGGAACAATTTAAGGTTTTTACAGGTGAAATCTCGATGGGAGTTTTTGGAAGAATCACATCTTCGGCAAGTTATGTCGAACAAGGAGGTAAGGTAATGTTTGGAAGTAGAGAGAACTGGGAACTTGGAAACACTAAATTTGATTCTGGGGGTTGAATTTGTTCGCCCAACCAAACACTGCTCAATAGAAAAGTGATTTTAAGTTAATTTTAATGAAACTTGCAGTATCTAATACTGACTAGGAAATTCTTTTTGTACCATAAATTATATGTTTGCTCAAGAGTGATCTTATTTGCATTTTTTGACATTTTGTCATTCATTTTGGTACTTCATACATAGAACATGGTTCCTTTGGTGGTATTTGGTTGGTGTTTTTGCTCTTTTGACTTTCATAGTATTCCGGAAATAAAAACATGTTTGGTTGTAAATTTTTTTTTCTTTTTCTTTAAATGTATGGTGGTGGCGGGATAGTAGTGGAATAGTTTTATGGAAGTGAATGAGAATCATTTTTTTTTTTTCAGATTTTTGAAGGAATTTAAGAATTACTCTCAAATTATTCTCAAAATTTTGGAAACAGAAACATATTTACCAAATGTGTTTCTATACATTAATCTTAAAATTTTGAAAGCAAGAACATAAATAGTAATCAAATTGGGTATTTATGTTTTTGTTACAAGTGTTTTAGAATAATTTTTGGGATCAAAACTGTTAATCCTAAGATTTTGATGAATAATTAAGTATTGATATTTTAGAGGAATTAATGTTTTAATTGAGTGTTTCAATAATTTAAGTTCCAGTGATGAAGAAACAAATTAAATGGATGCTAAACGATGATGTTAAAGATATTGAAGATTTAAGAATTTGAAGAAATTAGGAAAAACAACTTAGATAAATTTCAACTCTTAATATCTCATTTAGGAACACACATTGCACAAAATGTATTTTATCATTTATGTGTGTTTTGATTAAGTGAAATTATTTGTTTCTATGTGATTTAAAAAGAAATAATTTTAAATGACTAAAATATAATAGAAGAATATTAATGGAGCTAATTTAAAAGAGAAAATAGTTTAAGGTACGATAATGTAAAAATAATAAGTTAAAAAACGAGTTCAAAACAGAGATCCAGAAAATGGCAGTTGACTGATGAGTCGACTAGACAAAGAAGCTGAAAGATCCTGAATCTACAAGTCGACCGACCAAGGAAGCTGAACTTTCTGAAACTACAAGTCGACCGATAGGTTGACCGGTGAAAACATGACGAACTCTCTGAATCAAGCAGTCGACCGACAGGTCGACCGATGAATTTCATTGGCTACAACCTGAATCCAGCAGTCGACTGGGCAGTCGACCTGAGACACTGTTTCAGGATTCTGTTCTATCCGAGATTATATCTAAAAGTAGCCATTTTTTGTTAGAATTTGAGAGAGATTTCGGGGATATTCTTATATTTAAGATATGATTCATATATTAATTAAATCCTATTGATTTGGTATATTAAATATTAATGTTTCTCAATTTGATACTTGAAATAGTTTCTATTCTATCTAATTAAGTTTGAGAAATACTTGGGGGGTTAATTGAGAGATTTGAAAGTTGTTATTAAGTGAATTGAATCAAAATGAAGCCATTATATTATAAGGGGTTTATAAGTGCTATTAATTGTCATGACACATGTAAACTAACCGTTAGAAAACTGATTTTATATTCCTTTAAATAGACCTGCGAATTTTATATATTATTAAGCAATAAACAAGAGAGAAATCATATCATATCATTTGTGAGCTTTTATAAGAGTTATCTTCATGAAATATTGTGAACTTTTCTGAGAGACGATTTTGAAGATTAATTGTTGTTAATCTTTGCTGCTACTTGATTTGAAGTTACATTACTTTATCTATTTTGTGGATTTTCGGTGAGATTTTTCCAATTAATTTTTATTGTGCACTACTTGTTCATTATTTGAAATTGATCTTAGAAATTGTTTCTGATTTTTTGAAGAAAATATTTTTACAAATAATTTATTGAATCTGATTATGTGCTCAAATTTTGCTACCCACATCTTGTTAAAATTAGATTTTATATCTCACATTTTTCTATCACTAGTTGGAATATTAATTGAGTTATTATTTATTTGGGGTGGTAGAAATTTCGAGAGAGATTTTTTTCTTATCAATTTTTGTATTGGTGAGTTGTGACGGATTAAATACTATTGGGGGTATTTAATCAAAGGTAGCTGGGTTTCAGTCTCTTCCTGAAAAGAGATTGAGGTAATGATTCTTCCTGGATAGAATTGCATTTTGAGTGATTTGTAAATGTTTCATCCTTACCTGAGAAAAGGATAGTTGGAGTGTTTCGTGAGGTTTTAATTCTTGAGCTTTAGTGTTAAAAAGAATTAGGTTATTCTTTAATTTGTAAAAAGTAGAGGTTCTTCTCTAGTCTGAAAAAAAAAAGATATTGTAAATGTTGATTTTGAGCCTGTAAAAAAATTAGTGTACTAGTTTGGTTCCTACCTTTAAAGGGATTTTGATTTTAGTGGGTGCAACCTCCGTGGAGTTCAGGAGACTGGATTAGCTAAGAGTAGTTTGGTGAACCAATATAAATCTTTTGTGTGTTGCATTGTTACTTTGCTATTTTTGTTGTTTGGGTGTGCACTTAGATTGATAATATTATTCCGCTGTGTTATAAAAATAATAATTAATTTAGGTATAAAATTAATTATTTGATTTATTTAATTTTATTATGATTATTTTTGAATACTCAATTCATCCCCCCTCTTGGGTATTCTATTGGGCCAACAAAAACAAAAAACATATTCCCTTTGTCCTAATATAATTAGGGAAATCCTATTGACACTCCCAAAATAATTGGGTTTAAATTAATCCGAGTAAATAGACAAAGTGCTTGAGGCATTCAACATGACAAATTCAAAGAAGGGTTATCTACCAGTTTAATATGGAAATAATCTCTCTAAGAAGATGAGTCATCATTCTTCTGAAGAAAAGATTATGATGAGTAAAATTTTGATAGACCATTAATCAAGCATACTTATGTGAGACAAAGAAAGAAGGCATAGAAGCTTCCATTTTCAGTTAGGAAGTTGAGTTGTTAGGCTGTTAGTTGTTAGGATAACAGAATAGGTTGTTAGCTGTTAGTTGTTAGGCTGTTAGCTGTTAGTTGTTCAGCTGCAAGTTGTTGCTATTAGGGTTATAAATAGTAGAGAGGAAGAAGGAAGGAGCACCGAAAAACTGAGGTAAAAATTGGGAGAAACCAGGTTCTCGAATCCCTGGCTATTTGTTCATTTCCTTTACTGTTTTCCTTTCAATCAAAGCTGTTTTGTATCTCATTATATTGGTGAATACAATTACAGTCCATTTTCTTACATCAATTCTGCTAAATTTCCTATTTGGATACATTTGTTCTATCAAGTTGGTATCAAGAGCAGTTCAATCCTGGAAAACATGGCTCAAAAAAAGGTTGAAGCATTGGAGGAGAAGATGGACCTTGTTCATTTAGAATGGCAGAGGGAATTCGATTCGGTGTGGACTGAAGTTCAGAAGATTGGAAGCTTGGAGAAGGCAATCACGTTGATGTTGGGGAAATTCGAGCAGTCCGTGAGAAGAAATGAAACGTGTTCTTCATCATTGATGGAAGAAAAACAGAATCCGTCTGTGATGATGGAATCGCAGACCTTGGGAGGAGGAAGTACGACTGAATTTATGGGGAATCGATCGTTCTGGAGATTGGAACTACCAATCTTTACAGGAAATGATCTTGATGGATGGATTTTTAGAGCTGAGAGGTATTATGCGATGAATAGAATGAGCGATGGAGAGAAATTAGAAACAGTGGCTTTGACTATGGAAGGGAAGGCTCTCGCATGGTATCTATATGTAGAAGATAGACTCAAATTTCATACCTGGAATGATTTTAAGATGGCGTTTCTGCATCGCTTTCGATCGAGTATGGAGGGATCCATTTGCGAGAAATTTCTGGCAATACGTCAGGAGTCTTTTGTTGAAGATTATCAGGAACGATTCGAAATTTTGGCATCTCCATTGAAGGGGCTCTTAGAGGAGGTTTTGCAAAGCACATACCTCAATGGATTGAATCCATCGATCCGAGCAGAGGTAAGGCTTCTCAAACCTAGAAATCTATTGGAAATGATGGATGCAGCTCGTTTGATCGAAGATAAGAACAAGATCCTTCAATCCACTCGGATCGGGTCTGGATCTACTAGGTCATGGAGCAAATCGTCGGGAGTTGGGTCGGGTTCAGTTTATTCTAACCCGAATTATTCGTCGAACTTAGCAGCGACGACGATTCGACCTTCATCGTCGTTCCGATCACCGTCGATGACGAATACTGGACATGGCATAGCAGATATGAGGAAATCGCAGACTGAAGACTCATCGGCGACACGATTTTTGTCGAATTTCCGGCAGTACACCGACGCTGAGTTGATGAACAGGCGTGCGAGAGGACTCTGTTTCAAATGTGAAGACAAATATTCTCCAGGTTATGTGTGCAAGAACCGCAAGTTGCAGGTCTTGATTGTGGTTGATGCTGGAGGAATCGAAGAAACAGGAGGTGATTATGAAGGAAAAGAGAGTCTTGAGCTGGTGGAAGGTGCAATAGAATTGTCAATAAATTCTGTAATGGGATTTACTGACCCGCATACTATGAAATTGCGAGAAAAAATTGGACCACAAACAGTGACAGTGTTGATAGATTGCGGCGCATCGCATAACTTTATCTCTAAAGATGTTGTACAATGGTTGGATCTACCCGTAACAGCAATCACGGCGTACAAAGTGATTATTGGAACGGGAGAAACAGTGGGTGCAGACGGAATTTGCAAAGGGGTGCTACTGTCCCTTCCCGAAGTAGAGGTGGTGGAAGATTTTTTACCACTGGAGTTAGGCAAAGAAGATGTTATTTTGGGAATGCAGTGGTTGACGAAATTGGGGGCAATGCAAGTTAACTGGAAAGCTTTAACTATGAAATTTACTTTAGGACAGACTTTGGTGACATTGAAGGGAGAACCTGGATTATACAAAACACAGATATCGCTCAAAGCGATGATGCGTACTATACAACATGAGGGACATGGTTATTTGTTAGAGCTGGAGTCTCTAGTGGCACAAAACGACAAAGACAAAGCGGCTATGGAAGTTCCCCATATTTTCGATGAGCTGTTACAAGGATATCCGGGAGTGGTGAACGAGCCGAATGGATTACCCCCTCAAAGGGCGTTGGATCACTGTATCATTTTGAAGGAAGGAGTGGAACTAGTGAGTGTGAGACCATATCGGTATCCATAGGTGCAAAAAGACGAGATCGAACGATTGGTCGATGATATGCTAGCAGCAGGTATCATTCAACCAAGTCATAGTCCATTTTCCAGCCCTGTTATTTTGGTAAAAAAGAAAGATGGCAGTTGGAGGTTTTGCGTGGATTATAGGGCTTTAAATCGGGTAACTGTACCCGACAAATTTCCTATTCTGATAATAGATGAGCTCTTGGATGAATTATGGGGGGCACATTTTTTCTCCAAACTAGATCTCAAGTCGGGATACCATCAAATTCTAGTGAGGCCACGGGATGTGCCTAAAACGGCATTCAGGACACATGAGAGTTACTATGAGTTCCTCGTGATGCCGTTTGGTTTAATGAACGCCCCAGCCACTTTCCAAGCATTGATGAATGAGGTATTTAAACAATACCTTCGAAAATTTGTGCTCGTTTTTTTTTTTTTTTTTTTTTTTTTTTTTTTTATTATTATGATATTCTAGTGTATAGTAAGTCCATGGAAGATCATATGGAGCATTTACAAATGGTATTGGTGATCTTGAAGGAACATTCATTGGTAGTAAACCTCAAAAAATGTGTTTTCGGGCAACGAGAGCTAGAGTACTTGGGTCATATAGTCTTGGCAGGAGTGGCAGCTGATTCCAAGAAGATTCAGGCGATGGTAGAATGGCCAACTCCGACCAACTTGAAAGCTTTCCGAGGGTTCTTGGGTTTAACGGGGTACTATCGAAAGTTTGTGCGGTACTATGGGCACATGGCGGCACCCCTCACAAATCAATTAAAAAAAGACCGATTTGGGTGGAATGATAATGCGCAAAAGGCATTTGAAGTTTTAAAAGTGGCGATGACAACGGTACCTGTATTAGCTCTTCCTAATTTTCATCAACCGTTTGTGGTGGAAACTGATGCCTCTGGTGTTGGTCTTGGTGCTGTATTAATGCAAAATCAGCAGCCGATTGCATTTTTTAGCCAGGTCCTTAGCTAAAGGGATCGGACTAAGTCAGTATATGAACGTGAGCTAATGGCTATTGTCATTGCGGTCCAAAAGTGGCGACCTTATGTTTTGGGACGCAAATTCATTGTGCATACTGATCAGAGGAGTTTACGATTTTTGCTTGATCAACGCATGGTGTTTGAGGAGAATCAGAAATGGGTTTCAAAATTGTGGGGTTACAATTTCGACATTGAATATCGCCCAGGAATTGAGAACAAAGCGGCCGATGCTTTGTCGCGAAGAGAGGAAGGTTGTGAGCTTACCATTTTAACGGTTTCATGCTATGCACAAGTCAATATGCTGCAAAACGAGATTGATTCCGATTGCATTTATGGACCCATCAAGCAGCAGCTACTACAGGGGTCAGACTTGTTTCCTGACTATAGTATCCGACATGGCATTCTGTTGTACAAAGAACGAATGGTGTTTCCGTCAGACTCCACTCTCATTCCACAATTATTGGATGAATATCATGGGGGCAAGATTGGAGGCAATTCTAGGGTTTTGAAAACATTTCAACGTTTATCCCGAGATGTTTATTGGCGAGGAATGAGGAAAAACGTATAGAGTTTTGTGGCTGAAGGTTCCATTTGTCAGCAAAATAAAAATGTCTCTCAGTCCCGCCGGAATACTACAGCCGCTACCTATTCCAGATCAGGTTTTCGAAGATTTGTCCATGGATTTTGTGGAAGGATTGCCGAAGGCCGATGGGTTCAATTGTTTGTTTGTGGTGGTCGACCGTCTTTCGAAATACGCTCATTTTATTCCACTCAAACATCCTTTCACTGCTCCCGATGTTGCGGCCACATTCGTAAAAGAGGTAATCTGTTTGCATGGAGTTCCCCGTTCTATCGTCTTTGATCGTGGTAAAGTCTTCCTCAGCAAGTTTTGGACGGAGTTGTTCCGTCTGCAAGGCACAACGTTGAAACACAGTACCGCTTGTCATCCACAAACAGACGGGCAAACCGAGGTGGTCAATCGAGGCATTGAGACCTATTTACGATGTTTTGCGAGCGACAAACCCAAACACTGGGTTAAGTGGTTACCATGGACAAAGTATTGGTACAATACTTTATTCCACACATCCACTCAGACTACTCATTTTCGCGTTCTCTATGGTCGTGATCAACCACCATTGCTGAGTTTTGAAATCGGATCCACTCTGATATCTGAGGTGGATTTTCAATTACAAACACGAGATCAAATCTTGCGGGAACTTAAATACCACTTGCATCGTTCTCAGAAACGCATGAAGGATTATGCGGATAAGAAGCGTCGCGAAGTCGAGTTTAAAATAGGAGACTGGGTTTATGTGAAGCTCCGTCCGTATCGTCACAAATCCTTGGCAAGGAAAGCCAATGAGAAGTTGTCTCCTAAGTTTTTTGGGCCTTATCAGGTGTTGTCTAAAGTGGGCACAGTGGCATATCGGTTGGCCCTACCGTCTACTACTTCTATTCATCCAGTATTCCATGTTTCGGTGTTGAAAAAAGCCGTGGGCTCTAATGTCAGTGTGCAACCCATTCCGGAGATCCTTACGGAGGAATTGGAGTGGCAGGTGCAACAGGCATCGGTGGCCGGATTGCGCTACAATGTGCACGGGAAGTTGGAGGTCTGGATTCAGTGGCAAGATCTTCCAGATTTTGAAGCATCGTGGGAAGAGTTTGAATTCTTGAACACCCAATTTCCTGCTTTTCACCTTGAGGACAAGGTGAGATCTCGAGGGGGAGGTATTGATAGACCATTAATCAAGTATACTTATGTGAGACAAAGGAAGAAGGTATAGAAACTTCCATTTTCAATTAGAAAGTTGAGTTGTTAGGCTGTTAGTTGTTAGGATAACAGAATAGGCTGTTATTTGTTAGTTGATAGGCTGGTAACTATTAGTTGTTCAGCTTCAAGGGTTATTAATAGTAGAGAGGAAGAAGGAAGGAGCACCGAAAAACTGAGGTAGAAATTGGGAAAAATCAGGTTCTCGAATCCCTGGCTATTTGTTCATTTCCTTTACTGTTTTCCTTTCAATCAAAGCTGTTTTGTATCTCATTATATTGGTGAATACAATCACAGTCCATTTTCTTACATCAATTCTGCTAAATTTCCTATTTGGATACATTTGTTCTATCAAATTTCATATGCCTGAAAGTCTCATGTACGCAATATTATAGACTAAACGTGATATTTGCTATTAGATTGACTAACAAATATTAGACAGATACAAGTTTGGAACACTGGATTTTGAAAACGAAAACTAAAAACGGTTCCAACCCATTGTTAGAACAACCCCAAATCTTTAAACTCCAAACCGTTATTTAACAACTCCAGACAGTCCGCCACGCCAAACAGAGCACCAAGCACAAGGTAATAACCTAGTCATGAATCTTAGGCTGTTGCAATGAAAAACATGGTAAATAGGAAGAAGCTTTCAAAAACATAACCGAAATCAAATTATTATGCAACTACAATTGATAATACACAGAGCTAGACACCCAAAATGAACCTACTTCCTCACCATCCAACACAACAAAAACAGGTTTTTCACAGTCTAAACAACCACAGAAAAACTGAGTACTACAAATCTAGAAAACACACAATCATCTACAAAATACTACTACCTCCTAAGAAATGCAAAGCAAAGCACCGTCCGATTACGAGTAGCTAATACATGCCCAAAATCGTCTTTTCATCATCCCACGACGACTTCTTCATTGAGCAACATCTGATCAAAATGCCACACTCCTGAAAAATACAAGGTCAAGTAGGTAAGAAGAAGAAGAAAGCAGTTTTAGTTGACTTGCAATGACATCAAATATAAATTCAACATTCTGTTGATATCAACTAGATAAATTCAATATATTAACCGCACAACTAAAAACTTATTCAAAAACCTAAAATTAGGAAAAAAAAAAAAAGAAGGATAAAATAAAAAATTAAATTATCTAAAAAAATAATACAATAATTTTCCCAAGGAAATAGGGGTTTATATGGAAATTTTCCCTGTTTAGTTGACGTTAACTATAAAATATAAATTCAACATCCCGTTGCGAAATCCCACTTTAGCTCTTGTCCTTTCAATTTGAGCACATTAAACCCTACGTATCCAAATCATGTCAAGTCACTGTCAGTCCTTCCGTTATTTTTTACGGTGAAATTCACTCACGTGGATAATTCCGTGTTCCGTGTTTGACACATGGCTGATTTCCGTTATAAAAATGATGGAGTTATCAATTTGGACTAACTTGACAAGATTTGGATACTTTTACCACGTTCAAATTGAAAGTAGAGGGACTTAAGTGGTATTTCTCTAAAACTTTAGGAGTGCAAACTGCAAAAACCTCTTAATTCAATCTCATTGATTTTTTAACTGAATATCTAAAATTTTATTCGAATGACTAAAAAATAAAGGAAAAAAAATGAGGATAAAAAACGACAAGTGCATTATTATTTTAAGAATAATATAACAGGAAATAAATAGCAGAATTATTGGGATTATTACCATGTCCTTTGCCAACCCTTCTCAGCTGAGCAACATATTCAGAGATCTTCTTAATGGATTCCACCTGATTAGGGAAGGAAAAAAAGGGGGAAAATTGT
Source organism: Eucommia ulmoides (assembly GCA_016647705.1). NCBI lineage: Eukaryota > Viridiplantae > Streptophyta > Magnoliopsida > Garryales > Eucommiaceae > Eucommia > Eucommia ulmoides. Next base: position 8,970,369 of record CM028336.1, on the reverse strand, counting down.
AAACCAGATCACATTATTTAAGTGTTTTCTATAATTTTTTCAATAATAGTTGAAGTAATTTCTACATTATGCAAATCGATGAATATAGTTTCAGTTTAAAAAACGAAAATGCAAACCTGCTCATTCAAGTACTCGGTTTCGACAAAATCAGCTAGTTGCACATCATTGCACCGGGTTGCTACCTGATGTCATATTATTAGATAGTTGTCGGGTTACTTCGTACAAAAAACATACATACATACATACATATATATATATTAAATGTAGGTGCCTTTTGATTAGTGTTACTATTTAAAAAAAAAATTGTTATCAGATTTCAAGAATTTTCCAGGATCAGATATGGAATACTTTTTTTTTCCACGTTTGTCTGTCTTTGTTTTAGCTCCATGTTTTTCAGGAAACAAAAATGAAAAGAGGAAAACAGAAACACTAAGCCACCGTAACAATTTTCCAAGCATTTTCCGGTTTTTAAGCAAAAAAAATAAAATGATTCAAGTGGCGTCTTTGTACATTAAAAAAAAGAGATAATCAGCTAGAAGTCCCAAATAATAGACTTAATTTAAAAAAAATCTCGCTTAAGACATAAGTTTTGATTTAGTCCTTTAGGTTGAATTTCGCTTAAGTTTTAGTCTCCATTGCAGGAATTGTAGGGAGAACTTGGTGAGTAAATTTGTATTATAGTTAATATTAGTTACATGTAATGAATATTAGTTACAATTTAATAATTGTTATATTTTTACATATATCTGTATATTTTTTGTTACATATACTTATGTAATATTAATTACATGTTACAATTACATATATCTGAGTAACATTTGTGACATTTAACAAATATTACACACAAAAATTAGTTTAATATTAGTTACATATATTTGTATACATTTACATTTAGCTACATGTATTTTGTGTGATTTTTGTTACATCTAACAAATTTTTACACACAAATTAGTTACATGTTACAAAATACAGTAATATATTTATCACATCTAATAAAAATTTACACACAAAATTATTACATGTAATCGCACGTGTGCAGGCGCGTGTAGTGGGCTTTCGCTTTTTTTTAATAGGCAGGACTAAAACACAAGTTGTTTCCGCTTCTAGGACTTTTAAAAAAAATTAAAGGTGAAATAAGAGACCTCCCACCGAATGCCCCTAAAAAACCCTTTATTTTTGAAATACTTTTTTTTTTTTAAAAATGCATAAAATTGTTATTTTTATTATATAGTAGACTATTTTTGTTTTAATTTTTTTTTTTTATATATATGTAGAAATTTATTTTTAGTCCTTAGTCAACATTAATTTATTCTAAACCCAAAATTCTCTCTACCATCTCAAAAAATTCCTTTGGGTGAATATATGTGAATATATATATATATATGCGTGGATAACATCAAGATATCATCTCTATATTGTCAAAAACATTTCTCATTCTAAACCCAAATTTTATCTACCGTCTCAAAAAATTACTTCGGGTGAATATATATATATATATATATATATATATATATATATATATATATATATATATATATTATGAATGCGTGGATAACATCAACATATCATCTCTATATTATCAAAAACATTTCTTATTTAATATCATATATTGAGAAACAATCACAAGTCAGAACTAGAACAACTCAAGCCAACAACATAATGGATTAAAAGTGTTAACTTACAGCATGCAAGTTTAGAAGCTTTTCATTTGTCAGCTTCTCCAAAGACAAAGCAAGCTCCATTGCTATATTCAAAAAAGAAAAAGAAAAAGAGAGAGATAATACGTTAGCGATAAACAAATGGCATTTTCCGAGGACTAATTTTAGGAAAAAACCAATGTAGATAGAGCGGCATCATATGTCATTTTCCGACAACCTATTCACATCATCAATTAACATTTATTATCAATAAAACTCGACGAATTTTATATTAATTAGAAACATTGCATTCATATGCATGCTTCCAATAGATTACCAACAATGCGCTCATCTTATTTGACTTCTATCTGATTTGATTGCGAAAAATAAGGTAAACTTAATGATGTTAGAACATGGAAACATAAGCAAATCAAACCTACCATACAAAGCATCCCCTTTCTCGGCATGATCAAACTCTGATAGAGGCATCAGAATAGATTGCAATTTCACTTTTCCACCCCTTTTGTTCTACAATTATCAAGAAAATTAAGGCAGCAATTAGATAAATACAATTAAGTAATTAATTAACCATTTCCAACCAAGTACTAGGAATGAGCAATTCGTCGAATACCTGATATTCCATTAGTTTCTCAGCATGGTCCCTCTCTTCTTCACTTGATTCCTTGAAAAACCTAAAGAACATATACAATAAAAACAGATTTAAGCTGTCCGAAACAGACCAAAAAGATAATGGAAATGAAAATTTTGAGTTTTTTGGGGGAGGATTTACTTGGCTAGACCCTTCAGGGCAACGTTGTCTCTATCGAAGTATGCAAACAAAGCATGGTACACATACGAAACGTTGTATTCAACACTGTAATAAAGAGAGACAATGAAATCCAACGACTCGGACATAGACAGATTAAAAATTGAAAACCACGAACAGCAAGTAAGAAAAATAGAGATCTAAAATGTGTCTGATTAAATAGTAGAGAGAGAAACCCCCACTTGATCTGTTCGTTGATGGAGGCTTCGCAATCGTTGGAGTATTTATGGCGGGCGAGAGAATCCTGCGGAACAGTGGGCACAAGCATCAACTCCTTCTTCACCTCCTCGAAGGGCTCGAACACGACGCCGGTGATCGGCCGGCTGTTCGAGCCCTTTGCCGCGCGGACCACAAACCTGTTTCCGGCCTTGCCGGTATTTGAACACGGAGGAGGGACGGTGGAGAATACATGGTTCAGGTTAAGGTTGTCCCCCTTAAGTGTCAGGACAGAGAAAGCCGGAGCAGCTCTAAGAAGCATGGCGTTTTAGAGAGAGAGAGAGAGAGAGTGATAGGCGGTGAACTGGTGATAGGTGCGTGAAGAAGGAGAGGATGTGTACAAGGTTGTATATATATGGAGGGGGAGGGACTAAGTGTGGGCCGTTCGATGGGATAACACGTGGAGGGATAAGATGAAATGTTGGAATAGAGCGCGTGGCTGGCTCGTGTATGTAGCAGAAGACCTGGCTGGCTGGGAATGGGTTCTAAAAATAAAGGGGCCATTTCCTTCACCAAAAATACATGTATTTTGCTAAGGCTCTGTTTGGTTGCACTAAAATTATGTCTCTTATTTTGTATGGGGGTAAAAAACACTTTTTTTAAAACAAGGAACTTTAGTGGGAAAGTTAGGAATTTTGATGGAAAGTTGGGAATGATTTAAATGGGTACACTTTTTTTCAGTTGTTCCCTGTTTGCTAACCGTTTTCATCCTAAAAATTTTCATCCCATTCTCAGATTTTTGGGATTTTTATTTTAAAAATTTTCATCCCATTCTCAAATTTTTAGGATTTTTATTTTAAAATAACGTTTTGTAATTTTTATTCTTGTTCCCATTCCATTCCAGCCACCGTCCGGCCGCCCACCGTCGCTGTCGACGTCGCCACCGGTAGTCATCTCCGGCAACCGTCGCGGGTCACCTCCAGCATCACCGGCCTCTTGTTGCCGCCGCAGGTCACCGTCCGATAATTTCCGGCGCCGCCGCCGTCCGGCCAAAACAAAAAAAAATGTTCTCAAAACAATTTTTTTTTTTTTAGGATAAAATTGTTACCAAACGCGATTCTATTCCCAAAACAAAACAAAAAAAAAAAAAAAAAAAAAATTATGATTACCAAACGCAATTTTATTCCCAAGAAGGAAATAAAATTCTCATCCAATCTCATCCCACTCTTGGATGGAAACAGAAATAATTACCAAACGCCACCTTATTTTAATCCAATTTCCATTATATTTTGTTAAAAAAATATATCGGCAGACGGTACTATATATCTTTTATTGTTTATTGCTTATGTTATATTTTCTATTTTTTACTATCTCTTTCTCTTTTTTGGTTTTGCTCTTTTTTATTTTTTAAACTCTTTTCTTTTATTATGTGTATTTATTTTTTGATATGATATTTGTAGAAAAATAAAAATAAAAAATCGAATGTAAAAATAAAAAAATAAAAAAATGCAATTTAAAAAAAAAAAAAAAAACCTAAAAATATGATTTGAAAAATAATAAAAAACATTAAAAAGAAAAAAGTTTTTTTTTTCCTTTTTTGCTTTTAGATTGAAAGTTTTATATTTTTTGTTTTCTAATTTTTTACCTTTAATTTTTTTCTATAAATACCCAACACAAAAAATGAAGAAATAAAAATAAAATAAAACATATGGAATAAAAGAAAAGGTTAACAAATAAAACACAAGAGAGTATAAATAAAAAATTAAAACATAAAAGAAAATTAAAAAATAAAAGAACAAGAAAAAATATGTTAAAAATGTATTTTTGTCAACAAAATATGATGTAATGTCTAAGATATTATGAAAATTATAGGAGGTGGCTTGGTATTTGTCGAAATTAGAGGGGTGTCTAGGATATAAACTCTTTTTTTTTTTTTTTTTGTTCTTTTTTTGGTACAAAAGTTGAAAAACACGAAAACTACGAGCATCAATCAAAGGCTCCCGCATCCATCCATTTCCAAACAAGGTTTGTCATGTCCTCTGTTGGGGACTCCATGATCTTCAAATTTACTCCATTTATACCCTTCCCAGAAAATTAGCACATTTGTTTTCTTCTTAGAAGCAAACACTAAATGTAGTTGTTATTCTTCAAAAATCTCTTACAGTCTTCAATACATGGCTATTGGATGTGCGTCTTCGGGGTAATCTCTAAGAATAAGAGACATTTGTCACAGACTGCTTATTGACATAGTGTTCAGAAGGAACAAGCACACAGTTGGAGTATTGTAGCACTTATATGAAGCTTCCAACCAAGCGGGCACCAACACAACTAGGCGTCCCTTCAGAGTCTCACACCGACCTATCATTTGGGAGATATTTAGGATAGTATAGAAAACTTCCAACTATTATTGTTCATTTTTCTACTTAAAAAATATTTTACCAAAAAAAAATAAAAAAATAGCCTGATTCTAACTACTTTTCTCAAACAGTAAAAAATAATTACTTTTTATTTGTTTTCAAGTTTTATAAGAGGTTGATGGAGATAGTAGATCATGACGTCTACAACGGCATTTTTTTTTCAAACATTAATAATTTTTATTTTTTATTTTTTTAATTAAGAGATCGTTTATCAGATAGTATTAAGATATAATCACTAGACTATCGAACATGCTTTTGATTTTTTGTTTTTATTTTCAAAAAATATAATTTTTTTGGTTAAATTATCTTTTTTGCTTTTCAAAAATGCTTTAAAAAATTAGCAAATGGTGCCTTACTTTTTGACTCATTTAATTTAAAATATAAAAAATATTATTTTGACAATAATTTTAGTTGTAATTTGATCCTATCAAAGTATCAAATAACTAATTTTTGTAATTTCATCCGGAACCCCCCATCTCGCTATGAAAGTGTATTTACTGGGGGTGAGAAGATGAAAAAGGTAGGAGGGGTAATGATGGGGAAGGAGGGTGGGAGGTGGGGGGACGACGAAGTTTGGAGAAAGAGAGAGATGTCGCCGGCCACCTGCGCCAGCGACGTCACCAGAAAAAATGGGGTAGAAGGAAATCGAGGGGTAGACAAGTGTAATAAATAGAAAAAAAAAATGTTAGAAATCAAAAGGATAAGATAATAATTTCATATATATATGTTTTTTTTAAAGGGATGTATATTAAGTAAAAAAAAGATATACATGCTCCAGTAAAGAGGACAAAACATAAAAGATGGGTACTCATAATTGATATTGACAATGTTAATGTTATTTATAGAAGTGGCAGAATATCATGCCGATGTGAGAGATTGTGCTCTTAAAATTGTTCGGAGAAATAATTAGTCGAGAAACGCATAAACTGACCCGAACAATATTTTACCATAAAATACACACACAAAAAAAAAAAAAAAAAAAATGTAGCATAAGAGAAAAATACCAAAATAAGATTTTTGGTTTTCTTAAAATTATTTTAAAATTTAAGAATAAAAAAAAATAAAAATTATACTCATATATTTCAAAAATAAAAATACTAAACCAATTTATAAATTGAGAGATGCTATTGGCACTGCAAAAATGCTCGTTGTACTCCGATTAGACTTTTTGGCTACGTTTGATTCAAAGAATAAAAAAAGAAAAGAAAAAAACGGAGAAAAAAAAAGAAGAAAAAATGAATAAATTATTTTAATATTTTACCATTATATATTACAAAAATAAATTAAAATTATATTATCAAGAGTATAATTATAATTTTACTCGTTTTTTCTCCATTTTTTTCATTTTTTTTTCCTTAAATTTGTGGGAGAAAATTTACTTTTAAAATTGTGTATTTTTTCCCTATTTTTTTTCTCCCATTTCCATCTATACCAATTTTTTTTTTTTCATCGTATTTTTTTTTAATTTTTTTTTCACCTAATCAAACCCACCCTTAATATAAATTATTAGAAATAGAGATCAATCAAATATTTTTGGGCTACCAATAATTTTTTTCCCCAATTTTTTTTGAAAATTATATTATATATTTAATGAGTTTGATGTTGATTCTTTTCCCCTCTTTATTATGGTTGGATGCGAGACAGTGGATAATCCATCAGCATTATTGGTTAAATAATCCAACATCATTTTCGTTTGATTAGGAAAGGGATTATGAAAGAGAGAAATGAAAATCATTACTTTTGATTTGACCCTTAGTGCACCTTCAGTCGAATAAATATATTAAAATAAAGTAATGAAAAAATTAGAATTTTTTTTACTTTTACCATTAAAATTAAAATGAGTCACTACTTGCGAATTCATATTGAGAAAATATCACCTATATATTTATTATTTAAGATAAATCAAAATACATATTCTCTCACTACATCAATTACAACATAATAAATGGAAGGATGCAAATGTTACTGTCCAGTAGTAATATTAATGACAACATAATGAATGAGAGATATAAATGTTACTGTACAACAAATAATTATCATATGACAATTGAGTTTTTTTCTAAACTTAAATGACTACATGGGTATAAGACTGAATTAGTAATGGGTCTTAGGGCCTATGATAAAATACCCTAAAGTAATATTAAAAAAGAAAATATTGAAATCAAATCACATTGTTGCCTTGTACCACATTTTAGATATTTTGATTGTTGGGGAGATTTGAAAAGATAGAAATAAGGAAGTGATCGAATGATCCAAGATCCTTATGTTGTTATCTCCAAAATTTCTCAATCGGCGAGAAAGATGATGGAAGTCTTCTTTCCAAATCAGGTCATAAATTGTATGTTAATTGATGTTGTTCCTAATTGGTGTGCTCCCTTTGCTGGATTCTACAAGGTCAATACGGACGGGAGTGCTAGAGGCAATCCAGGGAAGGGTGGTATTGGTGGGCTTATCCGAAATGTTGATGGGACCTGGAAGGTTATTATGGCCAACTTGTTTCCTGCAAGAGCCTCGAAGCAGAGTTCTGAAGCATTCACACAAGGATGAGACTTCCAGTGACAAGGGAATTTCCAAGGGTGATAGTGGAATCAGATTATGCTGAAGCCGTTTCGTTGATTAATGAAACCTGCCTAGAAAATCATGCCTATAAGTATTGGGTGAACGAATGTAAGAAGATGTTTCAAGAGAATAATTTTATTCTATAAGCTACAGCAAGAGTCAACAATAAATGTGCGGACTTTCTAGCAAAAATGGGAACTGATCAGGAGTTGGGTTTTTGTAGCCCTTCGGAGAAGATAGCTAGGCTCGTTCTTTCATAAATGAATAAGGATGTGCTAGGAATCTGAAATACCTGACCCACCCGGCTGACCCGACCCGCGAAAATCGAATTTTAGCTTAATAGGGTTGGATAACAGGTTGAATCATTCACATTTTACAGATATCGGGTCGGATGGTGGGGATTCCATTAACAAACCTGACCTGTTCGAACTAATTCCTTAAATACAGTTTTTGTTTACTAGGATTTCTTCATTTTGTTTAGCCGCCTCATTTCTTCCCGAGATGCTGCTCTTTTTTTTTGCTTCGTCTTCTTCCCTCATTCGTCTTCTACTCTTCTTCCTTCCCTCTAACTTCGTCTTCTTCCTTCTCTATCGCTTCGTCTTCCCTCTTCGCTTCGTCTTCATTCTAGAGTTTTCAATTTCTCCCATTTGTTTGTCGTGGCGACAATCGACGGACCGGTGGTAAGTTCTTGACTTCTTGTATATGTTCTTTGAGTTTGTTGTTTAGTATTTTTTATCTTTAATTTTGTTTTCTGTTTTGATTTAGGGTTTTGAATATTGTTTTGATTTTGAGTTTGTTGCTACCAGACCAATAGATCACCCGACCGAGTTCCATAAACTCGCATATGATTGGTTTGAAGTCCTAACTCGGTCGAAATCGGGCCGAAGAATCTCCACCCGTATAGTATCGGGTAGGGTGGCGGGTAGACCATTTTTTTCACACCCCCGACCCATGCACACCCCTAGAAATGAAGAACGGAGTTTTCTTCCGTGGCCCTTAGGCTTTGTTTTTATATTTCTGTACCAAAAAAAAAAAAAAAATTGATTGTCCATTTAGGTGAAAAAATTGATGGACAAAAAAATAGAGTAAAAAATAAAAAATATATATATTTATTTGATTTGAGAGAAAATGTGAAGAAGAGAAAAATAGTAAAAAAATGCACAATTTGCTAAGTAAAATTTTATTCCCCTCAATTTGGGAGGAAAGTGATGGAAAATGAGGGATTTTTTTTTTTTTTTTTTTTATAATGAGGTTTTGATGAGCAATCTACAAACTTATATTTTTTATTTATGTTGTTCATATGCTGTAGTAATTTTTTTAAAAGTCCAAAATTATTGTAGCACATAAAAATTATTGTAATTTTTCCATGTAAAAAATTATAGAAACTTTGACGGTGTGTAATGTGTTTCAACTTTTGATAGAATTATTAAATTTCTCAAAAAATTATTGTACTAAATGGATTGATGAATAGTAAATTGTAAAAGTTGATGTTGTGGCAAAAAAAGTATTTTTTTGAAAGAGATTTTTTTTTGGTAATTCAGAAAATAAAGCAAAACACTACAAACAAACAAGTAAAAATTATCATTTCGGACATAATTCAAAAGTCTTTTTGTCCATTTCCTCAAAGATGATGTCTTCCAAGTCCGTCGTCGGTGTCTCAAGGATTTTGAGCACTCAATCTCCCTCTGCTCCTTTTTTCACAAATAGATTCACACATCTATTGGTCTCTTTCGGGGTAAATTAGAACGTGTAGTTATTCAAGAGAAGAAGTCTCTTGTATTCGTCAATTCATTCCTTAAAAAATAGTAAAATTATAATTATACCTTTTATAATAGAAATTTTAATTTATTTTTATAGTATATGAGGGCAAAATAATAAATTAGATAAGTAAATTATTTTCTTTCTTCTGACTTTTCTTTTCTAATTAAACATGGAAACTTATATTATCCTTTTTTTTTACATTCTTTTTGTTAAAATAATTAAGAAGTAGGGAACATGAACAATATATTGAATAGTATGAGAAAAGATACAATAATACAACGCTATACATAAGTATTTATAGGGGAAGTGATGGTTAGGATTTTGTCCCAATTGGCCAAATAGGTCAAGCCCATTATTACATTAACATCCCCCTTCAAGTTCAAGGCGGTAAATGAGAGGTGAACTTGAGTTTGAAAATCAGAGAGAGAAAGCGTCCGGGTGGATGAGTTTTAGTGAAAATGTCTGTTGTCTGATCGGCTGAACTAACAGATTATAGACGAACCGTATTATGGAGAATGTGGTGACAGATGAAGTGGCAATCAGTCTCAATGTGCTTTGTACACTCGTGGAATACATCATTGTGAGCGATCTGAATAGCACTCATATTGTCACAGTACATGATAGTGGCAGCAGGAGAAGAGATACTCTTGTCAGCGAGTAGCCATTGAAGCCATATAAGTTCTTGAGTTGTATCAGCCATGACACGATATTCAGCTTCAGTATTAGAGCGAGCAACTACTGTTTGTTTCTTACTACGCTAGAAAATTATAGAATTGCCCAAAAAGAAACAATAACTAGTGGTTGAATGTCTGTCGGTGGGGTCTCCGGCCCAATCGGCATCAGAATAAACTTGTAAGACGGGAACAGACTGAGCTGAAAAATGAAGCCCATGAAATAAAGTACCATTGACATACCGAAGAATGCGAAGAATAGCCGAGTAATGGGTGGTCCGAGGAGCAGATAAGAACTGGTTGACCTGATGAACAGCATAAACAATGTCAGGGTGGGTGACAATAAGATATATAAGACTTCCAACCAGTTGACGATATAGAGTAACATCCTGAAGAGGTGAACCATCGAGTGGGGTAAGTCTTACGTTCGGCTTGAGAGGAGTAGTGACAGTAGTTGAGTCAGTTATCTTAGCCTTGGAAAGGAGATCCGAGGCATACTTGGCCTGAGAGAGAAAATATCCATCAGAATTAGATGAGACTTCGAGGCCAAGAAAATAGGTGAGAACGCCAAGATCTATCATCTCGAATTGGCCACTGAGGAACTTTTTGAGTTCAAAAATACTACGTAGATTATCTCCAGTACTAACCATATCATCCACATATAGTAAAAGAAGGATAATATTATTGGCAGTATGGTGAATAAACAGAGCCGAATCATGAGTACTAGGTGTGAATCCAAACTGATGAATAATAGTGCTGAATTTGGCAAACCAGGCACGTAGAGCTTGTTTCAAACCATATAGAGCACGACGAAGACGACAAATTTTATTTCGAGGGGCAACAAGGCCAGGAGAGGTATGAAAATAACTTCCTCAAGAAAATCTCCATTGAGAAATGCATTTTTGACATTCATTTGAAAAAGAGTCAATTTTCGAATGGCGGCTACAACAAGAAGTGTACGGACAAATGTTAGCCTCGCCATTGGAGCAAAGGTATCTTCATAGTCAAAATCATATTCCTAATCAATTCCCTTGGCAACAAGTTGGGCTTTATATCATTCAATAAAGCCATCAGAAAACGTCTTAATCTTAAACACCCATTTGCACTCAATAAGAGTTTTTCCAAGTGACAGATCAACAATATCCCAAGTTTGAGTTTTTGGCGAGGGCCTGAAGTTCTTCGTCTATTGTTTTCTGCCAAAGATGATTAATACTAGCCTCCTTATAGGATTGAGGCTCATGCAGGGGAAGTATAGTATAAAAACAATGAAAATCATAAAAGTAATATGGAGGATGAGTTACCCTGGTAGAGCAGCTGGGTGATCTAAGGCTTGGTCTCAAATGAATGTAGTACAGGATCGTCGGCCACAGGAGAAATCTTAGGCATAGTTGCTGGAGTTGGAAGGGTGAGATCAGCTGGTGGTTCTGGAGTGGGTTCAGCTGGTAGTTCTAAGGTGGACTCAGCATAAGGAGTATGACTGGGCTCAACTAGTGGTGCTGGAGTAGACTCAACAATACCTGGAACTGTATCATCTGAAAATATCTCAATTAATGGATTAGTAGAGAATCTGGAGTTGGTGAGAGTTGATATGTCAAATGACAGTAAGGAAGAAAATATTTGATGTTCCCAAAAAACGACATGTCGCGAAATATGAAGGGTTTTAAAAATAGGATACCAACACCGATACCCTTTATATTTGATGTCATATCCAACAAAACAACACAGACGAGCCCTTGGTTCCCGTTTATTGTGTTCATGTGGTTTGAGAAGAACAAAACAAGCGCAACCAAAGACTCTGAGTTTAGAGTAATCGGGAGGTTTACCGAAAAGGTGCTCAAATGGAGACTAGTTTTGGATTGTAGCAGAAGGGACACGGTTTATTGTATAGACGACTGTGAAAGCAGCATCACCCCAAAAACGCTCAGGACATGATGAAGAAATGAGAAGAGTACGAATTGTGTCAAGAATATGTCTATGTTTGCGTTCGATTTGTTCATTTTGTTGGGATGTACTAGGACACGAGCGATGAGAGAGCGTGCCATTTTTGCAAAGCAGATTAAGAAAAACATGATCCTTGTATACCATTGCATTATCTGAGCGGAAAACTTTGATATTTCTAGAAAATTGTGTTTGAACCATAAAGGAAAACTCATAATATATTTGGAATAGTTCGAAACGATGTTTCATAAGAAACAATCATGTATATCGAGAGTAGTCGTCCACAAAGATAACAAAGTAACGACAACCACTCATCGAGACATAAGGAGAAAGCCTCAAAATATCAGAATGAATTAGATCAAAGGGTGTAAAGGAATTAGACTGACTCTCTTTGAAAGATAGGGCTGGTCATTTTGCAAGTTGGCAATGGATATATTTAAAGGACTCATGCTGAGCTGAACCTAACTGACCGCTAGAGATAAGCGATTTGAGTCAGCTAGATGAAGTGTGACCCAAACGAGCATGCCAATGTGGGATAGTGAGAGAAACGCTGATAGTTGTGGAGATAAGGATGAGGATAAGGAAGATGATGCTGGCAATGGTGGTGAAGTTGCACAGGTTGATGAAGGGACATGTGGTTGTGGTGGTGATAGAGTTGGAGATGGAAGGTGCAAATTAGTAAGTTTAAATAGGCGTCCAACCTTACAACCAGTCCCAAGAGTTTCTCATATTCGAGGATCCTGCACACGACAATCACTATTAGAAAATATGACTTCAAATCCCAATTCACAAAGTTGTCCAATAGACAATAGATTTAAGGTGAGTTTCGGAATCAAATACGTGTCAGAAACAGAAAGATGGGAAGTAGAAACTTGACCAGTATGAGTAACACGTATTTGAGAACCATCAGCGGTATGAATACTAGAAATATTCATAGCGGAGATTTTGGTTGACAAAATATTGGGATCAGATGTCATATGATTACAACAAGTAGAATCAAAGAACCAAGAAGAGTTACCTCCAGTAAGTGGGAGAGCAAGGGAAAGGTTTGTACCATTTTTAGAGAAGATATGGAGTAGGAGTGAAACCAAATCTGCAATATATAAGGTAACAATAGTGGATGAATGATCCAAACCCTATTTAGCATTGATAATGAACGAAGAACCCACAGACATCGTTGTTGAACCTGGAAAAACTGTTGTCATGGATGAATTAAGAATACTGAAATTGTCTAGGAACCGGTCTATACTCGTGAAGAACCGATTGAGAGCCCCTTGAATAAATCAAATCTTCGTGATAAACCGAATCAACAATATAAAGAAAACTATATTGTATGATCCAAATTTAATGATACGAAGATCACAGATAAATCCATAATACTGAAATTGTTGAGGAACCGATATTAAATCTTCAAGGACCAGGTGTAAAACGGATGAATCGGTGTCGGGACCACACAAATATAACAGAAAGTATATTTTGTTAGCCTCAAATCACAAAACGAAGACCGAAAACAGAATCAGAACACCGAAAAATCCCAGAAAGTCGTCCAACTTCACAAAAAAATTGGTTAAAAAGGCCTGAACCGGTCAAAGGAAGATTAAATAAAAAAATCGGTGACGTGGCAGCTGATCGGACATTGACTGGTGGTCAACAATGACATGGCACAGTCAAAGTTGACGTGGTGGCCACGTGGCGAAATAACCACGGAAATGCTGACGTGGCTGATGACGTGGCGCTTACGTGGATGCTGAGTGTGCGCTGAATAGGCATTGACTTGGCAGAGTTTAGGGCTTATGTGGCACCCAAAATAGCTTAAAAGTGATGGCGGTGCGTGGATCTCACGCGAAGAAACGCAGTCGGATTGGTATTGCGCATAGGGGTGTGTGAGGAATGTTACAGGATTGACTTTTGTGTCGTTGACTTCGTCTCGTCAAGACGCTTCTAATGGTATATTGTGAGATGGATTTGGAGCCCTGGTTGAGGTGGTAGATCCCAAAATTCGAGATGGCGAAGGGTGGTGGTATTGCGAGCTGTTGAAGGCACGTGAGGGCGCATCTAAACTCCGGTGGCGGTGATTTTGGTGGCGTTGTGTTCGTCTCTGCAAGACGAAGACGGTGGTATAGTGGTTGTGGATACCGGAGAAAGGATGGAGCCTACAGTAGCGACGAAAATCTCAAGAGAATAGGGACGGTGACAGAAGCGTTAGGGTTGCAAAAATTTTATTGAGAACAAGTTCGGGAAAGATTTATTCTTGATACCATGTTAAGATAATTGAGAAGTGGGGAACATAAACGATATATTGAATAGTATGAGAAAAGATATAATAATGTAACGCTATACTTTATAGGGGAAGTGGGGATTAAGGTTTTACCCTAATAGACCAAATGAGCCAAGCCCATTATTACATCAACACTTTTAATGAAACAACATAAAGTCATTTTTGTTTCACTATAGATAAAATAAAATAAAAAAATATTCTTTTATTTTTATTTATTTTTTCATTTTCCATCCTTCGGACGAAATATACCCGTCAACTTTAAAAATGTTTATTACTGAAGGCCCGGCCCGGACCAATTGCACCATTTATGTCTAATGGGCTAAGCTCAAGGTAGAAGCTCATGTTATGTCAGGGCCATACTTGTCAGAAAATTTGTGTGACATTCCGTCATTACCCATAAAAGTTGGGACATGTTCTGGGGATTTTGGTGGGAATATCCCTAAAATGCCTTCTACCCCTTAAAGTTCTTCCAACAATTTGTAGGAAAAAAATTTCGGCAGTCCCAAAGTTGAAAAAAACAATTTTTGAAGGACCATCACTTTTTGGATCACCTCAAAAGCCTCATGATTTTTTTTTTACCAATTTTGTCCCTCAGTAGATTTGTTATTTTCAAATCCATACCCCTCGGTGGGTCCCCCCGCCTCTCTCTCTCTAGCGCTGTGCAGGCAGTGGGCAGGCGGGCCCCACGCCTGCTCTCTCTCTCTCTCTCTCTCTAGCTCTCTCACGGTTTGGACCCAAAAAGGGGCTCACTCCCTTTTTCATTTTACTCCCTTTATTTAACATTCTTTCAATTTCAAACTCCTATTTCTTTATTTTTCAATTTCACACATTTTTTTCTTTATTCCAATTTTTTTTTTTGGAACAAATGAAATGAAACAAAACAAATTCAGATGTAAAATGACGCATAATTTTTTATTTTTTTTTGCGGGACGGTCAAAATATCGTGTCTACAGTCTTTTTAAAATTTTCTGGATTTTTATAAATATTGGCGATTCGAATTGCGGGACGGTCAAAATGTCGTGTCTTGTTTATTGATGATTTGGTTTTCTAATTGCTTTCATTATGTGGGTAACTACTTAATTATATTTAGTAGATATCCACTTAATGAATATCTAAGTAGACATTCACTTAATTGATTTTTTAAATTATTTTAAATGATTTTTTAATTTAAATATTTTTTTTATATTTTAAAATGTTCATAGAATATTCGATTTTTGATTTGGATATCCACTTGATTATATTTTAGTAAGTGAATATCCACTTGATATGTTTATAGATGGTTCGATTTTCTAATTACTTTCATTTTGTAGATATCCACTTAATTATATTCAGTAGATATCCACTTAATGGATATTTAAATAGATATTCACTTAACTGAATTTTAAAATTAATTTAAAGGAATTTTTTAATTTAAACATAATTTAATATATTTTTTTATATTTTAAAATGTTCATAGAATATTTAAAAAAATAAACTAAAATTAAAATTAAAATAGGTGAAAAACAATGTAAGTAGATATTTACTAAATATAATTAAGTAGATATCCACTTAATTGATTTTTAAAATTATTTTAAAGGAATTTTTAATTTAAATAAAATTTAATATTTAATATTTTTTATATTTTAAAATCTTCTTGGAATATTTAAAAAAAAATTAAAATTAAAATTAAATTAAATGAAACATAATCTGGATATTTATGATATTTTATTAAATTTTTTTTTAAGAAAAATAAAATTAATTGAAATTTTTATTAAAAAATAAAATTTGAGAAAAAATTGAAAACAAGTTAAATTCTAAATATTATATATAGTGGATATCCAAGACTTGTAGTGGATATCTAACCAGATATAATGTGAGTGATTATTCACTGAAAAAATAATCTAAATAAATATCTATTAAAAATAAATTAAGTAGATATCTACTAAACATTATAGAACTAACTGTGTTTTTACAAGACTTGTAGATATTTATTGAAAATAAATTAAGTAGATATCTACTGAACATTATAGAACTCACTGTGTTTTTACAAGATTTGTAGGTTAAATTAAGTAGATATCCACTGAACTAAAAAATATCACAAAGTAATAATTACATTGTTCTTCAAGAGACAACTTTTTAAAAACTATCACTTTTTTACTCATCCCAAAAGTATCATCATATATATTCTCTCTAAAATACCCTTCAATAGTTACAAAATTTACATAAATGACATTTTGGCAATTTTCTTTCAAAATTCCTAAAATTAATATATATATATATATATAATATTTAGAATTTAGCTTGTTTTCAAATTTTTCTCAAATTTTATTTTTTAATAAAAATTTTAATTAATTTTATTTTTCTTAATTTTTTTTAATAAAATATCATAAATATCCAGATTATGTTTCATTTATTTATTTTTTCAAATATTCTAAGAAGATTTTAAAATATAAAAAAATTAAATATTAAATTTTATTTAAATTAAAAATTCCTTTAAAATAATTTTAAAAATCAATTAAGTGAATATCTACTTAATGGATATCCACTTAATTATATTTAGTAGATATCCGCTTACATTGTTTTTCACTTATTTTAATTTTAGTTTATTTTTTTAAATATTCGATGAACATTTTAAAATATAATTTTTTTTTTATTAAATTATGTTTAAATTAAAAAATTCCTTTAAATCAATTTTAAAATTCAGTTAAGTGAATATCTGTTTAGATATCCATGAAGTAGATATCTACTGAATACAATTAAGTGGATATCTACAAAATGGAAGTAATTAGAAAATCGAACCATCTATAAACATATCAAGTGGATATTCACTGACTAAAATATAATCAAGTGGATATCCAAATCAAAAACCGAATATTCTATGAACATTTTAAAATATAAAAAAAAAAAATATTTAAATTAAAAATTCATTTAAAATAATTTTAAAAATCAAATTTAGTAGATATCTACTTAAATATTCATTAAGTAGATATTTACTAAATATAATTAAGTAGATATTCACATAATGGAAGCAATCCGAAAATCAAACCATCAATAAACAAAACAAGACATTTTGACCGTCCTGCAATTCGGATCGCCAATATTTATAAAAATCTAGAAAATTTTGAAGAGGCTATAGACACGACATTTTGACCGTTTCGCAAAAAAAATAAAATAAAATAAAAATAATTATGCTTCATTTTACAGTTGAATTTGTTTTGTTTCATTTCATTTGTTCCAAAAATACAAAAAAGAAAAAAAAGAAAAAGAAAAATAGAATAAAAAAAAAGGTGTGAAATTAAAAAATAAAGAAACGGGGGTTTGAAATTGAAAGAATACTAAATAAAGGGAGTAAAATGAAAATGGGAGAAAAGGGAGTAAACCCCTTTTTAGGTCCAAACCGCGAGTTAGAGAGAGAAGACTGGTGAGAGAAAAGAGGAAAGAGAGAGAGCAAGCGTGGGGCCCGCCTGCCCATTGCCTACATAACCCCAGAGAAAGAGAGAGAGAGGCGGCGGGGCCCACCCTATCGGCTGGTGTGTAACAACAAAAAAGGGATTATGAAGAGGATAATTTTGTCATTATAAAATGTGAGTAGGACTCTCAACTAATTTTTTATTTTTTTATTGTTTAAATAGAAGTTAAAAAGTTATTTTTATTTGTATAAAAGTGAAAAAATTGTTGGTTATTTGGAGAAAAAAACCCAATTTCTATTCCCATCTAGACTAAAAATATTAATCCACGTTGATTTGAGAAACCATATCACTGCCATCCTCTGACACTGATGTCCCCCCCCCCCCCCCCCCAAAAAAAAAATATATGTAAATATATATAAAATATCATTAAATCAATATATGTTGTTTGAAATACTTGTGGTAAAAAAAATTAAAATCTTATGTTGACTCAAAGTACTATACACAAGAGGAGGACAAATTGAAAAGTTTAAAAATTAATCTAAATGTATGACCTTTTTAATTTTTATCAAATTTTATATTAACTCTGATTTTGAGCGGAAACGAATTAAGGCCACCACACACAAACACAAACGCACAACCAAACAGGGAAGAGATAGTGATAGTGACACAAGTGATTTTTATAGTAGTTCGGTAAATTATTCTTGTCTATGTCTACACCATTGAGCTCTCGCGTGTAATTCAATTCACTAAATCTGATAATCTTCTGAGTTAAGAATTAAACCCTTTTGTACCCAGTTTGAGTGAATTACCTTTACACTGAGACAACATTCTAACTTGAACTAATTACTCTTAAGTTCAAGTTACAAATACAAAAAATGTTTCATACAAGAGTTTCTACCAACACTTATAAATATCAATCGAAAATCAATTTGACTAAGTGTGATAGAAATGAATCTAACATGATATTCAGATAATCAAATTAATAATGTCTTGTTAATTTATATTTTGAATAAATCTCATGTTAATTTATATCTAGAATAAATTATGAGTATTTTTCAGACAGATTTGATCATAGAAAATAATAAGTAATATTAAAGAAGATCTCATGAGATGAATAATCAAATGTAGATTCAGATCTTGATGAATAAAATAAAGAACGATTTCACCAGAATATGAAGAATAAATCAAATCAATCAAGTAATTCAAATTGGTATTATGATGATTATGATCAACACAAAGATTTTTCAGAAAATCTCACTCTCTTTCTCACAAAATTTTTAATCTCGAAGATGAATATCAAAGATTGTTTTTTTTTTTAGAATTTTTTTAGCTATTTTACCCTCAAAGTTATATTTATTAGATGTGAAATTTATGATATTTAATGGCTGAAATTTTCGAAATTCCTACTAGTCATGAATTTTGGTTTTCTTTCCTAAAAGTTTGCCCATTGACCATAGTCTTTGATCCCCTTAATTCAATCTATTCAGATTTAAATAAATCAAATATATCTGGACATAAGATGTGTCAAGATTCATCAATTTAACTTATAAAAATATTCAGATATTTATTAGCAGTTTAAATGGTTTAATGATCATCAAGAAGACCTAGGAAATCTTAAATTCTAAGGACTCAAATAGAATATCACAAAAATTCATTTTTCAAATAATCTTTAATGCATAAATTTCTTTATAAATAATTTCAATAAACAATATATCGTTTATGAATGATAGGAAAATATTTTAGAAAGTTTTTTCATTAAAAACAATGCAATAAGATTCCAAAAAGCATTCAAATTTTCGAAAAGAACTAGAGCAGTTCGATTGACTGGGCTTTAATTCAATCGTCCGCTTTGAGTAAGTTTGGAACATTTTCAACCTTTTGTTGAGATTGGTCGAGTGTTTCTTTGATTTAGTCGACCGACTTACACCTTTTTACAATGAAATCACTTTATGACCATACCAGTCGATTGCTATTTCAATCTAGTTGACCATTTTAGCCAAGTTTTCAAAATTTTAACTTTCTATCCAATCTGGTCGACTTCCAGAGGTGTCTAGTTGACTGTTTCAACCGGATTTCAGTATTTTCAAAAGTTAGTTACATTCAGTTGATCATTTTTGCATAATGGTTTACCGTTTTGAACATTATAATTGTCACACTCCACCCCAGACACCCATCACCCTGGGGCCGACGTGACGTCGACATGACATCACCTGAACGTCAAACCAACTAGAACATGACAAAGGGCACACATAAATATATAACCACAAAATCAGGTCATATACAACCTCTCTAGTTGGGGACACACCCGTCCTTGAATTATAATAACAACAAAGATATAATGACAATGAACCTCTCACAGGTTTGCCTCAGATAACTCCTCCCAAAATACACCCACACTACACCATCGCCGGACTCTACCTAGTGCCAGTAGGGGACTAACTCCTAACTGCAGCACCTGAAACCAAATTTTTTATCAGTGCACTGTCTTTGTAATAAAAATATTTTTAGTATGGATCAAGTATAAAACATATAAATACCACGTATCGAGCAATAATATAAAAACCACATACCACAAGAAAAACTCCATTTTCCTGTCACCACAGAAACAAACTCGTATATATATATATATACACTGACACACCCAATAAATGTATCCAACCGGTTCACCATATACGACAAAACACCACACACCCTCCGACTAGCCATAGGATTGTTTTAATCTCACGATAGGGAGTTGCAACGGTACCGTACCACTCGCAGGGTTTGCATCCCAAACGGGTCAAATAAACACCTGCCGGACTAACCCTCTGGACATGACATAATATCAATAACCACCTGCCGGACTAACCCTCCGAACAAGAGATAATAAAAACATCTTGCAGGACATACCTTTCTATCGGGATCAAAGCTATGACATAGTTAAATAAAAAAAATCACCCTCTATCTCCAAAATCGGTTTAATCCCAATATCATTTTCCCACCCTTTTAAAAACCAACGAAATCCACAATTTCACTAACTCCCAAAACCGCTTGATCCATATAAGTTACAAATTCGTCTAGTTTTAAATAAACCCATTTTTTCATAATATAGATGAAAATAGATTTTGTAATTTACTAGAAGACAATATACTTACCTAGTGATCCGCTCCGAAAAGCTTTTACTGACTATACTTTACCGTTACTCCGGTGCCTACGAACCGATAAGTGACAGGACCTAAATTAATATTTTAGGTAAAAATAACCTAATCATGCAATGCAGGCCCTACGTTATATAATTTTCTATTTCCCACATTTTATTATGAAATATTACTATTTGACTAGTATTGCTCCGTTAAAGTTGACTATATAAACTTTGTTCATGTGAATGGTCCTCCGCCTAGGTGAACACGCTCATTTTTCTCTGTTTTTGCACACTGACCCTTCTCCGCCAAGGCGAGCACCCCTCCGCCTAGGTGAGAACACTTGCCCTATTTTCAGGTTTGCTCATTGATGCTCCACCGCCTAGGCGAACAACCATCTTCCTCGTTCTGCTTCCCTTTGTGATCAAACTAGCCGTTTCTCTTTCTCTTTTTCTTCACTATCTTTGGCAGCTCTTTCACCACCCCACTTCAACGATCAACCTCACCCACACAGCAACCCATTCTACCAACAACAGCCCCCTCAAGCTTGATCAAAACACACCACAACACCTTCACACACACACACATGACACACCCAGAACAGATGAAAAACAGAGCACATACCCATCGTTTTACATACCTTTGCCGTCGAATAAGACAAATGGACAGTACACGCACATATTCTGCCGAACCAAACAACGATCAACACCGAAACACCTTCTCACGCTGAAGAATCCACCATCATCGACGATCACGAACCTCTGAGATCTCCTTCCTCCGGTTCTCTCTCTCTCTAGGTTTTCTAGATCTTTTCTTTTTAAAATTTGTGATCATATCATGCATGAACCAATATATATATACATAAACTTGTGGTGATCCCATCGCCACGTTGCCTGCTCCTATCTCTCCCTCCAGCTGATCTCACGTTCACCCACCCACATGCATAATTGCATATATATATATATATATATATATATATATATATATATATATATATAATATCTTTGGTTAAATTGCTCTTTTCTTCTCCCAAATTGCTTACATCTCTTCTTAGTCAACTTCTATTTTTAAAAGTTTCTAAACTCGTAATTTCACCCAAAAGTTTGTTTATATTAAAAAATTAAATGTAAAATTTTTGGATTGAATGTTTCTAATTTTTTTTTTCAATTTGACCCCCAAACTTTTAATTTAAATTTTTTAATTGACCCAATTTCACCCCAAATTTTTTAATTATTCTAAAATGTAATTAAAATGACGTACGTGCTACGATTAAGGTCTTACAATAATACCCAATTATGCATGAACAACAATGTAGTACACATATTTCACGTATCATGCAAATATAATGGGTAACACATATACGATCGTGCAATTTTATCATGTTAAATTTTTGTGTATGTTCCTAATCAAGTTGAAAGATGATCAAATAAATATAAATGTTGTTTTACCTATGAAGTACAAAAATCATCTTTTAAAAAAAATGTCTTGATCTTTCAATCCATCTACTCAACATGATTGATTCGGATTCATCATCATTATGTCTCGTACTTGTTTTATCATTATCACGTCATTAAATCTGTCACATTTCTCATTAAACAGATTAGTCATGAAAAACATGAGGTTATTGGTATCATCAAAATCAACGTTAATGGGATTAAACCCTTTAAGGCTAACTGCTTATTTATTTGAAAAAGATTTATATCTATTTTTATTGGTACTTAGGGATTTAAGACAACACTTAGTATTATCAAAATATATAGGAGTACATATGTATACAAACAATACCTCAAGTCAAAAGACCATATGCACCATTACTGTCAACCCCCACCCTGGACACCCGTCACCTATGGGGCCGGCGTGACATTGACACGACATCCTCTGAGGGACAAACCAACTAGAAAGCGACAATAGACGATCATAATTATACAATCACCAAAATCAAGTTATAAACATTTTCTCTAATTAGGGACACACCCGTCCATGAATTTTTAATAAAAAAAAAAACAAAACAACAACAACAAAACAATGAACCTCTCCTAGGTTCGCCTCAGACAGCACCTCCCAAAAATACTCCCTCGCTATACCATTGCCGGACTTTACCCAGTGCCAGTAGGGGACCGACTCCTAGCTATTTCACCTGCGAGTGTACTGCCTTCTTAATAAAAATATTTTTATATAATAACACATTCTAAATAATACATCATTTAAATATGGAGCAAGCATAAGTATCTAGGTGTCACATAGCGTGTAAAAGTCTTCGCAATATATGTAGGGAAAATAAAGCAATATATGTAAGTTCTATTTCAAAACCATCTAGTATAAATATCGTACCGATCATCACAATAAATAATAAATCATCCAGTACAAATAAATATCACATCTCAAACCACCACAACACACACTGACTAGCTATAGTGATCGTTTTAACCTCACGATCGGGAGTTGCAACGGTACCATAACATTCGTAGGAATACCTTCCTACGAAATATCCACACCCCCTTTGGGGAGAAATATAATCCACACCTCTTACGGGGAGAAATATAATCCACACATATCTAACGAAAATTATTTTTAAGTCTTCTTTTAAAAATCAACACAATTCCAAAAACTTGTTTGATCCATATCATTTATGAAATCGTACAGTGTAAACAAACACATATGTCATCATCATATATATACACAGAAAACAGTTTGGCAAGAAGACAATACACTCACCTCATTTCTTGTGCCACAATAACAGCACCGTCCAAACCTACCGGGATGTTGGTGTTTGCGAACCTAGTAATGGTAGGGCCTAAATTAGTATTTTATGCAAAATAATCAAATCGTGCAATGCAGACCCTAAGTTCCAAAATTTTCCATTTCCCACATTTTACTTATGAAAATTACTGTTCTGGGTAATTTTTATTTCATTAAAAAAACAATTGCATAAAATTTAGTAATACACACGGTCCTAATTTATTATTCCGATTCCAAAATTTTGATGTTAGAATTTAATTCAGTAAACTGAAATAAACTTAACGGAAAACGTTACTCATTTCGAATCGTTCACGGGCCGTGAAATAGGTTTTTAATTTTTCGGGGTGGTTTGCGCAATTTTTTTTTTTTTTTTTTTCTTTCCCTTCTTCTTCCTTTTTTTTTTTTTTTATTTTTCTTTTTTTCCTGTTTCTGTTTTCTGTTGTGCTCCGCCGCCGACACCATTACCGGCCGACCAGCCCCCCCTGCCGGCGACGCACCAGCTACCAAAATAGTTTTTTTTTTTCAGCAACACACCCATACACACACTGATCAACACACTACATACATACATACACTGTCCTACACTTCCGTCACCGGCCGAACTGGGTAAAACACACACACAAGCATAACACTGAACCGGAACGCCCACACACACGATCGCCGAGGGTCGACGGACGACGACCCGAATAACACTCCCACATACCCACATCCTACCGTATTGACCCGAAACAGAGGAGGCCACAGGCATGCACCGCCGTAGTGGTGACACACACCGTCGGCCACGCCGTGGCGACGATTGCTCACGCATGCAGTCGAGGCAACACACACATACACACGCTGCACAAAACAAGAATCGGAGCACATACACTCCATCGAAACGCCACCGTCGGACGAAACCGAAACCCACCGGCGATTCTATCGCCGATCACATATGCATGCATGCACACACCTACTAGAATGATTAAGTAAATGTGTATAAGTACTCACAAGAACAAAGATCGTGGACAAGCTGAACAACCGAACCCAATCGTTCGCTCACCGGCAATGCACCCGTCACGCCGTCGACGACCCAACTCACCGACCGAACCACTTCCGCTCTCCCCTGAAACTGACGATGACACCTCCATGATCATGCATACGAGCATTAGACATGACCCCCCTGCCGGAGGAACACCGACTCAAGGAATTCCGACCACCCCTTTTGTGCTCCGGTCCTCTCTCTAGAATTTTTTCTAATTTCAAACTTAATGGGGGCTGTTTGATCAATGTACATGCACAAGTATGTATATATCGCATGGACTAAGTGGTGGAAAACGCTCCTAGCCTACCACGTTGCCTCTCCGTTCTTCTCCCTTCCGGCGGTCTCGCATGCACGGCGTATGCGTGTGTATATATATATGTATATGTTTTAATTTTTTTTTGTTAAATTACTCTTTCCCCCCTCTAATTCCTTAAAGTCTTCTTTTTGAGTTCAATTCAACATTTATAAGTTTCTGAAATTGTAATTTGAACCCTAACATTTTCAATTTTTGATTTCTAATTGGCAATTCGCATCTCAAGTTGAGAGTAATGTATTTAAATTTACAAATTTGACCCCCCCTCCCCCCAGTTTTGATTTGAGTTCTTAATCAATAAATTTTTTTACCTAAAATTTTCTAATGCTCTAAAATGCAACTATTTATGACGTACGTTTTATGATTTAGGTTTTACAATTACAACTTCGATATTTTATTTTGACTTTAAGCGAGATTACTAACATAAAATATTGACTATGGTTACGGTCTCGACCTTGTTACTCTATCAATTCCCCTTTTAGTGGTTCCAGTATCTCATACTATCAATTTTAAGATTTAACATTTAAAATAGAAAAACACCCAACAAGCTAATTTACTCAGATTATTAAGTACCAGTTAATAATACTCTAATTGGGAACATTTATGATATCAGTTACCAAACGTTTACACTCTCAATCCTTTTAATCTTTCATCAAATTCTAAGATTTCAAATGACTCTCCATGGAATCTTAACAACTATATAATACGTAAGTGGTGATATGTAGAATAATAGATTAGCATGTGAAATACAAAATTTGTCGTTATTCATTATTTATTTACTTGAGATTATTTTCTGAAATAAGCCAATTGGGAGTGTCAATAGGACTTATCCCCAACACTTACTTCAACTTAACAAGTTCCCTTATTGTTAATTGTTCTAGTGTCTAACACTAATGTCTTTGAGATTTACCATTGTCAAAAAGAGAACACCTACAAGTTAGTATAACCGAATTGTTAATCTCTAATTTAACAATTTCATATAACTACTAACATCTAGCATATTATTTACCAAAATATTTTTCTTTCGGAGATCCTCTGTGTGGATATTATTAAATGTGAGACATTTGTGTAACTTCTAAGAGAATCAAACTTTTAGTACTGGTTTGGTTTATGTTTAGATGCTCTCGGAACAACCTACTCAGATCACGTCTCTTTTAAATTTTAGAGAGATATCCAATCATTAATGTTCTTATAATATTTATTTAATGAAATTCATTTTTAAAAATATATAATAAAAATAAAAAATTATCCTAATAAATATAAAGTAATGAGACAAAATAATTATCCTTATAAATTATTGGGACAAGTTTTTATGGGATTAATTTTAATTATTTTAATACTTAATGTCTCTCAAAATAATAAATGTTAAGAAAGATTTAATGTCTTGTTGTAGTGAATGGTAAAAGATTGACTAATATTTTGCAAATGATATATGAGATTTATAATTTTGAACAAAATAAGAAGGGAGAGATAAAGTAACAAATACTCCTACATAAAACATGGAAATAAAACTCCTATTTCTCTAAAAAGGAAATCAAATAAATTCCACATTAGTATTGAACGTTTGAATATTGTAGTTAATTACTTCCTTATTTATTGGCATGCATAAATAAATAATATTTTTTTTAAAATAACAACTTTTAAGACAAACAAAATAATTTATATTTAAAAAAATATATATTTTGGTCACCACAAGGATCTAATATATATTTAAAAACTTGACATATATAGCTTAGCTTAAAAGAGAAATATCATTTGCTTGTCTAACTCTTACCTACAGACATCCAATATTTAACCTAACGAAACATGATTGTATTATAAATTTGAAAAAATTAAAAATTAAAAAAAGAAAAGAAAAGGGGGGCCAAAAGGCTTCTAACAGATGAAGTCAATTTTCTCATCACCATCTTCTTCTTCTTCTTCATCTTTTATCAGAAGAGTGAGTCTCTCTCCATCTCTAATCTTTTTACTAGCTTTCATCGCCGTCGTCACCTTCATCTACGGCCAAGATTTCGCCTGGACAGTTCCGTTTCCACGGTTTGACTCAGTCCAACCCGTCCCCGTGCCACCCATTTCCGACTCCGAGACAGGTGAAACCTCCATGCTCAGATGACACTTTTCAGGAAATTACACTTTTTACCCCCTATTTCTTTTATCAGTCGTTTGTGAACCTCTATTTTATTGGAATCTGACGTGTTATTATTGGATCAAAGAGTTACTTGAGGATTAAAATGTAAATAGTTATGAATATTGTTTGATTTTTTTATGGGATGATTAATGATTAGTTCCAAGTAGTGGATGTAAAACTTTTGATTTAGTTTCTCAAATTAATTTTTGCTTGCGTATTGATTCAGTATGTGCTCATGCCTGTATAATATTAGTTACATGTATTTGTATAATATTAGTTACAGATTACAAATTATATGTAATTATGTTACATTATCTTGTATAATATTTGTTACATTTAACAAATATTTTACACACAAGTTATATATATGTAGTTGTTACATTTAACAAATATTTTACACACAAGTTATATATATATAGTTGCGAGAGTGCAACGCGTGTACTGTGTCTTCCACTTTTTTTAATGCACGGGATTAAAACGCAAATTGTAATTGCGTATGGAATTTTTTTTAAATTAAAATTAAGAATAAAATAAGGGATTTTTTTTTTTAATTTTTGATAATTATAAATATCGAATATGTCGAGAATTGAAAACTTTTAGGGGCAATGGATCAAATTAATGAACTGGAAAATAAGACCTTGATAACATGAGGGGTGAAAGTGTAATTTCTTTTTGTTGTTAGAGAATAAAAGGGAAAAATTGCCATTTGCGATCGGAGAAGCCGAGGGAGAGTGCGACGTGTACAGCGGGAAGTGGGTGAGGGACGAGGTGACTCGGCCGCTGTACGAGGAATCGGAGTGTCCGTACATTCACCCTCAGGTGACCTGTCAAAGTTACGGCCGGCCGGACAAGGACTACCAGTACCGGAGATGGCAACCCCACGGCTGTTCCCTTCCGAGGTCAGATCAACTGTAAATATCTATTACATTTAACAAATATTTTTCACATAAATTAGATACATGTAATTGTGAAAGTGTAAATGTGTGTATTGAACATTCCGGTTTTTTTCTTTTAATGAGTAAGACTAAAACACAAATTGTAATTATATATGAGATATTTTTAAAATTAAAAATAAAATAAGAGACTTACCACATAAACGCTGTTTGTTTGTTTTTAAAAAAAAAAAAAAAACTGAATTAATTAATTATTTATAGAAATAATTAATACCAAATAAAGAAAAACTTGAATTATTGCAGATTCAATGCAACGTTAATGCTGGAAAAACTCCGGGGAAAGAGGATGATGTTCGTCGGAGATTCACTGAATCGCGGGCAGTACGTCTCCATGATCTGCCTTCTCCAGTCAAACTTGCCGGAAAATTCTAAATCCATGGAAACCTCTGGTTCTATCAGTATTTTCACGGCCAAGGTACCCCACCCCCCACCCACCTTCAATTTTGAAAAAATTTCGATAGTACCCCATATTTTTCATATTTTTATAAATTTGCCCCTGTTAATTTGTTATTCTGTTCACTTTACGTCATTAGATTTACATTTCAATTTACTCAAAATTTATTATTTTACTAATATTTTTTATTTAAATTTTGTAGTTCCCTCACTAGTTATATATATATATATATATATATATATATATATATATATATATATATATATATATATATATATATATTGATGAAGTCAAAATAATTTGTTAGATATGGAACTTTGGGATTAGGATTAGGACGATTCTTGTAGCTCCGGTTCCTGCAAAATAATGTATCGCGAGTGGATCTGCTGGCGTTGCATCTCCGTTGTAAGAATCAGTAGAGTATCCTGTAATAAATTTAGCAGAATGTTAGCTAGAAAATTTTGTGCGTAACTGGATAGGCCTACCTCTCTTTGTATTTGTAGATGAGGGAAGACTTGTTTGGCAAGTCTTCCCCTGAATCTCGGTCTATTACTGTTATGGTAGCGGATTTGGTAGGATATGGCTTAATGGACCATTATTTTAGAAGTAATAACGACTCTTTTCTTATTAAGGGGAATACGTTATAACTACCCCAGAATAGCAATGACGGTATTGATGTGTTTCGCGGCTAGTAGCTGTGGTCATCAGGGTAAAATGCTAGGGCCCTATGCATACCTTCACTGGTCAGGAGGATGTTGGGAGCAACCTAGCTCGAGAGAGATGTTGTTCGGGCGAGTGGCCCCCATTCTCAGGGTCACAAGTCTTGCTTGGTGTTATAGGTTTCGTGGCTTTGATATGTACCACATAAAATTTACTGTAATTTTTCATGTAAAAAATTACAATAATTTTTATGATTTATAGTGATTTTAGACTTTTGACAAAATTGATGGATTTAAAAAATTATTGTATTTAGTGGGTTAGAAGAACAAAAATTTGATTAATTGTTTGTTTATTTATATTTTGTATAGGATTATAATGCAACAATAGAATTCTACTGGGCGCCATTCCTTCTGGAATCAAACGCCGACGACGCCGTTCAACATAGAATCTCGGACAGAATAGTACGGAACGATTCAATCAAGAAGCATGGGGACCACTGGAAGGGCGTCGACATCTTGGTGTTCAATACCTACCTTTGGTGGATGACCGGCCTCAACTTCAAGATCCTGTAGACTCTCTCTCTCTCTAGACTCTCTCTCTCTCTGCAGGCATGGAGGAAGGGAAGGATATTGATGGTGTGTTGTGATGTGCTGCAGGAGGCGAGGATCGTTGGAGGATGAAGTGAAGGATATCGTGGAGATGACAACAGAGGAAGCGTACGGAATGGCAATGAAGAGTATGGTGGGATGGGTTGAGGAGAACATGGATCCGAACAAGACAAGGGTCTTCTTCACCAGCATGTCACCTTCTCATGATAAGTCAGTACTACCAACCTTTATATATATATATATATATATATATATATATATATATATATATATATATATATTTAATATATTAGGGGAGAGGATTGAATTCTACAAAAGAGGTTAGATAGACATTTTAAATTTTTTTTTTTTTAAAAAAAAACTTATTATTTTTTTAAATATTTTTTTTAATGACTCATAATCATAGACTCAATTTTTCCTTCTTTTTACAATTTTTATTTCTTTTAAAAAAAAATAACTAAAATTTTTAAAATTTCATATAAGCCCCTCTAATTTATTAATTTTTAATAAAATAATTTTTTTAGCCACCCGTTAATCGATTTTCTGGATCTATCTTATCTCTCTCATTTTTCCGTATTTATTCTTATATCCTTTTCCTTTCTATAAATCAGGTCATATTTTATATTTTAGAAATTTTGAACCGTTGAATCAATTTTAAATTTAATTATTAAGATCAAACAACATTTTAAATCCTTAAAATCTTATATGAATATCATATAGTTTTTTTTTTTTTTTTTTTACAAATAGTTGGGGGAGGGGATTTAAACACTAGATCTCCCACTAGAGAACTACACTAGATAATCACTAAGGTACAAACCTTGGATTTAGTTTTTCTAATACTAATAACCTATTCCAAAATATTACATATAAAAAATCCTAAAACCAAACTTTTATGACGCGAAATAAAATTACATTTTGAACCCTTTAAATTTTATGTTTTTATTTAATTAGTCGAGATTCATTTATTATTTACTTTGCACCTTTAGTTACAGAAAATTCTTACGCTACGTTTGGTACGCTGGAATAGAATGGAATGAATATAGTATTGAAATGAATGTGATATTGGAATGAAATGACCATTGGCATTCCTATGTTTGATGACAAATGGGATTAAACATGGTATTGAAATGGTCATTACCATTCCTACGTTTGGTTACAAAATACATTAAATATGGTATTAGAATGACCGATAAAAATATAAATATGAGAACAAAAATAAAAATAAAAATCTGGGAACAAAAGCAGAAATCTAGGAACATAACAAAAACAGAAATATAGGAACAAAAACAGAAATATGGGAACAAAATAAAAACAGAAATATGAGAACAAAAACAGAAATCTGGGAACAAAAACAGAAATATGGGAACAAAAACAGAAATCTGGGAACAAAAACAAAAACCAAAATCTGGGAACATATTTCTGTTTTTGTTCCCATATTTCTATTTTTATTTTGTTCCTAGATTTTTGTTTTTGTTCTCATATTTCTGTTTTTCTTCTCGATTTCTGTTTTTGTTCCCAGATTTCTGTTTTTGTTTTTGTTCTCATATTTTTATTTTTGTTTTGTTCCTAGATTTCTATTTTTGTTCCCATATTTCTGTTTTTGTTCCCATATTTCTGTTTTTGTTTTGCCCTAGATTTCTGTTTTTGTTTTTGTTCCCAGATTTTGATTTCTGTTTTTGTTCCCGATTTCTGTTTTTGTTCCCAGATTTATTTTTTTGTTCCCATATTTCTGTTTTTCTTCCGATATTTTTATTTTTATTTTATTCCCAGATTTCTGCTTTTATTCCCAGATTTCTATTTTTGTTTTTGTTCCTGGATTTCGTTCCAATATTTTTGTTTCCGTTCCATGTTTTCTGGGAACAGAAATATAAAAGCAACACCACCATATTTTTATTTTTGTTCTCAAAATTTTATTTCCTATTGTGAAAAATATGGAAACACAAGTATAAGTCATTTTTCTTACCTAATACTTCATTTCATTTGGAATTAGGTAATCCCGGGATTACCTAATACCTCATTTAATTTGGGATTGACTAATCCCAAGAATTGTGGGATTAGTCATTACTTGGGAATGAGAATGAAAATCAATCCCACCAACCAAACATAGGAATGAAATGACCAATCCAATGATCATTCCAATCTCATCTTGAATCCCGCGTACAAAACCCCACCTTAGTGTTTCTATAAAATATATCAGATAGGTCTCCTATAAATATCATTTTTGTCACTGAGAGTATATAAGTTCGAATGACAATTTTGACCTTTTGTCAATTCAAAAACAGTTTTTCGGAAACAACGTTATCATATACAGTTTTTCTTTCTTAAAAAAAACACCACATATTTGGTCGAGTCACATTAGAAATACGTAACAGTTTTACAGTAACAAACCAGTGTGATAAATGGATTATCGTTATTTTTTTTTTTCATTGTCAGGTATATCTAGGCTAACTTACAGGAACCTTAACTAATCAGCTTTTCGGGTGATCTGGTGGTGTATTATTGTTATTTCTTATTCCGTGTTTGGGTGTAGGAGCCAAGAATGGGGTGGAGAAGCAGGTGGGAACTGCTACAACCAAACAGAGCCGATAGAGGATCCAAACTACTGGGGATCACAGACAAGGAAGAGCATAATGGAGGTGATATCCCAAGTCTTCAGCCAATCAAAAAACCCCATCACCTTCCTCAACATCACACAACTCTCTAACTACAGGAAGGATGCCCACACTTCCATATACAAGAAGCAGTGGACCCCACTTACTCCTGAAAAGAGGGCCCACCCTGCCACCTATGCTGACTGTGTCCACTGGTGCTTACCTGGACTTCAGGATACTTGGAATGAGCTACTCTTCACAAAGCTCGTCTTCCCTTGATTTTTTTTTTTTTTTTTTTTTTTACACTTCTAACCCACTTTGATTTTGTAATTTTATTTGTAGTCTTGACTTATAAGAAGAAGTTGTTTGTTCTTAATTTCCTTTAACCAAGATATATATACGGTGAAGCCGAAAATTGGTTCGTCAGATATGAGATTTTGAATTAGGAGTACGGTATTTTTCCTTGTTCAGATTACTCTCCTAGCTCAAGTTTCTGCAAAACAATACATCACATGTGGGTCTACTGGTGTTGTACTTTCGATGTGAGATTTAATCGATTGTTTTGAAAAAAAAATGGCAAGAGTATTAAATAGGAAAGAGTGTGCTTACTTGGCTAGACCCTCTTTTTGGTTTTTATAGATAAGGGAAGAATTGTTTGACAACTGAATCCAACCCAATTATCATAAATGCGGCATAATTGACGTCATATGGAGTTCATGAGCCGTTATTTAGGCAGCGATAACGACTCTCTCCTTAGTAAGCGAAAGACGTTGCAATTGTTCTCGAGCAGGAATAGCGGTAGCGTCAGGAGTAGGCAACCTTCCCTAGCCAGGATAATGTCGCTTGGGATGATGCTACGGTGCTCATCCCGAAGTAGGCATACCAACCAATGTAGAAGGTTGTGTAGTTTCTCGTGCTTAACACGCACCTTGTAGACATATGACAATAATTTGAGCCATGTTCGAATTTCTCTCAAAAAATTATTAATCGAGATGCCACCACCATTGTTGAATCAACGTAAAAAAAAAAATGTCAAATTTGTCACCGATTCTTTGGATTTTTTATTATTGTTATTTTTCTCTTCGATCCATATTTCATTTATGTTAGTTTTTTGTTTTTTTTTAATTGATGACCATTTTAAATGATTTCACTTACAATTGACCAAATACTTCATAAGATTGATTAAAATAATAATTACAATTAATTATAAAACTAAAAAGACTACCAATTGGGTCTAAAATGACTAGGAAGATTGCCCTACCAATTGACATTAAAAAAAAAAAAAAAAAAAAAAAAAGGAAAACTGAAAATTACAAAACCAAAGAAAACAAACAGTTTTTATCCAAAAAAGAAAGAAAGATGTTTTTGCACTTTGTAACCCTAAAATTTCAGAAAAATTCTACTTTAGTCCATGTACTTTCAATTTAAACACTTTAAATTCTAAAGTATCTTAATCGTGTTAAATGAATCCAAATTGTTAATCCAGTCATTTTTTTTTTTTTATGGAAATCACCCAAGTGAATGATTTTCATGCTTCACACATGACTGATTTCCGTAAAAAACAATAATAGAGTTACCAATTTGAATTCAACTAACACGATTTAAATACTTTCAAGCTTTAAAGTATTTAAATTAAAAAATAGACTAAAGTGAGATTTCCCCAAAAGTTGCGGGGTGCAAAAATCTAAATAGGAAAAAAAAAAATACTCATTACCCATTGGATCATTTAATTCCTTCCTCCCCGCCCTTTTAACCATCTTTATTATTAGCATGCGCCGCCAATTCCTTACCTCGTACAAGCCCATTGGACGCCTTCTCGTTCTTCATGATCATATGAAACATGGTTCCGCGGTCCTCCTCGACGATCTCTCTCAAGAGCTCGTCCTCAATCTTGGGCGCCTGCCAGCAGGAGGGATCGTCCACCAGCTCCTCGCTGAAGATCATGCTCGACACCCACTCCTTCCACGTTGTCCGCCCGAACTTCTCCTCCTCCAGCGTCCCGTTCGCCAGCAGCTGGTACACGTACACCACCTTGTCCTGACCGGGCCTGAACGCCCGCGCTATCGCCTGCTTACTCCTCGATGGGTTCCATTCCGAGTCCAGCAGTATCACCCTCGAGGCTGCCGTCAGGCTTATTCCCTCCGCACACGCCGTGATTGACGCCAGCATCACCTTCGATGGGCCCATGGGCTCTTCAAATCGGTCCATCACTCGTCCGCGCTCAAAGAGCTCGAGATCGCCTTGCAGAACGAGGACCTCTTCCCCCTTTTTCCACCCATAAAAACGGTCGAATATCTCTAGGAAGAGGTTTATCGGGGCGATGTTGTGGCAAAAGATTAGGACCTTCTCGTTTCGGAGGAGACAACGGGGGACTAAGCTCATCACGAATCGGACTTTCGACCCCAATTTGAGATCAAATTTGAATTTCTCAAGCGCGGTAAGCTCGTCGGGGGAGAAATACTGGTTCGAACAGGCCGTGGTTCGGATTAACCAGGGGTGGATCGCCCCAAGTGTGATGAGAAGCTCAAGCTCCAGGGGGAAGCCCTTGTAAACAGGGCGTTGGTTTTGGAGTTTTTCGAGTATTCCTTGTTGGAGAGGGGTTGGTTTCATCATTAGGGTGTAGCATTGTAGGCCCGGGAGCCGGTCATAGCCACTGCCCTCGTACACATCGATGAAACCACTCGACAAATTCTTGAGCACATTCAGGCCATCAAGCCGTTCCTCGGCCACGTTCGAGTCAATTTTTCTCGAAATCTTGTCGACGAAGTATTTTCGGGCCCGGTTCTCGAGGGAAAATCGGCTTTTCGTGCCTTTCTTGTTCTTCTTGAATTTTGGGTCGAGCTCTTTTAGAACCTCGTGCACAAACCTGGGCCGGGCCAAACAGAGGGTGTTGAAGTACTCACCGAAGTTGTTCTGGAAAAGGGTCCCTGATAGCAAAACCCGTAGGCCAGTTTCGACCTTCATAAGCGCTTTCCGCAATCGCGATTTTGTGCTCCTAGGGTTATGGCCCTCGTCAAGGATCAAAATGCCGGGGCACTGTTTCAGGACACGGGCCATGTATTGGCGGTGGGCATTTTTGGAATCTTCGCGGGTTAGGGTCAAAAACGAGGTGTAGCCCATCAAGAGGACACTCGGATTGGCTAGCCATTTTTGGATCTTCTCGAGACAATCCAAAACATGCATCACATCTTGGTTACGGGGTATCCCGGGAGCCAATTTGATTTTTTGTCGGATGACTTCGCCCTTGTAGGTCTGGCCGCCGTGGATTTGGTAAACCGGGACAGGGATTTCCCATTTGATTATCTCCTTATACCAAGTGTATAGGGTCGTTTTCGGGGCGAGAACCAAAGGGCGGGACCCCGGGAAGAGCTTTAAATAGCTAACGAGAAAGGCGATGATGAGTAGGGTCTTGCCGGCACCAGGGGAGTGGGAAATTACGCATCCACCCCTCATTTTGCTGGCGGGCTCCATTTGGGCCGGGAGGATGGACCCGGCGAGGTTTCGCCAGAGGAATTCAAAGGCCCGTTTTTGGTGGAACCGGAGTTTGGGCTTGAGGTCAGGTATTAGGGCCCATACGTTGTTGTCTTCTTCTTCTTCGGGCTCGGATGTGGGCCCATTTTTGGAGTTGGGGATGTTGAAGAGGTCATGGTCATCAGTTTCAGGCTTTTGATCGTTGGCAGAGGTTTCGTCGGTTGCTCGTTCTTTGTTTCCGGCCCACATTGTAAAGGGTACCTGTAAAAATACATAAAATAAAATAAAAAAGTTCATTAACTAGATATAACAGTGAAATTCAACTTTTTTATGACGATATTACGCGCAAAAGAGAAATAATTAATCTTAACTAGATTTAGCAGTGAAATTCTACTTTTTTTGGGTAATCTACACAGAGGAACTGTTATTTTCAATTGAACTTAGCAATGAATTTTCACTTTTTATGATGATAATTTACACAGATTTTTTTTAAAAACTAATTGGCAGTGAAATTCAACTATTTATGACTGGTAATATACATTCAAAAAAAGAAACGTGATTATTCTTATCAGTTGAATTTCACTATTTCTTTCATTGCTCAAAGGAAGAAAAAACAGTAAAAGATAATCGAAACTTCTTTCACTTACAAAGGATGGCCGAACATCTCTTATTTCGTGTGCGACAAAACCACAAAACCGACATATGATTCCAATCTCCTCGTTGAGTTTATATTCGTGTCGACAAGCTCGCCCCCGTCGCTTACCCAACATCTGACCCTTGGCAGGGTCCTCAACATGAGACCCCTGAAAAAAAAAACATAAAAAAATACATCAGGCCAAACCCGACCCAAGAATTTTTCCAATGATAGATTATAAAAAAAAAAAACTTACCTCGTTATCATCAAGAAAATACGTCGAGGCCATAGCAAGTTCCATTTCTTTCCACAGCATTTCAAGTTCCGGGTCTTCTTCTTCTTTCTTTTTCCCTCCTCCTTCTTCTTCTTCTTCTTCCTCCTCTTCTTCTTCGTCTTTGAATTTATAAAAATTGGAAGGTGTTTTTTCGAATTCTTTCTGCTGATTCAACCTCTGAAATTCCTTCCATTGATCGATAATCGGTGGCTGTTCTTTATGCTTTTCGGCCTCGATATTTCTCATACATCTCTTGATCAACTCCCTGTATAAACTAGCACTTACAGAGCCCTTCTTAAAACTTCTTACATCGTAAATACTTTCCCTCACCCCTGGATTTCTCTTTCTTTTCCTTCCTCTCTTCTTCGATTCCTTTCCCTCCCATCCCCCTCCTCCCATCCCCACCAACAAATCCGAATCCGAATTTCTCTTCTTCTGAACTGAAGACGACCCGTTTGTGTACCCGCAATCCGAGATCAAGTCCCGAATATCCCTCGAACAATCTTCTGGTATGTCTGTGTCGAGCGGGATCGGACAGTTCTCGGATTGTTCCGAGAATGTTTTCTCTTCCCCAGGCTTGGTTTTGGGTTTATGTTTGTGTTGGGTCTCGAAAACGGCATTTCGATAATTTTGCTCATATGGAATGAGCATATTTTCGTTCCCGTTTTGCCCCTCGAATTGACATGCATGGTCGGCCTGGATCGACAACGCCATTGGCATCTCGACGTACTCATACCGGCTCGTCTTTTGGATACCAACCCGGGTTGTATCTGTATCCAAAAGCTCCAACAGGGCTGCATCGTCGCAGGCTAAATAACGATCGGGCTGGACATAACGTCGCTTGGACCGTCGCAAGCCCCCGAGATCATAGACCGACCGGGGACCTCGATCGAGCCCGTCCTCATGATGGGGCCCCACCGCCTCGTCGGGGGCCGCCATCGGCACAAGAACTGATGTCGTCAGCTCGTTGTCAACTCTAAAAGTTATCGCATTACGACAACAACGTTGTTGTCCATGCTCGGGATTCGCCACGTCATCATCGTCGTCGCAGTCAGAAATCTGATAGACGATGCGGGACCCAATTGACTGCACATCGAAAACGAGCTGCTTTAAGACCGAGGTGACGACCATCCACGAGAGATCGGACGAGAATTTTCCGGTGAAGAGTTTGAATTTTTGGCGGGAAGAACAATCATCGGTGAATTCCCAGCGGTAGTACTCATTTTCGATCGGTTTCTGTTCGAGCCTTTGGAGGATCGAAATTCGATCAATTTGGACAACCTCAATGTCTTTACTAAGTTTTTTTTTCGCCATGTTGAAAGGATCTTCGGATACGTAGAAATTTATGTAGAATTTGCATTCGCATTTGTCTTCGTGGGGCTTTCTTTCGATGGAGCTTATTTTAGCATCGGTCCACACCTATATGTCATGAGAAAAGAATATAACAGTCTGGTTGGTTTGCAACTGTAAAACTGTTTTTTTTGTGTTTTGCGAATTGTTTTCAACAACTATCCAAACATGTCATTTCTCAAAAATTGGGAACAAAAATGACAATATAGGGAAAAAATAGATATGATTTCTAGAACAAATTGTTGGGAACGAAACAAAATTGTTCCCAACATTCCATGTTTTTCAAGAACAGAAACCCTAACCAAAAGCCACCTAAGTCTAAGACTTGGTTTGCAACTGCAAAACTGTTTTCTATTCTATACCGATCCAGAAACTCCATTTTTCAAGAAAAATAAAACAATAAAATATTATTTCTCTACCGTACTAGTTCGATTCGAGGGGTAAAATAGGAACTTACGGGCTCCGGATTTTCGTCAGTATCTGACTCTTCCGTTTTTTCAGGGGTCAAAAGCACGCAAATATGGATTCCGGGTCTCAAAAAACATGTGCAATCGGACATATTTGCCCTTCTCGACTTCATCCGAAGATTCCCAATGGGAATATTCTCCTCCAAAATCTCTCCGTTTTTCAATATATGCATGAATATAGCGCCTTCTTGTATCCTCAATCGCTCCACGGTTTGCCAAGAGCCCCACCAAAATGCCTCAAAAGCTGTATTACGAAGAATTTGTGTTGAATTTCACTTTAATTGAATTTTGGTTAAAAGAAACAAAATTCGTTAAGGTAGCGTTTGGGAGCACAAAATTGGAGCTTTGGAATTGGAATTCCAATTCCGTGTAACCAAACACTACCTGAGAAAAAACGAGTGAAAAATCGACGCTTACGACATGGATCAATGGAATGATTATCTGGTTGTAAATTCCGTTTCCCCATGATTGATTAACAAGCCGCGATTTCAATCCTTTGTAGCACTAAAAACCTGCAATTTGTCACAATTAGATACTTCACTTTCAAATTTATGTAAATGCACTTAAAAAAGTGTTTCGAAATGGTGCCTTATATATATATATATACACCCCATGTCTAAAGACGCGAATTTTAATTCAATACACTAATCATGAAATCTTATAATTAATTCAAATACGTTAATCATAAAAATGCAAAAACCAGTGTGGGAGAGTGCGCTCTTAAGATCGTCCGGGAAAATGATTAGTCAAGGTGCACGTAAGCTAGTCCGGACACATTTTGCCGTAAAACTCAAAAAAAAAAAAACATGAAAATGCTTTTTTTTTTAGAGTTTATTATTTAATTTCTCAGAGAAATCTAAATCAAAGGTTGGAAATATATTGAACCGTTCTATGGTCAACAAGACCGTCCAATATATGTTATTTTTGTTTTTGTTTTTGCAGGGTAAATGAACATGAACAACCTGGAATGCCTTGATACTGTAGTATAACTAGGG
Organism: Eucommia ulmoides; assembly: GCA_016647705.1. NCBI lineage: Eukaryota > Viridiplantae > Streptophyta > Magnoliopsida > Garryales > Eucommiaceae > Eucommia > Eucommia ulmoides. The sequence goes on along the minus strand of CM028336.1, from coordinate 8,931,020 downwards.
ATTCTAGGTCCCTAAAGCCAATTAAGAGAATTAGGTGGCGTTCGGTTGGTGTTTTTATTGTTCTAAAAAACAGTTTTGAGAAAAAAAAAGTGAATTGTTTCAGTTCTGTTCCCAGATTTTTTCAACTGAAACCCTTGTTGTATTTAAAAAATTCTATATAAATTTCAGCATAAGCTCACTGTATCCACAGTGATTAACACCTGATTAAGGACCTGTTTGGCACACGGTTTAGAGGTCCCTAATCAATTCGATTCGTGATTAATACAGGATTGCTTACTTATTTAATAGCAATAAATAACCAATGATACCCAAAATTGAAACAAAATAATCTAAACATAAATGCAGATTAACACAACTCCAAAAAAAGGGCGGATGGATCGGACCACTTAGGTTTATTGTAAGAAGAGACTGTTTCCACGAGTGCAACCCAACTCTAGTAAATAAAAAAAAAAAAAAGAGAGAAATTATTACTCTCTCTCTCTTCCGGTTAGCAGGGGAAACTGTTACGAGAACAATTAACAGAGCAGGTGAGTTGAAAAACCCCTAAAAATGGAAATGAAAAACAAAACGAAAATAAAATGATTATTAAAAAATACCTAAAAAATTACCAAATTAAGATGCCGAAAATCAGAGCCAGCGAGATCGATAGAGACACTGGAACATGACAAAACCCAGAAAGATGATCGGCGGAAAAAACCCAAAAACGGCGGTCACATTACCGGCAATCAGCCGAAGGAGGGAGGCGATTAGACCCTGAATTAGACCGACCCCGCTGAATGATTCCGTTCAGACGACGACGAAGCTCACCGAATCCCGGCGATGGTGAGAGCAGAGTGCGGAAATTGAGAATTCTTTTGCCGGAAATGTATTGGGTATCGCGGTGGGGGTGAGAGAAAGTGACAGCACACTCTAGAGAGAGAGAAATAGTGTAAGGCGAAGAAATCTATGGGGGTGAATAGTAGTAAAATTGACTCTGATTCTGGGGCTCCGTGGGGACTGGTCGGCTTTTCTGCTTGCATGAGAGAGAGAGAGAGAGAGTTTAGGTCCGTTGGGAAATGGGAATCACTCGGTGGAAAGTTGGAAAACAGAGTGAATAGGGAAGGGTTAAAAAGGTATTTTTTTGGGTGAATAGGGTGGGGGTGTAAATGGCATTTTTACCCTTTTTGCTTCAAAGTTCACCATTGGTCCTTGATGTTTAGTATCATTGTCAAATTAGCACTTGAAGTTTTTATTTTTCTAATTAAGTTCATATTTAAATATTGAGACAAAAAATAAGTTATTTATTTCAATTTCTTTTGTTCTCCTCGAATGTTAGAAGCTACAGAGTATCTAGGGATGGCAAATGTTCGATTTTGGGTTACTTTTATTATAAACCAAAACCAAAACCGTTACGCATATGTCAAACCCAAACCCAAACCCAAAATCAAACCATCAATTTTTTAGAAAATGATTTTAAAATCAAACCGTTTCATTTTATACATAATCAAAACCAAAACCACAAAATCATAAAACTGTTAAAATTTTTAAATTTTATATAAAACCAAAATGTTATTTTTATATATAAACAAATTAAATAATTAACCCTATAACTCACGTTTATATTTATATACTAGGGGTCAAAATATAAAATAAAATAAAAAGATAATATTTATATTAAAAGTATATATAAAATATCGGTTACATGGTTACTATCCAAAAATCAAAATCGGTTCGATTTTCGATTCTGAAATCAAAATCATAACCAAAACCATTTAATTGGTTTCAAAACCGAACTGTTCATTTCGGTTTGGTTCGATTACCTGTCGGTTCAGATTAAATTGTCATCCCTATTTCAGAGAACTAATTGTAGTAAAAAATTTCCAACAATAAAATTTATTTATTTTTTCCATTTTTTAAATATAATAAAAATATCCATTTTTTATTGACTAATTTCTTATATATATTTTTTAAAAATATTGAGCAAAAATATTTTTTTTTTTATATGGAAGAACCAAAAAAAAAAAAAAATCTTAGAAATAAGTTTTAGTTATGCAATAATTTAATCTTCGCTCCTCTTATTAAAAACAATTAGAACAATGAGGGTCTAAATAGAATTAATTCTAAACATTGGGGGCTCATTATGTAAATTTATCCATTGTCTTTTTTCCCAACGTGGGAAGGGTGGTTCGAGTATTGTTTGGTTGTTGGGTCATTGACATCATCATCCACATCACAATCCTTAACTAGAAGGAGGCTTGACATCATGACATGTATATATGTACATTGTACAACCAACTAGTTCAATGTTAATGTTAACACTCCTAAATTTCTAGATGCCTATCATCATACATTTATTATGTTCTGAAAATTAGTTTGGAATTAATTCTGCAATTTAGGTTGTATTTTTATTTTTAAATATGTTGTTGCCTTCTAAATGATTTTTTAGCTATAAACCTCCGATTTTGACGGAAATGCATATTTGACATTGGAGCTAAATTGTTCGTACCTAAAATAATCTTCTTCTCAATATAAAGGAGAGGGTTTTTGAGAGGAGTTTTTTTTTCTTAGGAGCGTTTGAATTCTCACAGGTCATGTGGCGTGAATGTTAGGTGAATAATGATGCTTAGTAAGATTTTCTTCTGATATCAAGGATCTATCGGTGATCATGTTATAGGATAGATACAATACGACAAAAAATTCGAGTAAAGCTCTCACATTGAGATATGGGACTGACTCGACAATTCGAATTTAGGGTTATATGTTACCTGATGTGGAATAATACTTTCTCGGCACATGGCATGTCTAGATATCCCCCCACACCAAAAGAGAAATAACAAATTAAGAAACAAAAGAAGTTATTTTTCGTTATATTTTTACGATTTTAGAATAAATTTTAGTTATTGTGATTTTGTTCAGTTAAGTTTTCAACGGACATTAACAAACAAACAAAAACAAAGACAAAATCTAACCACAGCGAAAGTTTTGTTTTTGCTTTAAACAAAAGGGGGAAAAATAATTTCTATTTCGTTTTCACATTTTTTTTTTAATTATTTGAGATTATGAAAGAAATAAGATATTTCTTCTTTTTTAGCTATTTTCTATTCTAAATTTTATGGAAAAATAAATAGAAAAACATCAACCTAACGCTATCTAAATTGTTTCAAAATTTACTTTAGTTTAGGGTTAGTTTGTCTCTCCTTTGCCTTTTCAAAATGAGTGGTTGAAAATGAACTATTAAAAAGGACTTGTAATTTGTTTATTAAATTTGAGAAAAATCAGTTGTTGAAAGATAATAAATATTTGTATAATAATATATTAAAAATAGTTAATTACCAAATTAATCGGTATGATTTTTATTTATTTATTAGTACTAATTAAATTATAAAAAGCAAGTTATTACATAATAAATAAATAAAAATATTTACGCGTACTAACCTACATTAATATATATTTTTTAAATAAAAATATTTTACATTTACAAATAAAAAATTAAAATATCTTGACATAATCATAATCATGATGATCATCATCACAACCCCCATCACAATCCTTAAATAAAAAGCCATACCATGACATCTATGTACACTCAACCAACTAATTTAATGTTACTCTTCGAATTTCTTTCTAATTTCATATGGTCATGTATTTATAGTGTCCTTAAAAATAGTTTGGAATTACTTGTGCTTAGGTCTTATTATTAAATTTTTTATTTTTTATTTTTTATTTTATAACTTAAGTTAATGTCGGATTGTGAGGTTTTGAAACTTAACATATCAAGAAGATTCAATTAATATTGTTGTCTTTCAAATGATCATCCAGGGATGAACATTCAACCTGCGAATAAATACTTTTAAGAAGATAATAGTATTCTAAATAATTGTAGTTAAATTGTTGGTATGTGAAACCGTCACCTTTTCCTTAATAAATAAATGAGGGTTAATGGGAGGAATACTCAAGCAAGTGGACCATCAACCCTCACATGGCGCATGGTGAGATCGTTAAGTGAATAATGGTAATGGTAAGATTTTATCCCAAAATCGAGAATCTACCAGTGATTATAACAGGACAAATACAACAAGTCAAAAGTTAGAGTAGAGTTTTAGCCTCGAGATCTAGGGTTGATTAAATTGTTAGATTCTTGTTCCACATCGCTTATTTGAGAGTTCTCAATCTACTATATAAATTAAAAGAATTACTCTACTTAGCACCATATGATTTTAAGTCGGAACCTCCTAACATGGTATCGGAATCAAGGTTATGAGTTTCTCATTCCCTCGTAGTCAAATCATCTGTGTAAATCGAAAGTTGCACATTTCTCATCATTCCCTCGTAGTCAAATCATTCGTGCAAACTGAAAGTTGCACTTAAAGGCGGATGTTAGATTCTTGTTTCAAGTCGCTAATTTAAGAGTTCTCAAACTACTATATAAATCAATGGAGTTACTCTACTTAGCATCATATGGTTTTAAATTGGAACCTCCTAACACAGATAATTTAATTTTTTGATTATCGATTGCATGATGTAGAATAATACACTCTTTCGATGTGGCATGTCTAGCTATCCCCTAAACTAAAATAAAAATAGAAAAATAAGGATCTCAATTATTTTTGCTAGCTTTTTAAGATTGTAGAATAAATTTTAGTCATCGTAATTTTGTTCATTTAGGTATTCAACGGATGTTAACAAACCAAAAAAAACATATAGTAACCAAACACCAACTAAGGACTCATATATGTTTTTGTTTTATAAAAAGGGGAAAATAATTTTTATTTCGTTCCCTTAAATTTGTTTTAAATATTTGAGATTGTTGGTGGGATTTACTAGAATTACAAATTGAATACTTAATTGATCATGAAATTAAATTGATAATCCATGAATAGATCCAAAGTGAATGTTTATTAAGCATGTAGAGGTGTCAAATATAAATTCGGAAAACTATGTGAACGTTTACTAAATATGTATGAAACATATTCAAGATATAATGTAGTTAACGTTTATTTCAAAATATGAAATTATAGTGAACTTCACCAAGCACAAACAAACTTAGAATGTGAAACATACAGTAAATATTCACAGAGCAATGATATGATCAGGATATGAAAATTACATGAAATATTTATTTTTAATATAACACGAGAACAAAATATACAAGTTTAGTGAACGTTAACTACGATCATACATGTTATTTAATCGATGAAAAAAGATAAAGTTGATCGAGACTAGAGTTAGTTTATGTCCTTAAACTAGACTTGTGCTTCACATTGGTGCTAATGGTTGAATAAACGTCTATTCCCAAGGTATAATACGGTCTCGAAATTCTTGTACAATCTCCTAAGAGCAAAAAATTCAACAAACTTAAACTTATGTTTGAACTCTCACAGATTTTTAATAAGTATTATGCTTTGTTGATGATATGATAATTTTGTGACTGTGTGATTTCAAAATGAAAGTGAAGTTCTCTATTTATAAAAGACTTGTAGATACCAATAAATAAATGCACAATTTTTCGAAATTTGAAGAGGTACCTGTTCTGAAAAGGCAAATGAGCATTCACAGGCCTAATTGCCATCAGTGAACAGACGCAAATATTCACTTAGCACTTATTAATTATAACTGCCACCAACATCTATTTAATTTAAATACTTTCCATTTAATTTTTAAATAAAATTTGTGAAAAAAAAAAAAAAAAAAAACTCTAATGGGTCAAGTCCCACCCTATACTGACCCGACACAGTCATGGGTCAACTTGGGTTGATTGGACAAACAGATGATGGCGGCATCAACGCACACACATGTAGTCAATTATAGAACCCCTATAATATACAAAAGATTGTATGTCTGAAGGGCTTGTCTTTTATTCCGAGCTTGATAATCAATTTTTTTATTTTATATATATATAATCAATACGGTATTAACTTTTCACTCTAGTCTTTAATCAATCTCAACTAAGTATTTTGAGAATCAAAATCTCATTCAAATCTTGATATTTTGTTAGTATGTTATCCTCAATCGAAGAGAAATAGATTAAAATTCTATTCTGATTAATTTAATTAATGGATTGTAATTTGATTAATTATTAGAGTAACCAAAAATTCTAACAAAAAAATTAGGAAATAAATAATATATTTCTCTTTGTTTTATTGTTTCTATTTAAAATTTTATGAAAAAAATATATATAAAAAATAGAAAAGCATAAACCAAAGGCCATCTAAATTGTCATTGAATATTTACTGTCAAGGATTAGTTTGACTCTCTTGTACATTTTCAAAATGAGCTATTAAGTTATGATTTGTTTGTCAAATTTGTCAAAAGTAAGTTGTTGAAAATTAGTTTGGAATTAATTGTGTAATTTATGCAGTTTGTCGGATATTGAGGCCTCACAAATCGAGAAGATTCGATTAATATTGTTGCATTCCAAATGATATTTTTAGCAATGAATCTCCGACGAGAATGAATACTTTACATTGGAGCTAAACTATCCGTACCTGAAATAATCTTTTCTCAATACATAGGTGAGGTTTACTAGGCGGAATTTTTTAGCAGCACTGAACTCTCACATGTCACGTAGCGAGATTGTTAGGTGAATAATGATGGTTGGTAAGATTTTCTCTTGATATCGAGGTTCTATCAATGATCATGTTGTAGAATAGATACAACTCGACAAAACGTTTTGAGTAAAACTGTAGCATTGAGATCTGGAACTATCCCGACAATTCGAATTTAGGGTTACGCGTTTTCTGATATAGAATAATATTTTCTTCTACGTGGCGTGTCTAGATATTCCCAACAACAAAATAAGAATAGCAAAATAAAAAACAAAAAAAAAAAAAAATTTTGTTATTGCATTAAGATTTTAGAATGAAATTTCAATTACGGTGATTTTGTTCATTTAGGTTTCTAATCAACATTAACAAACAAACAAAAACAAAAATCTAACCAAACGTTGCCTAAGTACCTAAGGCCCCGTTTGGTTAGTATTCCCAACCAAATCCAACCCAACGCAACCCAAAAATTTTGAATTTGATTTTTAGGAACGCGTTTGGCAAATACAAAACTCAACCCAACCCAACCCAAAAAATAAGAATTGATTCTCAAAATCTTAAAGAAATTAGAAACAAAAAAAAAAATTGTTTCTTTTTGTGTCCAAAAAACTCAACCCAAAGTTCTCAACTTCAGACTTCATCTGTCGGCCGACCACCACCACCCGCCGCCGCCGGCAGACGACAATCGCCGGCCACCGTCCGACGACCGACCGCCGTCTCCGGCCACCTCCGGTGACCTTCCGCTGCCGCCGGGCACCCCCGGCGACCGTCGCCGGCCACCTCTACCACCGCCACCGGCCGTCGGGGCACCTCGCTGCCACCGCCAAACAAAAAAAATTCAAAAAAAAAAATTTAATTTTAGGATAAAATCGTTATCAAACACATTCTGTTCTCAGCACAAAACAAAAATTGTCGTTACCAAACGTAATTCTGTTCCCATAATTTTGTTCCCAAAATTCTCAACTCAACCCAATTTAACTCAACCCAACTCATTTCAGTTGAGTTCAGAAAAGTGGGAACAATAACCAAACGCCACCTAAATATCTTGTTTTTGTTTGTCTTAAAACAAATGCGGGGAAAAATCTATTTCTTTTTCACAAATTTGTTTCAAATATTTGAGATTAAGAAAGAAATAAGACATTTCTTCATCTTTTTGAAAATTTATCAAAAATCAGTTGTTGAAAAAGAAAAACATGTATAAGTATTTGATAAATATTTATATCATAATATTTTTAAAATAGTTAATTACTAAATAAATATTAAAATATTTATTTTTTAATACTAATTAAATTATAAAAAAGCAGTAACCTACATTAATATATATACTAGGTTAGGACCGCGCATTGCGTGGAGTCAAAAAAATTATAAAAAATATTTTACTATTAAAACATGAAATATATACATATTATATGTTTACTTTGATAGCAGTATTTAGAAACAGATGTATAAATTCTATTGAGTAATGATATTTTATACATACCGAAAATAAATATAGTATCAAAAATCACATAAATAATCATAAAAATGAAATAATATTTCTACAAATTAATTTTTACTAATATACTATAAAATAATGAACAAATAATCATAAATTATAATTAATTTTATCAATTTTTGAAATTCTAATAAATTCTAATTTAATTAATATATATCATATCTAATTTATTTTTGGCATTCTCTAACCTAATTAATTTATATAGTATCTAATTTATTTTTTCTTGGAAATATTTTTTTCAATCACAATTATTTGTTTAAGTAATTTAAAATGGGCACCTAAAAAATTAATCATACGTTTATTCATTAATTAGAATAAAATTAATATAACTGAAACAAACAAAAAAACGAGCAGAACACTCATTAATATTTGATATATAAAAAAATAAAAAATAAAAAGAAAGATAAGAACTGCTTTAGAGAGTCATTCTTTAAGCTCATTAAAATTTTCTCTCTTCTTCCAAGTATTAGTATTAAATTTTTTAAATAAAAAATTAAAATACCTAGACATAATCATGATCATCATCCTCACAATCCTATCACAAACCTTAAATAGAAAGCCACATCATGACATCAACCAACTAATTTTAATTCTACTCTTAAATTTCTAGTTTCATATGGTCATATATTTATTCTGACCTTGAAATTTACTTTTGAATTATTTTTGCAATTTAGAAAGTATTTTTATTATTATTTTTTTTAACTTAAGTTGATGCTGGATTGTCAAGTTTTGAAGCTTCTTGGATCAAGGAGATTCGATTAATATTGTTGTCTTTCAAATTTATGGCGATGAACATTCGACGTGAGAATGAATAGTTTGAAGAAGATAACAGTATGTTAAATAATTGTAGTTAAATTATTTGTACTTGAAACCGTTACCTTCTCTACAATAAATAAATGTGGGTTACTATATCCTCACATCGCACGTGGTGAGATCGTTAAGTGAATAATGATAGCTTGTAAGATTTTCTCCCAAGATCGAGAATCCACCCGTGATTATGACAGGACAGATACAGCATGACAAAAGTTCAAGTAGAGTTTTGGCCTCGTGATTTGGGGCCAATCCGACAATTTATATTTTTAATTATTTATTGCCTGATGTAGAATAATGTCTTCTCTCCGCATGACATATCTAGATATCCCCTCCACTAAGATAGAAATAGCAAATTAAGGAACAGTATAATAATTATTTTTGTTAGTTTTTTAAGATTGTAAAATAAATTTCAGTTATTGTGATTGTGTTCATTTAGGTATTCAATGGATGTTAACAAACAAAAATAAAAAATAGTAACCAAATACTCATATGTGTTATTTTTGTTTTTTAAAAAGGGGAAAAATAATTTTTATTTCATTCCCATGAATTTGTTTTAAATATTTGAGATTGTTGGTGGGATTTATTGGAATTACTAATTAAATCCTTAATTAATTATAAAATTAAATTAATAATACATAAACAGATTCAAAGTGAACGTTTATTAAGCATGTAGAGGCCACAAAGATAAATTCTGATTACTATGTATGTATGAAAGAGATTCATGATATGAATAATGTAGTGAACATTCATTTCAGGATATGAAATTGTAGTTAATATTTTCCAAACACAAATAGATTTAACATGTGAAACGTACAACAAATATTCACTGAGCAATGATATAATCAGGATATGAAAATTACACTGAATATTCATTGTCCATATAACTCGTGATCAAAATATAAGAGTTTAGTGAATATTTGATTAAAATTTCATTGTCTTATATATTATTTTATGACAAAAATACACTTCAATAATTTCTTTTAACAATAACACTAACTACCACAAAAAATATTTACTATCCCGCCACCTCCACAGTAAATATTAACTATTACAACCATCGCCTAATTCAAATTTTTGCTACCAACCCGCCACAATAATTATTCATTATAAGCACCGTACCCATAATAAATATTCGTTTTAATCACCGCCACCACAACAAATACTCAATATTACCACATCACCACATAAAATCTTTAATGTTACCATCGCAACCACAACAAATATTCAAGATTCATCACAACCTCCACCTACCACAGTAAATAATTAAAAAATTTAACGACAAATCACACAGAAACATCTATTTTAAATTAAATAACAATAATTTCTTAGACCTCATATTTGCCCAAAAAAAAAAGAATAATTCAGCAAATCACATAGTAAAACTTTAAAATAACTATTCAAACACAACAAATATTAAAAATAACAATATATGTTACCAAAATAATCAACAAATTTTAGTAAGTCAACAACAAATATTTAAACAACCTAAAAAAACAAAAACTATATGCGTTTTTCAGATCTCTGATGATATCAGATCGGTAAACAATGAAAATTATCTTGGTCGTGGGTAAAAAATATATATAAAAAATGAATAAAATCTAGAAACCAGATTGTGGAGCCTGTCTAATTTCCAGAAAGAGAGAGAAGAAGAAGAGGAGGAGGAGAGTGGTGCAAAGGTTTTTCACTTCAAAGGATCCGGTTCTTTCTTGTTTGCCGGCACCATCAACACAATTTGGTAGAGAGAAAGAAAGTGAAAATTTTATGGGTTGGAAGAAGTAATTAAGAAGGTGATTTTAGGTTTTATATAAAAAGAATAATTTTGGAATTTTATTATTTTTCCTTAAAATTGAAATTAGCTCAAGCTAATCCAATATTGTGTATCTTGTGGGCCTCTTGACATGGCGACTTTCGCTCTTTGTTGTCGACTGATTCTATTGGGCCACCAGTATATAATTCTCCTTGAATCCTCATGTTAACTATATAATGGCTCATCATTCATGGTGGTTAACAGGAATGATCACTCCGCACTCTGCAACAGTTCGTTCAACGAATTTCGACCAAAAAAGGGCAGTTGATTCATGGAAGCCTGAGTCCATGCCCTAACACCACTCCGTTTACTTTCGCCACTTCAATTTCAGTTAGCGATGAGTGCAGCAACGCTCGAAGGTAAGCCTAATGCTTTTAATCCAAGGGTTTTTCGAGGAATAAGGTTCTTCGATTTTTTATTTTTTAGGCGTTTTAGTTGAATTTGATGTGTAAATGTGAGTGAATCGAGTTTTGATCATCAAAAAAATTGTGTGCTCTGAGTGCATTTGATGGATTTTTTTTCAAGTGTTTGCATTATAGAATGAATATCGCCAGTGTGTAATCTGATTTGTCGCATCTACGTTTTCCGGATTTTGCTTGAATTTCGTCTTGCTGAGTGATGCTGAGCAATCTATGAACTTAGAATGTGAATTACAATTTTGATTCAAACGTTTAGCCATGAGAATACAATTGTAGGGCGTTTGAAGCACGTAATCGGAGTATTACAATTTCAATTCAAAGTTATTGTTTGGTAGATGGAATTAAATAGTTGAAATTTGAATTTGAAACGAATACAGGTAAATTTTTAGATGATTGCATCACTATACTTTCAATTCCAGTTTCAAGGCTCCAATTATGTATATCCAAACAATACCTAATATCGTGTTTGGGAGTCTGGAAGTGCAAATTAAAATTTGGGATGTTTGGCGATTAGTCCCAAATTGCGGGCGTAATATGTTATTAGTCCCCTTGAAAAGATAAGTTTTGATTTAATCCCTTAAACTGATTTTTGATTCCGTATTAGTCCCGCATGTGCTTATACATTATGTGTGGAGTGGTGAGTAAATCCTTATTATAGTGAATATTAGTTACGTATAACTATAAGTTAATAATTACAAATCACATGTAACTATTATTACATATATCTGTGTAGTATTAGTTACATGTACCTGTATAATATTAGTTACACCTAATTACAAATACATGTAACTTACAAATTACTTGTAATTATATTATATGTATTCGTGTAATATTTGTTACATCTAATAAATATTTTACACACAAGTTAGATATATATAACCGCGAGAGTGCAGACGTGTGTATTGGGCCTTCTGTCCTTTTTTTTTTTTAATGCCGGGACTAAAACACAAGTTGCAATTGTGTATGAGATTTTTTTAAAATTAAGGGTAAAATAAAGGATATGCCACTGAAACTCCCTTAAAATTTTCATCTGTAGAGCTCACCTTCTCAGCGTGTTAAATCATGCATATTTTGAAAATGAAGGCAATTGAAGTTCATAACAGTTTTTCTTGCTCGAGTTTCCATGGGTTTTCTCTTAATCTTTGAGTGTTTCTTTTGCTGTCCTTCACGTTTAGTTTCAGTTATTTTGAATAGATGTGTTTGTACTGCATAACTATGTAAATCTGAAGAAAAACATGATTGATGCTATTCAAAATTTATATTGCGCACACATAAAAATAAAAAAGAAAGAACATATTTTCTATCATTGTCTCCAATAACAATACTGCATAACCAAGAATTATCCTGAATCCTGTGGCGCTCAGTGGTTGATACCATGGCACCATCTCTTTGTTATCAGTTCACATCTCAAAAAGAACACTGGAAAAGAACAAGAAATTCACCCCAAATGCAGGGTAAAACGACAATAAACTTATATATTAGTATCAAAAACACGTTGAACCGTGTTTTGGGTGGCATTTGATGATTCTTGTTGATGATGTTAACAAACAGGGAGATCCTCTGGAGGAGACTCTAGTGATTCCATTTCTCCAACTCCGTTTTCCACTAGGAAAGCCATGGCCAATCCCCAAGTAATATGCACATCCAAGTGACAATGCATGATCCAAACTCCTGTTTTATTCCCCCCCCCCCCCAAAAAAAAAAAAAGTGAATTAAAAATATAATTATATTATGGGTTAAACATAATCTCCTATTTAGGAATGTCCATGATCATTATTCCTTACCTGGATTATTGGCGACAAATCTAATGACTGACCACCCTCCTACAGGTATACTTGCTGTGTTCCGAACAGGTGGATCAACGAGGTTGAATTTAGAAGTATCGGTTTGGGGATTGAAGTTACCGAATCCCTCTGCAAGAATATAGAAATCATATCCGTGAAGATGAATCGGGTGGTTTTCAGCCGTGAGGATTTTTGTTCCCTGCAACACTATTTGCACTCTCGCCCCATACTTCAGTTTGTAAACCTTGGTTCCCCTGACCGGTTGCCAGAGTGACTGGTTGACGTTACCGGTGTAGTCGAATTTCACTGGAGGAGCCGCCGGAAAATCAGTGGTGAAAACTCCAGGAATACCTTGTTGGTAAGCCTGGAGGAGGGAGAACTTGGACGGGAGTACGAATGAAGCGTTGTTCATGCTGGCGGTGAAGCGGGTCCCGTTCGGTCCCTGACAGTTTTGGGAGCTGGCCCCCGGAGGGCAATTTTGGAGCCCGAGACCGACAGTGATGAAGAGGGTCTCGTCGATTTGGGTTGGGACTTCGACTTTTCTTGGGCTTCTAAAGCTGGAGGTGAAGGTGGTGGCGGTGGTGGTGTCGTTGAACGCTGGCAACAATGGGAGAACTGACTTTTTCGAGGTGCAATTGCCGGTGCAAGAGGCGGCCTTGTATTCTAATATGGCAGTGGTGGTGGTATTGTCGAACAGTGCACCTTGGGCACTGGCGTAGGCCCGGGCGGCCATGTAGTATTGGCCTGGCGGCTGATTGGCGTTGATTAGGACGTCGGTGGTTTGGCCAGGTCCGAGCATGAGGACCGAAGTGGTGAAGGGTTTAACATAAGAGGCGTCGGCTCCTACTACCGTGAGCTTGTGATTGGCAATGGCGAAGAATAGCTGTTGGTTGAGTGCAGCATTAATGACTCGTATGAGATTTGTCTCGCCGGAGTCCACCGGAACTATAATGGTATCTGCATTTCAACGGATTTAATTGTTTAAAACAACGTTCATTCGAATCAAGAGCTTAGTTTGAATGTTTGATTAGGTTTTGCGGAAGAAAACAAACCTTTACTTGAACAGTTGTAGAGATCACCAGGTTGACCATTGATGGTGTATGCATCGGAGAATTTGGGGGTCGCTCCTGTTCTTGTTGCTTCCCTCACTACATCTATCGGGTTAGCATCCCACCATTCGCCTGAATTATTATAATTTATTATTAGTTGAATAAAAATTGTGTCTTGTGGATTTTCAAATTGTGCGCCAAACAGATATCTAAAAGAAGGTTTTTTTTTTTCGTTACCGAGGAGAATGGGTGTTTCGAGCTTTGGCTTGGTGAAGGGATAGGAGGCTCCTTCTTTGGGGTGAATAATGAGAGCTCCATAGACGGTGGCTCTTAGCCACGAGCTATGGGCGTGCCACCAGAGTGTGCCTTCTTGTCCCTGAATGGTGAACCGGTACGTGTAACTTCCGCCAGGTCTGATTGGACACTGGGTTATGAATTCTGGCCCGTCTGCCCATGCTGTTCTCATCTGCCGCACCCCATGCCTGGAGAAACACATCATCCCACAAACCCAAAATGTGAGTCCAATTCACTCTCTTTTTATGGTCTAAATTTTCGGTTTCATCTATTAATTGCCAATTTTATATTCCGCCAAGTTAAACGTAAAACATTAGTTTTTCAATCTAATATAAATAGGGATGACAACGATTCAGTTTTGGGCCGGTTTCATTGGAAACTAAAACCAAAACTGTTAGGCATATACCAAACCTAATACCAAAATTGCAAAACCGTTAAGGTTTTTAAATTTTATATAAAACCAAAACCATTGCGATACAACGAACGGTAGTTCTTTATATATATAAACAAAAACATAATTAGAATACTTGAAGAAATTATGAAAATCTTAAAATTAGCCCAATTAACTGTATAACATATATATTTATATACTAGAGGTCAAAATGTAAATAAATAAGAAAAGTGAGAGTAATATATATAATAAAAATATATCTAAAATGCTGGTTACGTAGTTTGGTTACGCGTTTGATTTCACGGTTACTATCTCAAAACCAAAACCAAAACCAAAACCATTTCGGTTTTCAATTTCAAAATCAAAACCATTTAATTGGTTTTAGAACCGAACCGTTTGGTTCGGTTTGATTTGGTTATCCGTCGGTTCGGGTTAAATTGCTATCCCTAGATATAAGTAGAAAGGGGTAAAATATAGGATTTTGGAGTAGTTGGGGGGTAAAACAAAACAATATAAACAAACCATGGGGGTAAGAGGTTTAACCCTTTCGGGGGGGGGTAGATAATGCAATTTCCTGGAGATTTGACTTGCATGCATGCATGCATGAAAAAATTACCAATGAATTGTGACGTTATATTGAGCTTTGTTGACAACGTTAACAACTAGGGTGTCGCCGTTGTTCACTTCGAGCGTCGGTCCAGGGTACAGCCCGTTCACTGTGATGGTGCTGCGCGTTTTGCACAGTCTTGTCACCGGTGTTGCTTGAACCTATGACCACCATTCCTTAAAAGTTAACAACTTGGTAAAGAAATGTTAGAAACAAGAGAGGAAACGAGAGTGAGAGGCATACAACAAAATCATGGTTATGAGTCTTTGCATTTGCCAAGGACAAAGCACTAGCCAATAGAAACAAGAAGCCAAAAAAGGAGGCCTCCATCTTGATCTTTTTGCTTAGTAAGCCTTTTCTTTTTCCCTTTTTTTGGGGGGTTGTGAGAATGTGCTAGTGTGGGATCTTCTTTTTATAGGACAAGATCATGAAGAATATAGGTTTTTTTTTTAGCGGTTTTTTGGGGTTGGAAGATTAGGTTAAGATTGAAGGTGATGGTGTACATAGTTCAAGTCTAAGGTAGTATGGTGCACCACTCCCTGCCGTGGCCCTGGCCCTTCGAGCTTGCTTCCAAAGTCTACTCTTTGGACATGAATTTCAATAAAGTATGATAATCTTACAGAGGTTCTACTAATTAAGTAATTAGACAATCATGAGGTGTTGAAAAACCTAATTTTAATTGAGGAAATCACATGCTTAATGTGTGGATTGAATGATAATTGGCAAGTCCCGAGTCATGACTACTTTGAAATATATTTCTCTTGGAAAATCTTTTTGGTTAATTTTAAAAAGTTTATTTGAGAATTAACCATTGAAAAGTGAGGTGTTGATTTGCAAGCTGTGTTATGTTAGATTTTAATAACATGAATAGTTTCATTTGAAGTGATCTGATGTATATAGGATCCTATAGTATACTTGACAGTGTATGTCAAATATCCTGGTGTTCATCCAAATAAATTTTAGAGTTTAAACCCGAGATACCTTCTGTTCTCAGTAGGAAATAAAATTTTCAACTCAATCCAATTCAACCCATCCCAGTTGGGTTGAGAAAAGTGGGAACACTAACCAAACGCCACCTTAACATACCTTCTATCACAATTTATTGACAAAAATATTCTCGTTTGTTGTCTATTTCATATTCCATTTTTTTATTTTTTCAATTTTTTACTTTTGTTTTATTTTTTTATTTCATTTGTTTTAATTTTGTTTTTTATTTTTTTTTATAGTGCTTATAAAAAATTTAAAAAAATCAAAAGTAAAAATCTAGAAACAAAATGCAAAAGAAAAATAAAAACAGAAAAAAAATAATAAAAAAATAGGAATTTAAAAAAAAATAAAATAAAATAAAACAAGAACAAAAAAAATTCTTTTTTGTTTTAAATTTTTTAGTTTTCTTTTTCTTTTTTGTTTTTTGTTTTATCTTATGCCATTTGTTTTCTAATTTTTTACTTTTAATTTTTTTATTTTCTATAAAAATAAAAATAAAAATAAAAATAAAAATAAAATAAAAAATACACAACAAAAGTAAAAAAATAGAAAGAAAAAAGGAGAGTGTGGATAGAAAATGGAAAAGGAAAAAATAGAAAATAAACAAAATAAAAAAAATAAAATGTTGCAAGGGTATTTTTTGTCAAAAAGAATATGATAAGATGTGTCTTTGGTGTTATGAAAATGATAGAGAATGTTCGTGACATTTGTTGAAATGACAGGGGTGTTTCGAATATAATCTCATAAATTTAGTATGATTTATGAAGAGAAATTATTGATCTCTTCAAAAATCAAAATCAAATAAAAATAATAGTAGCAACTATGTTTTGCTTCCGAAAAAAGTATTGAAAATAAAAATAATAATACGACTATGTTTTGCTTTTCAAAAAATAATTTAAAATAGAAAAATTTATTATTTGGTCCTTATAAGATATATTAATGAGAAAATAATCTATCAACTATTATAATTAAGTTTTTGATCCTTGTAACCTTTTTAGAATTTAGATCTTGAAAATTGTCCCATATGTCTACTTTATTTACAAACCATGCCACTATGCATAACACTTACATTTTTATTCTTTTTTTTTTTTTTTTTTTAACATTTTAATACATTTTCATGTTTTATGTCGCTATGAATATTCATTGTTTTTATGTGAACAAAATTATATTTTTGTTATGTTCACAGACTTCTGTTTATGTCTTTTTGTTATGTTCATACAATTTACGAAAAAAGAACATTCACGTTCTTGTGTTATAATAATTCACATTCACATTCACATTCACATTCTTGTGCTAAAAAAATCAAGACTTAACATTCATATTTTCATTCTGCTATTTCTAAATATTTAATATATTTTAAATTCCACTGTTGTGAATGTTAACTTCTCTTTAAGTGAATAAATCAACAAAATACAATCTACGTAGGAGCCTTTATCAGAACACCTGAAATAAAAAAATTGAAAAAAACAAAAACAAATTGGAGTGAACATTCACCAAACACACCGATGCTTATTTTTATCAAAATACCCAAAAACACCGACATAAACATTTTCAAAGAATGTTCAAAACGATCAATTAAGAACAATTACACTCAATGAACCAAACTTCACCATAATCAAAATCGCGGCATCAAAATCAAACAATGAACATTCACCAAAAAACAAAACTGAATAAAAAACATTAACAAAAAAATAAAAATAAGATCAACAAAAACAACATGAAATGAGCATTCATAGAAACGCAACATAAATGAACATTCACAAACACAAACGATCAAACAAAAACAAAAATTAATAAATTAATCTCCACCAAAATTGCAACCGTGGCGGCGAAATGCTGATCCGATTCATCCGTTTTTCCTAAGATTTATGGTCTGGTTTGCAGAGAATTCCCAACCATATGAATTTTCACACGGATATATATTTTCACCGAAACACAACACATTGATATGAATATTGACAAACACATGTTTACTTTCACCAAAAACATCCAGAACACACCAAAATACACATAACACAAAGATCATATGAAAAAATCAAATCAATATTCACATAACCACATAACACAAGATCACATGAAAAAATATTAAATAAAAAAATCACAGAACTGAACTCGGACAGATCTTGGACGAATGGCGGTTCGGTGGACGAACGCTGACAAATGGCGGTGGACGACCGCGGTGGACAACCGGCGATGGACGAACAACTGAGGACGAACAAATTTGGACGATAGTAATAGGAACCAGTATAATTTTATTTTACAACTGAAGATTACAAAAGGAATCTAAGCATTCGAGAGGCTTGGGATCTCTCCAAAAGGAGCTCAACTCAATACCAAACAATTCCCATACCCTCTACAATGTCATCACTCCCCTTATATCCTTCTCACCCATCCCTAACCATAACCAACTCTAAATAGAATCTAAAACGGAATCCATAACAAAAAGATTAACAGCTTAGCAAATTAACAACCCTATTTTCACTTACATATCTTGCCCTTCCTCCTAGAATAAGTGAAATGGACTTGAGGCATAACATTACCCTCACCCAAACATTCACTTTGTCCTCAAGGTGAAATTCAGGAACTGTTTTTGAATTATGTGAAAGTCCTCCCAAGTTGCTTCAAAACAATTCCGGGATCACACTCCATTCTTTTAAACCGACCATGGTGAGCTTTGTGAACTTTGAGCAGTGCAGTGCGAGAAGCAAAACAAGGAATACCACTGTATACTGTTTTAGAACCATCCAAGATCAATCAACTAAAAGTCCCAAATTGTGAAAAACAACTCATATTGCTAGAATTATAATTATCCATGGCCCGACCCAATTTTTTTCTTCTATCTTCTGGGCCAAAGAAAAAATTAGGAACCTCAATTTTTTCTTCTATTTTTCTAGGCCAAGTCCATAGCCCGGCCCAAGTTGGTAGGCTCCATGACCCATCTCGGCCCAAACGTTTCAACCCGTTGATGAACTTCCCCAGAGCAACTTCATTCAACACATCTTCCAGTGGTGCTGCAAGCTCGATAAATCTCTGCTGATAATCACGAACACCGCCGGCCTGCACCAAAGCCAACCACTGTTCATGGAGTGACTCTATCTGAGTAGAGCGAAATTGTTTCAAAAGCAAGATCTTCATCTCCTCCCACAAAACGATGGATTGTCGCTTGTTTTCCCACAGGTACCATAGTAAAGCATCACCTTTGAAGCCAATGACCACTGCCTCGATTTTTTCTTCGTTCGTGAATCGGTGGAGAGCAAAGTATCGTTCAGCCTTCAAGATCCAGCCATCGAGATTTGTACCGTCGAACAATCTCCAATTTCGGAAATCGAAAATCATGGCGCGAACCATGAAGATTGGTGTTGCTGTCAGTTGCATGTGATCCGCCCACTATCGGACTGAGAACCATGGCCTTTGTCACTTTGCCAGACGACGACGACGAAACGATTCGAGTTGATTCTTCTTGGAGCTTAAGGAGCTGATCCAGTTGTTTGTTTATGCTCTGTACCTCCTCCTTCAAAATTCCAATCTTCAGGTGAAATTCCTTTAGCACGGTGCCGACAACCTCCTCCATCGCATCCATACGTTGAGCAATATTTTTGGCTGTCGTCTTCCCATGTACATGCTCTTGATACCAATTTGATAGGAACCAATACAATTTTATTTAACAGCTGAAGATTACAAAAGGGACCCAAGCATTCGAGAGGCTTGGGATCTCTTTAAAAAGAGCTGAACTCAATACCAAACAATTCCCATACCCTCTACAATATCATTACTCCCCTTATATCCTTCTCACACATACCTAACCATAACCAACTCTAAACAGAATCTAAAATAGAATTTATAACAAACAGAATAACAACATAACAAATTAGCAGTCCTATTTTCACTTACCCATCTTACCCTTCCTCCTAGAATAAGTGAAACGGACTTGAGGCCTAACAGATAGCTGTTGGAGGATGAACAGATCTCGAGGACGAACAAATCCGATTTTTGCCGACGAACCAGTCAGCAATGCCGTTCACAATTGCCGATCTCCACCGCCGTTAGTTTTCCCCATTTGCCTTGCTCGTGTTGGCATGGACATATCTCAAACAACAGGTCTCAAAAAAGGGGATTGTGGCTGTGGCGAGGGAATATCAAGGGGATGGAGGCGCGGCAGAAGAGGTTGATGGTGGTGTTGATTGCCGACGGTGGGATTGGCGATCGAGGAGTACTGTTAGCCATCTTGGTGTTGAGAATCAAGAAAAAAGCTCCTGCTGATAAAATGGGAATAGAGAGAACGGTCAGTTGAGGAAAATGGGGAGAGTGAGGGGCTAATAGAGAATTAGGGTTAGGTTTTTAATATTTATAGAGGGGTATAATTGTAAGTTCATTATTTTTTTCAACTACCAAAGGATTAAAAACTATACGAGAACTAAATAGAGATAAAATAATAATCTTTTTCTTTAAAAGGTTCATTGAGGGAAGAGAAAAGAAAATTAGGGTTAAACAATAAAAATCCTTTTAAAATATAAAGAAAAACAATAGTAGCAACCATGTTTTACTTTTATTTAAAAATAAATAAATAAATATATATATATATTTTTATTTTTAAAATTACTTTGTAAGTGCAAACATACATTGCTTTTAATTTCTTATTATTTTTTTAAATTAGAAAAAAAAATGGCCTAACCCTGCCTTTGCATTCCGCTAGCGAATACATTTTTATAAGATTGTATGAACTAGCCAGAAGATATTCAAAAAAGTGTTACTAAACGGAGCGTTCGTCATCACCATTTTAATTTTATTTTGTTAGATTTTGCAAGTTGTTGAATATACATACATACATACATACATACATACATGACTTGTCCTGTAAACATAGTATCACTTGTTCTAGATTGGGGAGCAAATTTTTCTCAGGAAAACACTAAGTATAATAATAGTCTTGGGATTAATGAACACGCAATATCTTTTAATTAGGTAGGCATTGACTTAAACAGTTGATTTTGTTTACCCCATTTTTCACGCTAAATTTGACAAGTAATGCACAGATGGGGATCAATATCCACACAACAAACATCCCTTTCTTTAAATGTTTACAATTATATTATTACAAGTGATAGTCAACTTTTAATTAATAATATTAGGGTTAATTTCATGTTCTCTCTTTGTACATTTTATCCCCCCACAAAAGTATAAAATAATTTAATTGTCCTCCATATTTAAAGGTAAAAAAAGAGAGAAACTAAGGTCTTGTTTGTTTAGTGTTTTTGCTCCTAAATTCTTATTTTTGTTCCCGGAATTTTGAAATATAAGATTAGAAACATGTTTGGTTAATGAGTTTCTGCCTTGAAATATTCTCAAAATTTTGAGATTTGCTCCCAAAATTCTTGAGATTTTGAGAAATAATAAAAAAAAAATTATTTGCATTTTTTTTCCAATTTACAAGGCCGATATTTTTGAAATTTTTGATGAGGTTTTCCCTTCAAATCTTGTTAGTCTCAAATATAAAGAAATGATTTGTTTTTCCTCTCCCTTTTTTATTCATCAATTTAGGGTAAAAGAGACACAATAATTAATCTTAAAGATGTATTTTTATTTTGTTATAATTTGGAAAAATTGATTAACTGAAAGAAACATCTATTCTTTACACTTAAAGTGAAAAAAAATAAAAAATGAGAACTAATGTTAACCAAACATGCTTCCTAGGTTTTGTTCTCATAAATTATGAAACAATTTAAGAACAATTGTCATTACCAAACATATTTTTGTTTCCAGAATTATTGAGAACAAAAAAATATAATTTTCATCCCATTTTTTAAAAATAAGAACGTTGATCAAATATCACCTAAAAAAATCTCTCTTTTACCTCAATGGTAATTTTATCCCCTTTTTAAACATATTCAGTTAATTTGACAAGAAAATATTAGTTTTTATAAGTTGAGGGATAAAGTGTAGGTTTTTAAAGTAGAGGGCAGAAAATGATATGATATTAAGTTTATTAGATTATTAAAATTCAGCTAACGCGATATATTTGATAACCATGCTAAATTTTAAGTGTTGAAAATATTGATAAAATTAAAATGTTAAGATCATGATAATACAAAGAAAAAAAATCAAATTCAAATGAAAATAAAAAGGTAAAATCTGAAAATAAAAAATCTTGATTTTTTAATTAAAATCAAGATTTGTTAAGGGTGAGAACTAAAACGGTTAGGATAAAATGAAAATGAAAAGGGTACTAAGGGTGGGCAGACAGGTCAAAGAAATGACCTGTCTCTCTCTCTTTCTCTCTCGGACAGACAGGTCAAAAAAATGATTTCACATTAGGTTTATCAGATTATTACAATTCAGCTAAGTTTTATTAGGGATAATGATTGACTGATCTCATTAGGACAATAAGTTTATCAAATTATTTTACAACTTTTCAATTCAACCAATTAATTCTCATTTTTAAAACTATATTACTGATTAATCCCAAATATAAATCCGAAAAAAAATATCATGTTAAATTCGACACACTGTGAAAAATTAAGAAGGTTTTGAAGTAACATGTTGAATGTAACATGAAATGTGAAATTTTGATGAAAAAATAGTGAACGTAATATCATTGACTTTAAAACACTATACATTTGAAGTACCATGTTGAATTCAACACTGTTAAAAGGTATTTATGTCTTTTTTATTACTTAGGGTTTGATGTATGGTTTCCTAATTTTTATTATAAATAGTAGGAGAGGCTAACACAATAGTTAAGTCTTTTTGTTTTTTTCATATCATGTTCTATTACTTTAATATGGTATTCAGAGCAGGTTACGGGAGATTGATTCCATAGATTTGTTCAAACCAATTTTTTTTCTTCTTCTTCTTTTGCTACTGTTCATACGAAAAAAAAAGAAAAAAAAAAAGAAAAGCTGAAACCCTAGTAGCCCACTAGTCTTCGCCGTCGCCACCACTCAACATACTCAGATCCGCGCCTTGCCGCCGTCGCCCAGGCTATTCCGAGCCTCGCCGACCGTCTCCCAGGCCATTCCGAGCCGCCGTCATCATCGCGAACCGTTATTGACCCCAAAATCGCGCTGTACCATCATCGCGAACCAGTTCTCCTACCCGTTGTCCTCCTTTGACGTCGTCGACCTTTGTCGGACCTTCACTGGCCTTTTGCGCTGACTTGAGACTTTTTGTTTGCATTCTGATAGAACCAACTGCAAACCCTGCAAACCCTTGTTAAACACAATGTTTTAAAAACCGGACCGGACATCGAACCGGAAATGTTACCGGGTCACGGGTCACCGGTTCAACCAGTAGGCGAATCGTAGTTGAACCGGTGACGTCATAATTATTTTATATATATATACTAGCGTATAACTCGTGCCTGAAGGCACGGGCGAAAAAAGAAAACCTAATACTTACGCAATTAAGTAGAAAAATCAACAGACCCAGCATAAAAAAAAATATTACAGAATATACTGCCAGTAACCACAACCACAAACATAAAAAACAATAATGAATTTAAATTGTTAACACGTGTTTTCAAAGACAACAAATCTATGCCTGAAACAAACATTACTAAAACAAATAACAATAACTTAATTACCTTATAATATCTCCACCAATGTAGAACTTTTTCACCCAATTCGTACAACAATCAACGAAATTAATGAATGCCTTTATACATTAAGATGGCGTTTCACTTACCCATGGCTCTTCTCCAATATTTTCTTAACCTCTTCGGTAGTATCATTATGTAAAAAACATTCAACTCACTATTAATTTGATCTGATTAATCTTATACAAAAGGTTCAATAACCATTCAATTAATGAGAAACAATCATCAATATACCCGAGTACAAATAAACTATACAATGGGAAACAATTTAACAAAATTCAGGAAAACAATTTAACAGATTGCTTTCTAGAATTCGTCGTTCTAAGCAAAGGACCGACATGAGCCAACAGCCTCTTCTTCATAAGTGTGCTGTAAAATTCAGGAAAATAATATAAATCATAGCACATTTTGTTAAGACCAAAGCTTGATTAATCAAAAAACAATTTGCATCTCTGAGTTTTCAATTTGCCTAAAGGCACGGGTGTAAAACAAAATACATATATATATATATATATATATATATATATATACACAATTTTTTTTGACATAATCTCCTCTATTTATACAACATTCCACACCTATTTCATTTGAACATCCCTAACAATAACAATTGAAAACTAACAATTGAAAACAAACACAATTTTCCACATTATTTATTCCCAATGAGAAAAAAAACTAAAATCTTTACAAATACCACTATTTATAAAACATAGACATTAAAATCTTTCGAAATGGAAAGTAGACCATACATACCTTCGGATTCCTCAATCATGAAAAAATTTCACTGTTTTTACTGTTAAAAAAAAAAAAAAACATTCCACATTAATTGAAGAATCTCCTCAAAACTTTAAATCATGATCATCCAAATGGGTTCCTGTTTCATCCCCAGTTGAACAACTTGAATCCATTAGATTTTGTTCCCCAACTCTATTTTTGTTTTTTCAGAAGCACATCATGTGCCAAAGAGAAAAAAGATGAAGAGTGAAAACAACTTTAGAGAGAAGGGGGCATCACAATTGATCTCTCAATCAATTATGTAGCCATTTGAAGGTACTACTACCACCACCAGTCACTTAATAAGGGGGGGAGGGGGAGCCCCCCCTTTGAACCTCAACAGGCCCTAAAAATTAGAAACAGAAATTAGAAATTAGAAAACAGAAACATATTCACCGTGTGTTAATTTCTAATTCCAATCCCATGAAACCAAACGCTACCTAAAACAAACGAAGAGTTTATCGCATACCTCATTAACGCCCGATATTCGTAGAGTGAAAACGAAGTGGCTTCTAGAAGACTGTTCGTTCATGAATCTGAAAAAAGAAAATGCATGGAAAATAAAAGTTGAATATACCTGCTTTGTGCAGCCCGTTCTAACAGAAATGCAACCTCTTTACTACTGCGAACATCGACAATGGTTAGATCAGAAACATGGGTGTTTCCATTCAGGTCGTGCTTGATTGAATACTGCTTCCCTGAAACACAATTCTCTGATCGATTCGTTGATAACAAATCACGTATAGTTTCGTTGTATATTTCCAGCATCGACACCTATAAATATCGCGATTTTTTTAAACAAAAAAGGGAATTGTTTTTCTAATCCCGGATTTCTGTCTCTGCTCCCTGAAAATTTGGAACATGAACCAAAATCTGGGAACATAACAGAAATTTGTTATAAAAAGCTAGAAGCAGAACATAAACAAATGTTTTTTGTTCGTTTCTGTTACCAGAAAGTTGAGAACAGAAACAAAAATCTGGGAACAGAAACACCAACCAAACAGGGCTTAAGCATATCCATAGGATTAAAACTCGGCTTTCTCACCTGCATTTCATATTTCCATCTCTGTGATTGAAGAGCTTGCCTAGTTTCAAATATCTGTTCATTTCCATTTCCGGTTTTAAACTAAACAAAATCTACATACTAACAAAAAACAGAAACAGAAATAGGGAATAGAAACAGAAACACAAACAGGGAACATAAACAATCAACAAATGGAAACAGAAACCCAATACAATGGTGGAACGGTGCTATTTTACCATTTTAATGATTCACATTTCCTAACAAAAAACAGAAACAGAAACAGGGAATACACATATACCAATAGTTAGGGGCACTCACCAAGAAATTATGAGAAATAACAACTCTTAGCACCAAGGGATCACTTCAACCCACTAATCTCCTTTCCCATCAACTCTATCGATTCTGCCCAAATCAAAAGCTCAAAAACTTCAAATCATAAACTCACCATCAATTCGAGAAAAAAATAATAATAAATAAATGTAGTTCATCCTCTCCATCGCATACCTCGTTGACTTCTCATCCAACCCCTCTGGATCCTTCTGTTTGGGTGTTGCAGCTAAACAGAGAGATAGAGAAAGACAGATTGGGGAATAGTTTCTATTTTGGGCGTGCTGTAGAAATTGATAACCTAACTATAATTTTAGACAATTATCAAAGAATTAATGTACAAAAAATTATTAGCACTAATTAAAGACACTAATCACTTACCTGAACAAACAAAGAAGGAGATGCAACGATGACGACAGTTGCAGAATAGGAGAACCTGAATTTCAGCAGATTAAACACCCAAATTAAGAGGGGAACAGTAGAAATATTAACCCTAATTGAATACATTAATCACTTACCTGAACAAAATTGAAGACGAAGGGAGGAAACCAAACGGTGATGGCAGGGGCTGAACAGGAGACCTAGAATTTCAGCAAATTCAACACCTAAATTGCAAGAAAAAGATAAATAAATTGGAGAAATTAAGAGGGGAACTCACGATTTTTTTTTTTTATAAATTCGCCGATTAAAACCCTAAAGAACACCAATCTATCTTTGGGTTTACTCCCCCATTGATTTGATCAGATATATGAACACAAATGTTGGAGGCGAAACGCAAGAAAATGGGTTCTCGTCCAAATTGTCCACACATTTCGAATGTTTTTCACCCCAATGCAGTTCGCAAGGGAGGAAATGCATCAATTCCAACCGGAGGTGCAAACCCTCAGATAACCGGAAGATACAAACTCCGGTGGAGGAAAGAAGAACGGATGCTATGAACACGAAAGTCGGATGACAAAAATAACGAAATTAAAGGATTTAAGTTCAAATATACCTCACCGTTTCGTCGCGAAGATATCCAGCTAAAAAAAACTGAAATTCCTCCGGAATAGAGCTAAGCTCCAATTGAGCCCGTTGTAGATCCTCCGCCGGTTTGCGGTTCTCCCAGCTTTCTTCTCCCTCTGTAAATCAGTCACCAGCTACAATGTCTACAGCCAAACAATGGGTCCACCGTCACAGGGTTGGCTACTGGAATACAGTAGCAGGGGTTAAGTACCGACACAAACCATGGATTGAGAGCTTGATGAATCGATTTACAGTGTTAAACAAATGTTTAATTAGAGCATTAAAGGTAAAAAATATACAGCTGAGATTCGGATTTGTGTAGTAGCTTGAGGTCGAATACTGATGGCGAAATGCAGGACAATGTTGAAATTGCAGTACCATTTAACTACTACTTCCATGTGACATGGAAATTAGGGTTCAGTACGGCTATGTTTAGAGAGACTAACCCCAAATCAGATGACCCCAAATCAGATGAGACGACCACCTATGTACCGTCGTCATAAAGGGAGGGAGACGACCACCTATGCACCGTCTCCAGGTCTCGAGTGATCGTCGCCGTCGTCTTCGCAAGGGAGGGAGGGAGGTCGTCTTCTCTGATGGTTATCTAATTTTCAGATCAAAACTCTAAATCAGATGAGCAAGAGCGAGAGAGAGAGGAGGGAGAATGGTTTCGAAATAGAAATTGATGAAATGGAAAAACAGAGACGCACCTGGAGATAGAGTAGAGAACTAACGGAAGACGGATCGTCGCCGTCGTCTTCGCAAGGGAGGGTGAGATCTGGCCATTTCGATTTCGGCAGCGGCTGGGGATGCGAAGGCAGAGACAGAGAGAGTGAGACGGGTGAAAGGGTGAGGAAGACGGATCGTCGTCGTCGTCTTCGCAAGGGAGGGAGGGAGGCCGCCGTCGTCGTCTTCGCAAGGGAGGGTGAGATCTGGCCATTTCGATTTCGGCAGCGACTGGGGATGCGAAGGCAGAGACAGAGAGAGTGAGACGGGTGAAAGGGTGAGGCAACACAAATTCGGCAGAGACAGCAGGCTATGATCTTGAAACTCTCAAAAGTAGGCTAAGAATTAAATGCAGCCACTGTTTGTGTTTGTATATATATATATATATATATATATATATGTATGTATGTATGTATGTAGATGTTGTATATATCAAAAGACATCCAATGGTTACGATTATCTAGAGACATCGGACGGCTGTGAATGTAAATGAGCTGATTTATTATATATATATATATATATTTAAATAAAAAAATACAAAATATATATATACACACATTTATTTGAAGAAAAAATAAACATAAAAAATAAGATCCACCAAATTCTATTAACTTTAAAGACTCAAACTTAAATTATCATTTATCAATACATAATTCATAAACAAAAGACACATTTTTTAATAAAACAACATTACATCATTCAAAAGTTCAAAATAAATAGCCCAACAACCACAAAAACAATTGTAGAGTCTAAATCATCCATAATACACAACATGAGAATAACAAGCTAAAAGTTTTCGTTCGGAGGAGCATTCGGTTCATTTGCATTATCTTCCTCACCCTCACCCTCACCGGCACCGGAACCCTCACCAAAATGAAATCGAATAGTTGGTCCAACACCATGATCTTCTCTCATTCTTCCTTGATCCACATTCTTAAATGAACTAAAATCAACATCTTCACCGCCTACTAACACATTATCCATTTCATCCACAACGGCGTCCAATTCATCTATAATTAAAATATTAATTAAGTCATTTTTCAAAAAATATGAAGAAAAAAAACACACTAATAAATAACTAACCTTCTCTTCCACACCTACGTTGTCTTTCAAAACGTGGCATTGCATCTTCTTCATAAAGTTCTCTCTCAAGTTCATCATAATCAAGAAATGGGCCCTCCTCCTCTTCGACAATCCAAAATTCGGGTTTTCCAATACTTTCAACGTCAATTGGATCAAAATCTATCTTTTTGTAAAAATGCCTAAAATAAAACAATTGATTAGATGTATAATCAAATGAGAGTAAAATTAACATAAAAGAGATGATTACCTATTTTTCAAACGCAGGTTATAATGAACAAATACAAGATCATTAAGTCGTTGATGTTCCAATCTATTTCTCTTTTTAGTATGTATGCGATCGAACACACTCCAATTTCTTTCACATCCTGAAGAACTACTTGTTTGGCTAAGAACACGAATAACCAACTTTTGCAAATTCGGAGCACTATGTCCAAATAATCGCCACCATTCATCTTGAGAGAAAATGAATAAAAATAGTTATTAATTAAAATACATAGAGTATAAAAACAATAATGCAAATTAGTATGAAATTAAAATCATGGAATATTACCAGGTTGTGTATTCTTGGCAGTGGATAAAGCGAGATCCCGACCAAAACTTCCCAAGCGCTCTCGAAATATTCTTGTTTCTTCCAATAACTTCTTTTTACTACATGTTGCTTTGTACTCAATGATATCAAGAAGACCCGCCATAACCTCTGGTTTGCCATAAAAATTTGTTTGATCATACTGAAATGCCGGATTTAACCAATAAGCGGCAACATGAATATTTTGCCTCAATTGTCGATCCCACCGCTCTTTAATTATTTTTGTGTAAGGTTTGTATAATTTCCTCTTGTTCATAAACACATTCTTAATTGTCGTTCGAGCCTTATACATACCCTCATAAACATAACCCATGGAGGGCTTCACATCCATATCAACAATACGTAATAAACGCATCAATGGCTCAATAATTTTCATGATAATTAAAATGTCATTCCAAAACTTCGAATCCAATATTATAGAACACACAATTTTTGATTTCTTCTCCCTATAATATCGTGAATCAACAAAATCCTTGCTAGTGACTAAAGCTTTAAGGTCGTGCATATGTTGATGAATGTTGTGCAATGCAATAAAAGTTGTGGCAAATCGAGTAGCACCAGGACGAATGATTTCAGTCCAATCCTTTCGTTTTCTCAACCAAGCTAGCACCCAAACATGATTATACACATACCTTATCACCTTAGAAGCTTTAAGCGCAAGATCAAGCACATGCTCCATTTTTGCAATATCTTGCAAGATCAAATTCAAACAATGTGCTGCACAAGGAGACCAACTAATCGTTTTATATTGTTCAGTCACCATTTTCCCTGCAAGGATGTAGTTAGAGCCATTATCTATGACCATATGAAAAACATTACTCTCTCCAACCCATTGAATTATTTCTTCAAACAAGGCAAATAAAAGTGATCCACTTTTCATAGTATCAGATGCATCAACAGATTTAATAAATACAACCCCTCTAGGACTGTAGACAAGAAAATTAATCAAGGTGCGATGTGCACCATCAGTCCAACCATCACCCATAATAGTACATCCAGTATCTGCCCATTGACTTCGCAATGATTCTACAAATAATTGCACCTCTTTCTTTGAATCCTTCAACAAATTGACTCGAACATTATGATAAGTAGGAACCTTATATCCAGGACCAATAGCAATTGCAACATCAAACATAGGTTGAAAAAATTTAGAATTAACAGAATTTAATGGAACGCACGTATCATACAACCATCTAGCAGTTGCCATGTGCGCCTTGTGGAGGGCTTATTTGGTAGTTAAAGCACTTTTGATAGTGGGTTGGGTAATCGGTGATGGGGAAAAAAATTTGACTTTTTTTTTTTTTTTTTTTTTTTTCATATTTTGTGTTTTTGTTCCACTAAACCCACCTCTTGTCCCGCCACTATTACCACCTTCATTGATTTTAATTCCCTTATTTCTTGGACGAAAAACCTCTTCAACCTCTACATCATCCTCTTCAATATCAACATCAAAATCAGGATAACTCGGACCATATGGATGACTAAGTTCTTGGGCCAACACATCTTGTTTTTTCTTTTCAATAATTGATTTGAATGAAAGATCCATTTCTTCTCTCACTTCCGATGGAACTTTTTTACACGGTCCAATGTCTCCCTTTTTCCCAACAAGATGTTGTTTCGCTCGATTAATTCCCCCACCTCTAATAGTTTTTTGACAATATAAACATGTAAATATCTTTTTTCCCTGACTATCCCGTCCTTCACTGACATGATTCCAAGCAATATCCGATTTTCCCCGTGTAGATTGGGTACTAGAAGATGGAGTTTGAGTAGTAGAATTTTGCCCGGATGAAGACATTTCTTAAATTGATCTCAATTTGAATCATGTTAACAAAAGTTACCAATTTTACATATTATAAATTATAACAATTATATACATAATCAACAATCCACATCTCAACTGATCTGAAAACAGTCACCGTGAATAAGAAATGAACACGCTGTGAAGAACTCAACAGTCAACAACAATGAAGAATACGTAACTCAACCGAAACAAGTGATCAAGAACAAAACTAAAACGAACTATCAACCGAAACAAGTGATCAACAACTCAAGTGAAGAACAAAACTCTTAACTAACAAACAAAATAAAAATTTCAGACAAAAAAAAAACCTTACTGCACAGTCTTCCGTCGTCTGCCGTCTGGCCGTCGTCCGTCGTTCGCCGTCTGGCCGTCGTTGTCGAAGGTCGCACAAGCAAACAAGAAGTCAGATCTCGTTGGGAAGGAAATCGACGACGATAAATCGGCTGAAATCTGAGTGGCTCTCTTGGGAATGTTTGAAATCGGACAAAATTAGGGTGAAATCGGAGAAGGGATTGAGAGTCTGAGACTTGAGACAGAGAGATTGAGGAAGAGAAAGGAACGGCGTTGATGCCAAATGCAATCGGGAACGACGGGGAAGGGCTGGGGTTTTTTGGGGGTAGTATTTATATGGTCCGGAAATGTCAAAAACCGCCCGGTTTGAACAAAATAGGACCGGTTCACCGGTTCTCGGTTGAACCGGGTTGAACCGTCCGGTTAACCGGTTTTTAGGCCCAGGCGGTTTTCGGGGTATTTCCGGACCGGGAAGGTGACGGGTCGACGGTTTAACCGGTCCGACCGGCCGGTCCGGTCCGGTTTTTAAAACATTGGTTAAACGATCTCAGTAGCGCCTTTGCATTCTGATTATGCTTCTGGTTATTGTTCGTAAGACTCGAGACTTCGGTTTATGCTTCTGGTTATTGTTCGAAAGACAGCCCTACAGATGTTCGTGAGTATTGTTCTGATTCTCATGTTCTTTGTTTAAGCCCTACAGTTGTTTATATTGTTGGTTTGTTTCCCTTGTGCAAGTTGTTTGTTAGTTGTTGTATTGGAAAGTACTAATGTCGATGGCTACATCTCAACTATTAACAACCCGTAAGTTAAATGGAATCAATTATTTAAATTGATCTAAGGCTGTGAAAATAGCTCTCACCGGACAAGGGAAACATCGTCACCTCACGGAATCTGCCCCGGCAATAGATGATAAAAAAGTATGATGACTGGATTCAGGCTGATGCGCAGATTGTAGCATCGTTGTGGAATTCGATGGAGCCTCAAGTGGCTGATCTTTGTACTCATCTCGATACGTGCAAAGATATATGAGAGTATCTTCGTGTATTATATTCCAGTAATCTCACCAGGATGTATGATTTATCGGTCGAGTACTTCCAACTTTAGTAAGACACGCAATCCGTTACAGATTATTTTGCCACATTCAACAACTTCTATGAGGAGATGAATACTATCCTACCAATGACTATCGATTTGAAAGAAATGCAAAAGCAACATGAGCAGATGGCTGTGATGAAGTTCTTAACTGGATTACGCCCAGAATTTGAACTAGTCTGATCTCAGATCCTTTCAAGTGCTACTTTTTCCACTATCACATAAATGTATTCTCGCGTCTCGTGTAGCACTACCAAGGATAATGTGTCTGGCTTGAGTTCGTCTGCGTCGTCTGAGCATTCGACGCTTCTTACTCAGATTCCTACACGAGATTTTGGTGTTCCACTCAGTGGTGATCGTGGTGGTTTTTCTCGTGGTGGTGGCCCTCGGGGTGGACGTAGTGGTCGTGGTTGTGGCTTACATCGACAGTGGTCTTTTTGCGGAAAGGATAATCATACTCGAGAAACATGTTGGGATTTAGTTGGTCGTCCTCCCAAATTCGCCAATGCAGTGACATCTGATCCAAATACTCCTACTATTCCAGAATCTCAGGATGCCAATGACATCTCTGATGATGAATATGCTCAATTTCTTCAGTATAAGGCATCCTAGTCGACATCTTTTTCCATTGCTTCTTTAGTTCAATGAGGTACTTTTTTTGCCTGTCTTTCAATTCGCCCTTCCCTTCCTACACCCTGGGTCATAGATTCTGCAGTCACTGATCACATGTCAAGTACTTCTTCCTTCTTTACACATATTCAGTCCTCTTTTTCGTTGTCTCCCGTTACAGTTGCTGATGGTTCCACTGTCCCTATCCGTGGCATTGGCACAGTGGCACCCTTACCCTCCTTATCTCTCTCCTTTGTTTTGTATATTCCTTCGTTTTCTTTTAATTTGATGTCAATCAGTAAGCTCATTAAACACCTTAATTGTTATGTCTCATTTTTTCCTGATTCTGTCATTCTACAGGATTTGAGGACGCGGAAGACGATTGACACCGAGTGTGAGGAAAATGTCCTATATTACTTTGATGACCATTACGAGAGTCCTGTTATCCTACCTACTGCCTGCCCTGCTGTTGCCTCTGCTCACTAGATCTATTGTCACATTGGTCATTCATATCTTGGCAACCTCAAGTTACTTGTTCTTGATTTGAGTCATTTGTCTTCGTTAGAGTGTGAGTCTTGTCAATTGGGTAAGCATCATCGTATTTCATTTGCTTCTCCAGTTCATGTTCAAGCATCGAGTCCGTTTAGTTTAGTTCATTCAGATGTTTGGGGTCCTTCTCGTGTTACTTCTACATTAGGTTTTCATTATTTTGTGACATTTGTGGATGATTTTTCCAGAGTTACATGGCTTTATTTAATGAAAGATCATTTAGAATTATTCTCTATTTTTCGTGCGTTTTGTGCTGAAATTAAAATTCAATTTAATGTACCAGTTCGTATTCTTCGAAGTGATAATGCTTGAGAATACTTTTCTCAACCATTTAATTTCTTTATGTCACACTCTGGTATCTTGCATCAGTCTTATTGTCCTCACACACCGCAGCAAAATGGAGTTGCTGAGCGTAAGAATCGACATCTCCTAGAAGTGGCTCATACTCTTCTTTTTGAGATGAACGTTCCCAAACATTTCTGGGGCGATGCGATTCTTACCGTCTGCTTCTTAATCAACAAGATGCCGTCCTTTACCCTCAACGGCAAGGTTCCTCATTCCATTCTTTTTCCTCGTTTTCCTTTATTTAGTTTATCTCCTCGAATATTTGGGTGCGTTTCTTTTGTTTATCAATTGACTCTTGGTAGGGACAAGTTAGATTCCCGTGCTTTAACATGTGTCTTCCTCGGCTATTCTCACACACAAAAGGGTTATCGTTGTTATAGTCTACCATTACGTCGCTCGTTTGTGTGTGTGGATGTTACATTCTTTGAGTCTACCCCTTACTTTTCTGCCCCTTCCTCTCGAGATGATCTGGATGTTATGCTTCCATTGCTAAGTATACCAAACCCTACACTATCTTCCTCTACTCTAGATGCTATCCCGCCTAGTCGTTCTTCAGCTCCTTTGCAAGTTTACTCTCGTCGCTAGAAGGCCCCCTCCGCTGTCGCGCCCATCGACTCTGTGTTCTCAGATTCTTCTCCACCCGACCTATTCGTTTCTGACCTGGATATGGCCATTGCCATCCAGAAAGGTAAGCACACATGTACTACCCATCCTATTTCTAACTTTGTTTCATATGCACACCTATCTCATTTGTACTCCTATTTTGTTGCTTCTCTGTTCTCTGTTTCTATTCCTAATTCTGTTTTAGAGGCCCTCACTCACCCTGGTTGGGCAAAAGCAATGGATGAAGAAATGTTTGCCTTACATCAGAATGACACTTGGGATCTCGTCTCGCTTCCGCCTGACAAAACAATAGTTGGATGTAAATGAGTGTACACTGTCGAAGTTCATCTAGATGGCACCATTGATCGACTCAAGGCTCGCTTAGTTGCTAAAGGCTATACTTAGGTATACAACCTTGATTACTCTGAGACCTTCTCTCCAGTTGCCAAGCTCACTTTGTTCGCTTGTTTATCTCTTTGGCTGCCACTTTTTGTTGGCCATTACATCAGCTCGATATTAAGAATGCTTTCTTAAATGGCGATCTAACTGAGGAAGTATTTATGGAGCAACCTCCTAGGTTTGTTGCTCAGAGGGAATCTCGATTAGTATGTTGCTTGAAGAAATTTATTTATGGCCTCAAGCAGTCTCCTCGAGCATGATTTGAAAGATTTAGTGAAGTGGTCATTGAGTTTGGTCTTCGACGATGTGGAGTCGATTATTCCGTCTTCTACAGGCATAGTAAAGTCGGGAGAATATTGTTGATTGTGTATGTGGATGACATTGTGATTACCGGGGATGACCACGGTGGTATTCATGAACTCAAAAAGTTTTTGAATAGTAAATTTCAAACAAAAGATTTGGGTCACTTAAAGTACTTCTTGGGAATTGAAGTCGCTCGATCAAGTCAAGGCATTTACATGTCTCAGAGAAAATATGTCCTTGACCTATTGAGCGAAACAAGAATGCTAGGAGCTAAACCGATTGACTTGCCTATGGATCTAAACACCAAACTGTTAGCAGATCAAGGTGTACCACTGATAGATTCAGCACAATATAGAAGGTTAGTTGGAAAGTTAAACTACCTGACAGTTACCAGACCAAATATCTCATTTGCTGTTAGTGTTATCAGTCAGTTCTTAGATCGTCTAATGACTTGTCACTGAGATGCAGTGATCTGTATTCTCCGATATTTGAAAGGTGCTCCTGGTTGTGGTCTGCTATATCAAAACTTCGGTCATACTCAAATAAAGGGCTACACGGATGCAGATTCGGCCAAATCGCCCTCGGATAGGAAGTCTACTACTGGATATTGTGTGTTCGTTGGTGGTAATCTTGTCTTTTGGAAGAGTAAAAAACAGACTGTGGTGGGATGGTCAAGTGCAGAATCGGAATACAGGGCAATGACCCATACCACTTGTGAGTTAACTTAGTTGAAACACTTGTTGGAAGAATTTGGGTTTGAACACTCTTCACCGATGGATTAGGTATGTGATAATCAAGTAGCACTTCACATTACTTCCAATTCAGTCTTCCATGAGAGAACAAAATATATTGAAGTTGATTGTCATTTCATTCGAGAAAAATTGTTACAGAAACAGATTGAAACTAAACATGTAAATTCAGTTGATCAGTTAGCTAATATATTTACTAAACCATTGGGGGGGCTCAAGGATAAAATACATTTGTAATAAATTAGGAGCATACAATATATATAGTCCAGCTTGAGGGGGAGTGTTAAAGGGTATTTATGTATTTTCTATTACTTAGGATTTCATATATGGTTTCCTAATTTTTATTATAAATAGTGGGAGAGACTAACACAATAATTAAGTCTTCTCGTTCTTTTCATATCATGTTCTATTACTTTAACAAACACGAAATTAAAAAATTAAAAATTTTGGAAGTACATTGTTGAATGTACAATAATTAAGTCTTCTCGTTCTTTTCATATCATGTTCTATTACTTTAACAAACACGAAATTAAAAAATTAAAAATTTTGGAAGTACATTGTTGAATGTAACACAATTATGAATTTTTGATGAAAAAATAGTGAACTTAATATTATTGGATTCAAAGTAATAAACAGTTGAAGTACCATGTTGAATTCAATACGAAATTGAAAAACTGAAAATTCTGAAAATATCATTTTAAATGTAACTTGAATCTGAAATTTTGATGCAAAAATGATAAATGTGATATAATTTTGAAGATTTTATTTACATGAATCTGAATATATAATAAAATAATGAAAAAATACCATATTGAATTCAACACGAATTGGAAAATATAAAAATTCCAAAGTAGCATGTTGAATGTAATATGAATTTTTAGTAAAGTAGTATGTTGAATGTAATACGAATTTGAAAACTGAAAATTTTAAAAATATTATGTTGAATGTAACACGAATCTGAATATATAATTAGATCTTGAAAAAATATGTAAAACAATAATTATTTTGATTTTAATATGATAGTTTTGAATTTTTATATTTTAGGTTATATATCAAGTAAGCAGTTGTATGGACAAATCTAACTAAATAATTACAATGGACTATTTGATAACCCGTTGTAAAAAAAAATTATTTGGTAGTTTTATCTTCTAAGGAAGACCCGAATGGCTGCCCCATTACTATTTTATTGCTAGTAGTTTTACATTAAATCCCCATAACTTCGTTTATTTGGCCTTTTTGGTAAAAAATGAAAAGAGATTGGAACTGGGTCATAGGATTTACAACCCGTGCCTTTTTTGGTCATTTTGCTGATGTAGATATTTCTTCTTCAAAAACTTAGTATGTAATGCCTGAATTTAGAATGTTCGAAAAGATCATATAATGTCATGTACAAATCGCGTGACGTACAAATCACGTGATGAGTTTTTTCCACCCACGATGTTATGTATTTGAATATAGGAATTAAGATATTAAATTGGTAACTTTTACACATTAGATAATACGTACAAATCAAGTGTTTTAGATTTTGTTCCCCTCTACGCTGAAAAATAATTGAGCTTGAAATAATTAAATTTTATTGTTTGGTTTTTAAGTTAGATGACTGAATAGAACACATGCTAAAAATAGGGGACAAAAAGTGTAATTTTCCGTTAATATAAAAGATTCTTAGATTTTCTAGTCCCACAAGAAAAGTATTGTTATCAAAAAATCGTTTTCTCCTTTTTTTTCCTCCTTTTTTGTCTTTGGTATTAAAAATTGGTAGTTGTTTTTGGATTAGGTAAATAAACAAGTCATCGTAAGACATTGAAGGTTTAATATTTCAAGATGAAAGAAAGATGTGAGAGTGGCAGGCGACTAGGTGGCTTTTGGTTAGTCTTTCTGCCTACTTTTCTATACTTTTCTGTTTCTATTTTTAATAAATTGGAATGAGAATTCTATTTCCGTTCTGAAGTATTCTAAAAATAAAAACATGTTCGGTAACGACTATTATCCTTAAATTGTTTTTATTTTTTTTTGAATTTATGAGAACGAGAACAGGAAACATTCGCAAAAAAACTTTTTGAATTTCTGATAGAGAGAGATTTCCCTAACGAAAAAGCTTTTAATGCTGCCCAGCTCCTTTCCCTTTCCAAATACATTTGTTGCAACATTTATTTATTTAAAAATGTATGGTGGCCAGCAATGTGGTGGTGGCGGCCGACGGGCTATTGGTGGTTGGTAGGGATGTCAATGGTTTAGTTGCAGTCCGGTTTCATATGAAACCAAAGCCAAAACTGTTCGATGTATACTAAACAAAAACCGTAACAAAAACCGCCGTTTTTTTTAAACAGTTTTAAAACCGAATCATTTAAATTTATACAAAACTAAAATCAAAACCGCGAAACCATTTAAGATTTTTAAATTTTATAAAAAATTAAAGCCAAAACCAAAACCATAAAATCGCTGACCGTTGTTTTTTTATATATAAACAAAAATATAACTAAAATATAAAATATAAATTCTAAAAAATAAAACCAAACTACAAAACTATTCATTATTACAATAAACGTTTCTAATCATAATTAAAATACAATGATAATTAAAATAAATTATTGTAACCATTTTTGTTAAAAAAATAAAATACTATATATATATATATATATATATATATATATATATATATATATTACGGGCTAAATTGTAAATACATAAAAAAAATGAGGGTATATATGTGATAAAAATATATCTAAGATATCGGTTTGGTGGTTTGGTTTCGCGGCTAGCTAAAGCGTTTTGCGATAGTGCAAGAAACTCTACGTTTCGCAGTTCGGTTTCGCGGTTACTATTCTAAAACAAAAAACACTTTGGTTGCTAATTTCGAAACCAAAATCGCAACCAAACTATTTAGTTGGTTTCAAAATTGGACCATTTGGTTCGGTTTTTCATGGTTACCGATCGGTTCGTTTTATTTTTCCGCCATCCCTAGTAATTGGTGGGGTGGTGATGGCCAACAAGATTGTAGTACGAATAATTTTGTGGGAATGAATATGAATTAATATTTTTTTGTTCTTAAATTCTTAAAGAATTCAAGAATTATTTCTAAATTGCTCTCAAAATTATGAGAACATAAATGCATTTATTAAATATGTTTATGTGTATTAACCCAAAATTTTAGAAAGAGGAACATAAATCAATAAACACAGAAACAATAACCAAAAATGGTCTAGATTTATAATTAATTTGAGAAGCACGTCAATAAGAAATTACAATCATTACGAAATGTTTGTTCATGTGCCGGACCTAAATCTAAATGTGATGATTATATGATGGTGGAAGATTATATGATGGTGGAAGAGGAAGGTGAGGTCTCTCCCTCTTCAATCAAATTATGATGATTATTTCAAGCTAATTGTTTTTTAATTAGTGTTTCCATTCCATTCCAATCTAATCCAACCCAAAAATTTTGGATTTGATTTTTGGGAACGTATTTGACAAACACAAAACTCAACTCAACCTAACCTAAAAAATAAGAATTGATTTTCAAAATTCTAAAGAAACCAGAAACCAAAAAAAAATTGTGCCAAAAAAACTCAACCCAAAGTTCTCAACTTCCGTTCTTCATCTATCGGCCGACTATCACCACCCGCCGTCGGCCTCCGTCCGGCGACCGACCGTCGTCGCCGGCTACCTCCGGCGACCTTCCGCTGCCGCCAGCCACCCCGGGGACCGTTCGCGCCGCCGGCGTCCACCTTCGGAGACCGGGCGCCACCGGCCGTCGCTTGCCGGCGACCGTCGCCGGCCACCTCTGCCGCCGCCGCCGGCGGTCCGCCCGCCTGCCCGCCGTCGCCGCCAAAAAAAAAAAAAAAAAATCTCAAAAAAAATAAATAGTTTTAGGATAAAATCGTTACCAAATACGATTCTGTTCTCAGCACAAAATAAAAATTATCGTTACCAAACGCAATTCTGTTCTCAAAAGAAAATAAAATTCTCAATTAAGTCCAACCCAATTCATCCTAATCCAACCCGAGTTAAGAAAAGTGGGAATACTAACCAAACGCCACCTTAACTTTTTAACTTTGAAATGCGGACTTTATTTTTTAAATATTCCATGCCTGTCTGGCTAAGTCAAGTCATTGCTCATTAGTTGTAGAATAAAGATATCTTGTCTCATTCATCTTCTTCTTCTATCAATTGGAAAACTAACAGACATATCTTATTTTATTTAAAAAATAGTTTTTGACCCACGGGTCTTTAAAAAAAATATATTAATATAATATAATAAAAGCAAAAATTAGTAAATTAATGTTAGCGTAATTGGGTTATTTATTATATTTCATTTTGCATATATTTTTTTATTTGTTTTATTTAGTTTTTTACAATCATTACGAAATGTTTGTTCTTTGTTCTGGACTTATTAAATCTTATGATGATTATATGACGGTGGAAGGGAAAGATGAGGTCTCAAATTATGATGATAATTTTAACCAAATTGTTTTTAACTTTTGACTTTTTGAATACTTTATTTTTAAAAAGTCCATGTCGGTCCGGTTAAGTCAAGTCGTTACTCATTACTTCTAGAATAAAGATGTCTTATTCATCTACTTTTTCTACCAATTGGAAAACTAACAAACATAACTTATTTTATTTAAAAATTTAACGAAGAAGTTTGGAAAATTATCATTGACATCCCTTCATAATTTTTAAAGTTCTTCCGGCACTCCCTTGTATATGAAAATTATCACAGAAATCCTTTGTCGGAGTAAAATAATTCTTTCATCCTCAATTTTATCTGGATAATATTTTTAAAAAAATATTTTATGAAATTACGTTTATGCCCTTCGTGAAAAGCCCTAAAATACATTGTTTATTCTTTGTAAACAATTTTCAAAATATTCAATCTATCGCATTACCTATTTTTAATCTTATAATTTCCTTAGGATATAATTTTAATTTTTTTTCGTATTTGTATTTTTTATTTTTTCTACAAACTCTTTCAACCACACAATTTACTCAACAAATATCATTCTCTCTTTTTTCAACGTCATATTTCAATCACGTCACTTTTATAGTTTTCAACCCGTTATCATTAGATATTCTATTTTTTTTATAACTTTTTCAAACAAAACCAAACAAGCCCTAAAAGATTTGGATAAAAAGGGTGGTTTTCTAATAGTAGTTAGATTTGGAGAACATTGGGGATATACTAGAAAAGAAAAAATATCACATGAATGCATAAACTGCTCCTCTCTCCAATCAAAGTTAACAGAAACTGTCTCCATTCCTCAGTTAATGATCATACTTTATTTATGAATTATGATGTTTTTGAGCCTCTCTCTGAGTTGCATTAACTTGAAACTCCTTTTGCCTTTTGTACCTGTTTCTCTTATCTCTGATTGGATTACATCTCAAAAAGAACGCTGGAAAAAAACAAGAAATTGACCCCAAATGCAGGGAAAAACAACAATAAAATTATATATTAGTATCAAAAACACGTTGAACGTTGGCATTTGATGATTCTTGTTGTTGATGTTAACAAATAGGGAGATCCTCTGGAGGAGATTCTAGCGACTCCAGTTCTCCAGCTCCGTTTTCCACCAGGAAAGCCATGGCCAATCCCCAAGTAATATGCACATCCAAGTGACAATGCATGATCCAAACTCCTGTTTTATTCCCAAAAAAAAAAAAAAAGGTGAATTAAAAAAATAATTATATTATGGGTTAAACATAATCTCCTTTATAGGAATGTCCATGATCATTTTTCCTTACCTGGATTATCAGCTACAAATCTAATGACTGACCACCCTCCTACAGGTACACTTGCTGTGTTCCGAAGAGGTGGATCAACGAGGTTGAATTTTGAAGTATCGGTTTTCGGATTGAAGTTACCGAATCCCTCTGCAAGAATATAGAAATCATATCCGTGAAGATGAATCGGGTGGTTTTCAGCCGTGAAAATCTTTGTTCCTTGCAACACTATTTGCACTCTCGCCCCATACTTCAGTTTGTATACCTTGGTTCCCCTGATGGGTTGCCAGAGTGACCGGCTGATGTTGCCGGTGTAGTCGAATTTCACTGGAGGAGCTGCCGGGAAGTCGGTGGTGAAAATTCCAGGAATACGCTGTTGGTGCGCCTGGAGGAGGGAGACGTTGGACGGGAGTACGAAAGAAGCGTTGTTCATGCTGGCGGTGAACCGGGTCCCGTTCGGTCCCTGACAGTTTTGAGAGCTGGCCCCCGGAGGGCAATTTTGGAGCCCAAGACCGACAGTGATGAAGAGGCTCTCGTCGATTTGGGTTGGGACTTCGACTTTTCTTGGGCTTCTAAAGCTGGAGGTGAAGGTGGTGGCGGTGGTGGTGTCGTTGAACGCTGGCAATAATGGGAAAACTGACTTTTTCGAGGTGCAATTGCCGGCGCAAGAGGCGGCCTTGTATTCTAATATGGCAGTGGTGGTGGTATTGTCGAACGGTGCACCTTGGGCACTGGCGTAGGCCCGGGCGGCCATGTAGTATTGGCCTGGCGGCTGATTGGCGTTGATTAGGACGTCGGTGGTTTGGCCAGGTCCGAGCATGAGGACCGAAGTGGTGAAGGGTTTAACATAAGAGGCGTCGGCTCCTACTACCGTGAGCTTGTGATTGGCAATGGCGAAGAATAGCTGTTGGTTGAGTGCAGCATTAATGACTCGTATGAGATTTGTCTCGCCGGAGTCCACCGGAACTATAATGGTATCTGCATTTCAACGGATTTAATCGTTTAAAACAACGTTCATTCAAATCGAGAGTTTAGATTGAATATTTGATTGGGTTTTGTTGAAGAAAGCAAACCTTTACTCGAACAGTTGTAGAGATCACCGGGTTGGCCATTGATGGTGTATGCATCGGAGACGTTGGGGGTCGCCCCTGTTCTTGTTGCTTCCCTCACTACATCTATCGGGTTAGCATCCCACCATTCGCCTGAATTATTATAATTTATTTTAGTTGAAGAAAAATTGTGTATTTTGGATTTTCAAAATGTGCCACAAACAGATATCTGAAAGAAGGTTTTTTTTTTTCATTACCGAGGAGAATGGGTGTTTCGCGCTTTGGCTTGGTGAAGGGATAGGGGTCTCCTTCTTTGGGGTGAATAATGAGAGCTCCATAGACGGTGGCTCTTAGCCACGAGCTGTGGGCGTGCCACCAGAGTGTGCCTTCTTGTCCCTGAATGGTGAACCGGTACGTGTAGCTTCCTCCTGGTCTGATCGGACACTGGGTTATGAATTCCGGTCCGTCTGCCCATGCTGTTCTCATCTGCCGCACCCCATGCCTGGAGAAACACATCAGCCCAGAAACCCACAAATGTGAGTCCAATTCACTCTCTTTATATGCTCTAAATTTTCTGTTTCATCTATTAATTGCCAATTTTATATTCCGCTACGTTAAACAGAGAACGTTAGTTTTTCGGTATAACATAAGTAGAAAGGGGTGTAGCTAATGCATTTTAGTGGAGATTTGACTTGCATGCATGCAAAAATTACCAATGAATTGTGACGTTATATTGCGCTTTGTTGACAACGTTAACGACGAGGGTGTCACCGTTGTTCACTTCAAGCGTTGGTCCAGGGTACTGCCCGTTCACCGTGATGGTGCTGCGCGTTTTGCACAGCCTTGTCACTGGCGTTGCTTGAACCTACCACCACCATTCCTTAAAAGTTAACACCTTAGTAAAGAAATGTAAGAAACAAGAGAGGAGAAGAGAGAGAGAGAGAGAGGCATACAACAAAATCATGGTAATGAGTCTTTGCGTTTGCCAAGGACAAAGCAGTAGTCAATAGAAACAAGAAGCCAAAAAAGGAGGCCTCCATCTTGATCTTTTTGCTTAGTAAGCCTTTTCTTTTACCTTTTTTTTTTTGGTTGCGAGGAAGTACGAGTGTGGGATCATCTTTTTATAGGACAAATTTCGTGAAGAATAAAGTTTTTTTTTTAAAAGGGTTGTTTGGGGTTGGCAGATTAGGTTCAGATTGAAGATGATGGTGTACCTAGTTCAACTCTAAGGTAGTTTGGTGCCCCACACCCACTGGCCCCTTCAAGCTTATTTCCATTAATAACTTGCTTCCAAAGTCTACTCTCTGGACATAAATTTCAACAAAGTATGATTCTTTCGTGTTTAGTATTAAAGATGTTCCACTAATTAAGTAATTAGTCAATCACGAGGTGTTAAAAA
Source organism: Eucommia ulmoides (assembly GCA_016647705.1). NCBI lineage: Eukaryota > Viridiplantae > Streptophyta > Magnoliopsida > Garryales > Eucommiaceae > Eucommia > Eucommia ulmoides. The sequence goes on along the minus strand of CM028336.1, from coordinate 8,886,821 downwards.
ACCAATGTTTAATTGTGGAAATTGCATGCTTAACGTGTGGGCTGGATGATAATTGGCAAGTCCTCAATACTTTGAGATATATTTCTGTAAAAAAAATTGAAACAGCTTTTTTTTCAGAAATTAAGTATTTAATTAACAGTTTATTGTAAGCAACTCATGTTTTGCTTTTCAAAAAAGTATTTAAAATATAAAGAAAAATAATTGTAGCAACTATGTTTTACTTTTATCCCCCACAAAAGTATGAACTGATTTAATTGTCCTCCATATTTAAAGGTAAAAAAAGAGAGAAACTATGGTCTTTTTGTTTAGTGTTTTTGTTCCCAAATTCTTATTCTTGTTCCCAAAATTTTGAAATATAAGAATAGAAACTTGTTTGGTTAACGTGTTTCTGTCTTGAAATATTCTCAAAATTTTGAGATTGCTCCAAAAATTCTTGAGATTTTGAGAAATAGAAAAAAAAAATATTTCCATTCTTTTCCATCTTATTCTCACTAAAAGGGACAAGATCAATGTTTTTAAAATTCTTAAATGAGGTCTCTCATTCAAATCTTGTTAGTCTCAAATATAGAGAAGTGATCTCTCTCTCTCATCAATTTGGGGTAAAAGAAACAATACAGTACTTTGCATTTGGGGTAAAAGAAACAATGCTGTAATTACTTTTTATTGTTGTAGTTAATCTTAAAAATGTGTTTTTATTTTGTTATAATTTACGAAAATTGATTGTCTGAAAATAAACATGTCTATTCTTTGCATTTAAAGAAAAAAAATGAGAACTCATATTGTAACCAAACATGTTTCTTTGCTTTTGTTCTCATGAATTATGAAACAATTTAAGAACAATTGTTGTCACCAAACGCATTTCTATTTCTACAATTATTGAGAACGGAAGACATAATTCTCATTCCATTTTTTTGGGAGTAGAAACAGAAAAATAGAAACGTTAACCAAACCTCACCTAAAAAATCTCTCTTTGCATCCATTTCTCTCTCCATTTATATTTTTTCTTTTTTCCAATTTTTAATGAAAACAAAAAACAAAGTAAAAAATTAATATTAATGGTAATTTGTCCCTTTTTTAAGCCTATTTAGTTAATTTAACAAGAAAAAATGTTAGTTTTTATGAGTTAGGGGGATAAAGTATATGTTTTTAAAGTGGGGGGAGAAAATGAAAGAAGATAAAATTACGAAATTAAATATTAACACGGAAATTGGTCAATTTTTAGGAGTAGGATGTTGAGTATTTTATGAGGAGGAAGAGGGGGGTTAATGAGTTCGTTAAGAACAGTGAAAACCCAATGATTAAGGAACGTGATTAAGGTGAAATCTTGTCTGTTGCACTGTCAATTTTGGTTCGACACTTCAATTTGCAGCCTCCCGGAAATACATGTTGCTTCTCTCCTCTCTTGAGAACAGGTCAAAGAAATGATTTCATATTAGGTTTATCAGATTATTACCATTCAGCTAAGTTTTATTAGGGATAATGACGGAATGATCTCGTTACGAGCACAAATCTACCAAATTATCTTATAACTTTTCAATTGAACTAATTAATCTTTATTTTTGAAATTTTATTATTGGTTAATCCCAAATTCAAATTCAAATTCAAATTCAAATTCGAAAAGAAAAAGATAGGGATGATATTGCCTTTCCGCAAATTGACCTATATTTATAGAACGTATTTATTGGATTAGGAACAATTATCAAATTAAATTTAACCACATTTATATTCTTAAAATAACAATAATTTTTTTTTTTTTTTGATATATTGTTTTCTTGATTTGATTGGAGATTTATGATTTTAGAGTCATTGGTTTCAAAACAACATCCATTTGTATATATTTTGCTATATGATTTATTATCGTGCTGAATTTAACATGACGATAAATTTTATGTTGAATGTAATACGATTGTGAAATTTGTGTTGAAGGTAACACATACGTGAAATTTTGAATAAAAAATGATGAACGTGATATTATTTTGATGATCTTATTCAAACGAATCTAAATATATAATTAGATAATGAAAAAAATATCATATTGAATTAAACACAATTTGAAAAACTATGAAGGTTCCGAAGTAGAATGTTGAATGTAACACGAAATGTGAAAATTTGATGAAAAAATGGTGAATGTAATATCATTGGTTTCAAAGCAATATACATTTGGTCATATTGCTAATTTATATCATTAGTTTCAAATCAATATACATTGGTTTCAACTTGTGCTCTTTTTTGTCTTTTCACTGATGTAGACATTTCATCTTCAAAAACTTAGACTGATCTCTATCCTCATAGTCAACCTGTAATGCCTGAATTTAAAATGTTCGAAAAGATCATGTAATGTCATGTACAAATCGCGTGACGGGTTTTTCCACCCATACTCAAAGGTTGGGTTGCCCTTATGTATTTGCATATCAGAAGTAAAATATTAAATTGGTACTTTTTACACATCAGATAAATTCAATGGATCATAAATTTTTTAGAATTTGTCCCCCTCTACGCTGAAAAATAATTGAACTTGAAATAATTAAATTCTATTGTTTGGTTTTAAAGTTAGATGACTGAATAGAAAACTTGCTAAAAATAGGGGACAAAAAGTGTAATTTGCCTTTGTTATGAAAAATTCTTAGATTTTCAAGTCCCACAAGAAAAGTATTGTTATCAAGATATCATAGAAAACGAGAAGTTGTTTCCTTTTTCATTCTTTTTTGGTATTAAAAATTGGTTGGTGTTTTTGGATTAGGTAAACAAACAAGTCGATTGAAGTTTTAATATTTTAAGATGAAAGAAAGATCCGAGAGTGACTTTTGGTTAGTGTTTCTACTTTTTGTTTCTATTTCCGGATGAAAATTTTGTTTTCGTTCTGAAATATTTTGGAAATAGAAAAATGTTTTTTGTTTCTATTTTCGGATAAAAATTCTGTTTTCGTTCTGAAATATTTTGGAAATAGAAACATGTTTGGTAACGACCATTGTCCTTAAACTGTTTCTTTTTAATTTATGAGAATAGAAACAAGAAACACTTTTGGCTATAATATTTATTTCTTTTTTTAAATGTATGGCAGCCAGTATAGTGGTGGTGGCTAGTAGGATGGTGGTGGTCAGTGAGTGGTGGAGGTGGCCGAGGAGGTGGTATTGGGAATAATTTTGTGGGAGTGAATATAAATCAACACTTTTTTATTTCTCATTTTTTTAAGGAATTTAGATATTATTTCCAATTATTTTTAAATTTTGGGAAATAAAAAGGGTGTGTATCAAAATTTTTATATATCAATCTTAAAATTTTAACAACAAAACAAAAATCAATAAATAAAGACAGTAACCAAACAGCGCCTGGATTTATATTGGGACTTAAATCTTAATGTGAAGATTTTATGACGGTGGAAGGGAAAGATGAGGTCTCAAATTATGATGATAATTTTAACCAAATTGTTTTTAACTTTTGACTTTTTGAACGCGGACTTTATTTTTTAAAAAGTCCATGTCGGTCCGGTTAAGTCAAATCGTTACTCATTACTTCTAGAATAAAGATGTCTTTTTCATCTTCTTCTTCTACCAATTGGAAAACTAACAAACATATCTTATTTTATTTAAAAATTTAACGAAGAAGTTTGGAAAATTATCATTGACATCCCTTCATATTTTTTAAAGTTCTTCTGGCACTCCCTTGTATATGAAAATTATCATAGAAATCCTGTCGGAAAAAATAAAGTACAATAGTTCTTTTGTCTTTAATTTTATCTGAATTAAAATTTTGAAAAATATTTTATAAAATTACGTTTATGCCCTCCGTGAAAAATCCTAAAATACATTGTTTATTCTTTGTAAACAATTTTCAAAATATTCAATCTATCGCATTACCTATTTTTAATCTTATAATTTCATGATGATATAATTTTAATTTTTTTTCGTATTTGCATTTTTTATTTTTTCTACAAACTCTTTCAACCACACAATTTACTCAACAAATATCATTCTCTCTTTTTTCAACGTCATATTTCAATCACGTCACTTTTATAGTTTTCAACCCATTATTATTAGATATTCTATTTTTTTTATAACTTTTTCAAACAAAACCAAACAAGCCCTAAAAGATATTCTATTTCTAATAGTAGTTAGATTTGGAGAACATTGGGGATATACTAGAAACGATAAAATATCACATGAATGCATAAACTGCTCCTCTCTCCAATCAAAGTTAACAGAAACTGTCTCCATTCCTCAGTTAATGATCATACTTTATTTATGAATTATGATGTTTTTGAGCCTCTCTCTGAGTTGCATTAACTTGAAGCTCCTTTTGCCTTTTGTACCTGTTTCTCTTATCTCTGATTGGATTACATCTCAAAAAGAACGCTGGAAAAAAACAAGAAATTGATCCCAAATGCAGGGAAAAACAACAATAAAATTATATATTAGTATCAAAAACACGTTGAACGTTGGCATTTGATGATTCTTGTTGTTGATGTTAACAAACAGGGAGATCCTTTGGAGGAGATTCTAGCGACTCCAGTTCTCCAGCTCCGTTTTCCACCAGGAAAGCCATGGCCAATCCCCAAGTAATATGCACATCCAAGTGACAATGCATGATCCAAACTCCTGTTTTATTCCCCCCCCCCAAAAAAAGTGAATTAAAAAATTAATTATATTATGGGTTAAACATAATCACCTTTATAGGAATGTCCACGATCATTTTTCCTTACCTGGATTATCAGCGACAAATCTAATGACTGACCACCCTCCTACAGGTACACTTGCTGTGTTCCGAAGAGGTGGATCAACGAGGTTGAATTTAGAAGTATCGGTTTGGGCATTGAAGTTACCGAATCCCTCTGCAAGAATGTAGAAATCATATCCGTGAAGATGAATCGGGTGGTTTTCAGCAGTGAAGATCTTTGTTCCCTGCAACACTATTTGCACTCTCGCGCCATACTTCAGTTTGTATACCTTGGTTCCCCTGATGGGTTGCCAGAGTGACCGGCTGACGTTGCCGGTGTAGTCGAATTTCACTGGAGGAGCTGCTGGGAAATCGGTGGTGAAAATTCCAGGAATACCCTGTTGGTGCGCCTGGAGGAGGGAGAAGTTGAATGGGAGTACAAATGAAGCGTTGTTCATGCTGGCGGTGAAGCGGGTCCCGTTCGGTCCCTGACAGTTTTGGGAGCTGGCACCCGGAGGGCAATTTTGGAGCCCGAGACCGACGGTGATGAAGAGGCTCTCATCGATTTGGGTCGGGACTTCGACTTTCCTTGGGCTTCTAAAGCTGGAGGTGAAGGTGGTGGCGGTGGTGGTGTCGTTGAACGCTGGCAACGATGGGAAAACTGACATTTTCGAGGTGCAATTGCCGGCGCAAGAGGCGGCCTTGTATTCTAATATGGCAGTGGTGGTGGTATTGTCGAACGGTGCACCTTGGGCACTGGCGTAGGCCTGGGCAGCCATGTAGTATCGGCCCGGCGGCTGATTGGTGTTGATTAGGACATCGGTGGTTTGGCCAGGCCCGAGCATGAGGACCGAAGTGGTGAAGGGTTTAACATAGGAGGCGTCAGCTCCTACTACCGTGAGCTTGTGATTGGCAATGGCGAAGAATAGCTGTTGGTTGAGTGCAGCGTTAATGACCCGTATGAGATTTGTCTCGCCGGAGTCCACCGGAACTATAACAGTATCTGCATTTCAACGGATTTAATCGTTTAAAACAACATTCATTCGAATCGATAGTTTAGATTGAATGTTCGATTGGGTTTTGTTGAAGAAAGCAAACCTTTACTCGAACAGTTGTAGAGATCACCGGGTTGGCCATTGATGGTGTATGCATCGGAGACGTTGGGGGTCGCCCCTGTTCTTGTGGCTTCCCTCACTACATCTATCGGGTTAGCATCCCACCATTCGCCTGAATTATTTTAATTTATTATTAGTTGAAGAAAAACTGTGTATTGTGGCTTTTCAAAATGTGCCACAAACAGATATCTGAAAGAAGGTTTTTTTTTTTCATTACCGAGGAGAATGGGTGTTTCGCGCTTTGGCTTGGTGAAGGGATAGGGGTCTCCTTCTTTGGGGTGAATAATGAGAGCTCCATAGACGGTGGCTCTTAGCCACGAGCTGTGGGCGTGCCACCAGAGTGTGCCTTCTTGTCCTTGAATGGTGAACCGGTACGTGTAGCTTCCTCCCGGTCTGATCGGACACTGGGTTATGAATTCCGGTCCGTCTGCCCATGCTGTTCTCATCTGCCGCACTCCATGCCTGGAGAAACACATCAGCCCAGAAACCCACAAATGTGAGTCTAATTCACTCTCTTTTTATGCTCTAAATTTTCTGTTTCATCTATTAATTTCCAATTTTGTATTCCTCTATGTTAAAGAGAAAACGTTAGTTTTTCGGTATAACATGAGTAGAAAGGGATGTAGATAATGCAATTTAGTGGATATTTGACTTGCATGCATGCAAAAATTACCAATGAATTGTGACGTTATATTGAGCTTTGTTGACAACGCTAACGACGAGGGTGTCACCGTTGTTCACTTCAAGCGTTGGTCCAGGGTACTGCCCGTTCACCGTGATGGTGCTGCGCGTTTTGCACAGCGTTGTCACTGGCGTTGCTTGAACCTGCCACCACCATTCCTTAAAAGTTAACACCTTAGTAAAGAAATGTAAGAAACAAGAGAGGAAAAGATAGCGAAGCATACAACAAAATCATGGTAATGAGTCTTTGCATTGGCCAAGGACAACGCACTAGCCAATAGAAACAAGAAGCCAAAAAAGGAGGCGTCCATCTTGATCTTTTTGCTTAGTAAGTCTTTTCTTTTCTTTTCTTTTCTTTTGGGGGTGGGGGGTTGTGAGAAAGTACAAGTGTGGGATCTTCTTTTTATAGGACAAGATCATGAAGAATAAAGGTTTTTTTTAAAGGGTTGTTTGGGGGTGGCAGATTAGATTAAGATTGAAGTTGATGGTGTATGTAGTTGAACTCTAAGGTAGTTTGGTGCACCACACCCACTTGGCCCTTCAAGCTTATTTTCATTAGTAACTTGCTTCCAAAGTCAGTGCTGGAAATGAATTTCAAGGAAGTATGATTCTTTGGGGTTTAATATTAAAGATGTTCCACTAATTAAGTAATTAGTCAATCACGAGGTGTTAAAAAACTAATGTTTAATTGTGTAAATCACATGCTTAATGTGTGGGCGGGATGATAATTGGCAAGTCCTCAATGCTTTGACATATATTTCTGTAAAAAAAATTTGAAACGGCTTTTTTTTTTTTAAAAATTAAGTATTTAATTAACATTTTTACTGTAAGCAACTCGTGTTTTGCTTTTCAAAAAAGTATTGCAACTATGTTTTGCTTTTCAAAAAAGTATTTAAAACATAAAGAAAAATAATAGTAGCAACTATGTTTTACTTCTATCCCCAACAAAAGTATAAACTGATTTAATTGTCCTCCATATTTAAAGGTAAAAAAAGAGTGAACCTAAGGTCTTGTTTGTTTAGTGTTTTTGTTCCCAAACTTGTATTCTCGTTCCTGGAATTTTGAAATATAAGAATAGAAACATGTTTGGTTAATGTGTTTCTGTCCTGAAATATTCTCAAAATTTTGAGAGTGCTCCCAAAATTCTTGAGATTGTGAGAAATAGAATTTTTTTTTTTATTTTCATTCCTTTCCAACTTATTCTCACTAAAAGGGACAAGATCGCTTTTTTTGAAATTCTTAAGTGAGGCCTCTCATTCAAATCTTGTTTGTCTCAAATATAGAGAAGTGATCTCTCTCTCTCATCAACAATAGAGTACTTTGCTATAATTACTTTTTATTGTCGTAGTTAATCTTAAAAATGTGTTTTTATTTTGTTATAATTTACGAACTCATATAGTAACCGAACATGTTTCTTTGCTTTTGTTCTCGTAAATTATGTAACAATTTAAAAACAATTGTTTTTACTAAATGCATTTCTGTTTCTAGAAACGTTAATGAAATGTCACCTAAAAAATCTCTCTTTATATCCATTTCTCTCTCTATTTATATTTTTTGTTTTTTCCAATTTTTAATGAAAACAAAGAACAAAATAAAAAATTAGTATAAATGGTGATTGTCTGTTTTTTAAGCATATTCAGTTAATACGAAAATAGGTCAATTTTTAGGAGTAAGTTGTTGAGTGAGAATGTTATGATGAGGAAAAGAAGACAAGGTGGGTTCGTTAAGAACAGTGAAAAAGCAATGATTAAGGTTAAATCTTGTCTGTTGCTTCTCTCTCTCTCTTGGACAGATTGGTCAAAGAAATGATTTCATATTAGGTTTATCAGATGATAACAATTCAGCTATTTAGTTATTCTTATTAGGGTGAATTACATTTTTAACCCCTTTAACTTTGTTTATTTGGCCTTTTTGTGAAACAAAATTGTTAGATGGATGGAAAATGGGTCGTAGGATTCTTACATGACAAACCATGTTGTTTTCGGTCATTTAGTTGATGTAAATTTTTCATCTTCGAAAACCTAGATTGATCTCTATCTTCACAATCAGTTTGTAATGCTTGAATTTAGAATGTTCAACTAGTGAAATGACCCAAAAGATCATATAATGTCATGCACAAATCACGTGACAGGTTTTTTTTGACCCATACTTACGGCAGGGCTGGCCTTATGTATTTGGGTGTAGAATTAAAAAACTAAATTAGTACCTTTTAAGCACTAGATAAATTCAATGGATCATATGTTTTTTAGTTTTTGTCCCCACCTCTTACGCTGAAAAATAATTGAACTTCAAATAATTAAATTTTATTGTTTGGTTTTAAACTTAAGAGGACTGAATAGAATTCTTGCTAAAATTAGGGACTGAAAATGTAATTTTCCCTTATTATAAACATTATTAGATTTTCAAGTTGAATTTGCCCTTATTATAAAAATTCTTAGATTTTCAAGTCCCACAAGAAAAGTATTGTCATCAAAATATCATAGAAAACGACACTTTTTTTTTTTGGGTATTAAAAATTGGTAGTTGTTTTTGGAGTAGGTAAACAAACAATTCATAGTAAGACATTGAAGTTTTAATATTTTAAGATGAAAGAAAGATGTGTGGCGGGCGACTTGGGTGGCTGTTTCTGTTTTTCTATTTCTACTTTATATAAACTGGGATGATCATTGTTGTTAAATTGTTTCTCTTAATTTACGAGAAAATAAACAAGACAGACGTTTGGTTGAAGCATGTATTCTTTTTTTCTTTTTTTTTTTTAAAAAATTTATGACGGGCGGCATAGCGGTGGTGGCAGCCGGCAGGATGGTGGTGGTCGGCCGGTACTGGTAGTGACCGTTAGGGTGGTAGTGGGACTAATTTATGGGAATGACTTCTCAGATTCTTAGGGAATTCATGAATGATCTCTAAATTATTCTCAAATTTTTGGAGACAAGAACGTGTTTATCAAATATATTTTTGTAAATTAATTCTAAAATATTAAGAACGAGAGAAACAACCACCAAACGGCACCTAGATTTATAATTTATTGAGAAGCACGTCAGTAAGAAATTACAATGATTACGAAATGTTTGTTCTTGGTCCAGACTTAAATCTTAATTTTTGTGGTGGTCTCTTCAATCAAATTCTGATGATTATTTCAACCAAATTGTTTTTAGTTTTTGACTTTTCAAACCCATACTTTATTTTTAAATATTCCATGTCGATCTGGCTAAGTTCAGTCATTACTCGTTAGTTGTAGAATAAAGACGTCTTGTCTTATTCATCTTCTTCTTCTATCAATTGGAAAACTAACAAACGTGTCAAAATATAACAAGGATGCCATAAAGTGAGCGAGGAAAATTTAGTTAGGTAATTTTTTAAAATTTCACCCACTCTTTTTTATACATGAAAGTTATCACAAAAATCCTTTGCCAGAAAAAACAAAAACAATAACTCTTTTGTCCTCAATTTTATCTTAACTAAAATTTTTTGAAAAATGTTTTATGAAATTACGGTTATGCCCTCCTTGAAAAACCCTAAAATACGTTGTTTATTCTTTGTAAATAATTTTCAAAATACTCAATCTATCGCATTACCTATTTTTAATCTTATAATTTTGTGATGATATAATATTTTTTTTTTTTTTGAATTCTCTCAACCACACATTTACTCAACAATAATCATTCTCTCTTTTTTCAACATCATATTTTAATCTCGTCACTTTTATAGTTTTCAACCCATTATTATTAAATACTCTATTTTTTATAACTTTTTCAAACAAAACCAAACAAGCCCTAAATGATTTGGATCAAAAGGGAGGTTTTCTAAGAAGGAAGTAGCTTTTGGAAGAGCGTAATGGTAGTTAGAGCAACTCCAATGGCTGTGGCAAATGGTGTGTCATCCCAAATATGACTATTTTGAAGCTAAAAAGTCACTCTAATGGGAGAGCCATCGCCTGTGCCATTTTGGCATAGGTGGTCTGGTTGGGCCATATTTGGCACAGGCAAATGAGAAGCCAAAATGGCCATTGGAGTAGCAACGGCTACTCCAACGATCATGAAATCAGAGAAGAACACAGAACGGTCATGAAAAAAACAGAGGGCTATGAATCCTCAATATAATTGAACAAACAATTAAAGATAAAGAAACCAAAAACCTTACCAATTCGTAGAGTTTGAAACCAAAGCCGAACGCCAAAAATTTCTATTGCTGAAGTTGAGCAATCCTCGCCGTCGCCAAACGGTAATAGCTTTCACCGTCTGTTACCCTCGTCATTGCAGTCGCGGGTCCTCATCGTCTCGTAATGAGGGAATTAAAGGGGTGGGTGGGTTTATAATTAGGGGGAGGGGTGAGTTTGTAATTAAGGGGTGGGTTTATAATTAGGGGTTGGGTTATTGTTAATTTAGGGTTAATTTGGTTTAATTATGATTGAGTTTGGCTTTTATTAAATTTAATTAGGATTTAGTTAAATTTATTTAGGGTTTAAATATGTTATGTTTATTTGGGTATAATTGGTTAATTTTAATTTATTTGAGATTTGGCGGTTAAATTAAAATTGAAATTTTAATTTTGGCGTTTTAGTTTGAAGTCAAAAATTATTATTTGGTTGTGAAATTAAAATCTAAAAATTCAATATTAGTGCTTTAGTTTGAATGCATAAACTGCTCCTTTCTCCGAAGAGGAGGTTGTCTTGGATTGAGTTTATATCTGCTCCTCTCTCGAAAGAGGAGGTTGCCTTGGATTGAGTTTGTATCTGCTCCTCTCTCCAATCAAATATAACAGAAGTTGTCTCCATTCCTCAGTTAATGATCCTACTTTATTTAAGAATTATGATGTTTTTGAGCCCCTCTCTCTATCAAGTTTCTTTCCTCGGCTAGATGAAAATGTGCTTCTTCATGCTTTGGGAAACCTGTTGGTTTAGAGAGAGAGAGAGCTTTTCATGCTGCATGTCACGGACTGTTGTTTGTCAAGGCGGTCACAAGAAACAAGCATACTGGCCTGGAGGGTGCACTTTGCTACCGGACATGGTACATGCGGTACAAATGAGGTGTTGGTAACGAGGGCACCAACATGGTGCACGTCGGTGGGCAGTGGCGTTATGACATAACACCAGCGGGTGTTGGGCAGTGTTGGTGATCTTAGGTGCAATGTTAGGATTGGTGCTATGTGGGTGACATGACAACGAGCAAGACCTTGGCATGCGGCCAAGGCAACGAGGACCAAGATACGGCAACATGCGTTGGAGGAACGGGACGACAATGGACCAAGCTGTTGGGCACACATTGGCAAAATGGTACGCCGTTGGGCAATGTGGGCGCATATTGGTGGCGTTGGCAGATAATGCTAGAAATGGGGTCCATGGATGAGGCATGAAACTAACAGAAGACCTTGGTACGGCACCAAGGCAAGGCGGCACAACGTAGGCACAACGCTACGTTGTGGTCAGGGTCATGTGCGCGGCATGACGCATTGTTGGGCGCAGCGGTGTATTCTGAATGTTGAAAATGCATACGGAGTTGGCAAGTCGTTGGGTGCAACGATGCAACAAAATGCAACGGAACGACAGATTGGGTTGGGCAGCTAGGACTTATCTGATGGACGAAATTCAGTTAAGTGTGACAGTTTCATGACATATGCTAATCATGTGGGGTAGTTGTGGGACAGTTTTGGTGGTTGGATAGGAAACTGTTGGTGCCATTTCTCCAGAATCTGTGGAGCGGTTTCTTGCATGTTTGCCTAGCAATTGGAGATGTCAACGGTCTTTGTTGCCTATATATACAATGAGAGCAGTGAGAAATGATGTTCTTTGCCACCCTTAGGCCAGAATCTGTATGTGTTTTCCTTGTTTTGATTGAATAATAAAACAAGGTTGACTGCGGCTGTAAACGTTGTGTTGCATATTATTTTCTAGGATGTGTGAGTGCGTCCGAGTGGATATGAGAGTGGCTGTCCAAGAACTATACTAGCGGCTGACTAGTTGTAGCTCTAACTAGACCATCACTTGGTTAGAAAATTCGTGGTGAAAATTTAACCGTGTGAAAAGCTCTTCAAATTCACCGGCAACAACCTGAAGAACATCGTTGAGAACCGTTCTCACGAGGTCCCAATTCGAACCCCGGCCGCTATTGCTTCCGCCTGAACAAGAACCGCGTCTTCTACATCAGTGAATCTCTGGTCAAGCGCACCACCAACGTGAAGCACGAGAATCTGGTCTCGCTCGGAACCAACATCGGAAAACTAACGAAGACCGGAAAGTTCCACTTGACGATACAGGCGCCGAACCTACTCGGTGCCAACGCCAAGCACACTGTATGGCTCAAACCCACCTCAGAGATGAGTTTTCCGTACGGTAACCACGTCTTGAAGGGCGGATTGGGGAGGATTACGGAGGATATCGTCGCCGGAGATGGGGTGGTGATGTTCTCCATGTCCGACGTGCTTCTTGGGGTTCGGCGTGGTGGCGAAATCAACAACGGTTTGCCGGAAAATGGATTCGAATGGGATTGTTTGCTTCACCAGTCGGATATTGGGGAGTATTTGAGGATAGAAGATGATCTAAGATTAGGGTTCTTAAAATTAGATTGGATGGAACCCAATTTGGGGATTCAAATCTGATATACTATACGTAAAATTTTACCCATTAATTTTGAGTTTGAGCTTTTCATATTATTGATTATACGATCAAGAAAATGAATTTGATTAGCGTTAAGAAAATTGCTTTCTTTAGTTGAAAAAAAAAAGTCTCTCTCTCTCTCTCTCTCTCTCTCCACACATAATATGTATATATTAATTTTAGAAAATTAATATTAATTTTCATTATTCATTTTGATTTAGACAAAAATTTATTTTCCACTGATATTTGATGCACAACAATATTTTGATCTATATTACAAAAATGTCTGCACCGAGTTTTCAAATATTTGCCGCACATCAATATTTGCAAAAGTAAACCACATTGAAATAATTATTACTGTGCAATTACTTTTATATTACCTATCGCCCGTGCAATAACTTTTATATAATATATCAAAGCATGTATTAAGAAGAAAATCTGGGCAGCAAATACTTAGTCATATCCATAAAAAAAAAAAAAAAGTTGCACAACAACGTGTGTGTATTTTGCTAAAATGAGTTTTTGTTAAAAAATAAATAAATCAATAGGTTTAAATGTTTTTATATATAATTACATAAATAATGGTTGAATTTACTCAATATCAATAAACAATTTTCATTTATTTTAAGTCAAACATATTTTCGATGAGATATATATGTATATATTGTTCTGTTATATTATAGTGTTAATAATTTAATTTTCATCAAAATTATTTTTGAGAAATAAATAAATTTTATACTACAATATGGGAAAATTGCATTTTGGATCATTGTATGTTTGGATGGGAGGATGAGAAAACAAAGGGAAAGAAAAATGAGATAATAATATTTTTATTACTTGTGAAAGAAAAATTATTCAATTTAATGTAATTTATTATTTTACCTTCATATATCATAAAAATAAATTAAATATTCTATTATGAAGGGTATATTTATAATGTTATTCTCTTCTTCAAAATTTTCCAGTCATTTTTATTCATTTTCTTCTTAAATTGGTGTAAAAAAACTACTTTGGAAATTGTGCATTTTATTTTCCTTTTTTTTTTTTTATTATTATTATTATTCTATTCTTATTTTTTTTTTTTCCATCCGTTTTTTTTTTTTTTTTTTTCCATTTTCTTATCCATCATTTTCTTCACCCAAACAAACGAACCCAAAAATATGGGGTGGATGTTTATATGGACTTTGGGATTTATCAAAAATTACACATTTGATCATTCAAATTTCACATTTCTTTCAATCCTCCAAAATTAAAATTGTATTAATGATTTTGTACAAAAAAAGAAGTTGTATTCAGTACATGATCTTCTGATAGAGATATTTTTTATTATTTCATCACTCTACTAAACTTAATTAAAATATTTTTCCCTAATGATGGGAGAGAATCTTTAATCGTTGTTAGGAAAAAAACGTAATGACGGAAAAAAACTCTCATTATAAGACTATATAATGACCCCAAATGCGGGGTAAAACAACAATAAACTTATTTATTAGTATAAAAACACGTTGAACGCTGGCATTTGATGATTCTTGTTGATGATATTAACACACAGGGAGATCCTCTGGAGGAGATTCTAGCGACTCCAGTTCTCCAGCTCCATTTTCCACCAGGAAGGCCATGGCTAATCCCCAATTAATATGCACATCCAAGTGACAATGCATGAACCAAACTCCTGTTTTGTTCCCCAAAAAAAAAGGTGAATTAAAAAAGTAATTATATTTTTAAGAATGTCCATGATTATTTTTCCTTACCTGGATTATCAGCGACAAATCTAATGACGGACCACCCTCCTACAGGTACACTTGCTGTGTTCCGAAGAGGTGGATCAACGAGGTTGAATTTAGAAGTATCAGTTTGGGGATTGAAGTTACCGAATCCCTCTGCAAGAATGTAGAAATCATATCCGTGAAGATGAATCGGGTGGTTTTCAGCAGTGAAGATCTTTGTTCCCTGCAACACTATTTGCACTCTCGCCCCATACTTCAGTTTGTAAACCTTGGTTCCTCTGATGGGTTGCCAGAGTAACCGGCTGACGTTGCCGGTGTAGTCGAATTTCACTGGAGGAGCCGCTGGAAAATCGGTGGTGAAAACTCCGGGAATACCCTGTTGGTGCGCCTGGAGGACGGAGACGTTGGACGGGAGGACGAATGAAGCGTTGTTCATGCTGGCGGTGAAGCGTGTCCCGTTCGGGCCCTGACAGTTTTGGGAGCTGGCCCCCGGAGGGCAATTTTGGAGCCCGAGACCGACGGTGATGAAGAGGCTTTCGTCAATTTGGGTTGGGACTTCGACTTTCATTGGGCTTCTAAAGCTAGAGGTGAAGGTGGTGGCGGTGGTGGTGTCGTTGAACGCCGGCAATGATGGGAAAACGGGCTTTTTCGAAGTGCAATTGCCGGCACAAGAGGCGGCCTTGTATTCTAATATGGCAGTGGTGGTGGTATTGTCGAACGGTGCACCTTGGGCACTGGCGTAGGCCCGGGCGGCCATGTAGTATTGGCCCGGCGGCTGATTGGCGTTGATTAGGACGTCAGTGGTTTGGCCAGGTCCGAGCATGAGGACTGAAGTGGTGAAGGGTTTAACATAGGAGGCGTCGGCTCCTACTACGGTGAGCTTGTGATTGGCTATGGTGAAGAATAGCTGTTGGTTGAGTGCAGCGTTAATGATGCGTATGAGATTCGTCTCACCCGAATCCACCGGAACTATAACGGTATCTGCATTTCAACGGATTTAATCATTTAAAACAACATTCATTCGAATAGAGAGTTTAGTTTGAATTTTTGATTGGGTTCTCTGGAAGAAAGCGAACCTTTACTCGAACAGTTGTAGAGATCCCCTGGTTGGCCATTGATGGTGTATGCATCGGAGACGTTGGGGGTCGCCCCTGTTCTTGTGGCTTCCCTCACTACGTCTATCGGGTTAGCATTCCACCATTCACCTGAATTATTATAATTTATCATTAGTTGTTGTTGTGTTAGTTGAAGAAAAATTGTGTATTGTGGATTTTCAAAATGAGCCACAAACAGATATCTGAAAGAAGTTATTACCGAGGAGAATGGGTGTTTCGCGCTTTGGCTTGGTGAAGGGATAGGAGGCTCCTTCTTTGGGGTGAATAATGAGAGCTCCATAGACAGTGGCTCTTAGCCACGAGCTGTGGGCGTGCCACCAGAGTGTGCCTTCTTGTCCCTGAATGGTGAACCGGTACGTGTAGCTTCCTCCCGGTCTGATTGGACACTGGGTTATGAATTCTGGGCCGTCTGCCCAGGCTGTTCTCATCTGCCGCACCCCATGCCTGGAGAAACACATCAGCCCACGAACCCACAAATGTGAGTCCAATTCACTCTCTTTTTATGCTCTAAATTTTCGGTTTCATCTATTAATTGTCAGTTTTATATTCCGCTATGCGTTAGTTTTTCGGTATAACCTAAGTAGAAAGGGATGTAGATAATGCAATTTAGTGGATATTTGACTTGCATGCATGCAAAAATTACCAATGAATTGTGACGTTATATTGAGCTTTGTTGACAACGCTAACGACGAGGGTGTCGCCGTTGTTCACTTCAAGCGTCGGTCCAGGGTACTGCCCGTTCACCGTGATGGTGCTGTGCGTTTTGCACAGCCTTGTCACTGGCGTTGCTTGAACCTACCACCACCATTCCTTAAAAGTTAATACCTTAGTAAGGAAATGTAAGAAACAAGGGAGGAAAAGAGAGAGAAGCATACAACAAACTCATGGTAATGAGTCTTTGCATTTGCCAAGGACAAAGCAGTAGCCAACAGAAACAAGAAGCCAAAAAAGGAGGCCTCCATCTTGATCTTTTTGCTTGGTAAGCCTTTTCTTTTACCTTTGTTTTTGGGTTGCGAGAAAGTACGTGTGTGGGATCTTCTTTTTATAGGACAAGATCATGAAGAATAAAGGTTTTTTTTTAAAAGGGTTGTTTGGGGTTGGCAGATTAGGTTAAGATTGAAGGTGATGGTGTACGTAGTTCAACTCTAGGGTAGTTTGGTGCACTACACCCACTGGCCCCTCCAAGCTTATTTTCATTAATATCTTGCTTCCAAAGTCTACTCTTTGAACATGAATTTCAGTATAGTATGATTCTTTTGGGTTTAATATTAAAGATGTTCCACTAATTAAGTAATTAGTCAATCGCGAGCTGTTTAATTGTGGAAATCACATGCTTAATTTGTGGGCGGGATGATAATTGGCAAGTCCTCAATACTTTGGGATATATTTCTGTGAAAAAATTTGAAACGGCCTTTTTTGAGAAATTAAGTATTTAATTGACATTTTTATTGTAAGCAACTCATGTTTTGCTTTTCAAAAAGGTATTGCAACTTTGTTTTGCTTTTCAAGAAAGTATTTAAAATATAAAGAAAAATAATAGTAGCAACTATGTTTTACTTTTATCCCCCACAAAAGTATAAAATGATTTAATTGTCCTCCATATTTAAAGGTAAAAAAAGAGAGAAACTGAGGCCCCGTTTGGTTAGTAGTGTTTCTAACCCAACACAACCCAATCCAACCCAAAAATTTTAGAATTCATAGTTAGAAATGCGTTTGGCAAATACAAAACTCAACCCAACCCAACCCAACCCAACTCAAAAATGAGAATTGATTCTTGAAAAGTTAATGCAAAGAGAATTAAAAAAAAAAATTGTTTTTTTTTTTGCTCAACCCAACTCAATCCAAAATAGTGACACGCTTGGGATTTAATAAAATCTTAATGATGGAATTAATTCACACCTACCGCCTCTCTCTCGATTCATTTCTCCTCCTCTCCCTTTCCGATTCATTTGTTCATTTCTCCTCCTCTCCTCCTCTCCGATTAAGCAAAGGTCTCTAGCAGTAGCGAAGGTCGCCGTTCGTCTTCCCGTCGTGAAGCAAGGTCGTCGTCGTCGTCGCAATCGTTAGCGTCGTCGCCGTTCGTCTTACCGGTACATCTTTTTTTTTTTTTTTTTTCTTTTGATTTCTTCAAATTTGCACTTGTTGGCTCCAGATCTATGGATTTTTGTCTTCAAATCCATAGATTTGAACATCAACATGCCTCCTAAGTTTGAAATTGGCCCCAATTTATTTTATTTTCGGCTGATGAAGATGGGTTTCTTTCATTTGTTCTTCAAGCAAAATGGTTTCTTTGTTCGCATGTTTATGTTTCTGTTCATGTTCCTATGATGTTGTTCCTGTTCGCATATTTTGGTTTCTATTCCTTGGTTTCTATTTTTGTTTTCATTGGATCGGCAAAGAAATTTAAGAATGCAATTTTTTTTTTTGTTTCAGTTGCTTTGAGTTGCTCTTAGGATCAACTTACTGTAAATAGTTGAATCATACCATAGAACATGTAGCTCAACCTATTAGCCATATCAATGCAGATGTCAAACACTGTTCATATTAGCGGCGATGATAATGTTGAGGAAGTAACTAACACTAAGGGAGCGGTTGATATGTGGAGTGAAAAAAGTGTAATTATTTTTGTTGAACTAATGGAAGCTGAGGTGTAACTATTCAAATCCGGTGTGTATAAATTAAATAAGTTAAATTATTTTTTTTATTTAAATTATAACAAATTTATCTATGAACTTTTAACACATTCTTTTATTCTATTTTTTTTTTTTTTGCAGCAATGAGTCCGGTGGAAAGTTCTAATTGAGCCGTTGATGTTTTTGTGAAAGTTATAGTTATAAGTTTTTTTTTTTATGTAATTTTTGTGAAGTTACTGTTGTCTTGAAAGAAATTATTAGTAAAATCATGAAATAAATCGACTTGTGGAAGAATTGATATAATTATATATATCTCAAGTTATGGAAGAATTGATATAATTATGAAGAATTGCTATAATTATATATATCTCAATTTATGGAATAATTGATATAATTATATATATCCCAACAAACTTAATTTTTTTTTAAATTCTTAATTAAAATACAACCTTGTGAAAGAATTGAGGAAACAATTCCAGAATTATTCATTATCAAAGACAATTTTGTTCCCAGAAAGAAATAAAATTATGTGTTACCAAACGCAATTATGTTCCTAGTACAAAATAAAATTTTGTCATTACCAAATGCAATTTTGTACTAAGTTGTAAACAAAATTCTCAACTTAACCCAACCCAGTTGGGTTGAGAAAAGTGGGAATACTAACCAAACGCCACCTAAGGTATTGTTTATTTAATGAGTTCGTTAAGAACAGTGAAAACCCAATGATTAAGGAACGTGATTAAGGTGAAATCTTGTTTGTTGCACTGTCAATTTTGGTCCGACACTTCAATTTGCAGCTTCTCGGAAATAGATGTTGCTTCTCTCTCTCTCTCTTGAGAATAGGTCAAAGAAATGATTTCATATTAGGTTGTTGAGTGAGAATGTTAGATGAGGAAGAGAAGACAAGTTGGGTTAATGAGTTCGTTAAGAACAGTGACAAAGCAATGATTAAGGTTAAATCTTGTTTGTTGCTTCTCTCTCTCTCTTGGACAGATTGGTCAAAGAAATGATTTCATAAGATGATAACAATTCAGCTATTTAGTTATTATTATTAGGGTGAATTACATTTTTAACTTTGTTTATTTGGCCTTTTTGTGAAAAAAAATAAAATTGTCACATAGATGGAAAATGGGTCATGGGATTCTTACATGACAAACCATGTTGTTTTCAGTCATTTAGTTGATGTAGATATTTCATCTTCGAAAATCTAGACTGATCTTTATCTTTACAATCAGCTTGTAATGTTTGAATTTATAATGTTCACGTAATGAAATGACCCAAAAAATCATATAATGTCATGTACAAATCACATGACGATTTTTTTTGACCCATACTTATGGTAGAGCCGACCTTATGTATTTGGGTGTCTGAAGTAAAAAATTAAATCGATACCTTTCACGCACTAGATAAATTCAAAGAATAATATGTTTTTTAGATTTTGTCCCCCTCTATGCTGAAAAATAATTGAACTTCAAATAATTAAATTCTATTGTTTGGTTTTAAACTTAAGAGGACTGAATAAAATACTTGCTAAAATTAGGGACCGAAAATGTAATTTTCCCATATTGTAAACATTCTTAGATTTTCAAGTTGAATTTGCCCTTATTATAAAAATTCTTAGATTTTCAAGTCCCAGCAGAAAAGTATTGTTATCAAAATATCAAAGAAAATGAGATTTTTTTTTTTTTTTTGGTATTAAAATTTGGTAGTTGTTTTTGGAGTAGGTAAACAAACAATTCATAGTAGGACATTGAAGTTTTAATATTTTAAGATGAAAGAAAGATGTGTGGCACAATTCATAGCAGGACATTGAAGTTTTAATATTTTAAGATGAAAGAAAGATGTGTGGCGGGCGACTAGGGTGGCGTTTGGTTACTGTTTTTGTTTCTACGTCATATGAACTGAGATGATCATTGTCGTTAAATTGTTTCTCTTATTTTACGAGAAAATAAATAAGAAAGACGTTTAGTTAAAACATTTTTTTTAATGTATGACAAGCGACATAATGGTGGCGATCGGCAGGATGGTAGTGGTCGGCCGGTACTGGTGGTAGCCGTTAGGGTGGTAGTGAGACTTATTTATGGGAATGACTTTTCAAATTCTTAAAAAATTCATGAATGATTTCTAAATTATTCTCAAATGTTTGGAGATAGAAACGTGTTTGTTAAATATATGTGTGTATATTAATCTTAAAATTTTAAGAACCGAAAAATCAACAACCAAACAACGCCTAGATTTATAATTTATTGAGAAGCACGTCAGTAAGAAATTACAATGATTACATGTTTGTTCTTGTTCTGGACTTGAATCTTAATTTGATGGTTATATTATGGTTTGTCTCTTCAATCAAATTATGATGATTATTTCAACCAAATTGTTTTTAGTTTTTGACTTTTCAAACCCATACTTTATTTTTAAATATTCCATGTCGATCTGGCTAAGTTCAGTCATTACTCGTTAGTTGTGGAATTAAGACATCTTGTCTTATTCATCTTCTTCTTCTATCAATTGGAAAACTAACAAACATGTCTTATTTTATTTAAAAATATAACAAGGATGCCATAAAGTGAGTGAGGAAAATTTAGTTAGGTAATTTTTTAAAATTTCACCCTCTTTTTTATACATGAAAATTATCACAAAAATCCTTTGCCAGAAAAAACAATATACAATAACTCTTTTGTCCTCAATTTTATCTTAACTAAAATTTTTTAAAAAATGTTTTATGAAATTACGGTTATGCCCTCCTTAAAAAGCCCTAAAATACGTTGTTTATTCTTTGTAAACAATTTTCAAAATACTCAATCTATTGCATTACCTATTTTTAATCTTATAATTTTGTGATGATATAATTTTTTTTTTTTTTAATTCTCTCAACCACATATTTACTCAACAATAATCATTCTCTCTTTTTTCAACATCACATTTTAATCTCCTCACTTTTATAGTTTTCAACCCATTATTATTAAATACTCTATTTTTTTTATAACTTTTTCAAACAAAACCAAACAAGCCCTAAATGATTTGGATAAAAAGGGAGGTTTTCTAAGGAGGAAATAGCTTTTGGAAGAGTGTAATGGTAGTTAGAGCAACCCCAATGGCTGTGGCAAATGGTGTGCCATCCCAAATATGGCTATTTTGAAGCTAAAAAGTCACTTTAACAAGAGAGCCATCACCTGTGCCATTTTGGCATTGGTGGTCTGGTTGTGCCATATTTGGCACAGGCAGATGAGAAGCCAAAATGGCCGTTGGAGTAGCAACGGCTACTCCAACGATCATGAAATCAGAGAAGAACACAGAACGGTCATGAAAAAAACAGAGGGCTATGAATCCTCAATATAATTGAACAAACAATTAAAGATAAAGAAACCAAAAACCTTACCAATTCGTAGAGTTTGAAACCAAAGCCGAACGCCAAAAATTTCTATTGCTGAAGTTGAGCAATCCTCGCCGTCGCCAAACGGTAATAGCTTTCACCGTCTGTTACCCCCGTCATTGCAGTCGCGGGTCCTCATCGTCTCGTAATGAGGGAATTAAAAGGGTGGGTGGGTTTATAATTAGGGGGAGGGGTGAGTTTGTAATTAAGGGGTGAGTTTGTAATTAAGGGTTGGGTTATAAATAGTGGTTGGGTTATTGTTAATTTAGGGTTAATTTGGTTTAATTATGATTGAGTTTGGGTTTTATTAAATTTAATTATGATTTAGTTAAATTTATTTAGGGTTTAAATATGTAATGTTGATTTGGGTTTAATTGGTTAATTTTAATTTATTTGAGATTTGGCGGTTAAATAAAAATTGAAAATTTTAATTTTGGTGTTTTACTTTGAAATAAAAAATTATTTTTTAGCGGTGAAATTAAAATCTAAAATTTCAGCTTTAGCGCTTTAGTTTGAATGCATAAACTGCTGCTCTCTTCGAAGAGAAGGTTGCCTTGAATTGAGTTTATATTTACTTCTCTCTCTAATCAAAGATAACAGAAACTGTCTCCATTCCTCAGTTAATGATCCTACTTTATTTATGAATTATGTTGTTTTTTAGCCTCTCTCTGTCAGGTTTCTTTCCTCGGCTAGATAAAAATGTGCTTATTCATGCTTTGGGAAGCCTGTTGGTTTAGAGAGAGAGCGTTTTTCATGCTGCATGTCACAGACCCTTGTTTGTCAAGGCAGTCACAAGAAACAAGCATGCTGGCTGGAGAGTTGTAGCGCTAATATGAAGCTCCCAGTTAGGCGGGCATCAACACAAGGCATCCCTTCGGAGTCAAGGCCCTGTTAAGTTCGGAGATTGCGTTGCTTGTCAAAGACCTAATAAAAGAATATGGATTTGGCATCCCTTATACAAATTGGTCGGGAGTTGAAGCCGCTCTCCTGATGATCCTAAGGCAGGGCAAAACCCGTCAGTATCGTACAAAGAAAGTAGGCATACCCCGTGCAAGCAAACGCATCGGGGCGCCACACGGACGAATGCCCGCTGCAAAAATGTGAGTCCGCGACAGTCAGGTTTTGGAGAGGTGAAAGTTGTCCTGAGTTGCATTAACTTAAAGCTCTTTTTGCTTTTTGTACCTGTTTTACCTATTTGTGTCGAGTGTTATATGTGTATATAATATAAATATGAGAAAATGACCACCCCATCCTGTTTTTAATTCACAGTGACCGATCAAACCTAGGCGTTCTGAATTAAACCGGGAAGTTCCGTCGCTCTTTGTTTCTGCACCCAAAAGCTCTACGCCGCGATAATTGCCGATAATGATTTACCGATTTACCCCCCCTGCATTTCCGCAATGGACGTTTTCATTTTTAGATCGAGAATTCCATTCACAACGCATCGTATGCGATTTGAGAAAACGAAACATTCCATTATTAGGGTTTTTTAATTTTAAATTAGTTCAGTGAATTTAGTTCGGAGAAGAATAGACTGAGCATTCCGAAACACATTTCGGTACTTAATCGGGAGAGCGAAAGTGTAAGAGTTACCGACCGAGCACTATCGATACTTAGAAGTCGATATTTTCACAGAGCCAGCACCAAATCGCAACAGGTATGCAAAAAATGGTATTTTTACGACGCATATAATTATGAGTGTGTTCACCAACATAACATAATCACTTTCAAAATTAAATTTTGATGAAGTTCATGCTGTTCAATTCGAAGACAACCATTTTGTATATAAAGACGTTCACGAATGAGAATCGTTTTGTTTTGTTTGTTTTGTTTTGTTTTGTTTATTTCTGGAAAATTAAACATTGAGCGTCACGTACATAATGAACAGTTCAGCATACATGTTACATTCAACATCCACAAGATCAATATGTGTTGAACATGCATATGGAACGATTTCTCTTTGGGTGGATACCGTTGGCCTTGGTTTTGAGAAAAATAAACAATGATTGTTACGGTAAACACGTACATACGACACATGCATGAATGTTACATTCAACATCCACACGATCATGTTACATTCAACATGCGTATGAAACGTCCCCCTTGGTTGGATATTGCTGGCCTTTTTGTTTGAGAAAAATAAACAATGATTGTTACGTTCAACATGCATATACGACACATGCATGGATGTTATATTCAACACCTGCACACGGTCTGGAGCGCGCATGGTGATGTTACATTCAACATCCACGGGATCAGGGTGTGTTAAACATACGTATGTAAACGATCCCTCTTGGTTGGATACCGTTTTTTTTTTTTTTTTTTGAGAAAAATAAACAATGATTGTTACGTATAACACGCACATACGACACATGCATGGATGTTACATTCAACATCCACACACGATCTGGAGTGTGCACGTTGATGTTACATTCCACACGCATGCATCAAAACTTATGCGATGTCATTCAGGAACAAAAACCAGATAATGTTACATTCTACATGAACATCATAAAATAATTTGTATGGTTACCCACTGACCTTTTTTTTGTGCACTGACGGGGGAACACGTTTTTTTTTTTTTTTTTTTTGTTTTGAACATGATGATGTCATCAATCCCACTATTGTGCAAATATGAGAATGTCACAACAGTGCTGAGGATGAGAGATGTTTGTGATATTGATGGGTTGCATCAAAAAATTGGGAACAAATGAATAGATTTAAGCAGTGGGAGGATCAAGTTGTCGTATTTACTTCCTGGACACCCGAAATGTGTGTTGGACGACCAAAATGACTTCGCGGAAATGTTTTTCCTAGCGGGCATAATGAAGATCGAACTTATTGAAATATGTGTGGAAAAATGAGTTAGTGATTCAAGCGGTTCAACTGGGGCATCCTTATCTGTGTTAGTTCCCGTCACCAATCGTAGCAGTGATAATAGCAAAGCTGAAATGGACTATATAGGTAGCTATGGTAATATGTTACAAAACCCGAACAACAAAATGCTGCTATCAACAAAATGGGCCGATGGAATCCAGAACGAGGGGCAAAAATTTAGAGGGGGGACGAGCGAATTTCGCATGGCATTGCAGAAATATACGGTAGAGGTGGGGTTTAATTTTAGGTACCTAAAAAATGACAAGATACGTGTCACGGCTGTATGCGCAATGCGAGAGAAAAGAAACTGCCCGTGGTTTGTGCATGGGCGCGTGAGGAGTGAAAACGACATATTCTACATTCGCAGCCTAGTAAAAGAACACACATGTGGTATTGCATTTCGGACAACTAAGAACAAACGTTTGAGCTCAGACATTATATCATCGTGCCTGATTGACGAGGTGCGTGAAAATCCAAAAACTCGCCCAGTAGATGTCATTGACAGTTTTAGAAAACAATATGGACTAGAGATATCATATCGAAATGCATGGATGGGGGTAGAAAAAGCCAGGAATAGCGTACTCGGTGATTACTCGTTGTCGTACGATCAATTAAAATGGTATGTTGAGAAATGTAGAGAGACAAACCCGGGCAGTCATGTCGCACTAGAATACGATGAGGACACGAAACATTTCAAAAGGATATTAATTTCTACACAGATTTCGTTTTTGCCGCCCCATGTTGTTCCTCAACGATACCTTTTTGATTGGAAGGTACAAGGGGAACTTACTAGTAGCAATAGCAAAGGATGGAAACCAAGGTATGTATACAAAAATGTTTCAAACACATCAGCGTTACATTCAATCATATTATTATTATTTTTTTTCTGTCAAATGTAACAGTATTACATTCAATATTTTTTTTTTGTAATATATAGTATGAATTTTTGTTTGTTTGTCTACGTGTTGCATGAAGGAATGTTCCTAGTTGCGTTCGCCATTGTTGATGCAGAAAACGACGATAATTGGTTCTTGTTTTTATCAGAACTCAAGAAGATTGTCGAGCCAGGCATAGTGATAATATTTATTTCCGACAGACACAATGGGATTTTGCAAGGAGTACAGAATGTGTTCCCACAGTGCCACCACACATATTGCTTGCATCATCTGAAAATGAACTTGAGGGTTGCGATGACTGGCACAAGCACGACATTCAAGGAGATGATGATCCAAAAATTGAACGGATTGGCATATGCACACACACCGGAAATGTACAAGTTGTTGTACGATCAAATGCTGTATGAGGGGGGTGTAAAGTACATAGATTCATCCATGAATTGTCAGCCATGAAGTATAGTAACGCGTTTTTCAGAGGAAAACGGTATGGTGAGATGAAGTCCAATCTGGATGAGTGTTTTAATTCCTGGATAAGCGAATTTCAACATCTGCCTGCAATCTTATTGATTGACAAGATAAGGATAAAGTGGATGAACTTAATGGCAGAGAGGAGGGATGAAGCAAACAAGTTACAAGACAAGATCAAGCCTTACTGGGAGAACAAAATATGTGAATTGATGAATAAAGGGCGAACCTGGAACGTGAGCTTATCAGGCAATGGAGTGTTCGAAGTTCATTCAACACATTCTGTCTTAGTTGATACTGAGGAATGATCGTGATCGTGCCGACAATGGCAGATAAAAGGATTCCCATGTGCACCTGCATTTGTAGCTATCAACAAGAGTGGACTTCCAACATTCAGATACATAGAGGATTATTTTTGGAGTTGCTTTTATTGGGAGACGTATTTAAGAGGTATATACGCAATACCAACAATGGAACGACCAATATCAATCGAGAGCGAAGCAATTATTCTACCTCCATTATCAAAGAAACAACCAGAAAGACCAAGGAAAGTTCGGATTGCATCTCGTGGGGAGGTAAAATGAAGACGATGCGGGAGATGTGGTCAAATGTCGAGACACAACAAAAAATCTTGCAAAGCACCACTCGAATAGAGGGAATTTCAATACTTTGATTCTTTATTATATTTTTATTTCATACTAAATAAAATCTATTTTTCTCGTAGATTTTATTGGACATGAATAAAACAACCATTTTTCCTCATTTGGGGGTTGGTTATCATCCACAATCATCTACGTTTATATGCTGCTTTATATAAGATTTGTATGTGCATGTTACATTCAACATCGCTATTTTTGTTGAATTATACATTGTTTTTGCTTGACCCAACATTTTTCTTGGTGTGTTGAATGTAACATCAATTAAAAAATGTAAAAGTTCTACTCCACGGGTTTTATATTCATGTTACATCCAAGTCAAGTTACATTTGAACACCCAAAAATCAATGTTTAATGTAACAATCAACACAAGCCATGTTACATTCAACACGGATTACATCTAATGGGGAGGTAAAAGAACATAATGCGGGAGATGCGGTAAAATGTCGTGACACAACAGGAAATCTTGCAAAACACCACTCGATTAGGGGGAATTTTAATACTTTGATTTTTTATTAAAATTTTATGTGCATGGTACATTCAACACCCATAAGTTTGTTGAATGTAACACTATCGCAAAGTTGCATTTTTTACAGCCACATGTGGAATTGTTTGCACATTATATTTTGATTTAACCAAAACAATTCTTGGTGTGTTAAATGTAACATCAATTAAAAAATACAAATGTTCCCTCCACGAGTGTTACATTCATGGTAAATGTCCCAGTTTTTTATTGGACATGAATAAAATAGTCATTTTTCTCATTTGGGGGTTGGTTATCATCCACAATCATCTGCGTTAATATGCTGCTTTATATAAGATTTGTTATGTGCATGTTACATTCAACATCGATTTTTTTGTTGAATGTAACACCAGTAGGCAAGTTGGATTTTTTACATCCACATGATAAATCTGTTCTACACATTGTTTTTGCTTGACCCAACATTTTTTCTTGGTGTGTTGAATGTAACATCAATTAAAAAATGTAAACGGTCCACTCCATGGGTTTTACATTCATGTTACATCAAAGTCATGTTACTCATTTGGGGATTACATCCAATGGGGAGGTAAAAGAAGACGATGCGGGAGGAGATGCGGTAAAATGTCGTGACACAACAGGAAATCTTGCAAAGCACCACTCGAATAGGGGGGATTTTAATACTTTAATTTTTTATTAAAATTTTACGTGCATGGTACATTCAACACCCAATATTTTTTTGAATGTAACACCATTGTAAAGTCTCATTTTTTACAGCCACACGTGGAATTGTTTACACATTATATTTTGATTTGACAAAAAATAAATCTTGGTGTGAATCTAACATCAATTAAAAAATACAAATGTTCTACCCAAGAATGTTACATTCATGGTACACCCATGTCATGTTACATTCAACACCCAAGTCATTGTTGAATTTAACAATGTACACAAGTCATGTTATATTCAACATGGATTGCATCTCGTGCCAGGTAAAATAAGACAACGCGGGAGATCGCATTTCTTCTACAACCACATGGGAATTGGTCACACATTGTATTTGCTTTTTGACCAAAACATTTTTTTGGTGTGTTGAATGTAACATCAATTAAAAAATGTAAACATTCCACCACATAGGGGTTACACTCATGTACATCCAAGTCATGTTACATTCAGAATCCAAGTCAATGTTGAATGTAACAGTCAACACAAAAAACACACCCAAGTCAATGTTGAATGTAACATTTACCACCGGGAGAAACAATGTTGAATGTATCATTTTTTTACCAAAAAAAAAAAAAAAACAATGTATAACTTGCTTACCATTATACAATAACACACAACCAAATTATAAAACACGTGATAAACATAATGTTTTGATGATCAAACGGCGACATTAGTATATGTACAGACACAAGGGGGAGATAGATCAAAATGTGTGTGTCATTGGATATAAAAAAAAATCAACAAACCATGAACTTTACTGCTCCACGTGGACAGACGACTCACTGGGGGCTGGTGCAACATAACCAGGTCCAAGCTGGTTCCTCAACATCTCCACCTCATCTCATAGACTAGAGATGAGCACATTGAGTCATTAGATCTCCAGCTTCATGGCCTCGTTGTCCTTGGCCATTGAAGCATACGTGTACTGGGCACCACCCACTTTCCCCTGTAGACCCTGTGCAATATCCATCAATATTTTTGAGTCCTCGTCCCATTTCGCAAGCAACTTGTCAAAATCAGTGGTGTTCTGATGGCCGACCATCCTATTAGAATTAAAAAAAAAACATTAAAATATTCCTTAATTGAAAACAAATATCCCCAATTAACAACATGGGAATTTCGAAAGGAACTCTTACGATGTATGCGTTGGGTTTTTAGAGGCTGATTTTCTGCACAGAAATGAACGAAGAAGTAACATGCAACACGAAACAGAACCCTAATCGTTGGGAAGGAACTAGACTCACGAACCAGTGTTTGAAGTTTAGATTCAACTGAGATATATAAAGGAGGACGAATGGGGGGAATGTGAATGGGTTTTATTTATGATCATCGCCTCATACCCAAACGTATGAGACGTTTCGCTCCCCAACCCAAAAGAAACGTCGACTTTGTGCATAGGTAATAGGCGTACGGGTTTCCATCACGACGTTTCAATCACCAGCAATCAGCGAAGGACGTGAATTTGACGACTTAGCCGGTGCTAATGGATTGTCTATGTACACGATTACCAATACAAAACATCTAACAATGCTTTTGTTTGATGGAGCAAATATCATATAAACAACACCCATGGAGTGGAATGTTTTACACTATTTAATTGATGATACACTCAATATTTCACTTCAGATGTTGAATGTAACATGGCATGTGTTGAATGTTACATTCAACATTTTCACTTGGATGTTGAATGTAACATGAGCTTGTGTGTGTGTGGGGGGGGGGGGGTTGGTTGGTTGGTGATGAAATGTATTCCATACGAAAACGGTCACGCGCCAAATCGACGTTGATTTTTGCGCATTTGATGGAGCAAATATCAGACAAACAACACCAACGGAGTGGAATGTTACATTTTTTATTTGAATATTGAATGTAACACGACCTGTGTTGAATGTTACATTCAACATTCACTTGACGGGTGAATACAAAACGACCTTTTTTTTGTGTTGGGGACGGTGCTGAAATGTATCCCATATAAGAATGAGAATTTTAACTGATGTTACATTCAAATTCATCAAAAGAGAATGTTGAATGTAACATCCAAAACACATGTATCTTCATCTTTTGACACCTTCAATAACGTAAAAGAATGGAATAATATGAAAATGGTAACCAATGTTACATCCAAACACGCAACCCAAAAATAAAAATAAAAAATCAGCAATACAATAGGAAAAACAAAATCTGTATGCTGGCTAAATATTAGATTTCAATTTCAACGACAACCACTATGGAAGAATGGGATACACGGTAAATTAAGTTATTCTAGATAAACAAGTGTCCACAGTCCAAGAGTAGGGCAGATCATTGAGGAATGTATGGACCAGTGCAGCTCGTTCCATCTAAAACCCATCAAGCCCCAAATCGACATTAATTTTTTGCGCATTGTAATTCTGTTTCATTATGTAAACCACAACAACACCGTAGCCAACGCTGCACACATTCAAATGTGATGGAACAATTAACGCTACGTGTTGTACTTTTTTTTAACGAAATGGCATCATGCATGAACAATGAATGACACTTACATTGATCCACCCTGATTAGGCACTTCGGATACATTGGAAACCTGAACACGCTTCAGCTTATATTCCTTAGCCTTGGTTGAAAGCAACGTGATGACTTATGAAATATGTAAGGATAAAAAAACAATGTAAGGACGATTGTTGTCGAATTGGACATTGCAATTAAGTGTTGGAAAAACATCTTACAACTTTTTTGGCATCCCCATAATAATGGTCAAATGATCCCGGTTGCCGCAAATAAATAAAATTATAATGATCCCAAGTTGATTTTTTCTTATCACACATGAAAAGCGTCCAATGCCCTGAATCATTTGTCGGCCCCTCATGATGTATAGGAAAATGCACATACCAGACGTTGGACGAAAACGTCTCTATTATGCTTGGATTAATAATTTTTACAAGACAATCAGAAACTTTCCAATGGATCTAGGTCTGGCAAGGTAGCAGTAAAGGTGTAAAAAATAAATAAACATTATTGGATATTTTTATGGCGTTACAATCTATGTGTTTAAATTATGGAAAAAAAGAAAATAGTTTGTGGTTTTTGAGACTCACCCAGCACGCACTGTTTATAAAAAAAAAATGAATTAGGTAGATCCGGCAGCTGAGTAACATCTCTAATCTGCTCAATCCAAATAATTTCCATATACGAATTAATAACCTATACAAACAACAAACATGATGTTACATTCAACACAGGAGCACAAGTCACAGTCAACATCTTTCAAGATATGTTACATTCAATACATGTGGAATGTAACATGCACACTTTTTTTTGCTACCAAAAAATGCTGAAAGGCACTTACAAAATTTGATAATTGATCATCCCATAATATACTAAGAATGTCGCGCATTGATAAATGAGCATCCGGAAGTTCACCTCTCTATATGCACGTACTACAAATATTTCTTCAAAATATGAGACATTGGGATGCTTGAATTTGAAGCTTAAACGAAAATAACAAAAAGAAAATAAACACTTACAAAGTCCCTTCAGTGCGTAGGATCAACTCAAGCTTATGCCAATCAACGGGAAGCAACAGACAGGCTACAACACTATCTCGGGGAGGCAACACATGAGGCTCAACAACAACTGCATTAGATGCAACGGGCTCACCAGTGTAAACAACTATATCCCTGACAGAATTTTCATCTTTCTTCTTCAATCGACGCTATTTTTTAACGGGGGCAGTATACACATGAATAGAGTTCTCCCCCGTCTTTCGTGTTCTCACACGTTTCTTCACATTTTTACGAGCGAATTGGGAGTTGTCGGCCGGCTCTTCAATCGCGTAGCACGTCGCGGTGGCTGGACCATTACCGAGTCATCATGGCGTCCAATCTTAAGCTTGCTGCATGATTACATTATCCCTATCCGCTAGTTCCATTTGATAGAATTCAGAAATACCAACAATATTATCTTCATGCTTATGCTTCTCCTCGACTGACTACGTTACAGAATGGACAACAACCTCGACCAATTGCTCTTCAAGAATGTTTTTTTTCAGTTTCATGGTGCATCTACTGCGTAACTACATGCACCTCTGATTCCATAAGATCCCCTCGCAATTGTTGTATTGTCCACTTCAACTCTCATACATTTTCATGTAGTTTTGCAATCTTCGTCGATTTTCTCATTCTTAGATGCCTCCATGAATCCCTTAATGCCTCAACCTTGGTTGTCAACTGACGATTTTGCTCAACAAGGTCATTCAAATTTTGCGAACCACTACCAAACTCAGTGGCATCCTTGTTAAATGGCTCTGATATCCCCAAATCAAAAGACGGAAACTCGATTGACGAGCGAACTTTCGTCTTGCCTTTACTTCTGGTCCTTGACTCCTCAGTATCACCATGGACTGATAATACGACACCGACTTGTATTTCAGCTATTGTCTCAACTAAATGACCCTCATCGACCTGAAAACCACGCCGTTTGATCAATAGATAGTGTGGATGTTACATTCAACACATAAGAAAAATATTTGTTTCATACACTGTAACATACCTGATTCCCATCAAGTTTAGACAGTCGCAGCCCTGATGCAATAGTCATCAACTCCATCATATTCCACTTCCCCCATCGTGGTATAAACGTCTCTCGCCCGGGAGTAACAAGAAGAATTTTAGTGTGCTCACATAACCAAAACTAAATATAAAAAGTTTAAATCAAAAAGAGCAAAAGTTACAGACAGTACTTATCAAGTAAATTTTTATTTTTAAACAAATGAAAAAAGCAATATAACCTGTAACGCGATGACGCATCCAATGACAGATGACGGTGTTTGGTATCCAGCTTCAATTGAAGACATTAGATTGGAATGCATATGATCAGTCCAATTGTAGGATGAAAGGGCACTCAAATCCTCAACAAGTCTTATATCAGAAATACTACAAGATTGGCCCTTATTTGTAAAAAAAACACGTTGCGATAAGATGCAAATAGAGCAACCGCACGACGTCCTTAACATTGTCTTCAACATTACTCCCCAGAATTCTAATCAGCATGTTCCTAATTTGAACTACACTCATCCGATTGGTCTTTACCCCTCGTTGGCACGAAAATGAGCAATCACTCTTCTTCGCATACTGAGCTGGTATCTGTTTCTTACTGGATATAAAGCCAAAAATCAATTTCACATCATCGGGAGTGAACATTACTAGCTTCGAGCCAATTTTGAAAGCTTTTCGATGCGGTTGGTATGTAAGTATGATATTTGCACACAAGCTATCAATCTTGTTAAAAGCTAAATCCACTAAACTTTCATGGAAAAGAGTACTCATCGTGTTCCAAAAGGGTGTCCGTTTAAGAAGTTCAAGGTGTAAATCACGCAGACGAATACTGGAAACAAGCAAGCAAAATTGTGATAGGTTTACCTGGTATTTAGCAACCGGGGTACACAACGGGCGCGATTCTGGAAGTCTAGACGGTGATGAAGCAATGGCGTTCGAATCAGAAGAGCTACATGATGGCACGATGGAATTTTGAGACCCGTTAGGCGATGTAGCGGGTTGCGTGAATCTTACTGGAACGACATCATCTGAAAACAACACAATTGGACGATAATGAATGTTACATTCAACACACTATTGGACAGAATATTTTACACAAATACTACATTCAACACACAAAATTTAGAGAATATCACACCAAATAGAGATTGTAATATTCAACATATGTTACATTCAACTCAAATGCAGAATGAAACACAACCACATAAGAAGAATCAGAGGGGGGGAGTACAAAAACAACCGTTAACTTAACAAAACAAAACCCAACAATAAAAAACAGAGTGGGCCTGTTCTAGGGTTCGACACATCGCTTTTCTTTTTGCACAAATAACATATGTCATTATGTAACATTCAATATGTTACATTTTTGTTAACGCACAAAATGGGTTAAAAATGTCACATTCAACACAAGTTCTTTAAATTTTTCCACCAAATAGAGATTTGTTACATTTAACCCATGTTACATTCAACACAAAAGCAGAACGAAATACAAACACAAAACACGAATCGAGAGGGCGAGTACAAAACAACCGTAAACATGACAAAAATAGAATCCAAGAGGATCGAAAAAAGAGCGACTGTTCTAGTGTCGCTTTCACTTGCATGTTCACTTTATTAGGATGCAAACAACAAATAAACATGTAATATAGTGTTTATTGTAATAAGAACACACCAAAAGCCAAAAAATTTGAGAAATCGATGAAACCTACCCGAGTCTGTGAGAGTTACTGCGGTTGCAGCCATATTGGGGTTGATGCTCCTCATCCTACGGCGAGTAGTCACCATTGTTTTGGGAGATTGAAGGTTTTTAGAGTGTTTCGATATGGAAATCGGTGGAGAAGATATGGAAATACAGAGGGTTTTTACTGTTTTTGGATAATAATGGAAGGTTTAGGCTATGCAAATGGAAAACGCGCCATTATCTAAACGGTCACAACCACTCATAGAAAGTACGGGCGATTTGAAAGAGGCGGCATAGGGGAATGATTCGGTGCTTCGCGAGTACATGACAACGTGCATCCAAAAATACATAGCTTTGGCTATTACATTCCGCATACCGTTTCGAATGTTGAATGTAACATCCACACGACTACAAATTTAGTCGGCCAAAAATCACGAACAACATATCAAATTAATTATGATTTTTTTTTTCTGTTTAATATGATGTAAAAAGTTTAATTTTTCAACACCAAAATAAGAACGAAACATCCAAGTTTTTCTTTTGTAGATGCTCAATAGTCCACGCCCACTTTTTTTGGAATGCAAGTCATGGAATATTAAATGCAACGCCAAATAAGGAAACACAAACACAACTGATCCGATTGTGTGCAGGGGCATTATGGTCGCAAAAAAGCACAAAGGACTTAACAGTGCAAAAAAAAGATTTGGGATTTGATTGATACATGGAATTGTGAAAAGGGACCTATCGGTGCGCCCCTACAAATATCTGACTGGATAATCCACACCAAGATATGGAAGAAGTCATTTTTTGGCCGACATTTGAATCATTGTGTGGATGACTTGAGATATTCATGTTCATTTTTTCTAATTACTGTCCCTTGTATTCTTGCTAAAGTAAAAAAATAACCCTAATTTTAAAAAAATTAACTTTAGTATGTAATCAATGAAACAAAAAAATCAGCTTTAATATTCAACAAGAGTATTGTATAAAAAATATTTTTTGAAAATATAGTTCGAATGTATATTCCTTTGGTGATCCTGAGAATGGGCTCGACATATTCAATATCATCAGTTAACAATAGATGTAGGATGGTCTTGGTCTCTCTCAACGTGTGTATTTTGTTAAAATGGGTTTATTTTTTGTTAAAAATAAATAAATCAATAGATTCAAGATGGTATGGGTTTTGTCCCTTGGACCATTTTAATATGTTGGCTAAAATTGAGTGATAGCCTAAAAAATCCAATGCATGGGAGACTAATTAATAGTGGTTGCTTATCATCACGAACTCATAGCTTGTTGCTTATGTGTGTTAATTAAAGTCTTAAACTCTTTTTTATTTTTCTAATCTCAATATTTTCATATATAATTACATAAATTTACTCATATTGAAAAAAAGAAGAAGAAAAATTCCAACAATGAATGCAATTAAATGCTTGAGATTTACTCAATATCAATAAACAACTTTCATTTATTTTAAGTCAAACAAAATTAAAAATGGTATTAATCATTTTTTGTACAAAAATAAATAAATAAATTGTGTTCAGTACATGATTTTCTCCTAGAGATATTTTTATTATTTTATCATTCTACTAAACTTAATTGCGATGTTTTTCCTTAACAACAAGAGAAAAAATCTTTAATCGTTATTAAAGAAAAAACGTTTTAGGTTTAGTGAAACAATAAAATGAAGGAAAAAAACTCTCATTATGAGACTATATAATGAAAGTATATGAGTTTACATCTCAAAGAGAACGCTGGAAAAAAACAAGAAATTGACCCAAAATACAGGGTAAAACAACAATAAACTTATATATTAGTATCAAAAACACGTTGAACGCTGACATTTGATGATTCTTGTTGATGATATTAACACACAGGAAGATCCTCTGGAGGAGATTCTAGTGACTCCAGTTCTCCAGCTCCATTTTCCACAAGGAAAGCCATGGCTAATCCCCAATTAATATGCACATCCAAGTGACAATGCATGAACCAAACTCCTGTTTTGTTCCCCAAAAAAAAAGGTGAATTAAAAAAGTAATTATATTTTTAAGAATGTCCATGATTATTTTGTCTTACCTGGATTATCAGCGACAAATCTAATGACGGACCACCCTCCTACAGGTACACTTGCTGTGTTCCGAAGAGGTGGATCAACGAGGTTGAATTTAGAAGTATCGGTTTGGGCATTGAAGTTACCGAATCCCTCTGCAAGAATGTAGAAATCATATCCGTGAAGATGAATCGGGTGGTTTTCAGCAGTGAAGATCTTTGTTCCCTGCAACACTATTTGCACCCTCGCCCCATAATTCAGTTTGTAAACCTTGGTTCCCCTGATGGGTTGCCAGAGTGACCGGCTGACGTTGCCGGTGTAGTCGAATTTCACTGGAGGAGCCGCCGGAAAATCGGTGGTGAAAACTCCGGGAATGCCCTGTTGGTGCGCCTGGAGGACGGAGACGTTGGGCGGGAGGATGAATGAAGCGTTGTTCATGCTGGCAGTGAAGCGGGTCCCGTTCGGGCCCTGACAGTTTTGGGAGCTGGCCCCCGGAGGGCAATTTTGGAGCCCGAGACCGACGGTGATGAAGAGGCTCTCGTCAATTTGGGTCGGGACTTCGACTTTCCTTGGGCTTCTAAAGCTAGAGGTGAAGGTGGTGGCGGTGGTGGTATCGTTGAACGCCGGCAATGATGGGAAAACGGGCTTTTTCGAGGTGCAATTGCCGGCGCAAGAGGCGGCCTTGTATTCGAATATGGCAGTGGTGGTGGTATTGTCGAACGGTGCACCTTGGGCACTGGCGTAGGCACGGGCGGCCATGTAATATCGACCCGGCGGCTGATTGGCGTTGATTAGGACGTCGGTGGTTTGGCCAGGCCCGAGCATGAGGACCGAGGTGGTGAAGGGTTTAACATAGGAGGCGTCGGCTCCTACTACGGTGAGCTTGTGATTGGCTATGGTGAAGAATAGCTGTTGGTTGAGTGCAGCGTTAATGACGCGTATGAGATTCGTCTCGCCCGAATCCACCGGAACTATAACGGTATCTGCATTTCAACGGATTTAATCGTTTAAAACAACGTTCATTCGAATAGAGAGTTTAGTTTGAATGTTTGATTGGGTTCTGTGGAAGAAAGCAAACCTTTACTCGAACAGTTGTAGAGATCCCCTGGTTGGCCATTGATGGTGTATGCATCGGAGACGTTGGGGGTCGCCCCTGTTCTTGTGGCTTCCCTCACTACGTCTATCGGGTTAGCATTCCACCATTCACCTGAATTATTATCATCTATTATTAGTCGTACGCTGTTCTTTTATTTATATATCCATGAGTGTCCATATATTCACACGTCAACTAATTTTGTTCAGAGTGCGTGGTTGACCTTTTCAACAAGTGTTTTTTTGCAGGCTTCAATCCTTGACCTTGTAAAAGTCGCTCAACTGTTTTAACTCAAACGGACCTTACCACTTGAATTGAATTACAATATATTGGTCCAAACGCTACCTTGTGAAATTTCAAATTGTGCGCCAAACAAATAGAAAAAAGAAGGGTTTGTTTCATTACCGAGGAGAATGGGTGTTTCGCGCTTTGGCTTGGTGAAGGGATAGGAGTCTCCTTCTTTGGGGTGAATAATGAGAGCTCCATAGACGGTGGCTCTTAGCCACGAGCTGTGGGCGTGCCACCAGAGTGTGCCTTCTTGTCCCTGAATGGTGAACCGGTACGTGTAGCTTCCTCCAGGTCTAATTGGACACTGGGTTATGAATTCCGGTCCGTCTGCCCATGCTGTTCTCATCTGCCTCACCCCATGCCTGGAGAAACACATCATCCCACAAACCCAAAACGTGGGTCCAATTCATCTATTAATTGCTAATTTTGTATTCCACTACTTTAAACAAAAAACTTTAGTTTTACACTCTAATACACGTAGAAAGGGGTAAAATATAGGATTTCAGAGTAGATGGGTAGGAATTGCAACAGTTCGGTTTTGGGCCATTTTACTAGAAACCAAAACCGTTAGGTTTATACCAACCCAAACCCAAATCAAAATCAAAACGAAAATGAAAACCAAAACTACCGGTTTTTAAAATGGTTTTAAAACCGAACTGTTTAATTTTATGTAAAACCAAAACTGCGAAATCGTTATTTTTTATATATAAACAAATTAATCCAATTATATATATATATATATATATATATAATAAAAATACATATTATGTGTTTCGGTTTCACAGTTATTATCCCAAAACAAAAATAAAAACCTCATCAGTTTTTAATTCGAAAACCAAAACGCTAACCAAAACCAGTTAATTGATTTCAAAATCAAACTGTTCGGTTTGGTTACCTGTCGGTTCAGGTTGATAGCTGGGGGTAAAATGAAACAGTATAAAAAAAACATGGGGGTAAGAGGTTTAACCCTTTCGAATTACGTTAGTTTAGGTGGTAGATAATGCAATTTGAATTGCATGCATGCATGCAAAAATTACCAATGAATTGTGACGTTATATTGAGCTTTGTTGACAACGTTAACGACGAGGGTGTCACCGTTGTTCACTTCGAGCGTCGGTCCAGGGTACTGCCCGTTCACCGTAATGGTGTTGCGCGTATTGCACAGCCTTGTCACCGGCGTTGCTTGAACCTATGACCACCATTCCTTAAAAGTTAAGACCTGAGTAAAGAAATGTGAAAAACAAGAGGGGAAAAGAGAGAGGCATACCACAAAATCATGGTAATGAGTCTTTGCATTTGCCAAGGACAAAGCAGAAGCCAATAGAAACAAGAAGCCAAAAAAGGAGGCCTTCATCTTGATCTTTTTGCTTGGTAAGCCTTTTCTTCTTCCCTTTTTTTTGGGGGGGAGTTGTGAGAAAGTACAAGTGTGGGATCTTCTTTTTATAGGACATGATCATGAAGAGTATAGGTTTTTTTTTTAAAGGGTTGTTTGGGGTTGGAAGATTTGGTTAAGATTGAAGGTGATGGTGTACATAATTCAAGTCTAAAGGTAGTTTGGTGCACCCCACCCACTGGCCCTTCAAGCTTGTTTTCATTAATAACTTGCTTCCAAAGTCTACTTTATGGTCATGAATTTCAACAAAGTATAAGTATCTTTAAGAGGTTAATTTCAAAAAGTTTATTTGAGATTTAACCATTGAACTATAATATGGTTGAAATATATGTATTGCAATTACCAAAACACTTTTGTAGTTTAATGGTTACTAGTGTGCTTCCCTAATGGGACCTCTAATGTTCAAAACCTCTTCCCCAACCATTTGTATAAAAAAAAAAAATCTATCCAAATGAAGCTTAAATGTGGGAGTGAAAAATTTATGGTATGCTTGACAGTACAAGACCCTGGTGTTCATCCAAATAAATTTTGGAGTTTAAACTCGAGAAATCTTATGGAATTTCAATAAATATTAAGGACATTCTTCTGTCATTTTCATAATGCCTGAGTCGTCGCTTATCTTTTTAGTTTGGCCACTTAAGATACCATCTATTACATTTTGTTAACAAAAATACTCTTCTTTTTTTTTTGTTTATTTCATTTTTTTTTATTTCTGCTCTCTCTCTCTCTTCTTCTTTTTTTTTTTTTTTTTTTTTTTTTGTTTTAATTTTTTTGTATGGTGCTGACAGAAAAAAATCAAAAGTAAAATTCTTGAAACAAAATGCAAAAGAAAAATCAAAACAGAAAAAATAAAAAATAGGAATTAAAAAATAAACAATAAAACAAAAACAGAAAAAATAAAACAAGAACAAAAATAAAATCTTTTTTGTTTTAAAATTTTTACTTTTCTTTTTTGTTTTGTTTTTGTTTTATCTTATGCTTTTTGTTTTCTAATTTTTTTTCTTTTAATTTTTTTTTTATAAAAATAAAAACAAAAGAAAATTGAAATAAAACAAATCAAATCTGAAATACATAACAAAAGTAAAAAATAAATAAAAAATAGAAAGGAAAAAAAATAGAGCGTAGCTAGAAAATAAAAAAAAATAGAAAATAAACAAAAAAAAAAAAATGTTGCAAGGGTATTTTGTCAAAAAAAAAAAAATGATAAAATGTGTCTCCAGTGTTATGAAAACGATAAAAAATATTCTAGATATTTATTGAAGTGAGATAGATGTCTCGGATATAACCTTATAACTTTAGGATAATTTATGAAAAAAAAATATTGTTCTCTTCGAAATTAAAATCAAATAAAAATAATAATAGCAACTATGTTTTGTTTTTCAAAAAAAGTATTTAAAAAATATATAAAAAAAAATTAGCAACTATGTTTTGCTTTTCTAAAAAATATAATGGAAAATAATAGTAGTTGCTAGCCAACTACGTTTGCTTTTCAATAAAGTTTTTAATTTGATATTTTTTATTTTTTTTATTTTTAAATTATTTTTTAAGTGTAAAACGGACATTACTTTTAACTTTTTTTTTTTTTTTTAATTAGATGAAAAAAAATACCTCGCCCTACCTTCGTATTTTGCTAGCGAAGGCATTTTTATTAGATTGCACGAAATAGCGAGAAAATATTAAAAAAAGTGTTACTAAATGGTACCTTTATCATTATCATTTTATTTTATTTTGTTAGATTTTGCATGGGATTCAATGTACACAGATTTTTCTCCAGTAAACACAAAATATAATAATAGTTATGGGATCAATGAACACGCAATATCTTTTAATTAGGTAGGCATTGACTTAAACAGTTGATTTTGTTTACCCTATTTTTCACGCAAATATTTTGACATTTTTTTTTATATATACCCAAGAGTGTCTCCATCCACACCCGTGGATGTGAAATTAATCTCATTTGGAGTGCGTAGTTATCCTTCTTGACAAATTCTTTTCCATATAGTCGAATTTTTAACCTTACAGAGGTCTTTCAATTGTTTTAACTTAAGCGGACCTTATCACTTAAACTATTGATTATTTTCATATCTAATGTACACAACAAACATCCTTTTCGTTAAATATTTACAAATATATTATTACACAATTGATAGTCGACATTTAATTAATAAATTAGGGTTAATTGCATGTTATCACTTTGTACTTTGTTCTTTTTTCATTTTGACCCTCTTCACTTTAAAAACTTACAAATCACTCCTTTCTACTCTTGACTAAGGGAAAAAATCAACATTTTATCCCCCACAAAAGTATAAAATGATTAAATTGTTCTATATTTAAAGTTAAGAAAAGATAGAAACTAAGGTCTTGTTTATTTAGTGTTTTTGTTCCCAAATTCTTATTCTTGTTCCAAGAATTTTGAAAATAAAAGAATAGAAACATGTGGGTTAACTTGTTTCTGTCTTGAAATATTCTCAAAATTTTGAGATTGCTCCTAAAATTCTTGAGATTTAGAGAAATAAAAAAAATTGTTTCCATTTCTTTCCAACTTATTCTCAAAGGGATAAGGTCGATATTTTTGAAATTTTTATTGAGATCTCCCCTTCAAATTTTTTTAGTCTCAAATATAGAGAAGTGATATATGTTGTCTCTCTCTCTTTTATTAATCAATTTAGGGTAAAAGAAACACAATAAAGTACTTTATTATAATTGGCGAAAATTACAACAATATAAAGATACATCTTTATATTGTTGTAATTAATCTTAAAAATGTATTTTTATTTATAATTTGCGAAAATTGTTTGCTAAAAAGAAACACATATCTATTCTTTACATTTAAAGAAAAAAAAAAAAAGAACAAAAAAAAAAAAAAACACTAATGTTATAACCAAACATGTTTCTTTGGTTTTGTTCTCATAAATTAGGAAACAATTTAGAACAATTAGCTACCAAACGCATTTATGTTTCTAGAATTATTGAGAAGGGAAAACATAATTCGCATCCTCCCTTTTTTTAGAGTAGAAACAGAAAAATAGAAACATTAACCAAACCTCACCTAAAAAATCTCTCTTTACGTCCATTTCTCTCACTACTATTTTTGTTTTTTCCAATTTTTAATGGAAAAAAATCAAAATAAATGGTAAATTTGTCCCCCCTCCTTTTTCTTTTTTTTTTTTTTTTTTTTTTTTTTTTTTTTTTTTTTTTTTTTTTAAGTATATTCAGTTAATTTAAAAAAAAAAATTAGTTTCGGAAAAAAAGGGCAGATTTTTAAAAGTAGAGAGAAAAACAAATTACAAAACTCAACATTAATACAAAATTGGGTCAATTGACCTACATTTATGGAATTTATTTATGGGATTAGGAACAATTATCAAATTAAAAGTAAATCACATTTATATTCTTAAAATAGTAATGATTTTTTTTTAATATATAATTTGCTTGACTTGATTATGATTCTAAAATCGTTGGCTTTAAAACTATATCTATTTGTATATTTTTTGCTATATGATTTATCATCGTGTTGAATTCAAGACGACGATGAATTCTGTGTTGAATATAATATGAATGTGAAATTGATGTTGAATGTAACACGAATGTGAAATTTTGATGAAAATATGATGAACGTGATATTATTTTAAAGATTTTATTCAAAAGAATCTAAAAATAAAAATAGAACATGAGAAAAATATTATTTTGAATTCAACACAACGTGAAAAAATATAAATGTTCGGAAGTAGGATATTGAATGTAACACTAAATATAATAATTTGATGAAAAAATGGTGAACGTGATACCATTGGCTTCAAAGCAATATGCAT
Organism: Eucommia ulmoides; assembly: GCA_016647705.1. NCBI lineage: Eukaryota > Viridiplantae > Streptophyta > Magnoliopsida > Garryales > Eucommiaceae > Eucommia > Eucommia ulmoides. The sequence goes on along the minus strand of CM028336.1, from coordinate 8,843,982 downwards.
TTGAAGTATCATGTTGAATTCAACACAAAATTGAAAAATTGAAAATTCTGAAAGTATTATGTTAATGTAATACGAATATGAAATTTTGATAAAAAAAAAATGATAAACGTGATATCATTTTGAAAATTTTATTTAGACGAATCTGAATATATAATTAAATCATGAAAAAATGCATGTTGAATTCAACACGTTTTGAAAAACTACGAAGACTCTGAAGTAGCATGTTGAATGTAACTGTGAAAATTAAAAAATTTGAAAGTACCAGAATGTGAAAAGTAATAAATAAATAGCACATATGATATCATTTTGAAGATCTTATTCAAACGAATCTGAATATATAATTAGATCTTTATTGTGTAAAACAATAATCATTTTGATTTTAATAAGATGATTTTGAATTCTTATTTTTTAGGAAAATATATATCAAGTAGTTGCAGAGACAAATTTGACCGAATAATTACAAAGACCTATTTGATAACCCGCTTTAAAAAAGGTTTGTTTTCTAGTTTTACCCTCTAATGAGGACCCGTGGGTGATTGTCCCATTTTATTGCTAGTAGTTTTACAATTAACCCCCATAACTTTGTTTATTTGGCCTTTTTTTTGTCAAAAAAAAAAAAATGAAAAAAAGCTGGGAAATCAATCATTGGATTTTTACATGACAACTCGTGCCTTTTTTGGTCATTTCGTTGATGTAGACATTTCATTTTCAAAAACCTAGACTGATCTCTATTCTTACAGTCAGCCTGTAATACCTGAATTTAGAATGTTCGAAAAGATCATATGATGTCATATACAAATCACTTGACGGATTTTTCCCACCCATACTCAAGGTAGGATCGACCTTTATGTATTTGGGTGCTCAAAGTAAAATATTAAATTGGTACCTTTTACACCCTTGATAAATTCAATGGATTATATGTTTTTTCATTTTCCTCCTCTGTGGTGGAAAAAATTGAACTTGAAATAATTAAATTCCATTGTTCAGTTTTAAAGTTGGATGACTGAATAGAACACTTGCTAAAAATAGGGGACCGAAAATGTAATTTGCCCTTCTTGTAAAAATTCTTAGATTTTCAAGTCCCACAAGAAAAAAATATTGTTATCAAAATCAATATGATATATATAAAAGCGGAAGCTATTTTGGAGGAATGAACTACATGCGATTATTGTCCATCTCTCTTCTTCTATTATTCCATTACAATCAACGATCATGATTCTCTACACTCTTCTCTTATTATCCCCCATCAAAATAATTGTCCATTATTAATTTTCTCATTAAAACAAAGTTCTCTCATTGAAACGAAGGATTTTGATTAAAATAATGTCCATTATTAATTCTCCCATTAAAACAAAGCAAACGGAGGGTTATGATTAATTCATTCAATTATTCCTTATATATCCTATCCTTATCTTCATATAACCCACAACCATTTGTTTCACCCACTGCCACACCCACTAAAATATCACCCACAACTATTTCTTTCACCCGTTACCATTACAAATTCCCCTCCCTTCCACAACACAGGATTTGAAAACAAGCTCCCCCTCCACTGGGCTTCTGTCCAGATCCAAAGCTTACAACCTTATCTGACGCAACCACCATTGCTTTTGTCCATATCCGTTGCAGCTACTACCATCTCCAGCCATCAATCTATCAGATTTGATTTCAGTCAAATCCGATGCCGCCACTGTCCCTTTTGTCGAGATTTGTTGCAGGCATTACCAGTGACAACCATCAATTAAATCCCTTGCAAAAAACATCACCGTCGACCATCTACACAACCGCTTACCACCGGGACGTCTTATCTCCTCACCATCACTATCGCCTTCGTCATCATTTCGATGTTCTCCACCTCTTGCTCAGACGCTTTTTATTTCTGCTATTAAGGGAGAGAAAAACAATCTGACACTTCGCTCTCCTAGATCTAAAAAGAACAATTTCAGATCTCAAATTTTACTCTTCTACATCGGTGAAATTGCAAGAAGAAGCGAAAAAAATGAAGGAAAAAATTAAATTTGAGATTTTGCTTTCCGAGACCTAAGAACAATAATTTTAGATTTGAAATTTTGCTTCCCTGCATCTGTAAAATTGAAGGTATAAGATAAAACATTGCCAAAAAAAAAAAAATTCCTATCCAAGATTTGCAAACAACTTCAGATATAAAATTTTACTTACCCATATGTAAGGGAGAAGAAGACGGAAGAACAGTTATGGATAAAAATGAATTTGGGGCCGTGCGCACGATAATGCTCTTCAACAAATTTCTTAATCCTGTGTGCACGACGGCGGTGACTCCTACTGGAAAAGAAGAAGAAGGAGCTGTGCAAGGAAGGAATCGAAGCGTAACAAAAAATACAATATGAGCCTTGAAGTTTAGAAAAAAAATAATTCAAATAGACCCCATAAATTAGTTTGGGGGATGAAATCCAAAAAATAAAATTTGAACCCTAAAATTTTGGTCATATATATACATATATATATTTAATTTTTGGCTTTAACTATATCATTTTAGTCCTTAAAATTATTATTAAAGAGCAATACAGTCTTTAGCATTAGCATATTAGGTTAAATTTGAAAATAAATTTTACTTTCATAACCAAACTAACAAATTACGGTGAAAAATAACATATGAATTTTAAAAGTTGTAGAATGAAACGTAGGGGGTGCAAAGTGTAATTAACTCATGAAAATTGACTTCATATGCGAATTGATAAAAATACACTTACCGAAATTGACTATCAACATTTATTAACAAATTTGCAATTTGGAACAAATTGAATTCAATTTCAATTATGAGAGACCAAATGTGTCGAACATTAAATAGTGAGGGTCAATTGATAAAAAATCATATCTCACTTCCATTACAAATAGGTGTTATTGATAGCATATCATATTATTATTAGGTACACCTATTTACATGACAAAGAGTTTTTGTAGAGAAATTATATATATCATATACTATACTATATACTAAAAGCATAAGTCTATATTTGAGAATGAATGAGGGACAACAATATACCTCTCTCTCTTTGTGAGTTTTGCAAAAATATGCATTATTTCATAATGAAATTAATACATAATTTAATAACATATTTAATGCATTATCAATCGAAAATACTATTGCATAATAAAATTTATAATAAATTTAAACAATAAAGTTTAAATACACTTATTTAAACTACAATCTAATTAAACTATACATTAATAATATAAATAACTTAAATTAAACAATAAATCATATGCATTAAAAAATAAAATTCTATAAAAATTTAATATCTCGCGCATAACGCGGGTATAAACTAGTATCATAGAAAATGAGAAGTTGTTTTCCTTCCCCCCACTTTTTTTTTTCTTTCTATATCTATATCTATATCTATATCTATACATATTATATAAAACAACTAGCGTATAACCCGTCCCGTGTCTGAAGGCATGGATGTAAAACAAAATAAAAAAAAAATAATATTTTAATTTTTTTTTGACATAATCTCCCCTATTTATAGGGCATTCTACACCTATTTCAATTAAACCTAAATAATAACTAATAAATCAAGACTAAAACTTGTACAGGCACAGATATAAAACCAAAAAAAAAAAAAAAAAAATTTTTTTTGACATAATCTCCCCTATTTATAGGGCATTCTACACCTATTTCAATTAAACCTAAATAATAACTAATAAATCAAGACTAAAACTTGTACAGGCACAGATATAAAACCAAAAAAAAAAAAAAAAAAAATTTTTTTGACATAATCTCCCCTATTTATAGGGCATTCTACACCTATTTCAATTAAACCTAAATAATAACTAATAAATCAAGACTAAAACTTGTACATGCACAGATGTAAAACCAAAAAAAAAACACAATTTTTTTTTTTTGACATAATCTCCCCTATTTGTAGGGCATTCTACACCTATTTCAATTAAATATAAATAATAACTAACAAATCAAGACTAAAACTTGTATAGATCTAAAGAGTTTCCCAATAAGTAAATAAGAAAAGAAAGATTATACATTCTTTACATTACAGCCAAATGTTCATCTCACTTTTTAATAAATCAAGAAATTTCAGTACAAATATAAATACAATAATTTGAGACAATCATATTGATACTTTCACGTAAGCAGTAGTTTGTAATATAATTTGTACACAATGGCCAACCCAAGAAACAATGATATAAAATTAATAAGATCAAAACAATACAAACACATTAATGCCTTCCGCACCTTAATCATTCAACTTTTGATGGTAAAGTTTCGTACGTCGAGGAAAAAAAACTTCAATTAAAATGATAAACATTATTATTTTCCACACATCTTCCTAATAAAATGGTCATTTCTACTTCAATAAAATAGTACTTAAAAAATAAAAAATATGACAAAAAAAATCCTAATTAAAACTACATCTACAAAAACTGGGAATAGAAACAAAATATTTTACGCAAAGAAACTTGAAACATAAACAAAAATACGGAAACAAAGATAAAATGTTTCTATTTTATTAATTGTTTGCTTTTCTAGAAACAGAACGTTAACACATTTTGTAGTTCCTGATTCCTGCATATGTTCCAAATTTTCTAGGAATATTAGAAAACAACTGCTACCTACAAGAATAGGATAAAACAAATACTACCAAGCAAAAAATTGAGGAGTCATTTGTGGTGATTGTTTTTTCCTCAAATTTCTGTTTTTTTTTCTCCTTCAAACATGGAACAGGAACATAAATACAAAAACAAAAAATCTATTTTTGTTTTGTTCCCAGATTTGTAGAACAGATCTATTTTTGTTCTTCTTCCAAATTAGGGACCAAATCAAATTAGATCCATAAACAAAACCAAATCAAAATTCCTAAAATAAATTAATTAAGTTGTTTTAGGCTTTTCTGTATTCGATATGCATTTCTATAGAACAAAAAAAATATTATACTTTCCGAAAAAAAAGAAAAATCTAGTATCTATCAGGTTGGACACAAAGAAAAACTAAAACAATCCAATACTTATCAAGTGTCCAAATATAAACACAAACAGAAACTAAATAAAAATAGAATTTAGAAATGAACACAATTAGAATCACAAACAGAAATAAACTCAATTGAGATGAACTATGACATAAACAATATAAGAAATGAACATAATTTGAAAAGAAGGCACATACCTTGCATGAACGAAATTATACCAATTGCCTGGTATAGAATGTACAATTAACATGAAATTATAACTAATCTTGGAAATAAAACGAAAATAAAAAAATTAAAAATATGGGAATCAAAATGGATATTAGAAATAAAATCAATGAAGCAGAACTGGGAGCCGAATGTAAATCAGTTAAATGAAAGAAAATGAAAGGTGGTTTTCGTGGTGTGGTTGATTTTGTGTACAAGGCATGGATGGAAGTGGACAGCGTGTGGATGGCAGTGAGCGATGTATGGGGGTGGGTGGGTGGGAGGACCTACCTGGTGCTTGAGGCTGTGACTATACAGGGCAGACATCGAGAGAGACAATAACCAAATGAATTATATATATATATACACACACACACACATACTAGGTAGAGAGCACGTGGAACGCATGTTCCTGTTATCTCTTTTATTTGACATATTTAGATGGTATCCGTTGTCTGACGAGAATTCCAAATCGCGTAATTCGATAATTAGACTTAGGAGCGACGGAATTTTAAAAAAAAAAAAGAATTGGAAATGATATATAGGGGATTTGAGTAAATAAAAAATACAAATAAAGTGAAATTCGTTCCTCTTCTCCTAATGGAAATGTGCAACTACATAATAAGTGATGGCCCAAAAATTACTCGGGGGGGGTTGAATTGGGTTTGACAAATTTTTGTTAATTAATTCTATTCAATTTAAATTAAGTGTCTATGTGATTGTGTAATGTGCACAACTTATATTCAATCAAACAAGTAATCACAAACACAAATATAAACAGAAAAGTAAAGAATAGAGTAAGAGAGATTGATACCGATATTTATAGTAGTTCAGCAAAAACCCTTTACCTAGTCTACTTCCACAAACTACTTGTAGACACGAACATTTTGACCGTCCTACAAAAAAATTGTGCTTTATTTTACAGTGGACTTTGTTTCATTTAACTTTGTTTTATATTATTTTATTTTAAAATACAAAATACAAAAAAAAAAAAAAAGAAAAAAAAAAGAAAAAAAATTGAAATAGAGAAAAGGGGAAATTGAATAAAGAAAAATGGGTGAAATTAAAAGAAGTAGGAAGAGAGGGAGTAAAATGGAATAAGGAAAAAAAGAGAAAGGTAGTGGGGCCTGCTTTGGGGTCCAAACCGTGAGGAGAGAGAGAGAGAGAGAGATATGAGAGAGGAGAGGTAGAGAGAGAGTAGAAATTTTTGCTTCAGTGGGCTCCATTCTTTTTTGCCTTGTCAATATATTATATGTGCATGTAGGCTTTTTCCTTTACCATGTATGTGTGAGTGAGAAGAAGAGAGAGAGGTAGAGATGTGGGACCCCTGCTGCCATGTGGATGTGTGTGCACGTGAAAGAGAGGAGAAAGAGCCACTGGCCCGCTGCCATGTGTCACCAACTGAAAGGCGATGGGCAGGCGTGTTTCTCTCACACGCCTGAAACCCTAGTACTAAATTTTGCCATTTCCCAGTCCAACTTGAATTGGACTTTGGCGGTCAGACTTAATATTTAGAGTTTTCCAAGTGTTTTTCACGCCTAATATTCTCTTATAAATAGGACCCCCCATCCTCCTAGTTTATTCATTCAAAATTTGAGAGAAGCCACCCCCTCGAAGAGTGATTTCCAAACACCTTTTCGGGAAGCCGTCTGCGAGAGAGAAAAAACTCGAGTATCGAAATTCTTGACCTAGAACATGTATGTTTTTATTTTATTTTTCAGTTTATTTAAATATGTCAATTGTTTAAATTCTTGCAAACTTTATTCCTTTTAGTAGTCCGATGACTCAATGAAAAATGCCGGGACGAGATTCTCCATTCTCAATTTGAACCTTTGAGCGTTTAGATGAGAACATCATCTTACTGTATTTTTTTTATTTCCTGCATTTTTTTATTTATATTTTGTTTACAAATTCATAAAAAAAAAAATAAGTCGTCCGATGATCCAATGAAAACGTCGGGGTGGGTTTTTCGTGCTTGAACTTAATCCCCAAGCGTTAGGTGAAGAATGTTTTCATTATTTATTTTTTTGTATTTTTTATTTATTTTATTTTTATTCTTGTTATCAAAACCCTAAAAAATAAAAATACAAAATACAAAAAATAATAAAATTTTAATTTGTAGAAATTAATCATTACGAACCTTAAGGTGAACCCGATGATTCGATAAATTGTGGGAGAGTTTTTCATAACCTCGTTTCCATTCCCCGGCTTGAGTGGAATTTAAAAACGTTTGGTTTTAGAAAATCTCTTCCCTCGCTAAATATTTTCGTGGGATTTCGCTTAAGTTTTGAAAAAATTAATTTCAACAAAATTGTTTTCGCGAACCTTCCTCGATTCTCACATCCATAGAATTTGAGGGAATTTGAAATCGCGATTTCTTTAAATTAATCGGGCAAACTTAGAATAGACATTTTTTTTTGCATATTTATTTCTTATATTACTTAGACGGCATGTTTAAGACACTTTCACCATTTACACTTTTCATACATATAGTTTTTATTTATATTTTTAATTTTTTATATTTCTTTATTTTTTTTCCACGAATCCACGCTACTTTTTCACATCTAGACACGACATGTGCATCACTTATATTTTTAATTAAATCATTATCACGCATAATCACGTTAATTCACTTAGTGTTCCCTATTTGATTCCCGTATTCATATCAGTTTGCATTGACATATTTAAATTAAATACTTTAGTTCTTTATTAGTCACTTTTGTATAAAAATAAATAAAATTCATTTAGATGTTAGTTTTGCATTCATATTTCAAATTTTATTCATCTATTTTAATTTGCCTATTTAAATTAAAGAAGTCTATTAGAAACATACATAAAAACCCCCAGGGACCATCCTTGTTGAATCCTTAATATTCGATAAGAGGTTATACCTGGGGAACATTTCAAAAAATTCAAAAACTTGTCCTACTTTATTTGTGAAAAATACCAAAAAGATTTTATAAGAATGAAATAATTTTAAAATAAAATAAAACATTTGGACTTAAATTAATTGGACTTAATTGGATATAAGGTACATTTTTCGGACGGACGTCTTAGGGTGCTTAACACATTCCCCAAGCATAACCGACCCCCTAGCCTTTAAATGAATATTTGGTTTGACCGTGTTTTTTTAAGTCAATTTTTTACTTAGGCCTTTTAAATTGTTTTCTAAAAATTCGGTGACCCAGCACACCATTTAAACCCAATGCTAGATGGCGACTCCTTATTTTTAAAATGGCCTAAGTATATATTTTGAGAAAACTGGAGCTTTAATAATTCTCTCCCTAAGCTATTTATTATTCTTTTTTTTTTTTTTCAAAAAAAAAAAGGGCGCATTAGATGGCAACTCCGCTGGGTATTATTAGAGGGTCGAGCCTAATATGACCAAATAAGTCCAACCATTCCATGTCCGAATGTTATATTTTATTTTGGTATCTTTTCTTTCTATTTTGTGAATAAGTTGTGATGTTTATTTATTTTCTTTTCTTTCTTCTCTCTAAGGCTCTTATATTGTTATAAATCATTCGACACAAGTACGGTCGTCTTGTATCCATATTATCCCCTTGGGATTCTATGATACCAGACGGGGGGGTTTTATACTTGATGGATTGATGATATCTTAGGAAGTCTTAAAAATCAAATGAGTCCGGAGTTTCCAATACTGATTAAGCTACGAAAGAATTTTCATAAATCATTATCCATTTTGTTCGATCATTATTGGAATTGAAAACTTTGAACTCAGATGGGTTTTAAAACTACATAAGACCCACGTGGACTAATAAATGGGTTTGTTGTAGAACAAAACAGGACAAGATAGAAAAAATGGTCTTACAAAAACAATTTCGGTTCCCCCCATCCGAAGTCCGGTCTTTACTCACAGCCGGGCCCAGACTCATTCCAAGATGACATCAGAAGGTAATAACAAATTTTCCCGTGCGGCCCAGATGGCTCGTATGCAGAAAACCATTGACATGCTAAGAGAAAGGATCAACGAACTTAGTCAGCCTCAGAAGGCGCCTGTTCCCCCGTCCAGTGGAACTCCCATAACTGAATCACCAAATGGAAACTCTCCAAGTGCCGGGATGGAGAACTCAGTGCCGAATTCGAACCATGCCGGCCCGAACTTCGCTGGATCGGTATCCTATGGACCCTAGATGGGCCTTACCCTTTCGCCTATGGAGCATCGATATACCCTAGCTGGGGGCATATCTATCAGGCTCCACCCGAAGGTTTGGCCCCTTCTGCAGCCCAGATCTTCATCCACTTGGAGAGGGTCGTTGCTCCGTCGAACGATCCGAATGCCAATCGACCAACCCCGACTGTTGAAATCGCAAACAAAAACAAATATGGACCCCCTCCAGCTTGGGTTCTGAAAATGGAGGAATTGGAGAAAACCATAGAAGAACTAAAAAGGGAGAAGCCATCCAAAAAAGTGGCGTACAAGGAGCTGTCAGCACCACTCCGGGTGGCGTATCCATAAGACTTCGTAGTTCTGGAGTTCACGAAGTATGATGGTACTGGTCCCCCAGAATGGCATGTCAGTATCTACTAGGAGGAGTTGGGAGTTCATGCTCTGAACAAAGACCTTTACCTGAAGATGTTTCGACGATCGTTGAAAGAACTGACTCTTAGTTGGTATATAACCCTGGACTTGGCTCAGATTAAGATGTTTGAGGATCTAGTAGAGGCCTTCTGTGATTAGTATGTGTACAATAAAGATATCGCATCGGATCGTAATACCCTTCACCAGATACTAAAGAGAAAAGATCAAAGCTTTCGAAGGTAGTCTACTCGCTGGAGGGAGAAAGCTGCCAAAGTTGTCCCTAAGCTGAGCGATGAGGCTCAGTTAGAGATATTCAAGTCAACACAAACGCCGTCGTTCTATCAAGATCTCTCAAGCATAGCAGTGACATCATTCGGCAATGCGATCAAGCAAACCAAGGTGACAGAAGAAGGAATAAGAAGCAGAAAGATTGAAAAGGCCTTACCCGACCCGACAAAGAGGTCAACTCCACCAAAGAAGAAAGAGAATAAGGTAGCCGTTATCATTTTCCCCCAGTAAACTCCTCCCAAGATTCATATCCCAAAAACTACCCGAACCAGAACAACCAATACCGTAACCACTCTCCTCAAAATTGCCAATATTACTCCCGAAACCAATCATATTCCCAAAGTCATCCCCGCTATTACCAGAACATACCTTCCTTTTACCAAAACCATAAACCCCCAATATTATCCCCAGGCCTACCAAGCACCTTCTCACCATACATATCAGCCAAACCCGAACACCCCACCTCAAATTCCTAACCACACCCAAAAGTCAGGAACCCAATACCATCAAGGCTATCTACCTCGTACTACTGGGAAAAACTTCCAAAACGATGATAAAGAACTGCTAGACCTTCCGGTCTCAATCACCGAGCTGTACCGGAATTGTTTAAAGCAATGGATGTTGATACCTTTTCCATCCTACAAGCCTAAGCTCGAAAGTAAAGCTACTTCTTCGAATACTTTCTGTGAGTACTACTCAGGATCTAGAGGACATACGACCGAGCAGTGTTATCACTTGAAAGACAAGATCCAAGAGTTCATACGGACATGAGCTATCACGTTTCCTAAAAAGCCTGGGACTATGCGCCAAACTGTTGGCAAAATCCGTTGCCTAAACACGCCCCCTCAGGAAGTGAAGTCAATATGATTTTCACAGAGAATGTCGAGGAAGAAGTTGATGTGATTGATATCGGTGGTATTTGTTTGCACCCGGAGGTTCTCGACGGAGGGTTTGAATTGCATCCAGAAAAGGTAGCCGAAAAACTAAAAAAACTTTTGGTTCTATCTTTCCCAATCCAAAAGTCAGTGGAAAGTCTCAATAAGGTTCCATGGAATTATGGGATCATCACTAGAACTGGAGAATGAGAAGAATTTCCAATCTCAGTAGGATAAATAGGTGGAATCACTCGGTCTGGAAGGGTGTACACGCCACAGGATTTGATTAGGGTTCCTGTGAGAGAACCAAGAGGAGTTCTAAAAAAGTCGGTGACATAACAGGAGGCTCATGACTTCTTAAAGGTGATGAAGAATTCGGAATACAAGATAGTGGAACAACTCTGCAAAGCGCCGACGTAAATCTCGATTTTCTCACTACTCTTATCCTTAGAAGTACACAGACAAGCATTGCCGAAAGTCCTAAATGAAGCCTAATTTTCGAGTACGATCCCTTCAGAGAAGTTTGTCACTCTAGTCGAGTAGGTCCTAGGATCTAACACCATCACTTTCACCAATGACGAGATTGACGAAGAAGGAACAGGTCACAACAAATCCCTGAATATCATGGTTGAAAGTCACGGAATATTCATAGCTCGGGTGTTGGTTGACAATGGTTAGGAATTGAATACATGCCTTTTATCGACACTGGAAGAAATGGGGATAGATTTGTCACAGATCTGACCATCAAAAACGGTTATCAGGGCTTTCAATGGGGCTAGGAGAGGTTGACCTACCGATTGAAGTTGGTCCGATGCAGTTCAACGTAAAGTTCCAAGTGGTCGAAATACCTGCTTCGTATAACCTAATGTTGGGGAGGCCATAGATTCATAATGCCGGGGCAGTGCCTTCATCCCTACACCAGAAGATCAAGTTTATCGTTGACAACACACTGTATATGATCAAAGTCGATTCAGATATCGCACCCTTCCAGTAAGCGATAAGCCGATATGTCTCATTAACAGATAAGAAAAAGAAAAAAGAGATGATTGAAGCCTCTTATCATGTGTTCGACGTCGCGAATGCTACTTTCGTGAAGGAAGGAGGACATGAGTTGGCACCGTCATTGTCTAACACTGTGGCCTTTGTTGCTAAAGAGATGAAGTCTTTGGGATGCATCCCAGGAGAGGACTAGGTAAAAATCTGAATGGAATTACAGAGCTGATAGAAGTCAAAGAGAAAAGGGGGAGATTTGGGTTGGGATACGAGCCGACAAGAGCAGATAGGGCGAAATTCTTCCGAAAGAAGAGGGACGAATTCTCAGACAACCAGCCAATGAAAATTCACAAATCCAGGTCACCTTCTCCTATTCGACAGAAACCATCAACAAAGGGGAGGAGACTGTAGGATTCAAGTTACACCCTAAAAAAGTATTGATTGAGGAAGTTGTAAACGTAATTCTGGAAAAGAAGGCAGGACCAAGTCATAGGTTTGGTATTCGAACTAAAGGGGGTGAAAAATTGCAAAATTGGGATGCTTATTCCCTCCCGGTTCGCTGGGCGTTTCCGTAAAATTGAGGATATTTTCTGTACTCACCTTTCCATTCAGTTAGCCTTCTGGATAGAAAGGATAGAAAGGGATTATGTTTTGTAATGGCTTTTTAAATGTAATGAATGCAATTCTGTTTTATCCAACCATTGGATTAAATGTTTAAATTTTACTCTTTCAGGTTGCCTAAGTTATCAGTATATGATACATGCGATATAATTGAGCTAGAGTGCGATGAGTATGATTTCAACGTAGAATCGGGCCATAATCTGATGGGAGTACAAACATAAGATGATTCTTGCTAGCCAGACGATGGTGAGATTCAAAAATCTCTTACGGAATTTGAGAATAAGATGATTCCCAGTAATGATGAGACTGAGTTGATAAACTTGGGGACCCCGGAAGAGTTGAAGGAAGTAAAGATTGGATCAGCCCTCACGATTCTGAAAATGAAAGAGTTGACAACGCTCTTAGTTGCCTACCAAGATATCTTTGCCTGGTCCTACGATGACATAGTAGGGCTAGACAAGAGTATCGTGACCTATAAGTTGTCGCTAAAGCCTGGGAGTGTACCGGTCATATAAAAGTTGAGAAAATTAAGGCCCAATGTCAGCCTCGAGGTCAAAGAGGAGATTGTAAAACAGTTCAATACCCGAATCATCGAAGTGTGTAACTATAGTGAATGGCTCTCAAATGTCGTTCCAGTGCCGAAGTCCTCTGGAAAAATCAGAGTCTGCGTGGATTATCGTGATCTCAATCGAGCAAGTCTGAAAGATGATTTTCCACTGCCAAACATTCATATCATCATCGACAATACTACGAGGCGAAAACTTTATTCCTTTGTTGATGGTTTCTCTGGATATAATTAGATTTTAATGGATGAGGAAGATCGAGAAAAGACAACCTTCACCATACCGTGGGGAGTCTTTTTCTATAGGGCAATGCCTTTCAGTCTCAAAAATGCCAGGGCAACGTACCAAAGAGCAATGACAACCCTCTTTTATGATATGATGCACAAGGAGATAGAGGTATATGTGAATGACATGATCATTAAATCTCAAGGGAACAAGGACCACCTCTGCCATTTGAAAAGGATGTTCGATAGACTTCGAAAATATCAGCTCAAGCTCAATCCGGTAAAATGTGCTTTCGGGGTAACTTCCGGAAAGCTTCTTGGTTTTATGGTAAATCTCCATGGAATCGATATTTATCCTACAAAAACAAACACCATTTGTGAGATGCCACCACCGAAAAATGAAAAGGAGATCCAAGATTTTCTAGGCCGATTGAATTACATAGTCCGATTCATCTTCCAGCTCACTACCACTTGTGAGCCAATCTTCAAGCTACTTCAAAAATAAAATGACGGGCGATGGAATGCAGATTGTCAGAATACCTTGAAAAAGATTAAATCCTATCTAACCAACCCTTCAGATCTAGTGCCACCTCGGGAGGGGGTTCCGTTGTTGCTATACTTGTCAATTCTTGACTTTTCCATCGGAGCTATTCTCGGACAACTCGATAAATATAAAACGAAAGAACAAGTCATCTACTACCTCAGCAAGTGCTTTATGAAGTACAAGGAAAATTACACCTTGTTGGAGAGGACCTGTTGTGCATTAGCCTGATCTGCTTAGAGACTACGCCATTATATGCTCCCGCTAACTACCTACTTGATAGCCAGGATGGATCCCTTAAAGTACATCTTCAAGAAGCCAATTCTGTCAGGAAAAGTGGCAAAATGGCAGATGTTGCTAACGGAGTTCGATATCATCTACAAGACTCAAAAGTCAGTGAAGGGTCAGGCGGTAACGGATTAGTTGGCTAGTTGTCCAGCTCAAACAGATCACCAGCCTCTTGAGACGCTTTTCCCTGATGAGTTGATTCATGTAGTGAAGAAATAAGATGAGAAAACAATTTGGAAAATGTATTTTGATGGAGCAGTGAACTCTCGAGGGGCCGGAATTGGAGTCGTTTTGGTTTCTCCGAGCGAGTAACATTATCCGGTGGCTTCCAAGTTGAAGTTTCAAAGCACCAATAATCGAGTTGAGTACGAAGCCTGTATTTTGGGACTCTAGTTGGCTGTCGACATGAAAATTAAAGAATTGCTAGTGTTCGGGGATTCTGAATTGATAATCAATCAGGTGACGGATAAGTATACCACGGGAGATCCGACCTTGACAGCCTATAACAATCACCTCCTGGAGTTGTGCGAGCGATTTATGATGATTGAATTTGAAAGCATACTAAGGCCCAAGAATAACTTGGCCGATGCCTTAGCTACTTTGACATCTATAATCTCTATCACTCGGAAGGAGGATGATATCATTTCGGTGGCAATCCAAGTTCAGCGTCGACCGGCCCACTGTTGCCAGCTTGAATCCAAACCAGCCAAAGACCCATGGCACCATGACATAAAGAACTTCCTGAAAAATCGGGAGTATCCAAAAGGGGCATCGAGTGTTGATTGAAAAACTCTCCGGAGGTTAGCAGACCAATTCTTTCTAAGCGGGGAAACACTGTCCAAACGTTCCCTTGACATGGGCCTGTTGAGATGCGTTGGAGTTGAAGAGGCTATCCAGTTGATGAAAGAAGTCCAAGGTGGAATATGTGGAGCCCACATGAGTGGCTTCATGCTCGCAAAGAAGATCCTGAGGATCGATCATTTTTTGCTAACGATGGAAAGCGATTGTGTGCAGTTTGTTCAAAGATGCCATAAGTGTCAGATTCACGACGATCAAATTCATGTCCCACCTTTGCAACTTCATTGCTTGGCGGCCCATGGCCCTTCTCAATGTGGGGTATGAATGTTATTGGAGAAGTTACCCCTAAGGCGCCGAGTGGTCATCGCTTTACTCTGGTGATGATTTATTATTTTACCAAGTGGGTAGAAGTTGTCTCCTTGGCCTGAGTGACTCAAAGGACAGTAGCTCAATTTATCAAAGAAAATATTGTGTCGAGATACGGTTTGTCGCGAGTACTGATAACCGACAATGCTAAAAACCTGAAGGGCTCGAAAATATAGGAAATATGTCAGCAGTTCAAGATCAAGGACAGAAACTCAGCGCCTTACCGTCCAAAGATGAATGGAGCAGTGGAAGCCGCTAATAAGAATATAAAGAAAATCCTCCGGAAGATGATTGATAACTATAAAAAGTGGAATGATATACTACCGTATACTTTGATGGCTTACCGCACTTCGCTTCGGACCTCGAGAGGGGCAACCCCTTACTCTTTGGTCTTTGGCATAGAAGCGGTGATACTAGCTGAGGTGGAAATTCTATCTTTACAAGTGCTTATGGAGGCCGAGCTTGATGAAGCTGAATGGGTACAACAAATATTAGACCAACTCTGTTTAATTGATGAAAAATGACTAACAACGATATGCCACAGACAATGTTACAGACAGAGAATTGCTAGAGCTCATGATAAACGGGTACGCCCCAGAGTCTTCAGGGCCGGTGAGTTGGTATTAAAGAAAATATTTCCTTTTCAAGATGTAGCTAAGGAAAAGTTCGCGCCAAGTTGGGAAGATCCTTTTATTGTTCACAAGGTTTTGAGCGGTGGAGCGTTGATTCTCCAGAAAAAGGATGGTGATGTATTTCTCAAGCCTTTAAACTCAGATTATGTGAGGAAATACTTTACCTAATAAAGATCTTTCTTTTCCAAGTAAGTTTATTTCGATTTGTGATTATCTGTTTCATTAAAAAAAAAAAAAGGTACGACTCGAATATGGTGAAAACTTGAAAGAGTGTCATGAAAAGAATGTAGAAACCGTGTAAAAAAAATGAACAGTTAGATCACTCCGGGGGCCATTTTTGAAATTTCTACTACGACTGACTTTCATTGACCGTAAACATTTTCGTGTTCCAAAATTGATGGATTTGAGCAAAGTTGGAATCTATGAAAGGAACATCAAATATAACTCAAATTTTCATTAAAATTATACTTATCAGACAATCCAATTTAGAATCTCGCAGTCAACATATCTGGTGATAAAGGTACCTATTTGGGGTAAGGTTTTACTTATTTTTCCATATTTGGTTAAACCAGTTTTGTAGGATTTAAGAAATACGAAGCAAGCAGGAGTACATGATTCCCCTAAGACTGAAGACGCTTGGCAGAAAGGATGAAGTAAGAATCGGCATGCGTAAGGAAAAAACATTGATAGTGATATTGTTCAGTGTCGAACCATGCTAGTAGCCCAGAGAAAGACTCCACAGGGTGCATCTCCAGATTTGAAAATAAAATAAAATGGAGGAATCTCAATATTGCTCTGATCCAAGTGCCATCAACCGAAACGATTACGGCCGAAAGGGGGGAATGGAATTGCGGGCCATCAAAGGCAACAAGTTTTTCAGACTAAAATTTTATTTTGCATGTGTTTTCTTGTCCACTTACAGGTATCTCAAAAAGGATCGAAAGCATGGACGTTAGGACCTCTCACCTTCCAGCCGACTTAAATTGGAAACCATTATTGCTGAAATTCAAATGGCTCTAAATGAGCGTCCAAGTATGTGTTTTTCCCTGAAAATGGCATTCAGTAAACTACGCTAAACCTGATCCTCGGCATAATGCTAAGGTACGTAGTCAACCTGTAAAGATTCGGTCATCAAAGTGTCAAATTTTGCCCCAGCCCAAGGTTAGGGCACATTATATGAAATTTGTCTATTTTTTCATTTAGGGAGTTTTAAACTGGGTAGTCCCAGCCACTGGTTGGGGCACATTTTATATCCTACCCTTAGTTCACACCTGCCCCTCCGTGGTGGCTTTTCCATTTGCATTATGCTTCTCCGTGATAGAGTTTCTTTTGCATTATGCCCCTTCATGTTGACTTTTCATTTTTGCAGTATGCCCCTCTGTAGTGGCTTTTCATTTTACATTATGCCCCTCTGTGGTGGCTTTTCCATTTGCATTCTGCCTCTTAGTGATGACCTTTCATTTTTGTATTATGCCCCTTTGCGGTAGCTTTTCATTCTGCATTACGCCCCTCCGTAGTTGCTTTTCATTTTTTGCAATATGCCCCCCTCCGTGGTGGCTTTTCATTTTTGCATTTTTGCCTCTCCATGATGGCCTTTTCATTTTGTATTTTGCCCCTCTGTGATGGCTTTTCTATTTTTGCATTCGGCCTCTCCGTGATGGCTTTTCATTTTGTATTTGTGCCTCTCTGTGATGACTTTTCCATTTGTATTTGGCCTCTTTGTGATGACTCTTTTCTATATTCTGCATTGCCTCTCCGTGAGAGCCACTTTATTTTGTATTCTTTCATCGCCCCGCTTGGGACATATGTTGAACTACGTGTGACTTAATTCTTGGCACTGTTGAGATACGTAGGCAACCCTCGTAGGGTTTGGTCGCAATTCATCCATATTCCATTCCCATCTTTTTCGATCACTCCCTGAAAATGATCGCTTTTGTTTAATTTTGTCTTTTATTATAAAACTTAAAAAAAATGCTTTGAAAAATTCAGAAAATGGGGCGATCAAAATGACGTGATTTTTTGTCTTTGTCAAGCAAGTAGAACTCACATGACAAAGAGGGGCAACTGTAGACATGGCATTTTGATCATCCCGCAAAAATAATTGTGCTTTATTTTACAGTGGACTTTGTTTCATTTAACTTTGTTTATTTTATTTTATTTCAAAAAAAAAAAAAAAAAAAAAAAAACGTTGAAATAAAGAAAAGAGGAAATTGAATAAAGAAAAATGGGTGAAATTAAAAGAAGTAGGAAGAGAGAGAGTAAAATGGAATAAGGAAAAAAAGAGAAAGGTAGTAGGGCCTCCTTTGGGGTCCAAACCGTGAGGAGAGAGAAAGAAAGAGATGAGAGAGAGCCGAGAGATGAGAGGTAGAGAGAGAGAATGTATGAGAGAGAGTAGAAATTTTTGCATCAGTGGGCCCCATTCTTTTTTGCCATATTAGTATATGTGCATAGAGGCTTCTTTCATTTTCCATGTATGTGTAAGTGAGAAGGAGAAAGAGAGGTAGAGAGATGGGACCCCCTGCTTCCATGTGGATATGTGTGCACGTGAAAGAGAGAAGAAAGAGCTAATGGCCTCTGCCACGTGTCGCCAACTGAAAGGCGGTGGGCAGGCGCGTTTCTCTCACGCGCCCGAAACCCTAGGACTAAATTTTGCCCTTTTCTTGCTATTTTACCCTTTCCCAATCCAACTTGGACTGGGCTTTGGCGGTCAGGCCTAATATTTAGGGTTTTCTAAGTGTTTTTCACGCCTAATCTTCTCCTATAAATAAGACCCTCATCCTCCTAATTTATTCATTCAAAATTGAGAGGAGTCGCCCCGTAGAAAAGTGATTCTCAAACACTTTTTCGGGAAGCCATATGCGAGAGAGAAAAAACCCGAGTATCAAAATTCTTGGGCTATAACATGTATGTTTTTATTTTATTTTTCAGTTTATTTAAATATCTCAATAGTTTAAATTCTTTCAAAATTTATTCCTTTTAGTAGTCCGATGACTCGATGAAAAACGCTGGGACGAGGTTTCCTATTCTCAATCTGAATCTTTGAGCGTTTAGACGAGAACATCATCTCGCTGTATTTTTTTTATTTCCTGCATTTTTTTTATTTATTTTGTTTACAAATTCATAAAAAAAAATAAGTCGTCCGATGATTAGATGAAAATGTCGGGGTGGATTTCTCGTGCTTGAACTTAATCCTCAAGCATTAGGTGAATGATGTTTTCATTATTTATTTTTTATTTATTTTATTTTTATTCTTGTCATCAAAACCCTAAAAAATAAAAAATACAAAAAAATAATAAAATTTTAATTTGTAGAAATTAATCCTTACGAACCTTAAGGTGAACCCGATGATTCAATAAATTGTGGGAGAGTTTTCCATAACCTCGTTTCCATTCCCCGGCTCGAGTGAAATTTAAAAACGTTTGGTTTTAGAAAATCTCTTCCCTCAGTAAATCTTTTCATGGGATTTCGCTTAAGTTTTGGAAAGATTAATTTCAACAAAATTGTTTCCATGAACCCCCCTCGATTATCACATCCATAGAATTTGAAATCGCGATTTCTTTAAATTAATCGGGCAAACTTAGAATATACATTTCCTTGCATATTTATTTCTTATATTATTTAGACGGCATATTTAGGACACTTTCACCACTTACACTTTTCATACATATAGTTTTTATTTATATTTTTAATTTTTTATATTTTTTATTTTTTTTTCCACGAATCCACACTACTTTTTCACATCTAGTTACGACATGTGCACCACTTATATTTTTAATTGAATCATTGCCACGCATAATCACGTTAATTCACTTAGTGTTCCCTATTTGATTTTCGTATTCATATCAGTTTGTATTGATGTATTTAAATGAAATACTTTAATTCTTTATTAGTCACTTTTGCGTAAAAATAAATAAAATTCATTTAGATGTTAATTTTGCATTCATATTTCAAATCTTATTAATCTATTTTAGTTTGCCTATTTAAATTAAAGAAGTCTCTCGGAAACATACATAAAACCCCCTGGGGACCATCCTTGTCAAATCCTTAATATTCAATAAGAGGTTATACTTGGGGAATATTCCCAAAAATCCAAAAATTTGTCCTACCTTATTTGTGAAAAATACCAAAAAGATTTTAAAAGAAAGAAATAATTTTAAAATAAAATAAAACATTCGGACTTAAATTAATTGGACTTAATTGGATATAAGGTACTGTTTTCGGATGGGCGTCTTAGGATGCCTAACACCTTCCCCGATCATAACCGACCCCTAAGCTTTTAAATGAATCTTTGGTTTGACCGTGTTTTTTGGAGTCAATTTTTTACTTAGACCTTTTAAATTGTTTTCTAAAAATTCGGTGACCTAGCACACCATTTAAACTCAATACTAGGTGGTGACTCCTTATTTTTAAAACGGCCTAAGTATATATTTTGAGAAAACTGAAGCTTTAAACCCCCCCTTAAGCTACTTATTATTTATTATTCTTTTCATTTTTCGAAAAAAACGGGGCACTTCACTCCTTCAAGGATTTCACTATTTTTGATCTTCTTTTACGTGAAGACCAAACTGTTTAAATTCACCGCTTGTGAAGTTTATATCTCAAGATTTTACAATTTAGAGTGAATATATTCCACTTACAAATCTCTCATCTTGAGTAAAACTCTTATTCAAGATTTACAATCAAATTCTCACCATCTCACATAATGGATCTTCAACACCCACAAGATAACGAATTCAAAAATCTATGTGTGTGAAGTAATAATACAACAATCACTCAAGAATATGAATCAAGTAAGAAAGAAAGTGATGTTGCACAGAATTTTACTTGGAAGCTTTGGTAGTATCTTTTTAATCTTTGTAGCTCAATTGAATGAATGATACTTGGTGAGTTAGTTAAAATCTTCCAGCAATCTTCCCTCCTTATATATATGTAGAGAATGTAGGAAGGATATCACCATTGAAGAGTTTGAGAGCAATTGACCATTGTGAGCTTTTCTTCAAAATTGTCAAGATAAAGGCTCCTTCCCACTTTCAATTCTCTGCAGATTTGTGAAAAAATACAGTTTGTTTGCTCATATATTCAAAGTACATAATTGAGTGTGATTGGCATTAATACATATAAACAAATCATGATGAACGTCTTCAAATTTGGATGTGAATCATTAAAGGTAAGGCTCCTCCAATTTGAATTATGATCAAGATAATAAATAAATATGGTTGGCATGGGACAAGATAGTATAGCCTATACTTTAGCCAACCCTACCAAAAAGTAGGATAACATTAAATATTCAACCACTTGCATATTTTGTCAAGACAATGTATTTCATGTGTATAACAATAGAAGCACAAATTTATACATCAAATACATGATGTATAATCACATTTAAACATAAATACAATCTATTTGATCAATTAGAAACATTTCAAGATGTTCGACACTTAGAACACATTTCTTATGTTGAAAAAAGAATTTTCTGAGTCATTAATCTAATTTGTCAATTAATCTTTAGATATAATGATGAACATATAAATTGATCATGCATATATAAAGTAGACACATTAAAACAACATATCACAACATGATTTAAATAATCCGAACAAGATTTGATATGTAAATTCAATTTTCGGTTCATGACAAAAAGCTAAAAAATGAGTTCTTAAGAATTTTAAAATGTTTTGATCAGTTCTCTTTAATTCAATGTTGTTTTGATAAATTAAATAATAATTAAGATGTTAAACATCCAATATAATGTTTAGAAACCATCATGCAACAATTAGAACAAGTAAAGATCGCCAATACATAAATCCGAAAACAGAGCAAAAACAGAACATGAGAGAGAAAATATTCTAACATTTAAATACAAAGGTACTGTTTGATAAGAAAAATAATTCCAAATTATTCCTACTATGCACAGAAATAAAGATTATTGAGTTAGAGTTCCATAACTAAAATAATCACTTCATTTTGACTCCAAATGAGTGAGATATGACTAAATAAGTGAGCAAATGTCTAGACAGGATGTTTTGCAAAAAAAAAAAAAAAAAAGAGCAGCTACTGACTTTTGCCTAAATGTTGAAATTTGAAAAACCAAATCAACTTGGATTGATAAAAAAATTATATGGTTTTAAAAATATTTGAATTAGAGTTCCACTCATATAAGATTCATTAGATTTGGATAAATAATAAGAGAGAGATGACCAATTTACTACAAAAGGTCAATTATGATTTTTTGGACAGCAACAATTGATTGCTACAGTGTTTTCAACAAAATTCTATTTTTTTTCGCTCGTTCTTGGTTTTGGTCGATGTTTTTCGTCATTTTTCATCCAAACACCTTTAAAAGATTGTTTGAAACATATTTGAATAATGTTTATGATCAAAACATGCAATGTACCTTATGATCACATAGAAACCGAGTTTAAACAATTTGAGCATTTTTGTGATCAAAATGTGAAATTTCCAATTGAGTAAGGTTTGAACAATCTTATTGCATGAATCATGATATAATAATGATATTGACATATTCAAAATATTATATCAATGATATTTGAAGTGTTTTCACATTGAGATCATGCAATGTATTATTTGATCACATTAAATCCAAGTTTAAGCATATTAAGCACATTTGTAATCAAGATGTAAATTTTTCAAATCTGCATGATATAATCAAACATATAATATACATTGTGATATTTTGGCATATTGGACATGTTAAGATTAATATATTACAATTTTATACACTCTCATTGTACGTGTGCGTCCTATAGAGTTTCGAGTTTAATATCTTGAGTAATGTTATCGAAATGAAAAATTGCATTATTTAAATCAAACCTTTCGACCTGAATGCATCTCCATGATGTATTTTCATAATGTATGAATGATCTATACTTAAAAATAATATTAGTTCATTTAAAACGTCAAATGAGGCGTTATCGTTAAAATCACATTTTTCGGAGATTCTATGATTCAAACTGCTTAGGTTAATAATCTCTCCCTTTTTTATAATGACAACTCATTTGATATTTTAAGAATGATAATAATTTTACTAACTCCCCCTGATAACGAGATCGATTTAAAAAAAAATTATCTAAGAAATCTCATTTTTCATTCTCTTAGGCAAGTAAACTTCTTATAATTCTCATAGCAATAAAACTACATAATTAAGATCAGTGAAAACTATTTTTAATATTATAAATCAAAATTGAAGTGAATTTTGACAATTAAGACAATTTTTGCAAGACATATCATATTTACTCTCAAAGTAGGAATTTTTGAAAATTTCATTTTCAAAATTGTTTCAAAGCACTTTTTTTCTCTCATCATACCTAAACAACGGAATTTTTTGAAAATCGTTCTTCCCCAAGAGACTTAGTAAAGATATTGGCTACTTGATGATTAGTGTCAATGAATTTCAATGTAATACCGCCCTTTTGAAGGAGGTCACGAATAAAATGGTGTCTAATATCAGTGTGTTTTGTTCGGCAATGGATAATTAATAAAGAAAAAAGAAGAGAAAAAGAAAGAAAATTAAAATAAAGAAATGGGGGTTTTGAAATTGAAAGAAGTAAAAAAAGGGGAGTAAATTAGAATAAAGAAAAAGTCCTTTTTTTTTGGTCAAAATCACAAGGAGAGAGGAGAGAGAAAGAGAGAGAGAATAGAAGAGAGAGAGAGAAAATTGTATGAGTGCAACTTGGTGGGGCCCTCCCATTGTAGTGTATAATTTGTATGAGTGTGTGTGTGCACGTGAATGTGAGAGAGAGAGAGAGAGAGAGAGAAGTAGTAAGAGAAAGAGTAGAAAAAAAAAAAAAAAAAAAAAAAAAAAAGGAGGGGGTGGGGGGTGGGGGGGGTGGGCCTCCCTATCCACATTGTCAGTCGAAAAAAAAAAAGTTTGTCACGTGGTGCAATCTGGTGAGGCGGCGGTAGCGGCGCGTGTTTTACACGCACCCTGTGTCCAGAACTTTTTTTTTTTTTTTTTACAAATTCACCCTTTCCCAGTACAATTTGGACTGGACTTTGGCAGTCAGACCTAATTTTTAGGATTTTCTAATTGTTTTTCATGCCTCATCCTTCTCTATAAATAGGGTCCTCCTCCTCCTACTTTATTGATTTAGAAATTGAGAGAAAAAAACACTTAGAGAGTGATTCTCATCGTAAATCGTTTCGGAAAGCTGCATGCGCGAGAGGAAAGCCCGAGCATCGGGATTCTTGGCCTAAAATATGTATGTTTTCTAATTTTTAATTCTTTTTTCAGTTTATTTTATTCTCTTCGCAACTTAAATTCCTGCAATGCAAGTTTAATTTTTATTGTTTGATGACTCGATGAAAAATGTTAGGATAAGGTTCCCCATTGTCGATCTGAATCTTTGAGCGTTTAGACGAGGACACCCGTATCTCACTGTTTTTTTTTTATTTTTTTTTATTTTCTGCATTTTTTATTTTATTATAACAAAGAGGAAAAACTAAAAAGCAAGTCATCCGATAATCCGATGAAAAAGTCGGAGTGAATTTCTCATGCTTAAACATAACTCCGAGCAATATGTGAAGAATGTTTTATTATTTATTTTGTTGCATTTTTTTATTTCGTATTTTTCTGCATTTTTTTTTAATTTTTATTTTATTCTTCTTATCAAAACCCTAAAAAATTTATTAAAAAAAAATCAAAAGAAATAATAAAATCTTTTATTTATATTAATTAATCCTTACGAATCTTAAGTTGAATCCGACGATTCAATAAATCTTGGGAGAGTTTTCCGTAGTCTCGTTTCCATTCCCCGACCCGAGTGGAATTTAGAAACGAATGATTTTAGGAAATCTCTTCCCTTGGTAGATTTTTTGTGAGATTTCGTTTAAGTTTTGGAAAGATTAATTTCAACTAAATTATTTTCGCGAACCCCCCTTAATTCTCATATCCATAGAATTTGAGGGAATTTCAAATTGGGATTTCTTTAAATTAATCGGGCAAACTCAAAGTAGATTTTTTTTTTTTGCATCCACTTAGCATGTTTATTTATTTCATTATTTAGACGACATGTTTAGTACACTTCTATCACTCACACATTTTTTTTTCTACGCATAGTTTTTTTTTATTTTATAAATCCATGTTACTTTTTCATATCTAGTCACGACACGCACACCACTTAGGTTTTTTGTTATAATTAAATCATTGTCACAAGTAATCAAGTTAATTCAAGTAGTATTCATATCAGTTTGCATTGACATATTTAAATTAAACCATTTAGTTCTTTTTTGGTCATTTTTGCATATTTATATAATTTTAGCTTTTGTATTCATATTTTTTTATTTATTTACTTATTTGAGTTTGCCTATTTAAAGTAAAGAAGTCTTTAGGAAATATATATAAATACTCCCCAGGGACCATCCTTATCGAATCCTTAATATTCGATAAGAGGTTATACTGGGGGAACATTTCCAAAAATCCAAAAACTTATCTCACCTTATTCGTGAAAAATACCAAGTAAGAAGCGAATGATTTCAAAATAAAATAAAACACTCGAACTAAACTAATTGGACTTAATTAGATATAAGGTACCATTTTTGGACAGGCATCTTAAGGTGCCTAACACCTTCCCCGAGCGTAACCAACCCCCAAGCCTTTAACTGAATCTTTGGTTTGACCATATTTTTTGGAGTCAATTTTGTTTACTTAGGCCTTTTCAATTGTTTTCTAAAAATTCGGTGATCTAGCACACCATTTAAACCCAATGCTAGGTGGCGACTCCTTATTTTTTAAAACGGCCTAAGTATATTTTTTGAGAAAACCTGCGCTTTAAAAAACCCCTCTCTCCTTAAGCTTATTTATTATTTATTATTCTTTTCTTTTTTGGAAAATTGGGATGCGTAAAAAATGACAAGTAGCGCTAGTGCTTTTACGCTTAATTTTGTAACCAGCAAAATCAGCGTCGGAATAACTAAGCAAATCAAGACATTCATTTTTAGGATACCATAAACTTAAATCATATGTACAAAGCAAATATCGAAAAATACGTTTAACGGCGGTTAAGTGCGATTCCTCATGACAAGATTGAAAACAAGCACATAGACAAACATTATATATGATATCCGGTCTACTTGCCGTAAGATAAAGAAGACTACCAATCATGCCTCGATATTCCTTCTCATTTACCTTCTTAACGTTTTCATCGGCGTCCAATTTGGTTGAGGTACTCATTGGTGTATTATATACCTTTGAATTTTCCATACCGTATTTTTTTATTAAGTCTTTGGTATACTTTACTTGATTTATAAATATTCTATCTTTTGTTTGCTTAATTTGTAATCCGAGAAAGAATGTTAGTTCTCCCATCATACTCATCTCGAATTCTTCCTACATAAGCTTGGCAAACTCTTGGCACAAGATCTCATTAGCAACACCAAAAATAATATCGTCAACATAAATTTGTACTGATAAGATTTTATTTTCAGATTCTTTAATGAATAAGGTGATATCGGTTAAACCACGTTTAAAACATTTTTCTAGGAGAAATCCACTTAACCTCTCATACCAAGCTCTAGGTGCTTGTTTGAGACCGTAAAGTACTTTAGATAATTTAAAAACATGATTTGAAATTTTTTCATCTTCAAAACTGGGAGGTTGTTCAACATAAACTTCTTCAGATATGAAACCATTTAAAAACGCACTTTTAACATCCATTTGAAAAAGTTTGAAAACATTAGCACAAGTAAAAGAAAGTAACATTTGTATAGCTTCTAGTCTAGCTACCAGAGCATATGTTTCATCATAATTTATCTCTTATTCTTAATTAAATCCTTGTGCTACCAATCTTACTTTATTTTTAATAACAACACCTGACTCGTGAACGATTCAGAACAGGTAAAATTCAAATCGATTACTATTTTCGTTAAATTGAATTATTAGCAAACGGGATTATAATTTTGGAATCGTTAATTCTAATAAATGTTGACACCGTCCATATTAACAAATGCGTACAGTAATTATTAACGAAACAAAATTTACCGAATAATAATTTTTCATGATAAAAATATGGGGATGGAGAAATTGTGAAACTTAGGGTCTACATTGCCTGATTAGGTTATTTTAAATAGATTATTAATTTAGGCCATATCACTATTAGGTTTGCAGGCACCAGAGTCTCGGTAGAGTGTAGTCGATAAAGGCTTTTAGGAGCGAATCAACAGGTGAGTGTACTGTCTTCTTGCCAAACTATTTTTATATCTATATATGATAGAAAATGGTTGTATTTATATTAGATGCTTTTAAAATTTTGTGGATCAAGCAGGTTTTGGGTAAGTTGGTAAAATGGGTTTTCGTGAGATTACGATGGTTTTCGAAAGGAAAGTGAAAATGGTTTTTCGTTGGATTTGGTGGTTTTAAAAGAGAGTAGAAAATATATATTTTTCTAAACATGTCTGGTTTTCTAAAAATAAAGAGTAGAAAATTGATTTTGGTAAAATCAGACGTTTTCTTTTAAAACAAAGTGAGAAATATGATTTTCGGATAAAAAGTCAGTTTTGGAAAAGAGAGGTGGATGTGTGATCTGACGATGTTGATTAGACGATATCATTACGTTGTGATTTGATGATGATATTATTAATTTGACAATGTTGTTGATTAGACGATGCTATTGACTCGTAATTTGACAATGTTATTGATTTGACGATACTATAGTATTTATCTGCTTCGACAGAGTGATGGTATTAATTTGACGATGTTATTGATTTGACGATACCATAATATTTATCCGTTTCGGCGGAGTGATGTTATCTACTTCAGTGGAATGATGTTTATCTGCTTCGACAGAGTGATGTTAGACGTTTATACTGCGCAATGATTATCCGCTTCGACGGAGTGATGGGTGTTCGTAGGAAGGAATATGCTACGGATGGTACGGTATCATTGCAAACTCCCGATCGTGAGGTTAAAACGATCACTAGGGCTGACCAGTGTGTGTGTTTGAGGTATGTGTTTGAGATGTGTGCTTGAGATGTGGTATTTTACGTATATTGGTTGATTTGATATTTATTATGATGGTGATTAGTATGATTTTTATATTAGTTGGATTTGAATGGAACTTAATTATGTCGCTTTATTTTTCCTACTCATATACTGGGAATTTTACGAGCTATGTGGTATTTATAAACTAACGCTTGATCCATTTAGATGTTGTAGAATGAGTTTTTATTATTAAAAATATTTTTACTAAGAAGGCAGTACACTCGCAGGTGAAGCAGCTAGGAGTCGGTCCCCTACTGGAGCTAGGTAGAGTCCTACGATGGAGTCGTGTGGAGGGTTGAGATAAGCTTTATGAGACGAACCTGTGAGGGGTTCAAGATATTATATTTTGTTGTTAATATATTTGGGGAACGGGTGTGTTCTCATAACATAAATATGTATTGCTTCATATAGATGATGGTTTATTTATATGCATATTGTAGTATAATAGATGGTTGGTTGGATGTTTTCGGTGATGTCATGATGTCATCACGCCAGCCCGGGATATCGGTATTTTAGGACGGGTCCTGACAATTTTGGTATCAGAGCCAGGTTATAGGTTCTGTAGACTTGCCAGTAGTTGTGTCAGTAGAGGATCATGAGATAGGAAGACTTTTTGGTCGTCTAGTCAGTAGGGGACTTTGAGATAGAAGGTCGATAGGTAGTGTCGAGCTAGTGGTGGACCATGAGATAGGGTGTCGATAGGTTGGTTCGGCACGTGAGTGATAGTTATTGCATTGCATTAGAAGGTACATTGGCATCGTGCATGGTTATTTGTCTTATTGGTAATTAATGGGTGCGACGAAGTTGTGATACTGCCAGTTGGTAGTTCAGGTAGTGTGGTTGCTAGTGGTTGGGAATATTAAATTATAACTAATAAGTAATTCTATTCGTAGTATTTGACATTGGGATTCTCTGTCGGTAGTATATAATATTTTTATTGTTAAACCAACAGTGTGGCAGAGCACATTTAATTCATCCAATGTTAAGTTATTCATTTAATTGAATTGGTAAACAACACTTTATTTATGCAATTACACGACACACTGTGCTACTATTTGAGATACGCGGATTTTATCATAAATGTGTGAGTGTGCTCGTGATTTTATTAGAGATGGAGGTTCATATGGTTAAAGCAGAAAGAGACGACCATTCGGTGGTATGAAATTAAATCTGATTTGGTAAAAACGGAAAAGACAATATGTAGACTAATCTAAAAAAGATTTACTTTGGAAATACGTTTTAGGTAGTCGGTCAAGAAAATTTAAAAGTTATACAAAATGGGCAAACGCGGCGAGAATTAATAGAGAATGATGTGTAAGAAGTAGTTGAGAACTATGAGTCTGTGTTAATAGTTAGTGCGAATAAATATAATTCACTTTGTATTGGTGGTAGGAAGTTGTCGGTAGATCTTTTACCCTTGAATTTTTTTACGATCCTGATGTAATACTGGGTATAGATTTGTTGTTCGGCTATCATGCCACGGTAGATTATTTTAAGAAGAATGTGATCTTTCCAATCTCAGACGAGCTAGAATTTGTACTCTCGGGAGACAGAATTATCACTCCTGTTAGTATGATTTCAGCCCTAGAAGCCAGAAAATTATTGCAGAAAGGATGTCAGGGATAGCTTGCGCACGTGATTGATACCAGTCAGAGAGAAGTTTCGACAGCAGATATTCTAGTGGTCAGAGATTTTTCTGACGTGTTTCCAGATGAATTGTCAGGGTTGCCAGTATATAGGAAGATGGAATTCAAGATCGAGTTACTTCCCGGAATTGCTCCTATATCAATTCTACCCTATCGTATGGCGCTTGCTGAGTTGAAAGAATTGAAGGTGCAGTTACAAGATTTATTAGATCGTGGGTTTATCAGGCCCAGTGTTTCCCCATGGGGAGCCCCAGTGTTGTTCGTGAAGAAGAAGGATGGCACATTGAGAATGTGCATCGACTATCGGTAGCTGAATAGGGTGACGGTTCGTAACAAATATCCGTTACCTAAAATTGACGATTTGTTCGACCAGCTCCAAAAAGGCTAAAATGTTTTTCAAAATAGATCTTTGATCGGGGTATCGCCAATTGAAAGTCAGAGACAGTGACATGGCAAAAACGGCGTTCCGTATTAGATATAGACACTATGAATTTCTGGTTATGTCATTCGGATTAACAAATGTCCTTTTTGCTTTTATGGATCTGATGAATTGGATTTTTTAACCTTATCTAGATCATTTTATTATCATATTCATCGACGATATATTGATCTATTCCCAAAGTATAGAAGAGAACGCAGAGCATCTCCAATTTGTATTGCAGACGTTGCGGGAAAAGCAGTTGTATGCGAAAGTCAATAAATGTGAATTTTAGTTAGATCATGTGATATTTTTGGGACATTTTATCTCAGGAGATGGTATTCAGGTGGACCCGAAGAAAGTTGAAGTTGTTGTCCAAATAACTGAAGTTCGAAACTTTTTAGGATTGGCGGGTTACTATCGATAGTTCATGCAGGGATTCTCTGTTATAGCGGCCCCGTTGACTCGTTTGACCCGCAAGAAATCCAAATTTGAGTGGACCGATAAATGTGAGCAGAATTTCCAGGAGTTGAAGAATAGGTTGATATCAGCGCTAATACTGTCCCTCCCGTCAAAAGGAGGTGGTTTCGTGATCTATGGCGATGCGTCACACCAAGGGCTGGGATGTGTTCTGATGCAGCATGGTCACGTAATTGCATATGCATCTCAGCAATTAAAGAACCATGAGCGTAATTACCCTACGCATAATTTAGAGTTAGCAGCGACTGTGTTCGCCCTGAAGTTTTGGAGGCATTATTTGTATGACGAGACTTGTGAAATATACACCGACCCCCCAGAGATTGAAGTGTTGGTTTACTCAAAATAAGCTAAATCTGAGGCAGAGTCGTTAGATAGAATTGATCAAAGGCTACGATTGCACCATTTACTATCATTCGGGAAAGACGAATGTTGCAACAGATGCGTTGAGTCAAAAATTGGCGGGTTTGGTCGCACACATTCAAGTTGTCCATACTAATCTATATACTGATTTGAGATCTTTGTGATTACAGTTGGTGGTTGGTCAGAAGGCAGCGTTACTTGCAACATTGACTTTGAGGCCGACGTTGATTGACCGCATGAAGCTCAAAAGTCCGACGTTCAACTGGAGAGGATTCAGGATGAAGTGAAAAATGGTCACAGAACTAATCATCATATCAGGAATAGTAATGAAGCTTTGATGATTGGAAATAGGTTGGGTGTGCCTAATAACGTCAAATTGAAAAAGAATATCTTGGAAGAGGCGTACCAAAATGTATTGGGTTTTGCGATAACATTATTGGTGGATTGGAATAAAATGGGAAATCGCAGAACTTGTTGCCAGGTGTCTTGTTTGTCAACAAGTTAAAATCGAACATCAACGTCCAGATGGGTTATTACAGTCTCTACCTATACCAGAGTGGAAATGGGAGCATGTCACGATGGATTTCGTTTTGGGATTACCCTATACTCAAAAGGGGCATAATTCCATCGGGGTGATCGTTGATAAGCTTACTAAATCCGCCCATTTTTCTGGCCGTAAAGATGACATACTCTCAGGTTAGGTATGTTCAATTGTATATTGACGAGATTGTTAGACTACATAGTGTACCAAATTTCATAGTACCAGACAGAGATTCGAGGTTTTCTTCGAAATTCTGGCTGAGTCCCCAAACTACTCTAGGTACCAAGCTGAAATTTAGTACAATATTTTATCCGCAGACTGACGGTTAATCAGAGCGTACGATTCAGACAGTGGAGGATATGTTGAGGGGTTGTGTTCTAAAATTTCTTGAGAGCTGGGATGATCACATGACGTTGATAGAATTCGCTTATAACAACAGCTACCACTCAGCAATCGAGATGGCACAGTGTGAAGTGTTGTATGGCAGGAGATGCAGGACTTCAGTCCAACAAGACTGAACTGAGGTAGGAGACCAAAAACTGTTGATGTTGGACATAGCCCAAATGACAGTATACAAAGTAAAGGTGATTCAGGAAAAATTTAAAAATCGCCCAAAGTCGACAAAAGAGTTATGCAGATAATCGTCGATAGGAGTTGGAGTTCGAAATAGGAAATCATTTGTTTTTGCGTATTTCTCCATGGGAAGTCATAATGAGGTTCGGGAAGAAAGAAAAAATTAAGTTCAAGATACATCGGACCATATGAAATTTTAGATCATGGGGGGGGCGCGACAACCTATCAATTTTCTTTACCGCCAGAATTGTCCAGACTACATGATGTTTTCCACATGTCGATATTTAGGAAATATGTGCTAGATTCTTTCCATGTGTTGACTTCGCAGCTGATTGAATTGCAAACATATTTGTCATATGTTGAGGAGCCAATCCAAAATCCAAAGCCGTAAGGACCAGGTGTTGTGGATGAAAACGATCCCATTAGTCAAGGTGTTATGGCGCAGTCATGTGATGGAAGATGTGACATGAGAGCAAGAAGACGAGATGAGAAACAGATACCCGCATTTATTCAACTGAGGTATTAAAATTTCAGAACGAAATTTCTTTTAGAAGAGAAGAGTTGTAAGACCTCAATCGTAGCACGTACATCATTTTAGTTGCATTTTAGAGTAATTGGAAAAATTCAGAGTGAAATTGGGTCAATTAAAATTCAAATTAAAAATTTAGGGGTCAATTCGCAAATTTAGAAATATTAAATCCAAACTTTAGGAGGTAAATTGACATTTAACTTTTAATTAAAACTTTTAAGGGTGAAATTACCATTTTAGAAACCCATAAATGGTGAATTGAACTAAAAAAGAGAGTTATAGAAATTAGGGGGAGAAAAGAGTAATTAAATCAAAAGATTATTATATAATATATAAATATGAGTATATGGGTTTGTTGCTGTGAGATTCAGCCGACGGGCAGAGGATCAGGGAAGTGGACGACGTGGCAATTGTGGATCAAAGCCTTACCCACTACTTGCATGTATATATAGGACTCACTCACGCAAGAAGGATCGAGAAGCTTAAGTAGAAGAAATTCAAAAATCTAGAGAGAGAGAGAGAGAATCGGAGTTCGTGTGTGGTGTTCTAATCAGCCGGCGACTGTGGGAAAGTGTGGGTGTGTGCGCATTTTGTTTGTCGTTGATGGTCGGTTATATGGGTACCGGCGGTGGGAC
This sequence comes from Eucommia ulmoides, assembly GCA_016647705.1. Taxonomy (NCBI): domain Eukaryota; kingdom Viridiplantae; phylum Streptophyta; class Magnoliopsida; order Garryales; family Eucommiaceae; genus Eucommia; species Eucommia ulmoides. The sequence continues at coordinate 8,810,908 of CM028336.1, read as the reverse complement.
GTCGTCAATGTATGCGTGTGCTTGTGTGAGTTATCTGATTATTACGGTGGCATTTTGTTCACCGGTGTATATGGGTAAGCTCTGTTTTGTTTGTGACAGTGTGTGTGTGTGTGTGTGTGTGTGTGTGTGTGTGTGTGTTACTGTGTGTCCCGTTGATGGTGTGTGTGATTGTGGAGTGCATGCGTCATCGCCGGAAGGGGGTGCGTCGGTCCAGTGGGTGTATGTGACCGTTGAAGGTGGGTGTGTGGTCGACCCTATTCAAGCGTGTGTTCCTCTAATGGTTGTTATTTGCAGGTGTGAAGGTTGTTGAGTGGGTGTGGACAGCATTGGTCGCCGGTGGTGTCTTCTCAAGAGAGATTTGAGATAGAGTTGCACTCTACCAACGAGCAACGTGAAGCACTGCAAAGGAGTAACAAGCTATACTGCACGGAAAACAATAGGTTTCAAGCAGAGAACACTGGTTTGTAAGGTGAGAGCTCTACCCTGAGTGAGGAGATCATAACTCTGAAGAGATAGGTCAGCTCAGCGTGCTCTGAGGTGGGTTATTTGAAAACTGATCTCCAAGTTAAGGATGTTTCTTACCAGGCGAAGGAGGATTCCCTCCAGCACCTTTAGAGCAAGAGGAATCGACTATCAGTTGAGTTGGACCAAGAGAAGTTAAGGTCTGTTGATCAAGTACAAATGGTGGAGAGGCTGATAGTAGAGCTGGTAGTGAAAGGGAAAGAGTCTGAGCAGAAGATCAAGGATCTTTGGGCTGAGTTTAGAAAGAGGTAAAAGAATATCCACTTAGTGAGCTTCCTCTATTGCCAACAACGAGTGTCAGAAGAATACCCAAATGTAAACCTTTCTTTCTTGGAGACTGAGTTGAATGATGCAACAAAAGAAGATAATACTGCAGATGAAAAGGAAGAAAATGCTGAAAGTGAAGAGCTTTCATCTACATCAGCTGTTGAGGTTCCTGCAAACAGCCCAGCACCAAGGCCTTCTAATCAGCTCTTCCCAAGCTCAGATCAAGCTATGTTTAACGATGCTGTTGATCTGCAGATCTCTGGTCAGCCCAATGTTGCTGATCAGAATACTTCTCTTTGATTTGACCTTCTGTCTTTTCTTTTATTTTTTATGTCTGTAATTAATTTTTTGCAATGATAACATTTTTTTTTTTGTAATCATGATATGATTAAAACAATAGTCATCGATTAAGTCTTGGAAATATACTGTCATAATTACAGTACGTATTCCGTTAGCACACGCCACTTGCACATTAACGTACATTTTTTGACGTTTTGTTTTCCTCTCTCTTTATTAGTTTGGTTATTTAAAGCCAAACCAAACATCGATGTTTTTCACAAGTCCAAACGCTTTCTCTTTTTCTGTTTTTATATTTTTATAGAGTTTTTTTTTTTCTTATTCTTCTTTCCATCTCTTTGCAACCATGTCATGGCCATCCTCATCCTCCGGCAATTCAAGTTGAGAGGCAATTCAAGTTGAGCTAGATGAAAACTTTTGTGTCCTGATGATGACAGCTAAAACCCTTACCGATAAGCACCCTCGTCTCAGAGTTTTGGAGGATGTTGGTTCTGTCTTTTGCACTATAGAGGCGGCACATCTTCGTGCCATATCGTAACTCCAAGAACTCAAAGAGCAGTTGAAAAAGTCTTAGAGGGATAGGCATGATCTAATCGTTGACTTTCACTTCCGTAAGGTGTACGCCGATTCTATAAAGGCGAAGCGCGACAACCTCTGGGAGAAGAACGAGGCAAAGAAGGCCAAAATCCAAGAGTTGGTCTGTAAGATTAACCAGTATGAATAGCACGATTTCTACCACTCCAATTCGAATTCTGAAGGTTTAGGTTCGCCTCCTTCTCCTGGGTCGAAATGATACCACCTAATTAGTCCCGGTTTAGCAGAAGAAGCTTTGGACTTTGTGGTTTTTTTTTTTTTTTTTCATTTTGAAGTGAACAGTTTTCTGTTCTTTTTTCTTCTCTTCGTATGATGAATAGTCTTTTGTTCTGTCTTTTTTTTTTTTGAAACAATGTACCCCCCTTTTCTCTTTAATATAAGAACGAGCTTTGATATTGTGTGTTTATTTGTGTTGCCTTTGTGTTGTTCGTTAGTTTCCCTCTTGCCTGTCCTCCTTCATAACTTGGTTAGTTTGTTAAACTAGTTATGAATTAATTTAGACTTTTGGCAGTAAATAAGACATTTGAACACGATCATAATCACAGTAAGCAAAGTCACAAAAATGAATTCAAATAAGATTTTACCATTACAGGAATTCTTCCAATAAGAATTTCGCTTTCATCTTGTTCTATAAGATTCTTCTCAAGATATTGTGCAGTTTTGAACTTATCACTTCTTATCATACAGTTAGTGTAGACTTGAATAAGTGTTCTGGACTTTAATCTTGACTAAATAAGTTATGTATTGAAGACGGGAAGTGTAATGTCTTGAAAATTTATATTTTTGAAAATATTATTTTTATAAGTTTAATTCTTTGGGGTTATTTTGTATATTATGAAATTTATGGTACAAATAAAAATTTGATAATTTTTTGAGGAGATAAGTGTAATTATTGGATCTAATATGAATTACTTTATAATTATGAAGTGTTAAAAGTAATTTTTAATTCCTTACCTAGTAAGACAACATTTTGGTCAAGGATTAAAGAAGAAAAAAACACCCCACATATTATGCACATATATATAGATATTTATATTATATTATAGATAGATAGAAATCATAGAATTAGTGGGAAAGTAATGGACGACCAAAAAAAAAAACCAAAAAATATGGGGAAAAAGTAAAAAGAAAATGAAAAAGAATAAATTATTAATTAATTTGTTATATGTTATAAATATATATGCATGCATAGATAGAGAGTTGGGGGAAGTGGTGTCTTGATGGTGGAATTTCACACGGCAGAAGAGAGAGAGAGAGAGAGTTGTGTGGGTTTGGTAGTCACCACGAAACAGAGGAGGAGGAACTAGAGGAGATCACTCTATTAATTTCTCTACTAATTGTCAATTTTGGCTTCAAATTTTAGATAGAATTTTCAACTCTTTTAATATATGTATTTAATCTCTCTATTGTGAAATTTATGTTGTTATTGTTGTTGAATTACAATTGTTGGTTCGCATGAAATAATTATGATTATGTGAAAATTTCGTATAATACATGCTTATATGTTTATTTGTTGTGGATTGATTAAATGCACGTATTAAAGGGATTGAAATTCTACTGAGTGTTGACTCACAACTCCACAATTTTGATTGCAGGGCTAGTGAGAATGAAACTGCACCAGAAATTTTTATTTAAATTTATATTTAATTTGTAATAGTTGTATTTATTATTTACGGTTGAAAAATTGATGAGACGATTATATGGATTGAAACGTATAGTAAAATTTGAATACAGACGCAATAATTTATTAGCATATGTTGGAATTGAATCATACCACTTTATGATTTGGAGTTATCAAAGCAGGGATGTATTTGGAATTATTAAAGCAATTTGGGAATAATATATTAATTATCAAAGCATTTTTAGTGAGTTATACCCCCAATCAATACCCTATTAATTATCTAAGTAGTTTTAGTGAATTTGGAAAGGTTAATTAGGTAGTGTTTGGGAATTGTAGTTTTAAAATTGAATTTGTAAACATGTTATTTTTTTTAGAGCTGAATTCAGTTACGTTTTCAAATTTAAAATTTTTAATTTTCCAGATGAGGTGAAATATTGGTCATTCGGCTTTAATGTTAATTCTCCAAGGGGATAAATCGCTTAGAGTCCATGGAAAATCAGGTCGTTACAAAATGGTATCAGAGCAGGTTTACGACCATCCTAGGCTTGGGTTATAGAATCCATTACTCATAATAAATGAAGTCATACTTAAAAATAACAATTTTCGTATAACTCATTAATTCGAAAAAAAAAATTGATATGGATAGTGGATTTTTGCTCAGAAGATGCCCTCAGAAACTGTTTACATGCATTTCTCACTAGAAATTTCGAATGGATTTGAACTCCATCTTTAAGTTCGACAAATTTTACTGAAAGAAAAGGCCTAAGACGAATTTGAGTGAAATGGACATGTCGATTATCACCTAGATACTACTTATGCTAAACATTTCTTTTTGAAGTCAAAATCATGATGTCATTCATTTGTTCAATTGATTTGGCATGAACGAAAATGAGTATGCATTAAGTACAATCACCTCGGTAAACTCCCGATTCGAAATTGTGTCAATTGATATGCTCTCTGTTTTGTTTAGATTTAGTAAATAATAAATAAAATTAATGAACATTTAACCAAAAAAAAATTGCTTTGTTTGCTTTGTCTTCATTAATGGAATAATTGTGGTGTGATACAAGAAAGCCTGCAGGAATACAAAGTGTACTATGGTGCTTATACATATGTGCAAGGATTGGGATTTGATCCATATTTGCATGCATTGACTTCTCCATTATGTTTTTTTGGTGGTTTGACATTTTGCACCCATGTGTTATTACCATTATTTCACTTGGGTCTCTACAGTTTCAAATGAACATATTAACATCTGAGATGGCGTTTGATTAATGCAACTTACCAATAGTAAGTTAAATAAGTCTTGGTGAGTGTCGTGCTAATCGTGGACCATAGAATAAGTTATTGCCAGGATCGGTTTAAAGGTGTTTACTATGTTCTATATAAATTATCAAATTTTATTTTCATATTAAATTAAAAAAAATGTTGATGAAAATGGATAATTTTACGATGATTAATGGATTTAAGTAAAATTTTAAAAAGTGAAAAATGATTTTTATTATTCTGCTATGCCATAGTCGTCTCGTCAAGAGGGTATATCCTACAAGATGAGATTGATCCCTACAGGAGGACATATCCTGTAAGACATTGTGTTGTGACTTGACAGGAGGGCAAGTCTTGTAGGTGGTTGAATATGTTGTTGATATGTTGAGACATAACAGGAGGACAAGTCCTGCAGGTAGTTGAATATGTTGTTAATATGGTAGTTTCTACCATATGTTGCTCCTACCATTGGAGGTATTGAATGGCTGTGACACTGATAACAATCTTAGATTGCACAGTTGTACAGGATACGGTACCGCCATAACTTCCGATCATGAGGTGAAACGATCCTATTGCTAGTAGGGAAATATGTGTGCGGTATTTTATTATAGATTGAAATAATGTAATTAGTTAATTTAAATGTATTTATTTTATTGTGATGGTAGTTGTGGAATTTTACCTCGGCTTAGAGTACGGTTATATTTATATTATATTTTAAAAAAGTGGTGTTTGATAAATATACTTGACCGATAAATTATTTTTATATTATGAAGACCATACACTGATAAAGTGAGATATTTTTGTACAAAAATATGAAAAGAAAAGATTTGTTAAAATTGACGCTTTTATAATGTTATGCGGATCAAGTAAATTTTAAATGTAGAAAGTGGTTTTTATTACCGACTATGCCATAGTGTGATCCCGACAGGAGGGCATGTCCTGCAAAATGTTGTTAGTCCTAATAAGAGGGCATGTCCTATAAGACGTTGTATTGTGATCTGACAAGAGGGCAAATTCTATTGGTGGTTGATATCTGTTGTTGTTATTGTTGTTGATGATAATGATTATCATCATAATATGGTGGTTTATACCACGCGTTGGCTCCTACCATTAGAGATATTAAATGGCTCTGACATTGATAGAAACCTTAGATTGCACAAATGGATAGGTTACGGTACCGTTATAACTCCCGATCGTGAGGTAAACGATTATATGGTTAGTAAAGAAGTATGGTATTTTATTATATAAATAAGTGAGTTGACCAGTTATTTTAAATTTGAATGTTCTATTTTGATGATATTTTGTTAAGATTTTGATATTGTCAAGTGAGTAGCTATATTTTGTTGGAAAGTAGATGTGGATAAAAGTACTTGATCCATAAATTATTTTGGTATTATGAAAATAGTACACCGATAAAATATTCAGATAGATATTGGTCCACTACTAACGATAGGTAGAATCAAAGTGTAGGATAATTGTTGAGATTTTCTTGGAAAACTTTATATAGACATTATTGCTATTTCTATCATAATAGCGTAGCGGGAGCGTGGTGATGACTTTTGGTTATTATTGTTTAATCGAAAGTGATTAACATGGCGATTCATTTCTACCATAAATTTACAAAATAATCCCAAAATAGTTGGAGGTAGAATTATTATTGATTTGAACGAAATTTCGAAAACGAAATTTATTTAAGAGAGGTAGATTGTAATGTTCTGAAAATTTATATTTCTGAAAATATTATTTTTATAAGTTTAATATTTTCTTTGGGGTTGTTTTGTATATTATGAAATTTATTGTATAAATAAAAATTTGATAATTTTTGGAGAGATAAGTGTAATTATTGAATCTAATATAAATTATTTTATAATTATAGGGTGTTAAGGGAAATTTTTATTTCCTTACCTAGTGAGACAACATTTGTGGTCAAGGATTAAAGAAGAAGGAATAAAAAAAAAAAGAAAGAGATGACCACATTTGTAATATCCCGAAAATTTATATTTTTTTGAAAATATTATTTTATATAAAAATTTAATATTTTTTGGAGTTAAATGTTTATTTTAAATTGATTTTAGAAGTTTTGGAACCAATGTGTTATTTAAAATATACTTTTAAGAGTTTTGGGGTATAATTAATATTTTTTTTATTTAAGAGAGGACATTGTGTAAATAATAAAAATAATAATATATAATAAAATGTGTTGTCTTCACTAAGTGAATACAACACATTAATATAAACACATAATATACATACATAGACACGTGTATTGAGTATAATAATAATAATAATAATAATAATAATAATAAACTCATATATATGTGATCAGAACAAAAACGCATGGAATATTTTTTTACAAATAATAGGATTTGAAATGTTTTTTTTTTAGCAATCAGTTCGGAGTATTTCTGTTCGGATTTCAGGTAGAATTTCTAACTCTACTAATATATGTATTTAATTTTTCCATTGTGTAATTCTTGCTATTATTATTACTGTTGAATTTTAACTGTTAAATTTTACGAAATAATTGTGATTATATGAAAATCATGTTTATATGCTTTATTTATCGCATTAATTAAATGTACGTATTAGAGGGGTTGAAGTTCTATTGAGCGTTGGCTCACAACCCCATAGTTTTGATTGCAAGGCTAGTGAGAACGAGACGGCAACAAGAATTTTAGTTGAATTTCTATTTAATTTGTAATAATTATATTTGTAAATTATTGTTTCCAATTGTAAAAATTGAATCATTGAATTCGATAATTATAATTGTCGTCGTCGCATTGTAAATTTTTTTCGAATTTTTGTATAATAAATATTGACGATCCGATTTTAGTTTTAATTCTCCAAAGGGAGAAACCGCGTGGCAGCCTTAGGAAACCAAGTCGTTACACATATTATGCATATATATATATGTAGATATTTATATTATATTATAGATAGATAGAAATCATAGAATATATTATATATTTATAGATTATAGATAGAAATCATGAAATTAGTGGGAAGGTGATGGACAACCAAAAAAACAAATATAGGGGAAAAGTAAAAAGAAAATGAAAAAGAATAAATTAATAATTAATCTATTATATGTTATAAGTATTTTATAATATTATATTTATATATGTGTGCATGCATAGATAGAGAATTGGGGGGGAGTGGTGTCTTGATGGTGGAATTTCACATGGCAGAGAAGATAGAGAGAGTTGTGTGGGTTTGGTAGTCACACACGAAACAGAGGAGAAAGAACCAAAGGAGATCTCTCTATTAATTTCTCTACTAATTGTCAATTTTTGTTTCGCATTTCAGGTAGAATTTTTAATTCTTTTAATATATGTATTTAATCTCTCTATTGTGAAATTTATGTTATTATTGTTGCTGAATTACAATTGTTGGTTCGCACGAAATAATTATGATTATGTGAAAATTTCTTGTAATACATGTCTATGTGTTTATTTGTTGTGGATTGATTAAATGCACGTATCGGAGGGGGTTAAAATTGTACTGAGCGTTGGCTCATAACCCTACAGTTTTGATTACATGACCGGTGAGAACGAAACTATGCCATGATTTTTTATTTGAATTTATATTTAATTTGTAATAGTTGTATTTATTATTTACGGTTGAAAAATTGACGAGACAATTATGTGGATTGAAATGTATGGTAAAATTGAATACAGTGCAATGACGTGTGATACGCAATAATTTATTAGCATACGATGGAATTGAATTATACCACTTTATAATTTGGAGTTATCAAAGCAAGGATGTATTTGGAATTATCAAAGCATTTTAAGTAAGTTATACCCCCAATCAATACCCTATTAATTATCAAAGCAGTTTTAGTGAATTTAGAAAGGTTACTTAGGTAGTGTTTAGGAATTGCAGTTTTGGAATTGAATTTGAAGTGTAAACATGTTTTTTTTTTTTTAGAACTAAATTCAGTTACATTTTCAAATTTAAAAATTTTAATTTTTCAGATTTTTATGAGATGAAATATTGGTCATTCGGCTTTAATATTAATTCTCCAAGGGGAGAAACCACGTGGCGGCCTTGGAAAATCTGGCCGTTACAGGAAGTCCATATTTCATGGAGTTTTTGTAGGAGTATATTTGGTGACTAATAAGTCCATATTGGCCTTCCTTAGTTTTGAGAAGTAGAAGTTACAAACAGAGAACTGATATGCTTTTCCACGTAATGAGTTGTTCTGTCTATGGCTGGTTTGATCTGCCCAGTTATCCGTGAGTGAGCTGACCTGCCCTTCTCACTTTGTAACTAAGTGTATTATGAGTAAATTGATCTACTTTGCTCATGTTTGAGCTGATCTACTCAGTTCTATGTGAGTAAGTTGAACTGCCATCCTTACTTTGATTTCACACTTAGTTTTTATATGCTAATTGTTTTCTGAGTAAGCTGATCTGCTCTGCTCACTTCTGAGCTGATCTGCTCAGGTTGTTTGATTTACACTTAGTTTTATACTAAGTGTTTTATGAGTAAGTTGATCTGCTTTACTTATTTGTTGATGAGTAAGCTGATCTGCTTTGCTCACTTATGAGCTAATCTGGTCAGCTACTTTACACTTGGTTCCAACGCTAAATGTCTTTTGAATGCTTAGTTTTAATTCACTAAGTGTTCCTTATACATGATTTAGATCAAAGCATGACAAGAATAAGTGTTCAAAGGTTGATGAATAAAACTTAGTTTATTTGTTTTATTCAAAGAATGTCTCACATAATAGAAAAAGAAACTTCAAAGATTAATCAAAGAACATGAAATATAAAATAACAAGAAATCTCATACGAAATATTTTTGCAAGTGAGAGATGTTCCAAGTCCTTGGGATTGCCACGTCGTCTAGATCTTCTAGCCAGTAGGTTCCTGGCCTGTTCACCCTGGTGACTCAGTAGGGACCTTTCCAGTTAGGATTTAGTTTTCCCAAATAAGCCTCTGGACAATGAGGCATTATCCTCCTCAGTACTAAATCTCATACTGTAAAGTGTCATGAACGTACTACATGGTTGAATATCCGTGTCATCCTTAACTTGTAGGCTATCATCTTCATTGTTGTCTTGTCACATCTCTCTTCTAGTTAGTCCATCTCTTGTCACATGACTTCTTCATTCTCCACAAGGTTGATTGTACGATCTCATCTTGACGACAACCCAATCTTTACTGGAACAACAACTTCAGTTCCATAAGTCATGGATAAAGGTGTTTCTCCTATGGCAGATGTTGGTGTGGTCCGATAAGCCCACAATACTCCTGGTAGTTCCTCCTCCCACTTACCTTTGGAGTCATCCAGTTGTTTCTTGAGTGTTTCCTTGATAGAACGGTTTATTACCTCTACTTGTCCATTGGTTTGTGGATACACTGGGCTAGACGTACGGTGCTGAATCTTCAATTCGTCGTACATCCATGTAACTTTGCCACTGGTGAATGGTGTTTCATTATCAAATATGAGAATTTTTGGAATGCCAAAACGACATATCACATTTTTCCAAAGAAAGTTCTTCACTTTATTTTCTTCCACCGTCACAAAAGTTTCAGCTTCAACCCACTTGGTAAAGTAGTCAATTACCACCAGTAAGTATTTTTTGTTCCTTAGCGTTGGGGTAAACGGCCCTAACACATCCATCCCCCATTGAGCAAATGGTCATGGGTTGGTTATTGGCGTCTGCTGTTGACTTGGAACCTTGATATCATTGGAGAACCGCTGGCACTTGTCACATCTCTTGACGTATTCTTGTGTGTCAGTGCGTATTGTTGGCCAGTAATAGCCAATTCTTAGAGCCTTGTGCACTAAAGTTCTTCTTCCTTGATGATTTTCGTAAACCTCTTCATGGATTTCTTACAGGACGTAGGTGGCTTCCTTTGGTCTTAAATAAAGTAACAAAGGTTGGGAAAGAGATCTCCTATACAGCCTATCATTGGTTAGCACATACCTTGATACTTTGTATAGGATCTTCCTGGCTGAATCCTTATCGTCTGGCAGTATTCCTTTCATTAGATACAAAACTAAAGGTGTTCTAGTCTTTCTCCTAATCCAGTGTGCCTATGCATGCACAAAGATTTGTTGTTGCTATTATGGATGGTTACTCAAGGAACTCCACCAGTTCAGACTGTTGATCAAATCCAAATGAAGAAGCAAACACTGACAGTGCGTCCGCCTTCTCATTTTCAAATCTTGGAACAACTTTGAATTTGCAGCTCTGAAATGAAGAGATTATCTCTTTCACTTTCTCCACATAAAGATGTAATGTTTTTTCATTCGCAATGTACACTCCGTTTATCTGGTTGACCACCAGTTGTGAGTCTGATCTTACCTCCAGATGCTGGGCTCCTAATTCTTTGGCGAGAGTCAGCCCAATGATTATTGCTTCATATTTTGCTTTGTTGTTGGAGATTCAAAAACTAAGTTGCATTGCTCTTTCGAGCTGATCTCCTTCAGGTGTTTCCAGGACTATGCCTACACTACACTCCTTCAAGTTTAAGGCTCCATCTACCCAAAACTTCCATGGCATTATTGACTGATAAGGGTACTCACCATCCTCCATTACAGTTTCTCTTGGAGGAGTCAGCTCAGCAATAAAGTCTGACAGAATTTGCACTTTGATTATAGTTCAGAGCTTGTAATTGATGAAGAACTTACCAAGCTCTATTGCCTATTTCATAAGATGTCTGGAAGCCTCTAGTCTATGCATTACAGCTCTGAGGGGGTCAGAGGTCAGCACATTGATCTCATGTGCTTCAAAATATGGCCTGAGCTTCCGTGCTGCAGTCACCAGAGCTAGGGCGAGCTTTTCCAGTTTAGTGTATCGAGTTTCTGCTGGGACTAATGATTTGCTGATGTAATAAACTGGTCTTCGCCCTCTTGGGTGATTCACTAGTATTGTACTTACTGCAACTAGGGTTACCGCCAAGTATAAATAGAGCTCGTCCCATAGGCCTACTTTAGCTAGCGTCTCAATTGAGCCCAAGTAGTTTTTGACGGATTGCAGCGCTTGTTCACAGTCTTCATCCCACTGAACGTTTTTGCTCTCCTTTAAGATTTTGAAGAAAGGGGCACACCTATCAGTAAATTTGAAAATGAATCTAATTAGGGTTGCCAACCTGTCTGTCAATACTTGGACTTCTCTTATGATTGTGAGGCTTTTCATTCTTCGGACAACTTCTATTTGTCCTGAATCCACCATGATGCTTGATTGGTTAACCACGAAGCCCAGAATTTCTCAAATGTAACTCCAAAAGCACATTTTTCTGGGTTCAACTTCATATTGAACTTCTCCAATATAGCAAAAGCTTATTCTAAATGCACCAGGTGATCCTCCTACTTAGAGTTTTTTACCAGCATGTCGTCTATGTAGACCTCCATAGTTGCTCCAATTCGATCTTGGAACATACGATTCACCAGTCGCTGATAAGTTTCCCCTACATTTCTCAATACAAATGGTATTACTTTGTAGCAATAAGTACCTCTTGAAGTGATGAACGTTGTCCCTTCATTATCTTGCTTATCCATGCAGATGTGGTTGTAGCTTGCATATGCATCCATCATGGTCAGTCATTGATGCCCTACGGTTGCATCCACCATCTGGTCTATCTTTGGCATTAGGTAGCAGTCCTTTGGGCATGTTTGATTGAGTTTAGTAAAGTCCATGCACATTCTCCACTTTCCATTCTTCTTCTTGACGAGGACTGGGTTGGACAACCATTTTGGGTATAACACTTCCCTTATGTGGCCAATTGAGAGCAACCTCTTCACCTCAGATTGAATCACCTCTTCCTTTTTAGGACTGGATGTCCTCCTCTTAGGTCTGACCGGTGGGTAAGACCTGGAGATGTCAAGGCGGTGGACTGTCACATCAGGGTTAACGCCCTTCATGTTTTCTAGAGACCAGGCAAAGACGTCTAAATTTTCTTTGAGCAATTTCATGATCTCTTCTACTTTAGTCTGGCTTAGGGATTCTCCTATCATTAGCTTCTAAACTCTTTTTTTGAAAGTGATCTCCTGTATTTGTTCACCAGGTTGGAGAACGCTGGGGTATTTTCTGAAATCATCAATCTCATGAGCTGAGTTGTTCGACGGAACTCTTCCATACTCTGGATTTAATTTCTATAAGGTATTCTTCTTTCCCTTCATACCTATTGTGAAGCACTGCCTTGATACCTGGTCTCCACGTATCACAGCCATCGAGTTATCCTTTACCTACTTGATGCACTGGTGGTATGTTGATGCCACTAACTTCATTGCATGCAGTCATGGTCACCCCAATATCGCATTGTAAGAGGATGAAGAGTCCATCACCATAAACTCTATGGCCTCTGTATACCCGCTCTCCTCTTTGTTTGTTGTGACTGATAAAGTGATCTTTCTTTTGGGAGAGCTAAGGTTTCCATTAAAACCCACCATAACAGTCTGAGTTAAACTAACATCTGAGCTGGGCATTCCCATTTTCTTCAGCGTGTCCACAAAGATGATATTAGCTGAACTGCCGGTGTCAACCAAAATTCGTCTTACCTCAAAACTGGAGATCCAGAGGGTAATGGCCAGAGAATCTTCGTGGGGGTGTACAATCCTCTTGCAATCTTCATTAGAGAAAAAGATGACCAGTCTTGACTTCGCAGTAACAGATATTTCTTCTCCATAACAGCGCTCCAGTGCTACCTTACATACCTTCTTCTTTTGTTCACGATTGGTTTCTCTAGTAGCAGGCCCCGTAGTATTAATTATGTAGATCACCTCATGATTACTATTGAGACAATCCTCTTTGCACTCCTTGTTATGGTTTTCGTGACGACTTTCGCTTCTCGATCTCTTCCTATCTCTTGAGCGTTCCTGCAGATAGCCACATAACTGACCTATGTCAATTAGTCGCTTGATTTTCATTTTGAGCTCCCAGCAGTCGTCTGTGTCATGGCCATGATCCCTGTGAAAATCGTAGTACTTTGACTTGTTCTTCTTGTTGGATTTTGTGTTCTACTTGGGGGGCCATTGAACCACCTCTGGGAGAGGATTAGCCCGAACCTCCTCTGACGCTCCTATAGGAACCTTATTGTCATTTGGTGGTGGCATGTCACTACTTTGACTTGGTTCTGCACCTCTTGCTCATGGTTTCCTCATTATTGCGACGGAAGGCTTTTCTGTAAACGTTTCCCATAAACAACACCAAATGATATTGCCAAAAATTCTCAACACGTGTGATCAGCTACTCATGTGCCAAAAACCTCTTCAACTTCACCTTCAACCTGTGAAACCGATTAGTTATTAGGGGGGACATTGGTGTGGTATCGGCCAAAGAACCTCCGACGTGAGAATAAGTTAATCTGATTATGGATAAGGTTAAAGAACTCAAATTAGTCATAAAGAACAAATAACGGTACCTTCCCTTTATATAGGCCCAATAGATCTCTACCGTTTCATTGGTTTGGTAGCCTGTTTCATGATCCTCTTCCTAACGGCATGGGATATGGCTACAATCTTCTCCATTATTCTAGGAGAAGATCTCTATAACATTCCTCCATAAAATATATGTTGTTACAGTCAAATGGTTGTAATGTTCCTTATGCATGAGGGTCGTAGAGGTCATGGGCTGATCTTTTCCTGGCCTTGTCACCATGGGCTCTTATCACCTGTTGATGGGCTTCCTTGTGAAGCCTCATTTGCTTGTATATTGGACCACTAAGGTCTTTTTCCCCTACGGGCATTATGTGCTCAGCCCAAATTGTGTATCGGGTTTATGTCTTTCGGGTCGGATCATTGACCCGATTCGACCCACTAAGGCTCTTATGCCTATGACAGTTGTGAGTGAGAGTTTTCCCTTATCAATTCCTACGTCGTCTAATAATCTCGCCGTCTAATAATCCTGCGTCTATAGAACCCTAATAATTTTGCCGTTGATGATTCTGGTGACGCTGTTGTTTGTTGCCGACGATGGCTCTATCTTCTACTCCGAACTGACGATCTGTAAAAAAAAAATAAAAAAAAAAATTAATATGTTTCTTAATTTTTTATCCATCTCCGTCTCATATCTATAAAATTTTTAGATCTAACAATTTTTTATATTTCATCTTTAATGTTGATCTTTTAAAAAATTAGAAAAATGAACTTTTAATTTTAATTTTAATTTTTTTTATAAATAAATTTATGATTTTACATATATATATGAATGATAAAAAAACAAAAAATGAGACTATATAGTTTTTTTTTCCTTCCAAATAGTACAATTTATAAATCTATGTTTTAATAAAAGTATTTAATTATTTATATCATATAGATATGTTAAATGATTTTTCATCAAATTTTTTGAGTAGTGTGCCTTAAAGGATAAATTAATTTTATTTTAAAATTTGAAGAACACTTTGGTAATTTTACTTATACAAATGAATAGTAAAGTAAACTTTCCTTTATATAAGAGTATAAATACTTGACAACATAAAGCTTCGCAATTTTATCATGGTTGTTTGCCAAACAAAACAGATTGTTATACAATACTACATCTATAACTTATGTTAATTGAAATTCGTTGCTTGCTACCATTCCGAAATCAAATTGAAAACACGCAAATTTCAGTTCAATAACTGAATCAAATAGCAAATCATTCAAACCTCATAGAAATTTGATCTCACTTTAACTCATAAGCTGATGGCATCGGTACATCAAAGCTCTCCAGAATCTGTTTTCATTCCGGCCCATCAGAGCTTGCGGCCGCTAGTCGCCTATACCACGCCATCCAAATCTGAGTCACAGTACCATCGCCATCCAGATTCTACCATCGCCGATGAGCGCATAAATTGATAATTAGGGCTCTCTAATTCAAATTGATGAATGGTTCAATTTTGAGGGTTTTGAAATCGAAATCGATTTCAAAATACAAAATTGAATAAAAAATCCTAAATTAATCGAAATTAAATGAAATTGAGAAGAAAAACATAGAGAATTAAATCCAAAATCAAGAGAGAGAAAGAGATACCTGGAGATAGAGAAAGATATGAAAGGGGGATCGATATGTGTGCAGAGAGAGATAATGAGTTCGGCGGTGGTGATAGGTGCCAGCAAGAGAAAAGAAAATTGATTTATACACACACACATATGGGGAGAGAGAGAGAGACAACGAAGTTTGAGGGCGACGATGGTGGTGAGCGAGGATGAGTAGTGGTAGAGAGCAACCCTGACGACGATGAGTAGCGGTGATGGTGATGCTCAACGATGAGTGTTTGAAGCGTGTTTTTGAAGAGACGAATTTGAGAGACAGAAACTAGGGCTAAGTTATGGAGAAAGTGAGAGAATTAGGGTGAAAATAGGGACATGGTTAAATAAGGAATGATTTATTAAATTTTAATTAGTATTTTAATTAAGATAAATTGGGTAAACACCTAAAATATAATTAATTTTCCTTATTCATGTCTCAATCAGTGCTCAATCCGTGCCTCAACTTATATCTTGATAATGTGTTAGGCAAAATGTCTTTTTTATTTGTCTTAGTCAACAAGTCTCTCTTATTTTATATAATAGATGTTGGTTTTACTATTCATTTGTATAGGCAAAATTATATATTTGTCCTCAAAATTTGTGAAAACTAAAAGGTCAATTTTTTGACCAATTTTATATATGTGGCTATTTTATATATATTAAAAAGTTTACTTTTTATTTTTTAGAAGATAGGCATTTAATATTTTTATATATCATAATAATATATATGTCGACATAGGCAAGTTTTTTATACAACAATTTTATACACAAAGTACATTTACAAAATTGTACTTAATTTTTATTTTTTTTATTTTTCTACCCATTTTTGTATTACATACTTAAAAGTAATACTATTTGGTATAAAGAAAAACTCAAACTATTTAATCAAAATATAAAATGTAAAAATAATTTTTAAAAAAATCTAACCACAAACATAAATTTGGATATTAAATTTCATAATTTTTTTAAGTAGTTTTAAAACACATGTTGAAAATAATAGATGATATTTTTAACTCTTTTTATAACATAATTTATATTAATTTGATACTTTTAATAGTTATAGAGTTTATTTTTATTCGTTCATAATAGCTATAGATTTTATTTTTTCACTTTCATAATAGTTATAAATTTTATTTTTTGTATTTTCATAACTTGGTGGGATTACTATCATCAATCATTTATTTTTTTAATTATGAAATATAAAATAAATCTACGATGTTACCTAACAGCGATTGAAATTCATATGACTTTATTACTATTATATTGCTTGTTTGGTCAACTTAAGTGTGAAATTTTCAAATGTGTCATTTACTGAATCTTACAATCTCAACACTTTGTTACTAAATTTATTTCATCATTTTTTTTATCATAATATATATATATTAGTATTAGGGGTGTAAATCAGTCGGTCGGATCGGAGTTAAAGGATTCCAGTCAGCCGACCCGAAGAAAAATTCCCGCAGCTCCCTTGACCAAATCCTCCGTATGGCCTTATTACCCTAATCTAATTCAGAGTCGGTCGGCTCAGTCGGGTTGGTCGGTTGTTCGGTAACAAGAACAAAAAAACAATGATGAAATACTAAAAATTTGTAGATTTGAATTTTTTTATTTTTTATTTTAGACAAAGATGGAGAAACAATCAAGAAACGTATTTAAAAAAATTTAAAAAAAAAAAACTTACAATCATTAGATCAGATTAGGAGATAGAGAAGAAGCAAGAGCCATCGATAGCGATAAACAACAGCATTGCAAGAATCACCGACGATGAGATTATTAGACAACGTAAGAATCATCGAAGCAGGAATTATTGAGAAATCATCTATTCGGGTTTGATAGACAACGATGACGACTTTGGGACTGAGAAAGAGAAAGAGGAAGAGAATGGTGCTAAGGTTGGAATTTGGAAATGGAATGATCTAAATCTGATTAGGGTTATATTTATAAAAGGGGTATTTTCGTAATATGCATATTTTAGGGAGGTATTTGGTAAATATATATTATTAGGGTTTAGGGTTCGAGCGGGTTCGGGTGCATAAGGTTGGGTAGATGGGTACCCGAGATTAAGTCTTTTTGAGTTCAAATGGGTTGGGTTTAAGGGGAAGAAAAAATAAATTACTCATAGCCGATTGACTTACCATCGAGTAGGGCGGGTAGGGTCTTCTTTTCAGGTAACAATTATACCCCTAATTAATAGACATGATAAATTTCACTTGCACTATATTTATGTGTTTTTTTTCTCTTAACATATTTTTTTTTAGAGCATAATGTCTGTATTTAATTAATTTTAATTTTTTAGTTAACTATAACTTTGTTATTTCTTTACATGACATTACTTCCATTAATGGATTTAAACAAGTTTCAAATTGAACATTAAAAAAAAAAAAAAAATTATTTATACAATATTTTTTCATTAATTTTTTTTTAAAAAAATAATATACATATTTTCTGTGTGATCTTTAATAAACAAAAAATCAAAAAAATTATAAATTTGTCGAATAAAAGAGATAACAGACACGTGTCTTGCACGTGGTCTCTACTTTGTTATAATATGTAAGAGAAAATTATCACCCACTCCTAAAATAACTTTTCACGTACCAATGAATACCAACTAGTTTATAATAAACTCAAAACTCCCACCCTAATTATTTCATGGACTGATTACTCCTACCCTAACTATTTTATGAACTGATTAGTCTCAAATTCAAAAAAGTTCTCAAAAGTCAGATTACTAAATTGCCCCTGATTATTTTTCAACCCTACTATCTCTCTCTATCTTCGTCTCCCTTCAGTTCTCTCTCCCGAGTCATAATGGCCATCATTCCCTATCCACCGCTGTCGTCTCCTCCTCTGCCGCTGTCATCTCATGCTCCACCGCCGTCGTCTATTACGTTTACATATCCTCTAGCAAGCGTTATATTCTAAAGGAGTCGTCGTTTCACTTCGT
Source organism: Eucommia ulmoides (assembly GCA_016647705.1). Classification (NCBI taxonomy): domain Eukaryota; kingdom Viridiplantae; phylum Streptophyta; class Magnoliopsida; order Garryales; family Eucommiaceae; genus Eucommia; species Eucommia ulmoides. The sequence continues at coordinate 8,792,432 of CM028336.1, read as the reverse complement.
CGTCTTTCTTCACTTCGCCATTGTCGTCATCATCTTCACGTTGCCATCAACCCTACTGTCTCTCTCTCTATCTTCATCTCCCTTTGGTTCTCTCTCCCGAGTCATGACGGCCGTCGTTCTCCATTCACCGTTGTCGTCTCCTCCTCCTCCGCTGTCGTCTCATCTTCCACTACCGTCATCTATTATGCTCATCGTATTCTCTAGTAAGCGTTGTATTCTAAAGGATTCATCGTTTCACTTCGTCGTCATTCTTCACTTCACCATTGTCGTCATCGTCGTATTCACGTCGCCATCAGCCATCATCGTTGTCATCGTCCACACCGCCATCATCGTCGTCACCCACTAGGATCTATGTAAGCACTATCTCTCCCTCTCTTGGTCAATTTCAATTTTTTTATTTTTCGAAAATACAGCATTTTTTCGATATTGATTCCAGATGGCAGAGATCAATTTTTAGGGTTTTGGGGGTAGTCGCTTTCATCAACCATCTGGATCTTCATTGATATTCAAGCTTTAATAACCATCGTGCATCGGCCTTGTGTATATCTGTTATAAGTCGATTGTTGAATGCTTTTCGTATTTTCGATTTCTTAGGGATTTGATATTCAAGGATTATTAATTTTGGGGGGTAAGGTTGCTATACGTGGTTTACAAGATTTTCAAAGCCATTTTCCGTATGATAGGTTTCTACATTCCTTTTTTTTTTTATCTCAATTTGAAGGTATTCTCAGATTGCTAGGGCTGGATTTGAAATTTACAATTGATGGATTTACGAGTGGAAGTCCGTCAGCCATGGTGGAAGTTCACTCCCTCTTTCGGGGAGGTATTCAGGTTTCTGAACTTTTGTGGAAATTAGAAAATCTGACTTCATTGAAGAACAATTTTTCGATATTTGTTTTGCTCTTTTATTGTACTAGAGGTAATTATGTTCTTCAAATCTATTCAATGCTATTGAGGATTCATGCATTGATCATCATGATGTTATTGTTTTGGTTTGTTTTGATGCGTTTCTTTTTGAATTTTTTGTTCATCAGTTCATGAGCATTCAATGTTTGATGAAATGTCTTGAGTATCTATGTAACTTGCTTTTCCCAATTTATGATACTAAGGTACCATTTAGGTGAGGTATTGAAAATGTTTATTAAGAAAAATTTATAAATCCATTTTAGACAATGTTACATTCAACACGTATTTTGAATTTTTTATCTCTCTTTCCTCATGTTCGAATTGAGTGTTACATTCGACACGCACAGTGTGTGTTAATTCAGACAGGATTTTTGAATTATGTCAAGATTAAACAAGTGTTACATTCGACACACACTAAAAATAAATGGGGGGTTCGGGAACTCTAAAATATGTGGTATGTGGTTTGATCTAAAATAAAATAATGGATGAGAAATGTAATTAATGTTATTGAATTTTCTAAAACAAATTATTTTTGAGAATATTAGATACTATTACATTCAACACGTATACAGTGTTACATTCAATACACACTTTTATAAACTTTGAATTTTGATTTTTGACAATATTAGGAAGTGTTACATTCAACAAACATATTATTTTTGAATAGTTTGACAAGATCAGAGAGTGTTACATTCAACACGTATATAGTGTTACATTCAATACACATTTTTATAAACTTTGAATTTTGATTTTTGACAATATTAGGAAGTGTTAAATTCAACACACATGGGGTTCTTTTGAATTTTGTCATGATTCGACAAGTGTTACATTCAACACACACTGAAAACAAATTGGGGGGTTCAAGAACCTTAAAACATGTGGTATGTGGTTTGATTTAAAATAAAATAAAAGGTGATAAATGTAATTAATATTATTGAATTTTCTAAAAAAAATTATTTTTGAGATATTAGACAGTCTTACATTCAACACGTATATAATGTTACATTCAACACACACTTTTATAAACTTTGAATTTTGATTTTTGACAATATTAAGAAGTGTTACATTCAATAAGTATATTATTTTTGAATAGTTTGACAAGATCATAAAGTGTTATATTCAACGCGTATACAGTGTTACATTCAACATACAATTTTATAAACTTTGAATTTTGATTTTTGACAATATTAGGAAGTATACATTCAACAAGTATTTGTTTTTGAATAGTTTGACAAAATCAGAGAGTGTTACATTCAACATACATGAGGTTCTTTTGAATTTTGTCATAATTCGACAAGTGTTACATTCAACACACACACTAAAAATAAATTGGGGGGTTCGAAACCCCTAAAATATGTGGTATATAGTTTGATCTAAAATACAATAAGGGTTGAGAAATGTAACTAATGTTATTGAATTGTCTAAAAAATTGATGTTTGAGAATATTAGGCAGCGTGACATTCAAACACCTAGAGAGTGTTACATTCAACAGGCACTCTAAAATTTTGACACACACTGAAAACAATTGACTGGTCAAAACAAAGTTGTGAAGTTTTTAGAGAATAAAGTGTTAAAAAAAAAATCGAAACTAACGTTGAAATAGAGGGTGCAAAATGTAATAATGCTAATTTTTATTTCGAAACCGTAGCTCCATGTATCGTGAAGCTTCAGCTACTCCTGTCGGTCGGTCAACAACAAACGGCGGCGGCGAACGGCGAAGGTGAAAGACAATACGAACGGTAAGAATCATTCTCTGCAAATCGATTTAGGGTTTTATGGATTTAATTTCCATAGTGTTTGGATTTGATTTCTCTTGCAGGAATCGTTTAAGTTTTTAGTGATGAACGGCAACGACGATGGTGACAGAGACGGCGAATGGGGAACAGAGATGTCAAAGGCGAAGTAACGGCGACGCGATGTCGGATCATGGTCAAATGAAGTGCGCGGTTGTGAAGCTAATATTTAAGGAATTAGTTGCAAAAAAATTAATGAGGGGTATTTTAGTCAGGGAAATACAATGGGAGTTATTAGTCCAAAAAAAAACTCTTGGGTTAGATCGGTACATGGAATTGTCAAATGGGAGTGACCAGTAAGCGTCCCAATATATACAACAAGGTTCTAATTACTATTCATTAGTAGATGTGATTTTACGTAAAAGTCTTTACTATCTTTGTGAATATTATCAATACAAATCACGTGATTTTTACCATCGCTAAAGTTTCTATTGCTATTCATTTACATACTAAAGTTTCTATTGCTATTCATTTACATAGGTACAATAAAAAATAAAATTACTTTGTAACTCTCTTTTTTTAATAAAAATATTTATTACATTACAAATATTATTATATCTATCCATAACTATTATAAAAATCAAAAATTTCTTGACCATTCATTTGTACTAAAATTGTCCTTAAAAGATTAAAAATTAAAGACTCATATTTTCAATTATTATTCTTAAGAGAAACATTTAATATATATTATTAAATATTTCATATATATGCACACAAGTTTTTTTTTCTCGATATTTTTATTTGCAATATAGAACTACAAATTGCAATTGAGTAATTTTAAAACAAAATAGCGTAATTGTAATTAAAAATATATTTTTTTCTATAAAAAATACTCTAACTATTTGGTAGAAACCTAAAAAAGCATAATTAAGAAGAATTTTTAAATTAAACTTTTTATGGGATTTTTTCATTTAAGAGTTGTTTTAATTTTGAAAAAAAAATACATTTCTTTATTTATATATTTTTATGAAAAAGATCTTAAATGTTATTCAATTGTTAATATATGACATACTATTTTTACGAACGATTTTTATGATTTTATTTATCAATCATAATTTTACATTTCGAAGGTATTGAATATTATTTTGCACCATATTACACTAAAATTATAATTAATTTGACTCCATGTATTTGTTTGTTTTTTTGATGAGCTACCTTTCTATTTGAGTTCGTTAAGAACAATGAAAACCCAATGATTAAGGAACGTGATTAAGGTTAAATCTTGTCTGTTGCACTATCAATTTTAGTCCGACACTTAAATTTGCAGTTTTCCCGAAAATACATGTTGCTTCTCTCTCTCTCTCATGGACGGACAGGTCAAAGAAATGATTTCATATTAGGTTTATCAGATTATTACAATCGAGCTAAGTTTTATTAGGGTGAATTACATTTGGGATAACGAAAAAATGGTTTCATTAAGAGTACAAATTGACGAAATTATCTTATAACTTTTCAAATGAAACAATTAATTTTCACTTTTGAAACTATATTACGAGTTAAAAGGATACGGACGATGTTGTCCTTCCGCAAATTAACATATATTTATGGAACGTATTTATATGATTAAGAAAAATTATCAAATTAAAAGTAAATCACATTTATATTCTTAAAATATTGATTTATTTTTTTTAATATTTTGTTTGCTTGAATTGATTACAGATTTACCATCTTAGAATCATTGGCTTCAAAACATCTATTTGTATATATTTTGCTATATGATTTATCATTGTATTGAATTCAATAAGATGATGAATTTTTTGTTGAATGTAATATGAATGTGAAATTTATGTTTGAAGATAACACGAATGTGAAATTTTGATGAAAAAAATTATTAACATGATATCATTTTGAAGATTTTATTCAGACGAATCTAAATATATAATTAGATCATGAAAAAATATCATGTTAAATTCAACACAATGTAAAAAATTACGAAAGTTTTGAAATAAAATGTTGAATGTAACACGAAATGTAAAAATTTGATGAAAAAATGGTAAACATGTTATTATTGGTTTCAAAATAATATACATTTGGTCATTTCGTTGATATATATCATTGGTTTCAAAATGTGTCTTTTCTGGTCATTTTGCTGATGTAGATATTTCATCTTCAAAAACCTAGACTGATCTCTATCCTTATGGTTAGTCTATAATACCTGAATTTGGAATGTTCAAAAAATCATATAATGTTATGTACAAATCACGTGATGGGGTTTTCCACCCATACCCAAGGCTGGGTAGACCTTATGTATTTGGATATCATAATTAAAAGATTAAATTGGTACTTTTTACACATTAGATAAATTCAATGGATCATCTGTTTTTTAGATTTTGTTTCCCCTCTAAAAATAATTGAACTTGAAATAATTAAATTCTATTGTTTGGTTTTAAAGTTAGATGAGTGAATAGAACACTTGCTAAAAATAGGGGGACCGAAAATGTAATTTTCCCTTGTTATAAAAATTCTTAGATTTTCAAGTCCCACAGGAAAAGTGTTGTGTTAATCAAAATATCATAGAAAATTAGATGTTTCCCCTTTTTTTTCTTTGGGTATTAAAAATTGGTAGTTGGGTAGTTGTTTTTAAAGTAGGTAAACAAACAAGTCGTAGCAAGACATTGAAGTTTTACTATTTTAAGATGAAAGAAAGATGGGAGAGCGGAGGACAACAAGGTGACGTTTGGTTAGTGTTTTTATCTTTCTATTTCTATTTTTAATAAATTGGGATGAAAATTATGTTTCCGTTCTACAATATTCTGGAAATAAAAATATCTTTGATAATGACCATTGTCCTTAAATTGTTTCTTTTAATTTATGAGAACGAAAACAAGAAATATGTTTGGTTGCAACATTTTATTCTCTTTTTTAGTTTTAAATGTATGGCAACCGGCATAGTGTTGGTGGACGACGGAATGATAGTATCCGGCCAGGTGACAATGAGAATAAATAAGAATCAATTTTTTTTGTTTTTCAAATTCTCATGGAATTCAAGAACTATTTTTAAATTATTTCAAAAATTTTGAGAACAAAAACATATTTATCAAATGCATTTTAGTATATTAATTTTAAAAAAAAAAAATCAAAAATAAAAACCCTAACCAAACCTAGATTTATAATTTATTAAGAAGCACGTCAATAAGAAATTACAATCATTACGAAATGTTTGTTCACGTGCCGGACCTAAATCTAAATGTGATGATTATATGATGGTGGAAGAGAAAGGTGAGGTCTCTCCCTCTTCAATCAAATTATGATGATTATTTCAACCAAAATTGTTTTTTAACTTTTTGACTTTGAAATGCGGACTTTATTTTTTAAATATTCCATGCCTGTCTGTCTAAGTCAAGTCATTGCTCATTAGTTGTAGAATAAAGATATCTTGTCTCATTCATCTTCTTCTTCTATCAATCGGAAAACTAACAAACATATCTTATTTTATTTAAAAACTAGTTTTTGACCACGGGTCTTAAAAAAATATATATTAATATAATATAATAAAAACAAAAATTATTAAATTAATGTTAATGTAATTTGGTTATTTATTATATTTCATTTTGCATATATTTATTTTTTTTGTTTTATTAGTTTTTTAATTAATTCTATTATAAAGTGTTAGAAAATGATATTGTATTTAATATTGATCATTGTTTTTTTTTTATTAAAAATTAATTTTTAAAAAAATTATTTGTTGTTATTTTTATTTTTAATTTATTGAATGAATACTTGAAATATTAAAAAACAGAAGGCTAACAACAGATTGGATGTAGTATTTATAAATGATAAAATGGGAAAATATTATTAAAAAAAATTGTTAGTATCATTATGAAGATATATGAAATTCTGAGGAAGCAAATATATTTTATTTTTTAATCTAATGTTGCAAAGAAATAGTTATGTGTCCATTAGGAAAGATCGTCATAAAAAAAAAATAATTATTTTCTTGGCCATCGGATGATTTAATGGAAGCTTATTAAGCTTCACTAACACTTCTAGTTGATTCAAATCGTAATTTATCATTTCTCTTTATTTTCTATCTTCCACCATATCTACAAATAAACAACTTACATTTAGACACCCACAAGCAAAAATATAATTATATAAAAATTTAGGCACCCGCAAAGAGAATAATCAGTATATAAACATTTAAGCACCCACAAATAATATATATATGTACCCACGAAAAAAAATTATCTGAACCTTTCCACATCCAAAATTGTTTTCTACACCCATAAAAAAAATTATATAAACATTTACACATCCAAAAAAAAATATTAATTATATAAACCTTCATACCTCCACAAAATTAATATAATTATGTATACCTTTGGCGACCCATGTAACGGTCTGGTTTCCTAAGGCTGTCACTCGGTTTCTCCCATTGGAGAATTAATACCAAAATCGATTGACTAAATTTTCATTCTATAAAATCTGATATATTTTATAATGCGACGGCGACAGTTAAAATTATCGACGATAATTTTACTAATAATCAATATTTTAATTAAAAAAAAAAAGAAGATAAATTTTACACATGACGACAATAATTAAAATTATCAAATTTTCGAGCCGATTTTACAGCAATGAATAATAAATACAATTTTTACACATTTGATAAAAATTCGAATAAAATTCTTCGCACCACACTATTTTCAAATACATCAAAAGAAAAAAAAAATGTTATTTCATTTGGGAATTAATCTCGATAATTGACATATATTTATCGCGTCAATTTTACAACGGTAATTATTAAATATAATAATTACAATTTAAATAAAACTGAATAACCAATAATTTATTCCGAAATTAATCCGAGAAATTTTACAACACATGGCGACAATCACAAATATCGAATTGATTGATTCAATTTTTACACCGGTAAATAATAAATTCAATTATTACAAATTAATTAGAAATTCAGCTGAAATTCTTTTCACCACATTATTTTTAAATACCCAAATAAATTCTTGGCGCCGATCAATTTAATACTAATGTTTAAATTTGTAATTTAATATACAATTACAGCGACAATTATAATTATCGGTTTAAATTTTATACGAGGACAATAATTATATTCAATTTATCACGTCAGTTTTTACAACTGTAAATATTAATTACAATTATTACAAATAGAAATTCTATTAAAATTCCCGTCGTTGTCTCATTTTCATCGGTTCTGCAATCAAAATTATGGGGTTGTGAGCTAACGTTCAGTAAAACTCCAACCCCTCTAATACGTGCATTTAATTATCACGACAAATAAAACACATTTGCATGATTTTCACATAATTTTTACATAATCATAATTATTTCATGCGAACTAACAACGATAAATTCACCGACAATAATAACGTAAATCACCCAATAGACAGATTAAATACAAATATTAGAAAAGTTAAAAAGTCTACCTGAAATCTGAAGCCGAAATCTAAACCGGAACATCCGGATATATAATACCGTAACTTATTATCCTGGTGATATTCTTAATATATATTTCTCCATTTCTCCCTGCTCTGTTCCTAATGTGTGTGTTTGTGTGTATATATATATATATAAATATAACTTCATTCATTTCCTTATCTGATAAGGAATCTTATTATTATTATTATTATATAATTAACACATGCACGTGTATGCATGTAAAACTTTAAAATTTATGTATTGTCTTCAAAGATAGCACATAATTTTTTATATTATTTACGTTTTGTCCCCTTAAAAATAACAAAAATATTAATTATACTCCAAAACTCTTAAAAGTATATTTTTAATAACACATTAGTCTCAAAATTTTTAAAATAAACATTTAACTCCAAAAAATTATCAAATATTATTTATAACATAAATTTACAAAATCAGTTCCCAAAAATATTAAATTTATATAAAAATAATTTATTTATTTTAAAAAAAAAATCAGGTATTACAATTTATGCACTGTCTTTGCTCCTCTCGCGTGTGATTTCAATTCAAGCCACAAAACAAAAGACTCATCTCTCCTTTAACTCTCTTTCTATCTATCTATATATATTTATATATATAATATAATATTAAAATATATAATAATCATTAATAATTAAAATATTTTAACTTTACCTCTTCCCAATCCCCCATATTCCTCATTCTTGTCACTTCATTGTCTCCTCATCTTTTCTTCTCACACAACACACTCACACATTACTTGATCACACACATGTACCAACACACACCCAAAACTTTCTCTACACCTACTCATTTTACTATTTGAGATTTTTATAAAAAATTACACTAACATTTCATAATTTATATAATATTACTACTAAACCCAATAATTACACTTGTATGCCCAATAGTTATAGAATATTCATTCACACCTTAAAATTTTCACGATATATCAAATAACTTCAAGAGTATTTAGCTTTAAAATATTATTTTTCGAAATATAAATTTTCAGGATATTACAACCCACTAACAATATATATTTATATATACAATGGATGTATATCCACAAACAAAAATGTAATCATATACTAAAAATAACACACACGCACACGTGTGTGTGTGCGGGCGCGCGTAAACCTTTATGTAATTATAAATAAGGACAAAAATATGGGGGGTTTGGTGTATATTCTTTCTCCGTGGGGGTGGGGAGGGTGTTATTCATTTATATAGAGTAATTTATTTTTAAATATTTTTTTTTTTTTTTTGTTAACATTAACTAAGATATATTTACTGTAGTTAATCTTAAAACTGAGTTTTTTTTTTATTGCTCTCTCTCAACAAACTTGTATTAGAGAATTAATTGCATTTTCAAGAATGGGCATTATGTTTAAATCCAAAATATGTTTTTGGGCTTAAATGAATCACCTATTTAAAGTCCAACCCATCCAAATTGCTCACCATTATATAGCAACACCAAGAGAATTATATATTTGGTTACTAAAATATAGAATGACTTATTGGAATATTTTTTATGGGTAACATTAATTGAATTAATTATTTTACAAAATAGGTTAATGGATAATCTATTATTTACGCAATTCAAATAATTAGTGATCATATTTTAATTTGGGTTATAGCGTCTTTTATGTAGAAACTCAATTAAATGACAATTGTAGGTTTAGGGTTTCGTTGAAACCCGTTATGAGAGGGCCCAACGAGAAACTCTAGTATATATAACTCGGTTCACTCCCTAATCTAGATCATTAAGGGATGTTTTTCTATTGAGAGCCGCCACCAAAATAATCTAGATCATAGGGAGGAAGACCTAGTGCGTGTTCCGCTGTAGCAGTTCAATCTCCTACAATGGTCGAGACAGGTACGTTTTCAATTACCGTTCTTCATTGTTGTGTCCCATAATCCATGTGTGTTTTAGATTATTAAGTAATTCCGAATTATTGTGATTATGAGATATAATCAACATGTGGTATCAAAGCTTACGTACATGATTCAGGATAGACAATTATTTTTTAGAAACTTTTTTTTTTATTTTCTGTTCTTAAACAAAACAAAAACTTGCGGACATGATTTCATGTGTTTTTTCTTTTCGATTGACTGTGAAATTTTAGGGGTTTTATTCCTCTTAATTTAAGTTTTAAATTGATATGTTATACGTGCTATTTGGTTATGCAAACAAAGAGTATTTCGACATTGAATTTTCGACTACGAACCCTAGAAAACTCTCGAAATCGAAACTTTGGGCCGTGATTTCATGTAATTTTTTGCTTCGGTTAATTGTAAAACCCTAGGTCTTTTGTTCCTCTTGATTCAAGCTTCAATTTAATGTATTTATGTGTTATTTTGTTGGGTAATCAGTGAGTATTTGAACGCCGAAGTTTCGGCTACGAAACCCTAGAAAAATCGAGATTCTTTTTTTTTTTTAAATCAAGGGATATAGACGCGTTTTTGGTTCAATTAAACGTTGTAGAAATGTTTTAAATTAATATTAGATACAAACTCATATAAAATTCAGTAGAAATAAAGATTAACATTGAGTTTTATGTTTTGGCCATGAAGATGTATAAAACCGCGATTTGTTCTTCATTTTTAGTAACTATTCTCATGTTTTTTCCTCAATTAATTGTTATAAACATGTTAGAAATATATGAATCTACATAAACCCACAAAAAATTGGAGAAAAACAATATATTTTGGGATTTTGAAGTACCAGGTCGAAACCGAGTCAAATGACCTGGTTCAGGACCCGGCTGGAAGTTGAAGACAACCTCCAGCCGAGGTCTTCATTCCCCACGCGCAGCACAGGCACGTGGGGACGTGTGAGACATCATTTGGGACCCGTTTTAGGTACCATTTTTTTCTGTGCACTTGTGTTTTTGTCCTCTAATTTTTTGTAAAATTTATTTTATTTTTTTAGGATTAAAAATAATTTTTAGTTAATTATTACTTATTATGTGATTTAATTAGTTTAAAAATATTTTTTGGCATGTTTTTCTGTTGAAAATTTTACAGAAATTATGTTGATTGATTTGGAATGGGATTACAATACTCACTCTCTCTAGATTTAAAGTTTTTAATATGTATTCTCCTAATTAGTTTTAATTCACATAGAACTTGTTGATTCACAAAGAATGCCGAGAACTTGAAATGAAGGATTGAGAAAAATCTCAATATTTTATTCAAACCAAAAACATGTAGCCGTCAAGAGGTCTTATATAACATATATAAAGGAAAACCCTACATGAAAAAATTATAAAAATTGCGAAAATGTCCTTACAACATGTTTGGTTGGACGAAAATAGGGGCGGAATAAAATTGCATTCTCCATCGATTCTTATTCCGTTGTTTGGTTCTCCAATAGAATCACTTTTGTGATTCCATTGGAATAAAAACTAAGGGAATGGGATTTCATTTGAAATTGGCTGAAATCAAGACCAGCCCCATGGAATCAAAACTAAAATTACAAAAAAAAATAAAAAAATATCGTTGATCTAGCTCAATCCAGAAATTAGAGAACTGAAACGAAAATTAAAGAATAGAAAATTGAAAACAGAAACAGAAAATTAAGAACAGAAAATTGAGAATGGAAACAGAAAATTAAGAACAGAAAATTGAGAATGGAAACAGAAAATTAAGAACAAAAAATTGAGAACAAAAACTGAAAATTGAGAACAAAAACTGAAAATTGAAAATAAAAATAGAAAATTAGAAAACTGAAAATTGAGAATTGAAACAGAAAATTAGAGAACAAAAAATTGAGAACGGAAAAATAGATAACAGAAAATTAAGAACAGAAACTGAAAATTGAGAACACAAACCAAAATTAAGAACAGAAATAGAAATTAGAGAATAGAAACTGAAAATTAAGAATAAAAACAGAAATTAGATAACAGAAACTGAAAAATTGAATGAAATAGTGAAATATAATAAAATTTTATTTTAAGGACATACCAACCAACCAAACCAATGAATGGAATAGTGATTCTATTGACAATTCTATTACATTACATTCTTTCTCTTATTTCATTACTTCTTCCATTTCATTCTACCCTCATTTCATTCCGTCCAACCAAACGAGCTATTAATTCTTGAAGAATTATAAAATTATCGCGTAAAATGAAAAAGATCGTTTTAACCCTCGAAACAATGGAATTTGGCTAAAATCATGTCCGGCGTTGGGCATCCAACGATTTTGCTCAGGAGGCCGTTTCCACCCAAAAAAGGGGTATTTTATCGAAAACGGTCATAGTTGACTTTCTGTTCAAACCTGACCTTTAACTTTTTAAGCCGTAGGGTACTCCCTTTGGGCTATGATATCTCACTGTTGTTGCACTACATCACCTTGTTAATTATAAGGGCAGAGATGGAGGAGACGATTTATCTTATTCCCTTATTCTCTTTGTCTTCTTTGTCGTCGACGATCAAAATCGATGATTCTCCATTGAATGGACTCCGATTTTGGCTTCGTCTCCCATCGCAGTGTCAAAGATTGTGTTTCTAAGGCGGAGAAGAAGGAGGGTCTGCAACTTGCCATGGTTTCGAAGGCGGTGCGACACAAGGGAGGCAAAGATAGGGTTTTTATTTCGTCCTTGAAATTTGGCCTTAAAACTATGAAGGTTTTGTCAGTTTGTACCCCAAAAATTTAACTAGAATCTCACTTGGTCCAAGTAGTTTCAATTTAAAGATATAAGATGTCTTATTAACTTTATATGTTCTGTTTTGAAGTGTAATGAAATGAATCTAGTAAGAATGGTTAATTACACAATTAACCCTTAAAGTTTAGACATTGTGTAAAATTAATCTTTCTTATACATGTTGCGAATGGTATGTAATTTAGTTTAGATTAATAATTTTACACTAATTACAGCATGATATTAAATCTATCTTAGATTTTTTTATGGTGATTGACACTTCAGTATGTAGATTTTATTAGAAATCGCAATTAGTAGTGAGGAGAATGTTTGGAGGTCTTTTGGAATTAGAGTGACTGGCTAGTCGATTGTAGTTGCTTAAATTAAGCAGACCGTACCACTAGAGTCGATGGGTCTGTGGAAGCAAATAAATCCCGTTGCCTACTGGAAAAATAAGGCCCGTTTGGTAACTGTTTCCATTATAAATATTCTCATTCAATTCCTAGATTTTTGGGAATTCTATTTGGGAATAGCGTTTGGTAATTTTTGTTCTCGTTCTCATTCCATTCCCATTTGAGAATTGTACCCATTTTTTTCTTAAGAAATGAGAAATAAAAAAAAAAGTTGTTTCTCATAATTCCCGTTCCATTTTCAATTATTGTTCATCGCTGGCCGACCACCAGCCGCCGCCGCCACCGGCCATCTTCGGCGACCATCGCCCATCTTTGGCGACTGTCACCAGTCACTTTCGGCATTGTCGCCGCCGCCGGCCGGCCGCCATCGTCACCCACCTGCCATCGCCGCCGCCCAGCCAAAACAAAAAAAAAAAAACTCAAAAAAAAAATAGTTTTAGGATAAAATTGTTACCAAACGCGATTCTCTTCCCAAAATAAAAAATAAATAAATAAATTATCATTACCAAACGCGATTCTACTCTAAAAAAGAAAACAAAATTCTCATCTCATCCCATTCCCATCTACTGCTGAAATGAAACATAAACGGTTACCAAATGCCACCTAAATGTCTAAAAATTATATAATCAATTCTTATCGCGTGAGATGGATATTTTGAATTTTAGCTCATGCAAGAGTATTGTGGTAGAAACTGATTTTCGTCAACTAATTCTCACAAACCTCTTAGTTGCCATCCCCCTCGGAGAAGACTAGAGTGTTGTTTCTAAATAATAGCATTAATAACAATGAAAAGAAGATGAACCAATAAGAAAACATTAGTAGTGAACTTTTTTTACGAGGCTTGAAACTAGATCTTTTGTTCATTATTTGGCATATAGTACAATATTAGAGGTAATGGTGTATTGTGAATAAATACTTGAATTGGGAATATGATCTTCAGATCTTAACTTTAGTATCTATTAGTAGGATTTCGGTGTTAAGTTTGAATGGATCATGAGGGGCCAAATTATATGAGGCCAAATCGATGTGTGAAACTGGTATTCACACATTTGCATAAGGTTGCACAATTTTTTAGAAAAAAAAAAAAAAAAAAAACCTCCATTTGATGTAATTAATATTAATTAAATTGGCAAGTTTTCAACATTCTATTAAGATAAGATTTCTACAATTCTCTATCCCTAACTTTTTCATCAATACATAAAAGGTTTTGATTATTGTATGAGTAATATTAGTCAGTCTTTTGACAGTTTCTATTGCTTTAAATGAGTTGAAGTGCATAAATGTTGATTTTAATAAAATCATTTAATATCGTATGTGTTGTTGAAAGGGTCAAGTAAGAAAAATGAATTTTTAACATATTTAATTCAACATATTAATGTTGGGCTTTTTGAAAACCGTTCGTAGTGGTTTGTGAAGTTCACCCTGCATGTGAGAAGGCGTGTTGAATCTCACATTATTCATGTATTTGATGATCAAGAATCCTAAAGTGGTTCGATTCCTTATCTTTCTATTTGTTGTCTTTGTGAAATATTTACATGATGAGTAACATGATTAACAAAATTATACCTTTATTTTGTTTTGATAACCTAATAGAAGCTGAATTAAATAGAGCACTATTGAAAAGTGGTCGTAGATAATCAGATGTATGATATATATTCATGATTCTTAGTGGGTTAAGTATAATGTTAATAACCAATTTGGTTATTACTGCATCTTTCATCCATGAAAATGAGATCTTTCATTTTTTAAATTTGGGCTATGTTTGGAGCAATATATTTGCGTTTTAAAATGGAATAAAAGTATCGAGTTGTTTTTGTATAATTTCGCATTGGCTTCTTCTTGTATTGTCTAGGTCTTAAAGTATTTAATGGGCCATGCATATATTCTGATGGGCCTATTAGACCATTATTTATTTATTAATCAACAAGCTTGATAAAATTATTAATATGGATAAATTATTCATGAACATATGAGAAAACTTTGAATCGAAAACACTATTATCGTAACTAGAATATCTTGGTAAGAATCCAAGTTTGGGCTTATTATATATATATATATATATATATATATATATATATATATATATATATTGAGTTTGAGTTTGGGCCTATGTAATATCTCAGCCAATTGGACTTTCTTAGTTAAAACTTTTGGTCTTTGAGGTTCATATTAAGGAACCCATAAAAACACTAATTATGATTAATTATAATTTTTCAATTTTCAAGCCCTTAATTTTTTATTCTATATAGAGACTAATTTAATAATTAGTTTCAGAATGCAGTAAAATTGTTGTTCAAATTCTTACAACTATAATTGATCGTTAATCATTGAAAGTACATTTTGTAAAGTACTTCATCTTATTATGATCATTTGCATATATGTCGCTAATATGCACTGTTGTGGTTGAACAATTTAGTTTAATTTTTTCAATTTGGAACGGTTGCTTGTGAATTGTTGAAGTTATTTTACCAAAGTGATTTAACCAATATAATTTGTAAGTTTTCGAGTTCTTATTTTGTTGATGAAAATATTTTAGATTAATTTGTACATTCACCTGTCCAAATGGGGTTATTGTGCAGATTAATTTAATTGTTGAGTAATATAGTTTAATTTTTCCAATTTGGAATGGTTGTTTGTGAATTGTTGAAGTTATTTTATCAAAATGATTTAACCAACATAGTTTGCAAGTTTTCAAGTTCCTATTTTATTAATGAAATTTTTTTAGATTAATTTGTACATTCACCTGCCCAAAGGGGGTTATTGTGCAGATTAATTTAATTGTTGGATAATATAGTTTAATTTTTTTCAATTTGGAACGGTTGCTTGTGAATTGTTGAGATTATTTTACCAAAGTGATTTAATCAACATAATTTGCAAATTTTTTAGTTCTTATTTTTGTTGACGGGAAAATTTTAAATTAATTTGTACATTCACCTGTCTAAAGGGGGTTATTGTATAGATTAATTTAATTGCATGAGGATATTATGTGAGATAAATAATTTGATAAATTTGTTTGCCCAAAGAGAATGAATTTTGAAAGATTATTTATTTCATTATACTTTGAAGGAAATATATAGATTTGAAGGTCAATCTGCCCAAAGAGGATGAATTTTTAAATCTGTAAATTTTTCTTATTTTGTTGATCCTCATGATTAAAGAATAATTGTTATTGTAGACTCTACCCAAAGGAGAGTTTATGATAATATAATTAATTCTTATATTGTATTGCCTATGTTTAATTGAACATTTTTTCTATTGTCCATAATTAATTTAGTTGTAATTTTTTGTGAAAAGAGTTTATTTTGTTGTGAACAACAATAACGTCACAATGAAATTCTAAATTGATTCCTTGATTTAATGGAAGTTTCTGTAATTTTCTTTATTTTGATGATTATGTCATGTAAATATTAATCACAATTGTTATAAAATTTTTCTTATTTTGTTGATCTACTTAGAAATAATTATTTATTGTAGACTTTGCCCAAATGAGATTTTATGATGATGCAATTGATTCTTATATTGTGTCATTCATACTTATTTGAGCATTTTGATTCTCTAATTCAGTGGGAGTTTTTTTGTATTTTCCTTTAATTTTATGATATGTTGTGACCATTATTATTATGCATTTTGTAAAATTGAATTTGATGATCATCATTATTGCATATTATATTGTTACTTATCATATTATTTGAATTAATTATACTAAACCAAGATTTAAGACCCATAGTGTTCAAGGAACACGTTGTGAATATGGGTGTCATTGAGTCTTTTGATTCTCTAGTTTAGTGGAAACTTTTGTATTTCTCTTTATTTCGATGATTACGTTGTGACCACTATTATTATGCGTTTTGCAAAATTGAAATCTAATTGATGATCATCATTATTGTGTATTATATTGTTGCATATTATATTATTTGAATTGATTATACAATATGGTATCTTAAGATAGTATGCCTTAAGAATTACAGTTGTATATTTTTAGTTGCCACAAATCATTGTTTTGAGATCTTGTGATGTATTGTTAGTGACAGATGGCTTGTTAAATTCAAACAATTTCATATTTTTAAGAAATTGCAGCAGTTTCATTTTATTGATAAACTGCAATTAGCAATTTTATTTTGTTGAGAAATTGCAATAGTTTCATTTTATTAAGAAACTGTAATTAGCAATTTTCTTTTGTTGAGAAATTATAATGAGGACCGATAAGAATAATGCATGTTGATAATGATCACATATTGCCATTGGTTTCTTACTACACTACTGAACTTACGATCCATGTCGATATAGTTATAAGTATTTGTGAGTATGAAATGTCTTATATTTGTTGAGATTAACATATAGACTATCATAATCTAATATTAAGATCATGTTGGATCTGATAAATTTATCAAGATGCTACTTATAGACTATAATTTCTTTAAACAAAAGGTGTAGCCACACCAAAAATAATTTTTATTTTTTTTCTGTTATTAACCTGAGAGTCTTATTTTCAAAATTAAATTTATTCAATTAATGTAGTCCAAGTAGGAGAATGTTGGAATATTTTTTATGGGCTAACATTAATTGAATTAATTGTTTTACAAAAACGGGTTAATGGATAATTTATTATTTAAACAACCCAAATAATCAGTGATCATATTTTGATTTAGACTGTGACATCTTTTATGTAGAAGCTCAGTTAGATGACAAGTGTAAGTTTAAGGTTTCGTTGAAGCCCGTTATGGGAGGGCCCAACGAGAAACCCTAGTATATAACTAGGTCCCCTCCCTAATCTAGATTAAGGGGTTTTTTTCCCATTGAGAGTTACCACCACAATAATCTAGATCATAAGAAGGAAGACCTAGTGTGTATTCCGCTGCGACAGTTCAATCTCTTGTAATAGCCGAGACAAGTACGTTTTCGATTATCATTCTTCATTATTGTGTCTTATAATCCATGTATATTTTATATTATTAATTAGTTCTGTATGATTGTGATTATGAGATATAATCAACATGGCTATCTATGAATTTTGAAATTTATGAAGTTGTAGAGTTGTTCTCTCAAATTTTAAATTTATGACATTCTTAAAGAGAGAGAATAATGAGAATAAAGATAATAGTGAGAATTAAGATAATGCATCTTGGTAACTTACTGGAACTAAGAATGTGTTTGGTTCTATTCATTAATTGCTTGTTTTGAGTGATATTCATGGAAATTACAAAGTTTTTTTCTATTCTATTCCTTATATGAATATAACGAAAAAGAATGCAAATTCTACTGGTTTATCACATATGACTTTAATCATCAATTTTGAAAAAACAATATTTCAATTTAGCTGATTTTTCAGTTTACTTCTTTTGACATGGTGTCTGTATGTGTGTGTAAAAAAATGAAAGAAAAAAAAAATAAAAAATAAAAAAAGAAACAAAAAATAAGAGTGAATTTTTTATATGCAGACTAGAAAAATGTTATTTACTGCTATTCTATTGATTTGTGTATTAAGTTCGAAGAAGATCTTAATCTATAATGAAGAAATGATAGTAACTTTTTGTTTTATAGGCTTTATCATATTTGGTATTGTGGATTTATTTTATTTAAATTTTTTTAATTTTTTTTTTCTTTTCTAGTTTTTCTTTTTCCACTCAAAAACATCACTATTATGCTATCTTTAGTCATATTAATTAAAATAAGTCTTCCACCCGACCACCCACCACTCTTTTGATATATTTAGTTACATCACTATTATGCTATCTTTAGTTATATTAATTAAAATAAGTCTTCGACCACCCACCACTATTTTGATATATTTAGTTATATTGAGTGACATACATGAAAAAAGAAAAGTGTTTTTTTTTTCTTCCATTCATTATATGAATGTAACAATTGGTAGTGGAGGATTTAATTAATATATATGTGTGTGATTTTTATTATATTAATATAATTATTTGCTATATCTTCACAAATGACTCTGTGGCGTTGAAGAGGTTCAAGAATTGCTCCGCCTCGGTGACACCGCATTCTCCCACGAAATTCAAGTCATTGCCAGTGTCAGACATGTCAAAGCGTCTTTTTTTTTTTTAAGCACGGGAAATCGTAAGCTCAAAATATTCAACTAAAACGCAAATGGGATATGATAAATAATGTGATCCCAAATAACAAATTCATCCAGCAATAAGATCAACATTGATGAATACTATCATAAACTAATTGAAGCAAGGTGGATTTCAATTTTTTCACTAACTTCAATTCCGTTCTTGAAGAAGAAATAAGAAAATTAACGTAATATTCGAGCATTTGATGCATTATTTTGCGACAATTTTACAAAAAAAATCCTGCTACTTGCCTCCTAAAAGACGTCTTGAATTCCACAAAGCCAAGCATGCATCGCTCTCTACAACTTTGATGGAGTTTTCGAATTTAGGAGTTAGGGAACTGAACAATAAGAAGAAGGAAACAGAAGAAGAAAAAAATGCAGAACTGGAACATGGACAGTGCAGAAAATGGAGTGCGAAAAATAACAAAAACAGGGAACATAAACGACAAAACAGAAATTGAACCTGCGACCATGAACTGAACACAAAGAACGGAACTGAAACAAATACTGCAACCACGAACAAAACAGAAAAAACAAAAAAAAAATGCAAATATATATATAACAGTACAAACTACACAAATGAGGGAACTAAGCCTCCTACTCATTTTGGAAAAAAAACATGAGGGAAAAAACACAAAAAAATGAAGGAACTAATCGTGAAATGAAGTAATATTTATCTCTACCGACACGCATGTTATTTCAATTATCATGTATCTTCGAACTATACTGACGGAGCCTAACATATTATCTTGAGCGGTACATATGTTAGTAGGTATCATCACTGTAACCTTCGTGAGTCTAAACTCGTCCACTAGGGATTACCTAGGGGTTTAAAGGTTTATCACATACGGTAAATGCAATCGTGATATTGTTTATCCAATTAGTTTATGTTTTATCATTTTATAAATGTTATAAATAAATTATTGGTATTTGTGGGTATGTTAGAAATAAATTATTAGTATTTGTGGGTTAGATTTAACCGTTATACAATATGTTCTCATTAAAATAGATACAGTTTAATAGAATTTATTATGCTAAGGGATTGATTTGCTGTAAATTAGTTAATGTAGGAATCGAATTTTGAAGATAGTCCATGTCGATTAAATGGTCAAACTTTCGTTATAATCTATTTTTGTAGCCAGATTATTTCATTATACACAAAAACAAAATGAAGGAAGAATAAAACTCATTGGAATATTCGAAAAACAAGTACATGCCCCATAACCCAGTCATTTATCATATTTTATTTCAATTTAAATATTTTTCTATACTTTCAATATTAAACCTCAAAAACCAATTTTGTTCATTTCACTCGAAAATAAGAAAAAATTAATAATCACAATTTAATCCATGTGATTCAAAACCCTTACTAAGTGCATTGTACTACAATATTTTTTTCTTAAATACAGATATATTTTTGAGAGATCATATCCTCCGAATTTATTGTCTAATTATGGGCCTATGGAGCCCATACTTAAAGTCCATAAAGATTTTGAGTTAATGTAGAACTTTTAGTTGAACCCAAATTAGACAGGACCAATTACAAGATCAACACTCCAAATTATTCTTCATTTAACTAAGGCCTACCAAAATTGGATTTGGGCCAATATGAGGGTAAAATATTTGGTGATTTTTTCAACGAAGTGGAATTAATTAATATAATTTTTTTTTTTAAAGAAAAGTATTGAGGTGCAATGTAAAATAATTAAAAAATCAGAGGGAAAATACAATTTAATCCAAACAATTAGATAAAAATTGTAGGGTTTGCAATTAGAATAGTTATCTATGCCAATTAGACATAAAAGTAAAATATTTAGGATCAATTTGAAAAATATTGAATGATTAGGGTTCAAATTGCAACATCACTCAAACATTAAAGGTGTGATTAGGCTGGCAAAATGGGTATTTGCACAGTAACATGACACGGGACCGACACGAAATTATTGGGTATGGGTTTAGCTTATTGGGTAACGGATTGTTATCGGGTCTGACCCAATAAACACAATAAAAAACAAGTCAGGTTATCGGATTTACCTGATAACCCAATAAACAACATGAGTGACATGATTATAAGTATCGGGTGTCCAGATTTCACGATAACCTGAGATCTAATAAGTCATACGATAATTTAATAAATTATTAAAAAATAAAAATATAATAAAAAATATTCACACATATTACCCCAAATTTACTTAATATTATAATATAATCCGTGTTATATATAGGTATTCCACTATTCCAAACCCTAAACCTAATTCACTTCTCAAATCAAAAGTGTGTGTCGGCCACCTCCCCTCAACTCTCAAGTTCAAGACTCAACAAATCTCAAGTCTCAATCTCCCTCCTCTAACCCTAATCTCAAATCTCAATCTCCCTTATCACCCTCAAATCTCAATCTCAATCTCAATCTCCTACCCTACCCGTGCGTTTAGACTGTCAACCGCCTCCTTCATCTCATTTCTTTAACCTTAATTCCTCTCCAATTTCAAGCAAAGAGGGTTATTAGATCCGCCACTGAGAGCCTAAGACTAATATCATGTAAGACCCGAAATTCTGCATACGCATAATCATTAGTTGCATTCTAGCACATTTAGAAAATAACGGGGTAGATTGTATTAAATAATTTTTAATTTAAAATTTTAAGGGTTAATTCAAAATTTTAAAAATATTAATTTTGATTTGGACTTAAATAAAAACTTAAAGAAAATTAAGAGGAGATTAATGTAATTTAAAATAATAATAATAATAATAATAATAATAATAATAATAATAATAATAATAATAATAATAATAATAATAATAATAATAATAATAATAATAATATATACATATATATTTGAGATAAGATAAAAAAAAAAAAAAAAAAAAAATGTGGGTGTGTGATGTGATGATTCACCATCAATGTTATATATATATATATACACACACACTTCGGGAGAGTTCTCAAAAAGGGAGGAAATCAAAGAGGAAGGTGAGGTGTTCGGTCGGCGGTGTTCATCCGGTCGGCGTGGCGGTGTGATCGTCACTTTTGGTTGTCGCTGGTGTGGTGGGGAAGTCGTTCGGCGGCGTATGTGTTCCGGTATATGCATGTGTTCGTTGTATGTGTATGTGTGTGTATTTGATCGTATGTGTGTCGTCGAAGATGATCTGCAGGGTAGGTGTATGTGTTGATCGGTGACTATATGTGTGTATTTTTTATCGCTGGTGTAGGTGTGTATGTGACCGACCGGTGGTGGGGGTGTAAGGGAGTATGTGGGTGTCGCAGTTGAAGCCAAACAGAAAACAGGGGAGAGAGAGAGAAGGTCGACGGTGGGTTGCGGTGATCAGTCCGGCAGTGGACTGTTTAGCAGTCGGTGGGGGTGTATTGGGTCGACGGTGAGCGTTCGGTGGCCATCGTTGTCGCTGCTATGCATGTGTGTGATCGTGTGGGTGTGTCGTCGTCAATGTCAGGAGAGAGAGAAGGTGGCCGGCCAACAAAGGTAGTGTGTATGTGATAGGGCGTGGTGTGTGCTTTGCGTGTGTGTTTTGTGTTGTTCAATCGTCGTCGCATGTGGGTGATTTCGGTTGCTATATGTGTGTGTTCTGATCGCCGGTGGTGAACAGCTAGCGGTGGAAATATTGACGATTGGTTGAACCCAAACCGAGGAAGAAAGCAAAAACAGGAACTGCAGGGCGTTCGCCGCGGCGGTGGGACCCGTTGCCACGGCGGTGAAGTTTCAATGAGCAGGAAAAAAAAAAGGGCGTTCGCCGCGGCGGTGGGGATCTAGTGACGCAAAGAAAAAGAAAAACAAAATTAAATAAAACTCAAAATTCAAAAATCTCATTTCTTGGCTTGCGAGCGATTCGGAAACATGTAAACGTTTAATCGGTTATTATTTTCGTTAAAATTAAATTATTAGTATTAAAAATTTTACAATTGTAATAATAATTTTTGTAACCGGAATAATATATATATAATCGTAAATTTTAAATAGTTTTGGTACAGTGAAATATTAATGTAACGAAATGGGCAAAAATAACAAATTTTTCATAACTAAATTTGGGGAATGGAAAACATGAGATTTAGAGTCTGCATTGCACGTTAGGTCATTTTAAAGTAAAATATTAATTTAGGTCTATCGTTGTTAGGTTCACAGGCGCTAGCATTCTATTAGGTTTCGGACAGTGATGTTTTTGCAGTGCAAAAATCGAGATGAGTGTACTGTCTTCTATATAAATTTATAAATTTTATTTTCATATAATTTGTGAAAAATGTGTCTATATAAAAATGGATGATTTTGTGATGTATTTGGATCGAGTTGGTTTTAAAGGTGAAAAATGTGTTTTTATCAAGTTAGTTTTAAGATGGGAAATGATTTTTGGATCAAGTAGATTTCAAAGGTGAAAAGTGATTTTTGGCAGTAGACTTTTAAAAATAGGGAGAGTAAGTAATTTTAAAAGAAAAGATGAAAGTGATTTTTTTTTGTCCGACTATGCCATAACTATGATCCCGTCAGGGGGATATGTCATGCGGGATAGTTTTGACCTGTTAGGAGGGCACGTCTTGTGGGTGATTGTTGATTATTATGACTTGTCCGGAGGATTAGTTTGGTAGGTGATTGTTGATATTATGATCTGTCAGGAGTGCCAGTCCTATAGGTGGTTGATTATATTATGATCTGACCGAAAGGTTAGTTCGGCAGGTGGTTGTTAATATTATGACCTGTCTGGATGGTTAGTCTGGCAGGTGGTTGATGATATTATGACATGTCAGGAGGGTTAGTCCGACAGGTGGTTGTTGATATTATAACCTGTCCGGATGATTAGTCCGGCAAGTGGTTGTTGATATTATGACATGTTAGGATGATTAGTCCTGCAGGTGGTTGATTGACCCGTCAGGAGTGCAAAACCTGCGGATGGTACGGTACCATTGCAACTTCCGATCATGAGGTAAAAACGATCATATGGCTAGTAGGAAAGGGGTCTGGTGTATTTTACGATGAACTGTCTGGATGGATTCGGTTTGGATATATTACTTTAAAATGAATTAGCGTATATATACTATTTTGGTTGTATTGGTTGACTTAAAATGTTTGGATGGGTCGATTTCAAAATATTTGGACTGACGGATTTAAAAGGTTTGGATTGGGTATTTTAAATATATGTTGGTTTATTTCATTAGCGACAGGGAAACTGAATTCTTTGTACGGTATGCGATTATACTATATTTGTATTGGGTGTTTTAAATACATTATTTTATTTCATTGGTGATAGTGGAACTGGGTTTCAACCAGGTATGTGATTATATTATATTATATTTCGAAACGTGGTGCTTATTATTTATACTTGATCCATAAAAATATTTTTTTTTATTATGAAGACAATATATCAATAAAAAAAATTGGTTTCAGGTACCGCGGTTAGGAGTTGGTCTACTACTAGCACTAGGGAGAGTTCGGAGGTAGTGTGTGTTGGAGGTGAGTCGATCAGACGTGAACCGTGGAAGGTTCAGGTATTTTGGTGTTTTTCGTTGTGGATTTTCGGGACAGGTGTGCTCTCAAATTCTGGAAATAGGTATATATATATTTTTTGAGGAAAAATTTATAATATTGCGACTGTGTATGTATATCTGTATGTTGGGATATTCATGGACTGGTCTGGTAACATCAGATCGTCGTCACGCCTGGCCTCAGGTGACGGGTGCCTGGGGTGGGGTGTGACATGTCATGCTGTGCCATCTATTTTTCGGCGATAAAGCCCATCCAAGACGCTCCATTCTCCTACTGTCCTTCGCAGATTTGATTCATTCCATCACCGTTTGTTTTTCAATCACCAGATTTGATTCATTCCATTCTCCTATTGTCCATTGCTTATTTTATGATTTGTATTATAAATTTATTGACAATTTATACTTGTTTGTGTTCATGTGAATGATGTTTGTATTGGTGAATATTTTTGTTTTGTTCTATTGCAATGATGGATGTTTTTTGTATTGTTTGGTTTGTTTTTGTTGATCTTGTATAATTATTTTTATGTTTTTTAAAAAAAATGTGTTAATAGGTCGTTAATGTGTAATGGGTAGACCATGTGTTTATTGTAACCCGTTATCGTGTCATATCATGTCGTGTTTACCTAATATGTTTCGTATTATTGTGTGACACAAAAAATTATCGTGTCGTGTTGTATTCGTGTTTAGGTAACCTGACACGATACTTTATCGTGTCGTGTTCGTGTCAGATCATGACATGACACGAAACACAGCCTGTTGACATGAATTGTCAACCCTAGGTGTGATAGATAAAGGGGTTAATTTCTTTTTATCCCCTTGTACTTCGGTTTTATTTCATTTTAACCCTCTATTTTAAAAACCTATTTATCGCCTCCCCATCTATTTTTGAATAAAGGGTGAAACAAACTTTTAAAAGATATATATAAAATGATTTCATTTCCTTTTGTTTTAACATTAAATTTAATATTTAAAGGTAACAAAAGAAAAAAATAATATATTTTCTCTCTAGTTTTATTTATTTATTTTTAATAAAAACAAAATTAAATTAAAATTAAAATTGAGGATGGTTTTATTCATTTAAATTTACATCTAAATTTCACCCATTTTTAACCTATTGTGTTAAGTTAAAAAAAAATGTTAATTTTCTAATTTATTATAAATAGAAGGTGGTAAACTATAAGTTTTTTAAATTAGAGGGGACAAAATGAAACAAGATTGAAATATAAAGGAGTAAAAGACAATTAACACTAGGCTCTTTTATAAGAATTTGAAAGATTAGAAAACAAAATATACAAAAAAAAAAAAAAAAAAAACACTTATTAGGAGCGACAACCCGCATCATGTGTGGTTATGGAGACACTCGACTTAAGAGTTCGTGCCTACAGTTGGGAGGAGTAATCACGCATTCTAAACGAGATTAGTCTCACTCTTACATCCTATGTATATATAAGGACACTAGTGGGTATACTAAAAAGAAAAAAGAATAATAGTATAGTTTTCAAATTAGAGTTGCATAACTTAGTCTTAGTTTGAAATTTTTTTGGGTGTTTTTCCAAATTTTTTTCGAGCCTAAAATGAAATTTAATATGAAAAGATTATTCTATATTTGATTTTTCTTATTTAATGATATTTTAAATTTTTATTTGAAAAATGTAACATATTTAAATTTTTTATTTTATTATATTTAAATTCTTCATTTTCAACTTATTTTTACATATTTGTATTTATGAATTTTTTTATATTTAGTTAAATTTTTATTTGAAAAATGTAACATATTTAAATTCTTCATTTTCAACTTATTTTTACATATTTGTATTTATGAATTTTTTTATATTTAGTTAATATTATGAATAAATAATGAATATACTATATATGTCTATTTTAATAGTTTAATAGTATTTTGATATTTTTATACAAATATTTACCGAAATACTTCTCAACTCCACCAACTACTTTTCGATAAATTTACCACAGTTCATAGTTTATTTTTAACCGTTTTGAAAAGTAAGGTGAATTAGACACAAAACAAAATATTTAAACAAAATATACTTTAGATAAGAGTTAAGCTTTGATATAATAGGTATAGAAATTAGGATAATGATATTTTTGGTCTTTTAAGATTCTTAGATCTTGATTCACATTTGGTAAAAAGTTCTAACTAGAATTCCGATTGGATAAATCTCCTCTTCCAAGTAGGGTTGGTCATGGGCCAGGTTCGGGTCGGGCTTTGGCTAGTAGATTACAAAAATATACAAGGTCCTAGTCTGGTTCGGTCCTAAGATCGGACCTTGTTTTTATTCCCAAGTCTGGTCCTATAAAAAAAATTAAGGTCCAAGTCTAGCCCTTGGATCGGCCCGACCCTATTTTTTTTTTTTTTTTTAATTTAAAAATTAAACAGAAACCAAAACATAATCATCACTGAAACGTAATGCATCAGCTATTCATTTCTACAACAAAAAAAAAAAACATCTTATCGAAAACCAAAAAAAAAAAAAAAAAAAAGGGAAACACATCCCAATTACAGTTCATAGTTCAAAACAGAAACATCATAAAATAACCAAACACTGAATCAACATCCAACATAAAATATAAACCCCATTCTTTCTCATATTAGTACAAACAAACTACAAAGACAGTAGTATTATGTGGAATATACTCGAAATCCGTTGCGGCAGCGATCGATCTACAAGGCGAGACTCAAAATCGACGATCAACGACTACTCGATAAAGCAATCGACGACGAATAGAAGCGATCCACGGCGAACGAACGTGAAGGACGGCAGCGGCAACGAAAGGCAAAGAGGGAGGGATCACTGGTTTCGGAAACGGGAGGGATCAGCAGTGGACGAAACGGGGAGAGAGAGAGGGAGGTTTCAACTTTCAAACAGGAGATAAGAGTGGCAGATGAAAAGGGAGGGAGAAAGGGAGGTTTCGCGAAGGAGCGGCGGCCCTATGATGAAATGAATTAGAGTTACGGAGAGTATAATGTGTGTGTGTGTATAATTATATATATAATTTTTTTTTTATTAATTCTCGGGTCGGGCCTATAAAAAATAAGCCTTGTCTAAGTTTAATCCTAATTTTACTCGGGCCTAAATATTACAGTCCTAGCCCTAACCATGGGCTCAAAGTTTAGGCCAAGCTCTAAAGCGGAACCGTGCGGACCAGGCGGGCCCCAAACCCATTACATTCTTACTTCCAAGCATCAACATCCAGTACAACGTGTCAATATTAAATTCCAAAGTACAACTATAGGCAAAGTACACTTTGTCCTCAAACTTATAAGCTTTTATCTATGTCGTCCTTCAACTTGAGATTTCAGTAATTAGGCCCCCTTGATTTTTCGTTTTGAAAGTTCTATTTAGCACACATTTTGTTAATGTGAATGTTTTTTTTTTTTTTTTCAATCATGTGAATTGCTGAAGCGTTAAAAAAAAAAAAAAAAAAAAAAAAAAAAGTCCTTCCCGCCCCCTCACCTCTAATAACTACCCTACTTGCATATTACGGTTCTTCTAAACCCGCCTCCACCTCCTCCGCTACATTGCATGACACTGGATGTGGAGGAGAAGAAGTTGGTTGACGGATTCAGTCCAAAAAGGTCAACTTTGAACTCTATTAAAGAAATTTGAGCATTTTGATTGTTCGTAGAGAGATATCTACGATACGTTTTAATGAATTGTAGTTGATAAGTACCATACGTTAAAACTAGTTCTTATTATTCATAGTTGTAATTCATGCTGCTGTTTGTGTACTTTTTGTTTTCAAATTTATTGTCTTCCTTCTCTCTTAGCCGTTGGAGGTGGGCGATGTGCCTTTTGATATTTTCTTTATTATTTAGAGGTCAGATTAAACAAAAACTTACAAGTTTGGGGACCATAAATGTAATTTCCCTACAAGTATTTATTGCCAATCCTGATAAAATAACTTCCAGAAACTAATTTTTGGCCTCGCATATTTCTGTTATTATCAGTTTAGCCCCGCCACTTTGCCCAATCTTGCTCCAGCGGGTGTTTCCACCACTCGACGCCATGTTTCTCCTACTTGTCTTCCAACCCAATCCCCCAATGAAGCAATAGCTCCGCCATCGCCTGATTCCTTCACCGTTACAGTCAAGTTTTCTCTTGGATTCATCGATTATCTCAACGGATTCGATCGAAAATGATGGGGTACGCGAATCAGGGATTCGAAGATGCCAATCCATACTCTTCCCGAGAAGAAATGGAGTCTCTCGTACTCGACGATTCGTCCAAGGACGGCGACCAGTACCGGCTTCACGTTCATCCACTTTCGTCGTCTCTGCCCTTTGCGGAAATCGCCACCGATGATGATCCACTGATCTCGTCCCCGTCGTCTTTAGCGCAACGCGGTCTAAGTCAAAACCCTAGCTCGATCTCGTCTTTCAATTCGATCCTCGAGCCGCCTTCCTACGCCGAAGCCGTGTTCAGATCTTTCGACGGAGACCATGCCGTCGAGATCAACGGCCGTGATTCGTCCGACGGATCCCCGTCCTCGTCATCACCGTCTTCGGCATCCGAGTTTTTGAGAATCTCGGTGTCGGATCCGCAGAAAGAGGAGGAGCTATCGAGTTCGCTTGTGCCAGGCGGTAATACTTACATGACTTATCTGATAACTACGTGGACTAACTTGCCGGAGTTCAAAGAGTCGGAGTTCACTGTTCGGAGGCGGTTCAAAGAGGTCGTCCTCTTGGCGGACAGGTTATCGGAGGCGTATCGGGGCTATTTTATTCCGCTAAGGCCGGACAAGAGCGTGGTGGAGAGTCAGGTGATGCAGAAGCAGGAGTTCGTCGAACAGAGGAGAGTTTCTTTGGAGAAGTACCTGAGGAAGCTCGCCGCACATCCCGTGATCAAGCGGAGCGAAGAGCTGAGACTGTTTCTTCAGGTTCAGGGGAAGCTGCCTCTGGCACGGACCACCGACGTGGCTTCCAGGATGCTTGATGGGGCAGTGAAGCTGCCGCGGCAGTTGTTTGGAGAGAATGCGGCGGCAGTGGACATGAACGAGGTGGCGCAGCCGGCAAAGGGTGGCAGAGATTTGTTGAGGTTATTTAAGGAGTTGAAGCAGTCGGTGGCCATTGATTGGGGCGGCTCAAAACCACCATTAGTGGAGGAAGACAAGGAATTTTTTGAAAGGAAAGAGAAGTTGCAGGATTTCGAGCAACAGCTCAGTGATGTATCTCAGAAGGTCCGTTTCTTATTACATCTTCACTCTCCGTGGATGCTACATATTGTTTCTCTTTGCATATGCAGATTCACCCATTGATGTACTGGTCTTTCTTAAATTTAGCTGCAAGTTTACCAATGATAATTTGCTTTGGGAATCTTTAGGAAAGTTAATTGAAATAATGTCATTTTTGCCTGATAGACAATTGTGCAACTTCTAGAGTTCTTTGAGGAGGTATTTGGATAGATGGTGATGAAGCCCAAAAATAGTTCACTGGACATGTCAGGTCTGAAATATTTAGGCCGTGTCTGGTAACTATTTCCATTTTATCCCATCCCATCTCATTCTCAGATTTTTGGGATTTATGCTCGGGAATACCATTTAGTAAAACTGTTTTTCATCCCACCCCCATCCCAAAATCCTAGAATTGATTCTTCATTTTGTGAAGCGGATGAGAAACCAATTTTTTTTGTTTCTTCTCATTCCCATTCCATTCCCAAATCAAAAAAAGGACACGCTTGGAATTAACAGAATTGTTAGTGAGATCCCCTCTTCAACCTTTGTTAAGCTCATGTCACGATCATTTTCCTTTGTGCTTCTTTTCTTCGTGCGTCGTCTTCTTCTCCATCTTCAACGTCGACATTTCCATCGTCTTCTTCATCTGCTTCAACTCCTGGCCATCGTCGTTCGCTCGTCGCTGTCCTCCTCCATCATCTTCGCCGTCCTCCTTCTCCTCTTCGTCGTCATCCTCAATTTCAAGCTCGTCATCATCATCATCTTCGCTCGTCATTGCCGTTCACTCATCGTTGTTCGTCTTCGCTTGTCATCGTTCGTCTTCAATCGTCATCGTCATTCACTCGTCCTCGTTGTTCGCTCGTTGTCGTCATCGTCTTCGCTCGTCGCCATCATTATCGGTTAGGGTTTCGATTTCGAGCAACAACTGTAGTTAGGGTTTCGATTTCGATTGGGGTTTAGGATTTCAATTTCGATTGGGATTTAAGGTTCGGTTGCTAGATGATTTCTTGATTGTGGTTTAGGGTTCGTTCTTG
This sequence comes from Eucommia ulmoides, assembly GCA_016647705.1. Classification (NCBI taxonomy): domain Eukaryota; kingdom Viridiplantae; phylum Streptophyta; class Magnoliopsida; order Garryales; family Eucommiaceae; genus Eucommia; species Eucommia ulmoides. Next base: position 8,761,474 of record CM028336.1, on the reverse strand, counting down.
ATTTCTAGGATAATATTGTTACCAAATGCAATTCTGTTCCTAGAACCAAAAAAAAAATTGTCGTTATCAAACGCGATTCTGCTTTCAAGAGGGAAACAAAATTCTCATCCCATCCCACTTGGATGGATGGGATGGAAACGGTTACCAAATAGGCCTTTAATCTCGCTTGACTTAGTCTACTCCCACAACTTAGGTTCTTGGAAAACAATGCACCGCGGGTGGGTTTGCCAGTGTTGCACCTCTGGTGTGAGAATAAACTAAGAGCTCTGAGAAAATCGGGCAGAGTATATGTTAGAAAAAGATAGTGTGCCTAGTCAGACGTTCCATGTTGGTTCTTATAGACCCGAGAACACTTGTTTGACAAGTCTTCCCCGAATCTCAGCCTATCACCATTACCGTTGCGTAACCAGCGGGAAATGGGGTTAATGAGCCATTACTTGGGAGCGTAACGGCTCTTTCCATAATAGCGGATAACGTTATTATTGCCCCCTGGATGGAAGTCGGTGGTGTCGTCTCCTAGGGTATTGATTCCCTTGGTTGTGATTTCCTTAACTGGAGTAGTGTGTTTCGTAGACTCTCATGCATGGCACGTGCCAAATCAACATGTGGTAATGATTTGTGCCTGGTCCAAATTTATTCTCAGTAGAAGGATTTGAACTAATTGGATTTACGATTAAAACTATTCCCTGAATTTTGCATCAATAGTAGAGATTAATATCAACAAACTTAAAAAACATACATTTTTAAGTCCAAATAGAAGGATTTGAAATGACACTGTGAAAGAAGCTATTTGAAATTATTCTCATTAGAAGGATTTGAACTAATTGGATTTACGATTAAAACTATTCCCTGAATTTGGCATCAATAGTAGAGATTAATATCAACAAACTAAAAGAACATACATTTTTAAGTTCAAATAGAAGGATTTGAAATGACACTCTGAAAGAAGCTATTTGAAATTACTTGATTTTGGATCTTATGGTAATATTTTTCTTGCAAATGATAGCACTTATCACTTAAATTAAATTTTCAGTAACATAGCTATTGTTAAACTATTACCACCCGAAAATCTGGATATTAATACATATAAATAGATAGTAGACTAGAGAGAGAGAACTAAAAAAGACAGGTTAGTGCATTAAGACTCCCGCTATTGCAGGGTCTGGAGAAAGTCAGATGTACGCAATCTTACCTCTATATATAGAAAAGTTGTTTTCAAGATTTGAACTTAGGACCTCTACGTCACAATGGAGCAACCTTATAATTGTACCCAAGGCTCACCCAGAGAGAGAGAGAGAACTACCCAGGAAAAAAACTAGAGATAATTTTTGAGATATCAAGTTGTGAAGAAACTTTTTAAAATGAGTATGGATACAAACCTATTTAAAATTCATCTCTTAACAGTTTTCAGCACTTAATTTTAAGTTTTATCAAAAAGACTGGGCCTTATTATATTTTTGAAGTTTGAAGTTATAAATTTGAATGCATTTTCTCTGCAAACTAAACCTTCGTCATATCTTTCCATTCTGCAGGCTGAATTACTCGTCAAAGCTCAGCAAGACATTGGAGAGACAATGGGTCAATTAGGTCTGGCTTTTGTTAAACTAACCAAGTTCGAAACCGAGGAAGCTGTATATGACTCCCAGAAAACACGCGCTGCCGATATGAAAAATGTGGCAACTGCTGCTGTGAAAGCTAGCAGATTGTACCGGGAGTTGAATGCACAAACCGTCAAACATTTGGTAAAACTAACCAAAAATCACTTTCATCATTAAACTATGAGTTCGATACAATTCTTTTTGGTTGATCATTCGTTTCAATATGATGCAGGATAAGCTTCATGAGTACCTCGGGGTGATGCTGGCTGTGAATAATGCGTTTGCAGACCGATCAAGTTCCCTGTTGACGGTTCAGACTCTTCTGTCTGATCTATCTTCCTTGAATTCAAGAATCGAAAAGCTTGAAGCCGCCTCGTCCAAGATATTTGGTGGAGACAGGTCCAGAATTCGGAAGATTGAAGAGTTAAAAGAAACTGTAAGGGTTACAGAGGATGCTAAAAATTGTGCAGTCAGAGAATATGAACGAATCAAGGTAACTCATTTTCGCTTCATAGTTTATACACAATACATACACCTTTTTCTGTCCAAGGCTCATATGCAACATTATTAATAGCTAGTATATATCTTGTGCCTAAAGCCGGTAATTTTAATTTAATATTAATTAACAATCATGCCCCTCAATTGAGGAACAATGGTGATTTTTTATTTATTTATTTTTGGCAGGAAAACAATAAGGAGGAGCTTCAGAGACTAGACAAAGAGAGGCACGAGGACTTCATGGGGATGATAAGAGGATTTGTTCTTAACCAGGTATTCTTTTTACTTCAGAAAACATTAATAATTTATTTGTGGTAAGTTTGTTCTAGGACCCTTTGGTGCTATTTGGTTCAGTTTTTGAAAACTGTTCCGAAAATTTTGAGAACAGTTTTTGAAAATTATGAAAAGTTGTTTGGTTTAGTTTTGGTAAAAAAGAGTAATTATTAAGTGTGTCAAAAAATTTAAATGTAAAAGTGATGTTATTAATCAATATATGATATTTAAAAAAAAAAATGAAAAACGATAATAATGGTAATCTTCGGTCTAGGTCTCGTTGGCCAGCTAGAGGAAGTTATACTTCGTAGTTTTTGGACATGGGTCTAGGTTGGGGTTGGGCCTCTTCCTCCCACCCCAGCAATCTGTTCCATCCCAGGCAGGAAAATTAAAGCAAAAACACGAGACCGCTTCTCTTGCATATGTTCAAATGCCTATTTTTAGTTGGCATAATGAGAGTAATTTTGGTCGCGTTTCGTTAGTACTTCTACTTTCAATAAATTGGGATGAGAATATTATTCTGGAAACGACCGTTATACTAAAATTGTTTCTTTTAATTTATGAGAACAGACACAAGAAATACGTTTGGTTGCAATATTTGTTCCTTTTTTTCTTTAAATGTATGGTGGCCGTTGGGTTAGTAGTAGGAATAGTTTTGTGGGAGTGAATAGGAATCAACATTTTTTTTGTTTCTCAAATTATTAAGGAATTTGGGCTCCCAAATTACTCCCCAAAATTTGGGAAGGAACAGAAACGTGTTTACCAAATGTGTTTCTGTACATTTATCCCAAAATTTTGGGAACGGGAACAGGAATCAGGGAACAAAACCAGTAACCAAACGGGGTTTTATGGATTTAAACAGGCAGGATATGCAGAGAAGATAGCCGATGTGTGGGAAGTAGTTGCAGAAGAAACCAGTGGATACGCAAGAGATGGCAGCAGCTGATGAAGTGTGTCCTGTAAATACTTGTTTCTTTTTTTCTTTTTTTTTTTAGTTTTACATTTCTGTTCTTTGTTCTTGCCATATAATTAACTTAGAGAAAAAGCTTTTCTTCACTTGTTTAATTTGACTTCAATCCTTTTTTTTCTTTTCCTTGCCCTTGGCAACAATTTGTGAAATATTTCTCTTAATATTGAAGTTTTTGTTATCAAAGTTTCTAGACATGATGAAGAAAGAAGAAAAGAAGGTGAAAGATTTCAAAGATTGAATCACATTTCCTGCGACTTCCACAACAAGATATTACAATATATAGGGTTAGAAAATCATAACAAAAACAGACTAACAAACTAATGCCAGCAAGGCATAGCAAAATCAATGACAGAATATTATTCTGGCTTAATAGCCCCCCTCAAACTTAGGGTGGCTAAGCTAGCTACACTAAGTTTGTCACGAAGAGTAGAAAATCGAGTGTTGGGAATGGCCTTTGTAAGACATTCTGCAATTTGAGCAAGAGAAGGCAAATGATTGACTAGGAGCTATTTGTTTAGAACCTTCTCTCGAACAAAATACAAATCGAGTTCAATGTGTTTGGTGCGAGCATGCAACACGGGGTTAGCAACAAGCATTACAGTACTGAGGTTATCACACCATACAACTGGTACTTTGACAAGAGAGATTTGTAATTTAGAGGAGAGATTGTAGCCAAGTGATTTCAGTAGTCACACTAGCAATACTATGATACTCAGCTTCAGTGCTTGAGCGAGAGACGATCTGCTGCTTCTTAGATTGCCAAGCAATCAAATTTCCACCAAAGAAGATGCTAAATCCTGAGGTGGAGCGAGGGTCATCAGGGTCAGAGACCCAATCAGCATCATAAAAGGCTTCAATTTCAAGTGAGTGAGGAGTTTTCAGATGTAGACCAAGATCAAGAGTTCCATTGAGGTATCGAAGAATACGTTTAACAGCCATCCAATGAACTTGCGAAAGGCACTGCATGAATTGGCATACACAATTGACACTAAAAGCAATTTCAAGTCGGGTAATAGTTACATATTGTAGTGCACCAACAACAGAACGGTATAATTGAACATCAAGTACAGGATCACTGCCGTAGGCTGAAAGTTGGAGACCACTAGTCATGGGCGTGGAAGCAGGTTTGGCATACTGCATCTTTGTTTTGCACAAGAGGTCTTTGATGTACTTTGTTTGGGACAAGTGCAGACCTTCGTGTGTGTGTTGAACTTGCACACCTAGGAAGTAGTTGAGAGTGCCGAGGTCTTTCAGAGCAAAAATGGCATTTAGGTCCTTAACAAGCTGATCAATGAAGATAGAACTACTCCCAGTGATTAAGATATCATCAACATAGATTAGAATGAGAGTGAAATGTTGAGCATCGGTTTGAATAAATAGAGACTGATCTGATTTAGCAGAGATGAAACCAAAATGAAGCAAAGAAGTACTTAATTTCTCAAACCAAGCCCAAAGGGCTTGTTTGAGACCATATAGGGCCTTGTTGAGCTTGCAAACCAGATGGGTATCCTTGGGATGCTCAAAACCTAGTGGTTGTTGCATGAAAACCTCTTGCAAAGATCCATTCAAGAAAGCATTGTTGACAGCAAGTTGCCTAATGGACCAACCTTCCATAGAGCCAATGACAAAACCAGTCGAATTGTAACAGGCTTGATAACATGACTGAAAGTTTTTGTAAAATCAAATCCAACCCGTTGATGAAAACCTTTTGCAACAAGTCGAGCTTTGTGCTTGTTAATGGTATCATTAGAATTTTCTTTGAGTTTGAACACCCATTTGCAGCCTATTGCCTTCCTTCCCACAGGTAGAGATATGAGAGACCAGGTATTGTTTTTCTCAAGAGCCAAGAGTTCGTCCTGCACAGCTGGTTTCCAACATTCTTGTTGTAATGCTTCATGAACAGTGGAGGGTTCTGTGCTGGCCAAAAATGCTCGAGGTTTAAAGATGTCTGACTTGCCTCTAGTAATCATAGGATGGGAAATAGGAGGTGAGAGTGATGTATGAGGGATGGTGGATGGAAGTGGAGAAGCTAGTTAAGGAATATGAGGGTTAGGTGTTGAATGAGGTGAAGATATGAGATCTTGTAGAATAGGTTCAGGAGGTGGGGGAGATATCATAAGTAGGAACTGTAGGAATGAGTGATGAAGGTGCAAAAAAGTCAATGGGTGAGATATGAGAAGAAGCCGGGATATCAAGGGTAGCAAAGGGAAATAGATGCTCATCAAATAATACATATCGGGAAATGTAAATCTTTCCTGAAGGTGAGAGACATTTGTAGCCTTTATGATTCATGTTGTACCCCAAGAATGTGCAAGCAATTGATCGCAGTTCTAGTTTGTGCTTGTTGAAGGGTCTGATATTGGGATAGCAAGTGCAACCAAAAGTTTTAAAAGACTTGTAATCTGGTTGTGTATGAAAAAGAACTTCAAGAGGATTGATGCTGCAAAACAGATGTAGACAGCCTGTTAATGAGATAAGTTGTTGTTCTAAAAGCTTCATCCATGTATCTCATTGGCATAAAGGCATGACTGAGCAAGGTGAGTCATGTTTCCACTATATGTCTTTACTTCCTTTCTGCTGAACCGTTTTGTTGATGAGAGGATGGACAAGCCACATGGCGTATAATTCCATTAGTGATCAAGTAATCAGAAAACACTCTATATTCTTCTCCCCAATCACTTTGAATTGCTTTGAGCTTAGTGCCAAGTTGTAATTCAGCTTGTGCTTTGAAGTTCAAAAATGTTTGAAATGCTTCAGACTTGTTTCGCAAAAGATAAATCCAAGTGAACTTAAGAAAAAGCATCCACAAAATGAACATAATATTTGTATCCATTAAATGACAATATGGGTGCAGGATCCCATAAATATGTGTACACAAGTTGAAGAGGGTGAGTGTAGTTTGTTTCGGTATTGGGAAAAGGTAGCTTGTGTATTTTTCCTAAATAACAAGCCTTACATATAGGATCATGAGAAGTACCTTTGATAGGTTTTTTATTACAAGAATGCAGTACTAAATGAATAATTTTATCAGCAGGGTAGCCAAGTCGATTGTGCCAATCCGGGTAAAGTGAGGGACCAACAGTGTGAATGGTTGAAACATGAGCAACAACAGGAGCTAATGATGAAGAATCAATAGAAGCTAAAACATGAGTGGTATTGATCTGTGCTGAACTAGAAATAAATGCAAGTTGGGCTTGATCAAAAGTGTAGAGGCCATTCGATTGCTTCCCCTTCAGCAAAACTTGATGAGTCTGCAAATCCTTGACAAAACAGGAATTGGGATGAAACTCAAAATAAACACAGTTATCTTGAGCAAACTTTGACACACTCAAAACGTTTTTGGTCATTGCAGGTACATGAAGTAAATGTTTAAGGGATAGAACTTTATCAGATGTAGGAGTAGTAAAGGAAGAATGACCAATATTGGTAATAGACAAACTTGTGTCATTGTCTACAAACACTTGATTTTCACCATTAAACTTAGTGCTAGTCATAAGATTGGTGGAATCAGGAATAATATGATTTGTTGCACCAGAATCAGGGTACCAATTTGGATCCCAAGTAGTAGTGGTATTAGCAACCATAGCCTGCATAGTGGATCCTGCTTCGGAGTTTTGATTTTGCTGTTGAGGACCTTGAAAACTCTTGTCAAACCTGTAGAAGCAATTTTGACAATGTGACCTAGTCTGCCACATAACTAGCATATTAGCTTACCATCAGAACCCTAATTGAACCTACCACCTCGAGTAGAAGAGCTGCCTCTCTATGTAAAATTCAGCCCTTCGAATGAATTACCTGGATAGCTATTACCAGAATAGCCATTGGAAACAGAAGAAGAACCACAAAATCTATTTCCATAGTTGTTAGAATAACTATTGGAACCATTTGAACCATCTCTATGCTAACCAAAATGAAAACCTCGAGGACCAGTAGCCATATTAGCAACCCTGCTTTTATTGTGCTTTTCAATTCGAGATTCAAGAGCAAGTAAGAGTGATTCAATCTCTAGTACAGTGTAGGCATTTGTTCTAGAGGACACAGAGACTACAAATGTATCATATTCTTCAGATTAGCCCTCAAAAATAGCATCAATGTGATCTTTAGTGGTGAGAGTATGACCTACTGAAGCTAGCAAGTCTACAACATTTTTAATCTTCAATAGATACTCATTAATGGTTATAGCACCTTTCTTAGTATGCTGAAGCTAATTTTTAAATTGTGTTACCTTAGCTCGCATCTGTGATAAAAAAATATTGTTCAAGGCCAAACCAAACTTAAGCAGATGTCTCGTAGCCTACCATGCGAGTGAGAACACTCTCAGTCATTGAGGAGAGCAACCATGAAAGAAGTAGTTGATCCTGTTGTTCCCAGTCCAAGAATTTTGGATTGTGTTGCTCGATATCCATATCACCAGTAAGAAGAAATGGCGGATGAGTTGAATCTAGTTTTAGAAATTTATGGAGTTTGTTTCCTTTGATAGCAGCCATAATCTGTTGTCGCCATAACAAAAAGTTGTTATCCCCAAGTTTTACAGAAATAGAGTAGTTGAAAGTTACAGGAGAGTTACGTAAAGAAGAAGAAGAAGAGGATGTAGGAGCAGTATTAGCCATCAACGGCAGGAAGTGCTCTGATACCATCTTGAAGTTTCTGTTATCAAAGTTTCTAGACATGATGAAGAAAAAAGAAAAGAAGATGAAAGAGTTTCAAAGATTGAATCACATTTCCTGCAACTTCCACAACAAGATATTACAATATATATAGGGCTAGAAAATCAAAACAGAAAACAGAAACAGACTAACAAACTAATGCCGGCAAGGCATAACAAAATCAATAACAAATATTATTCTGGCTTAATACTTAATAATTTCTTGGTTTTTCTTGTTGAATATATTCTTTATTCTTGTACATTTCAGGAATTTTTGTACAACATTATCTAGTGTGTTTTAGTAGTGGGAGGTTTTTATCAAAAACCCCTTCCTCTCCCAAAATCATTTATACTGGAAAACATTTTCATAAATTGTACTATATATGTGAAAGTGTAAATTTAAATGTAGTTTATGTTTAACTGATTAAAATAATTATTTTAAAAACGGGGTTAAAAACTCAAGAGGTGATAATCTGGTTAGCAAGAGGAGATTCATATTTCCTTGTCAACTACGGTTTGATTTTCTTGGGAATACTTCGGGATTGTCAACTAGAGTTTGATTCTCTTAGGAATACTTCGGGAATTAAATCTTGAATTTAACCTTGAATACACCAGGTTGATAAGGGGGAGTACGCTCTTAAGATCTCACGGTAAAGTGATTGGTCAAGATGTGCGTAAACTTGGCTCGAACATATCTTATAGTAAAACTAGTAAAAAAAAGATTAAAAAATATTAAAAATAAAAAAATGGTTTGCCATATATATAAAAATAAGAAATTAGAGTATGACAATTGAAATTTGAACAAACATTGGGAAAAGGAGAACTTATGTACACAGACAACAAATACAAAGCACAAAAACAAAAATTCATGAATGAAAGAATATTGGAGTACTACAATAAAATATATAAAAAGCTATTATTCAATCTTCTGAACGGACCCACCAAAATTAATCAATTGTTGTAGCCACCGCAGCAGCACCACCATCATCACTTGCTCCGGCAACATTTTCTGGCCTAATCTCCTCCAGCTGCTGCATCACCTGCTGAATCTCCGGCCGAGCTGACTGCGTCGGATCCACACAATGCAAAGCCAATTTCAAGGTATTCAACAACTCATCCCCAATTGCTGTCCCCTCCTTCATCAACTCCAAATCAAACACTTCATTTGTCCACTCCTCTTTCACAATCGAAGCAACCCATTGTGGCAAATCCAGACCGTTTAACGATTCTCCGGGAGATTTTCCGGTGAGGAGCTCCAATATGATCACCCCCAAGCTATAAACGTCGGTCTTATTGTTGGCCTTTTTGAGCTTTGAAAGCTCGGGTGCACGGTAGGCCATTGTGCCAGCAGTTGCGATGACGTTAGAATTGGCCGCGCTAGTCATCAAGCGCGGAAGACCGTAGTCAGCGATCTTAGGGTTGTCTTGATCGTCAAGCAACACATTGCTTGATGTGAGATTTCCGTGGACTATGTTTTCTTGCGTGTGAAGATACATCAATCCCCTTGTCGTTCCTTGAGCGATTTTCATCCTTGTTGGCCAATCTATCGGCGTATCGGGGCCACGAGCTTTCATGAGAAGATTTATCAGATAAGACAAAAGTTAATAGAGAAATTACAATGAATTATCAAATAAAAAATTCGGATTCAATCTAAACTTGCTTGATTCAGTACTAGGGATAATAACAGTTCGATTTTGAGCCAGTTTCACTAGAAACAAATATAAAAATCGTTACGTATATACTAAAACCAAAATTAATTTAATTAAAAACAAAATCAAAACCTCGAAATCATTAACATTTTTTAATTTTATATAAAATCAAAACCAAAACCGAAACCGTGAAACCGTATCCTTGTTTTTTTTATATATAAACGAAAAACATAATTAAAATACCCGAAAGAATTATGAAAATCCTAAAATTATCTCAATTAACTCTATAACAGATATATATACATATTGGGGTCAAATTGTAAATAAATAAATTAAAAAAAAAAAGTATAAAAAATACCAGTTACGCAGTTCGATTATGCGGTTTGATTTCACAGTTCAGTTTCTTTTAGTATCTCAAAACTAAAATAAAAACTATTTTGGTTTCAATTTCGAAATTAAAATCATAACCAAAACTATTTAATCGGTTTTAAAATTAAACTGTTCGATTCAATTTGGTTCGGTGGAGTTGCCATCTCTAAGTGTGTGTGTGTGGGGGGGGGGGGTGGGGGGGGGGGGGGGGGGGGGAGATAAAATAAAGACTTACCATGGAGGAAAGTTGAAAGGCTGCCTTTGGGCATGTAATCAAAAACAAGAAGCTTCTCTCCTTTAGGACCCAAGTAGTAAGCCCTCATCGCCAATAGATTTTGATGCCTTATTTTTCCCAAAATATTGACTTCCCCCTCAAATTCCCTCTGTGGTTTGGTGATTTTCTCTCTCAATCTCTTCACCGCCACCTGATTTCCGTCGTCCAATGTCGCCTTATAAACCGTTCCATAAGTGCTTTTCCCCATGATCTCCGCCGTCGCGCAGAGTAGATCATCGGCCGTGAACGCCATCGGACCATCGAAATGGACGAGCTTTCCTCCGGTTTCTCCGCTGCCGGATTCAGTCTCCGTCGCTGCCGCTCGTGGAGGTGACACGCCCTTTCCGCCGCCGGCTTTCCGTGCTGCTTTTTCCTTGGTTTTCGACGAACCCCTTTTGGCGATCAAGAAGCAGATAAGAACGCAACAGAAAATGAGTAGAATTATGAGGAGGATACCGCCCAATATGAGGAGGATGTCCTTGGTGCTAAGCTTTCTCCCCTGTTTCACCGGCATCCGGCGCGGCGGAGATGGGGTGGATTGAGATGGAGAAATAGAGCAAGGGGTGGAAGAACTATACCCACAAAGCTGAAGATTACCAGCAAAAGAACTCGAATTGAACCTCCGAGAAAGACTCACCGGAACTTGACCGGAGAGATTGTTGTATGAAACATTGAAAGAGCTAAGATTTTGTAATTCACCCAATGACACAGGGATTTCTCCACTCAATCGATTTTGCTCCAATTTCAACACCACAAGCGACGACAGATTTGATAGACTAACTGGTATGCTTCCATTAATCGAATTATGCGAAAAATCAAGTGATCTAAGCATAGACAGCTCACCAATTCGACTCGGGATCAACCCGGTGAATCGGTTATGGCCGAGTGAAATTTCTTGAATCTCTCTCAAATTTGTGAAGGAAACAGGAATTTTACCGGAAAGCGAGTTATGATCAAGCGTTAATGACTGGAGTTTGAAGATGGGATTTGATTCATTCGATCCTATTCCATTTTGACCCCAAGAATCAGGAACAGAGCCGGAGAGATTGTTGAATTGAAGAGCAATGAAAACCAGAGACGGCGATTGAGTGAGGCCAAATGGGATTGAACCAGACAACGAATTGAAGCTAAGATTAAGCCTATAAAGCCTAGTGGAGTTCATAAGATTAACCGGGATCGATCCGATTAGTAAATTGTTACTGAAATCGAGCGTTTGAAGCCTCGGACAAGACCCAATTGAAGAAGGGATCGAACCTGAAAATCGATTATTAAACAGTTGAATTCCTCTGAGATTCGGCAAGAAACCCAGAGAATAAGGAATTTGGCCGCCGATGAAGTTGTTGTGGAGGCTGAGCTTCCGTAGAGCCTGAAATTGACCGATTTTTTCCGTCAACCGGCCACCCAATTGCTTCCACGGCAGTTGAATCACGATGACTTGGCCCCGAGCACACTTGATTCCAGCCCAGCTGCCGGAGCAAGCTCCGATCCCGGAATCATTCCAGCTCCTCAAAAACCCTCTAGGATCGATTAATTCGTGTTTGAGGGCTTGAAGGGCTTGAAAATCCGATTGGGTTACGATTATTCCGTCCCAGGAGAGGGTTGAAACAGGCTGAAGAGATGAAATCAGGAGGAGGAAGACGAAAGACAGAGGAAGAACAAATGGGTTTGATTGAATCTTCCATTTTTCCTTCTTTTTGTCTGAAACGTAACATCTCTCAGCCATTCTCTTCTTACAGAGATGAACTGAAGAATCTAAAACGAGCAAATGCTCAAAACCACTGAACTTCTATGCTTAAAAAATCATAAAATTTGGAGAAAACGATGAAGAACAACAACAAAAGCAGTTGAATCTGTATATGGAGAGAGAGAGAGAGAGAGGTGTGATTACAGAAGGGTTCTAGAGAGAGAGAGAGACGTTTATGAGGGCTTCTTGTTGGGGAAGGGGAGGAGTAACGGCTAGTTTTCTTGTTTGTGGGTGGTGCGAAATACTAGGATTAGTGAAGTAGGACTACTTATGGTCACCGCCCACATGCGGGAATCCGTAACGGCCTTCTTTTTAGTGTGGGTCCAACTAACGTATAAGTTGATTGGGTCAATATCCTAAAATTACTATTTTGCCATCAAACAATCAAAATGGAATCATATGGTGGCCTTTCCCAAGAAAAAAAATACTTCTCTCTAGGTGACATCTACTTTTTTTGATAATTAAAAAAAAATAATTAAATTTTGGGATTATTGGTTAACTAATTATATATATATATATATATATATATATATATATATATATATATATATATATATTTTTTTTTTTTTTTTTTCCTGTGTAGTCTATGAACTATAATAATTTTTTTTAATTCCAAAATTATTATACTATATAAAGGTAACTCTGATTTTTTCATATGAAAGACTTTAACGACTTGTATGGTGAGCACTGAATTTTGACTTTTGACAAAATTTTAAACTTTTTAAAAATTATTGTGTTGAGTTCGTTGGATAAATAGTGAATTGGAAATGTTTTGGTCCTGGAAAAAAATCCTTAAATTTTTGGGATTATTGTTTTAACTCAAGACATCCATGTTATTTGAACAGATATCAGTGATACTTTGTATTATTTTGATAAGACAAGAGAAATCGGTTTTTAAAATTTCAAATATTGAAAAATAATAAATACTAAAAATTTGACTAATAAATTATTAAAAAAAAAAAAAAGTATAAAAGGTAATTAAACTCAAACTGTTTTTATAGTAAATTTGTGAGAAATTTGTTAGATAAAAATTAGGGGCAAATTGTTTTGAGAGATTTGAGGAAGATTTGTTATGTGCAAAAATAATGGGAAAATATTATAAAATATTGTAAATAAGTCTAAGCCGTTGGGTCAAAATTCATTCAATGGTAAAAAATGTCTGAAATATATCCTAATTTACAAAATAGAATATAATATATATATAGTTTTTTTTGGCAAAAAAATATATGTATATAATATATTTACGATAATATTGTGGATGCAATTTGACAATTAATATAGTGATTAACTAGTAGTCATGTGATAAAATATTGTTTTATGCACTCAATTGATTGGCATAACAACAATTCGTAGGGCCATTTCACTTTTGCAATATGTGTGTTTCGATAATTTTAAAATAAAAAAGCTCCATCTATTTAACAAAAGTAGATCCATATAAAATAAAAAATAAAAATTAATCAAGCCTACAAGACTCTCATGTATATTTTTTTATTTTACGATAAGGTGTTGTTCGGGTCAACTTATGCGCACAAACGATTTTAAGGATGCACTCTTTCACATCAGTCTGGTGTATTTATAATTAAATTCAAGACTTAATTTTCGAAGTGTTCTCCAAGAGAGTCAAATCTTAGTTGACAAAAAAATTGAACACCTCTCAGGACTTACACCTCTAGGGTATATAATCGATGATTATTGGAAACGTAAGTTAAAATATTAAATTTTTATAAGTAAGAGTAAGAAATTTAATACAGATTACAAACAATGCAATATTTAATAAACAATAAAATATAGAGTACTAATGAGGATTGTTTATGGATTTGAAGGCCTGCCCAGGCCAGCCATTGCTTATTTTTTAGGGTTTGGGTAAGGAAATATACTAAAGTCTTGCCACGAAAACTTTTTTAATAATTAACATGACATTTACCTAGTACTTGTCAATGTTAAATCATATTTCCGTTTAATTCATATATAACATGATTACGTAATTGATGTCATTTTGGAATAATATGAACTCCGAATTTTAGTCCCATTATGCCTTGTCAATAAAGTTCATTTTTTTTTAGAGTAATTCAGAAATTAAAATTTCTTATACGACTTTCATATATAAAAATTATGATGAAAGACCAAATTGACCCAAGCAATGTTAGTCCAGTTGGTAAGGAAATATACTCTCTTTCATTGTCAACCAGGATTTGACTCTTCTGAAAAATATTCTAAATATTAAAACTTAAATTTAATTCTGACTATACCAGATCGATGTGAAGAAGTACACCTTTAAGGAAGTATGAGAAACTTTCTAATAGATGTGTATGTAAGCTCGTCCAGGCATACCTTACCGTAAAATAAAATAAAATAAAAAGATCGAATTGAAAGAATTTTTAAATTTCAGCAAGTTGATTGCAAAAATTACACCATTTGGAACCAAATTGACACTAATCCAAAACATTAGGAACTAATGGTGTTGTCAACATGCCTTGTGAATAAAAATATATAGTTTATTAAATAATTAATTACACTTTGTCAGCAGTAGTTTGACCAAATTGCATTTTATATCCCTATAATATTTTAAATGCAATTGTTAAATATTTAACAAAATTGTAAAAAATGACAAATTTACCATTATACTCGACCCTACCTGGGAAAATAAAGGAAAGATAAAACAAACAAACAAACAAATATTATCCGGTCAGACCCAAACTATTGGTATAAATATCAATTTATATTAAATTTAACCGTTAATTTCACCGAACATGTAATTATTACACTTACGCAAACCACATATGCAATATGCCATTGACCCCTCTTATAATATCTATAATCTATAACATTTAACATTTTAGTGCCAAGATGTGAACTAAATTTTTATTTTTAGGATCAGCCTTGCCTGCCCCAATAAATTTAGCATTAATAAAGATAAATATTATATAAACTTGAATAGATATCATATAATTTTTGGCTGCATTCACTTTTGACACTATTTTGCTAATTAATTTTGGGTTGAATAAACTTTAATTAATAGGGAAATTTTTATTTGACTTAATATTAGGGATCTTAATTAATAAAATATCTGATTATGCTTCATTTATTTATTTTATTGACAATTTTGAATTTTAATATAAAAGCGATTATTTCTCAATTTATATGAAAACAATTATATGACTAAGCCGGTCTTCGATAAGAACCGTGTTTGGGTAAGGGATTTCAAAATCCTTTTTTAACAATTACCATGTTTGGATATTGAGTAGGAAGAAAATGTAAAATCCCTTCCAAGTGTCAAATAGTATGAAAGAGAGGATTTGAAAATTATTTTGAAATAGGTGAAATTTGACAAATCATCCCAAGAGAGGATTCATCAATCCTATTCATCAATCTTCTCCTTTGCTGACCCTCTTGCCACGACTGAGTTCTCTTCTCCATCGTCGTCCTTCTTCTGCTCTGAGCCCTTTGATCCTCTTCTTCTTCGTTGACTGCGATTTAGGTGCAGGGCTTCGCCATCATCGATTTCACAAATTTGAGACCTCAATCGTCGATTTCTTCTTCGTCGATCTCCTTCTTCGTCGTCCATCGGAATCAAATTTGTCACCGTTGTCCATCGTCCATCTCTTTTGACGTCGGTCATCATTCCGATTTAGGGTTTTTGATTGCAGAAATCGGAATCGGAATCAAATTCGTTGCAAAAATCGAAATCAATCGTTTTAGGGTTCGTTTTCGTTGAGTACTGCAACAAATTTGTTTCAGTTTTCTCGTTTTCATTGAGTACTTTTCGTTGATTCAAATTTCTCTTTCATTTTCGTTTCTTCTTCGTTGCAATTCCTTCTTTGGCTTTCGTTCTTCTTCCTCACAATTTCTTCTTAGTTCGTTGGCTTTTGTTCTTTAGATTTCTTCTTCTTTTCATTTTGTTCTTTTGAGAATTGTTTATTTTGAGAATTGTTCTTCAGATTTCTCAGTTTGAAAATTGTTCCATGATTCCGGTATATTTTACACATGATGTTAATTTATCCAAACAAGATAATTATAAAATAACATAATCAAATTATTCGATTAAAATAATTATCCAAACAAGGAATTTGGTAAATGATAAGATTTCAAAATCCTGGATTTTAAAATCTCATCATTTGTCAAATCCCTTGTATTTGTCAAATCCTTTACCCAAACACAACCTAATTTTTTTTGGTAAGGTTCGGTCCGATCATAAACAACCCTAGTAATAGAAATAATAAAAACTTGATGGACGACATGTTCCCACATGCCATTGATAAACATAAAATATTTAGAAAAACCAACGCCCCCTTTGGTTACTATTTCCGTTCCTTGATTTCTGTTCTTGCTTCCCAAATTTTGGGATTAATGTATAGAAACACAAACACGTTGCTATTCCCATCAGTTTGAGACCAATTCTCCAATTCCTTAAGAATCTGATAAAAAAAATGTTGATTCTTATTTCCTCCTACAAAACTATTCCCACTATCACTACGCCGGCCAGCACCCACCCGGCCACCATCACCATGCAACCAACTATAAATTTAAAGTAGAAAATAAATGTTGCAACTAAACGTGTTTTCTGTTTCTATTTTAATAAATTAAAAGAAACAATTTCAAGAAATGGTCATTACCAAACATATTTAATCCTGAAATACTTCATAACAGAAAAAAAAAAATTCATCCTAATCCCAATCCCAATTTATTGGAAGTAGAAATATAAAACCATGAAACACTAACCAAACGCCACCCAACTAACCCTCAGAGCTCAAGGTACTAAACATAATACTTTTTATTTTTTACTTTCTTGGGTCCAAAAAAAAAAAAAAAAACCGTATGTAAGCACCTTGATCCAAGCAAAATACTAGGTTTACCATACAACTTTCATCATTGTTATGTACATTGCAAAATGTAAATGGACTTTGCATATGTAAAATATTTAGACAAACAAAACTTTGCATATGCAAACGAACTAAGGTAGTGTTTGGTAGCATGGAACTTAAAAGGAAAAAAGAAAAAATTGGAATTGGAATTGGAATTGAATGTATATAACCTTCCAGATTTTGACCTGAGCGTTCGTTCGTTTGTAATTCCAATTCCAATTCCATGAAACCAAACGCTACCTAAGGAAAGATCTTCTGACACAACCAAAGAGGCAAATGGAGATGGTATATGCAGAAAACAAAACACACAGTAGGACAGTAGTGAAGTAGGAAGTAAAAGGAACCTGCAGATTCAACAAACAGCTACCATTAGAACAATGTATCATCCCATTTTCATGCCATTTTGAAGCCAAAAAATGCTCCAACAAGTGTGCGATCATCTGTGCTATTTCGGCACAAATGCCTTGCCTGAGCCAAATATGGCACAGGGTTAGTGGGAGGTGAGTTAATTCGGGTTAATTAGCTGATATGGTTAACTTCTAAAGTTAAATCAAACTGAAGAACACAAATAACAAGGCTTGAATTGTGTAAGAAACTAACCCTAATCAATATGCAAGAACAGACCTACAAATTTCAGATTTTGGGTGGAGGAAATAACGAATTCGCAAACAATGGAATTTCAAAATTCAAAATCTTCAAAAAAAACATCATTGCAAAATTCCACGAGATTACAAAGATCCAAACGCACCTGACAAGTCAATATCATGATCTCTATCGATTTTACTGATTAACTTAGAACTAGAAAGAGGGGGGGGGGGGGGGGGGGGTTGCCTAGGATGTTGTTAGATTACAAATAAAACTTAGCAAAATGATCAAGAATTGAACAGTTTTAAACCCCACTAAAAGGTATTTGATTTTGATAATGTATTTGTAAACATTAATCCCCTCTTGAAATCAAATAGCTTCTTATAATCCCACACCCAAACAGACCACTAAGACTTCTCAGTGGAATTGAAAGTAAAGAGCAGAAATTATGAATCAGAGCATCAAATATTGTAATAGAGAGATTAAACAGACAATCTGAACAAAGATTTTCTTGATTTCTGGAGAATATCAGAGCAAAAAGTTGCACATGAAACAAGTAGAAAAAGAAAGGCAATGCAAGGCAAAGAAATCAAACATGAAGCAAGCGTTGAAGGCTACCAATCCAATCAAATTTACAACAAATTTAACCCAATTTTCTGAGGAATTCGAAGCTAGACTAGATCTCATCGATTTTACTCAATTGAGTAGGAAATATAATAAATCAGAAATTTAACCCTAAGCGAACCTTGTGTCCTCAGTTTTGTATGAGATCTAGATTGGATCCATATCCACCTTCATCATACGCGGGAGGCAACGGCCGGAGCAGCGGCTGCGGCTGCGGATGAGGCAGCGCCGCCGAGGAATGACAAGAATCCAGCATTAGCTGGCTCCTGATCGTCCAAGAAAAGGTCCTCCGGAACCCTAAAGGCGCCATGCGCACACACGATCGACAAACCGACCAAAAGTGCCGAGATGAGCAGAGATCCGACGGTTGTGAGGAACACCACAACTATGGTGGAGACAACTAGGATCCCGAGCGTTTCCCGATCGGAGAAAGTGCGGCCAAATACGACGATAGGCTGATCTGATGGCCTGAAAAGGTAGAGGAAGAACCAGGCCGCGAGCAAGGATAGGAGAACTAGGAGGGAGAAAGGGTGGGAGAGTAGAGAAAGGGCGAGGACCAAGGCAAGCAGGGATATATAATTGACGCGGAAGTAGGCGAAGTTCTTGCGGATTCGTGAAGCGGCTTCGGAGATGGACTCCGGGCGGGAGAAGGACGTACGATCGTAGATCTCGGACCAAGGCCGGCGCTGGGAGAAGCCCTGGCGGACGGAGGAGGAAAGGCGAGCGATGAAGGCACGGAAGGCAGGGGTGGCGATAGGCGGCTGAGATTGGCCTCCAACGGTTCCGGAATTGGCGGATTGGGTGCCGGAGATCGGAAGTGTCGGTGCCGACGACATTGAGATTTGACGACGCGTTTACAGATGTAGAATACAGAGAGTATGGAGGATGGGAGGAAATGAAAATGGGGAGGAGAGAGAAACTTCGAAGAACGACCGATAAATGGAAGGGAATTTTATTATTTAGTCCACCCCAGATATTCCATAGGAAATTAACATTCCACTAAATTGTTAGAAAAAAATCATTCATTTTGATTCCCCTATTAATATTTATTTATAATTTTTGTCATTTTATCTTACACAAAAAAATAAAATATGCACACATGTCGTTAACGTTAGCTTAGTCTCCATTTTCAACAATACATCTCTCTCTTTCTTTTCTTTGTTTTTTTTTTTTTTTTTTGCGCTTTAACTCATTTTTTTGCGCGTTAACGTAAACTCATTTTGTATGCCTTAACTTATTTTTTGTGCGTTAACGTTAACGTATTTTTTTATTTTTTATTTTTTATTTTTGTGTGTGTTTTTCAAGTCACCGCATATTTCTTCATCTGTTTCTGTGCATTAAACGTTAACGTATTTTTTACTAAAGCGTTGTAGGTTTTAATATTAACATATTTTATTTTTTAGGGATTTTGTGTATTAATGTATTTTGCTTAAATATTTACGTTAACGTCCTATCACATATTTTTGTCTTGTGCGTATTAACGTTAACTATCATATGTGATATTTTGACATTTGAGTTAAATACGTGTTTGAGTTAAGTTTGCATTAACATTAAAACACATTTTTTTGTAGCTCTTTTCTGCGTTAACGTTTACGCATTCTTGTTGTATGAGAAATCATGTGTAAGAAATGAAAAACAAAACATTATCGTTAGCGTTAAATACATATTTTTTGGGGTCTCGTTTGTGTTAACGTTAACACGTCAAACATTATCCAGAAAACACGTGTGCAAAATTAAAATTTGGTATATGTTAACGTTAACTGCCATATATGGTCTTCGTCCTTTTGAGCTGAATATGAGTTTGGATTAAGTTTGCGTTAACGTTAATGCATATTTTGTTGTCTTTTTATGTGTTAACATTAACGCATTTAATGTCATCCACAAAATATGTGTGGACAAAAATCACGTAAAACACACAACGTTAACGTAAATTTAACACCCCCCACCTCCGCCACCATTCATAACTATAACAACAAACCAATTCAAATTTGAAAAATTCCCTAAAAAAATCAAGAACCAAATAAACCGTAAAAAATTCCCCAATTCAGATCTGAATGTACGTTTGGGTCGTGTTTGCGTTAATCTTAATGCACATTTTTTTGGAGGTATTTTCTGTGTTAACGTTAACGCATTCACGTTATTCCAGAACACATATATGAAAGAAATTATACAATTACTAACGTTAACGTAAAAAAATGAACATCCTATCCAACTCCACAACAAAAATAGAGCGAAAGTCACACAACCATTAACGTTAACGTTAATCTGGCTGGTGGCCTGTGGTAAACATTACCACCGCAAAACAACACCGTCGAATCGAGCATTAACACTACCGAATAACACCACGAAAACAAACAACACTACCGAATAACACCACGAATACGAACAACACTGCCAAAACGAACAAACAAAAAAAAATCAAATAAGAAATACTGGTTTTGCACCTTGATGTCGATGGTCGAGAGAGAAAAAACCTTGCCCACCGCCACCATCCATCACCCCCACGGCAAAAACAGCGTCGTGCGTTAACCTTGCTCACGGCCACCATCCATTAACCCAGACGAAAACCTAGATCTGGAAATCCAGATCTAACTTGAGAGAGAGAGAGAGGGAGAGAGAGGAAAATTATGGGGCTATCGGCAGTCGCGTTATGTGAAATCGGCAATTTCACTTGCTCGGCATCGTAAATCGCGACGTTCCTCAACATTAGAGCTATGGAGTTGAAGTTCCGAAGCAGCAACAATAGTAGATGCCTATGAGTCTTCTTTCATTGGCGGAAGAAACGATTTCAGTTGGTCCTAGAGAGAGGAGAGAGAGAGGGGGGAAAGGTCAAAAGGAGAAATGGTTCATTTTGGGGAAGACGACGACGAAGAGAGAATGGTTCAGGGTTATACACGTCTTTTTACCTCTATTTTGTCTGTCAAAAGGACTAACAACTTAATTAAGTATACTAGAGGTCTTTTCTCTACATTATCTCTTAAATCAGGACTAAATAATAAAAATCTCTAAATGGAAAGGGAAAATATGCTCAGTATTTGCGTTACAAAATTGGGTTAAAAAAAACAAAAAAGAATATGAGAGGACATATTACAAATTTGGCCTTGATCTTCTATTTGCAGAATGTTTCTATGTGATCTTTTAATGTTTTTTTCTAGCACGACTCTCTTATTTGTACACAATTTTTTTATATAATTCTTCTATAAAAAAACAAAGATTAATTATGACGAATTTTTGTCATGTGACTTGCACATACAATCTTTTAAGAGTATAAAAGCATTTTTTTTTTCAGTTTTTTATCCCACACCGTCTTCTCAATCCCTTATTCTTTATCTCTTTTGCTAAATCAAACACGTTAATGCCATATCTCCCTTCGTGCGACTCCCTCAACACCAAATACCAGTGTACAGTTGCAGGTTTTGTAGAATGATATAATTTGTAAATTGTCAACGGTTGAAAATTCTTCACGCGAGCTGTACTGGGTCTTGGGAGAACTGATATGTTGTGTCCAGAGTTCTGCTCCTCGGGAGTGGTACCTGCAAAAGGCTCGGCCCAGAATTTATCTCGACAAAATCCCTCCAGCATGAGAATAAGAGTTTAGAGAGAAGAGGTACAAAAATGTGTCAAGTAAACAAATAAACCCAAAGTATTCGCGTAATAAAGCATACATCAGACTTGCATAGCCCCTGATATATATGGCATCCAAGATGATCAGTCGGGCTTAAACATGGTTAATTGGGTGAAACCATGTGTTTAGCCGATAATCAGGGGTATTTAAGAGATAATCATTGGATTTGGGCTTTTTGGCCCATTTGGCGAAGCACGGGCCCTCTGTCAGGCCTGTAGTAGTGAGTTGGTAGAGGAGACTGGAAATTTATGGAGTCTTGGAGAAGAAAACGAGCTGGAATTGGGAGCCGGTTGAAGTGAACGGTTAAGTCGATTTCACGATTTTTTTTTTCCGGTATTTTCCGAAAACCAAATGGCAACATGTTCATTCAAGAGGTTTGGGGGCTTAGAGTTAAGGATGTCAATGACTTGGTTGTCAGATAAAAGATGGATAATTGACAGAATAAACCAACTACTAAAATCATTCAAAATATTTGCAACCTTAAGATCAAAGATTTTTTGGAGCTCATCATTGCCCAACGGGCCTTTCTCATACCACCAGTCTATCCAAAGGTTAACATCTACCCATTGCCAATTTTCCACTTTAAACATTTGCCCAACGGGCCCTTCTCATACTACCAGTCTGTCCAAAGGTTAACATCCACCCCATTGCCAATTTTTCACTTTAAACCTGTAGACAGAATTTTGTCTGATTTAAAAATGCCTTTCCATATATGCGAGCCTCCTAACCAAGTTTTCCAATTGTGGGGGTTTCTATCCATATTATACTTATTCTTAAACAAGTCCACCCAAAAGCTGTTTTTATCATTAGAAACAATTTTTCAAGCCAATTTAGACATAAAAGCAAGGTTAGAAAGCCTAGTTTTTTGGTTGTTCAAACCTCCCATACCAGTAGGTGAGTAAACCTTATCCCAATTGATATCATCCGAATCTCCCCAAAGGAAACTTTTGGCCATTTTATCAATTTTATCACAAAATTTAAGAGGAAGAAGATTAGTCTGCATAGAATATAAAAGAATCGAATTGAGAACAGATTTAATTAAAATGGCCCTGCCTGCAATGGAAAGGTTAGTGGCTTTCCAGCTAGAGAGTCTTTTCTACATTTTTTCTAGAATAAAGTGAAATTGTCTTTCACTGAATCTCTTATGCAAAAAACGAGTACCAAGATAGGTCCCCAAGTCCTTGCATAAAATAATTCCCATTTTCTTGCTAATAATCCTAGCCGTTTGCTCACAGGCTTTAGGAGCAACAAACAACCTGGATTTATTGAAATTAACAACAAGGCCCAAGGCATCCAAAAAAATAGCCAGTGTATTACTAATAACATCACAACTATCCCTATCGGTCTTGGCGAATAGAAGAATATCATCCACAAATAGAAGATGGGATAAAACCGGGCCATTTTTGGCCACTTTCAAGCCTTTCTACCTTTTGCAAGAGACTTCTTCTTTAATCAAGATAGACAGTCTCTCCATGTACTAAACAAAAATATAGGGAGATAAAGGGTCCCCTGGCGGAGGCCCCTCTTCGGGGAAAACCCTTCGAGGGGCTCTCCATTCTATAAGACCCTGGCCAATGTTTTTCTAACACAATTCATAACCAAAATCAATCCAAAAGGGGAAAATTAAAAAAAATAAAATTGAGAGTATTTTCCAGGAAATTCCAGTTCATCGTATCATGGTTTTTTCAAGGTTTATCTTAATGATCATGCCCCATTTTTTATCTTTAGACTTTTTTAGTTTATGAAGCAGCTCTTGGGCAATGATAATGTTATATATAGTTTGTCTACCCGAAATGAAACTGCTCTGAAAAGGCCCAACAATATCAGCAAGAAGAGGTCGAAGTCTGGTAACCAGAATTTTGGTAACCAACTTGTAGGGAACATTACATAAACTAATGGGACGAAATTGATTAATTTTTCCTGTATTTTCACTTTGGGATAAACACTATAAATTTATCATTCATTTTAGGTGGCATATCCCTATTGATAAAGCATGATTTCACAAAATCACATAGGTTTCTGCCTACCTTGTCCCAATTTTTCTTATAAAAAATGGCTTGGAAACCATCAGGTCTGGGGGTTTTCAGGTCCCCCATGTTACAAAGATTATCTTTATTTCTTCTTCATCTGGCCCTAAGCAAAGAGAATGATGGTCACGGGGCTTGATAGAGTGGACGCAAACCATATCCTCAAGGGAGGAAGAGGAGATGGGGGGATGTTCTCACAGAAAAGTCTGTAAAAATATCCTTGAACATGGTTGTTAATGTCCTCCTGACTATCAAGCCAATTGTTATTATCATTTTTAATCATCGACACCCTGTTCTTCCTTCTTCTATGGTTAATAACAACTTGGAAGAACTTAGTGTTTTTATCCCCAAGTGAGAGCCATTTAATCCTAGATTTTTGGTACCAAACAAATTCTTATTTTTTAAGAATATCAACATACTCTTTTTTTAGTTTTTTTTTTTTTCAAGAGTATCCAAACGACAAGAGGAGAAAGAATCTTGAACTCTTTGGATGCCCTTAATTCTAGTAAGGAGGCATTTCTTAGTATTGAAAATGTTTCCGAAAACCTCCTTATTTGAGATTTTAATCTATTTTGAAAAGTGATCCAGGTTTTGGATTAGGTTCCCATTAACAGTGTTCCAACAATTACTAAAGAAAGACTTAAAGTCTAGGTGCTCAAGCCACATAGCCTCAAATCTAAAGGGACGAGAATAATTAGACAATTTGACATCGAGAACATGAATAAGAAGGGGGGAGTGATTAGAGTATGTACGTGGCAAATTTTCCACCCTGACCTCAAGAAATGAAAAACACCAATCCGCATTGACCAAAGCTCTTTCCAATCTCTTGCTGATACGCTAACTATGCATGTTAATACTAGAGCAGGTCATGGTGGTTCTACTAGCTCCAAAGTCATTAAGGCCAGAATACCCTATGTTGGAGTTGAAAATATTAATGTGGCAGATGTCCTGAGCACTAGTGGAACCCTTCCGTTCAGAGTGTGAGTTGATATCATTGAAATATCCCGCTGCCAACCAGGGAGAGTCATTGAGCTGGGAGAATCGAGACATTTCCTCCCACAATTCTCTCCTCCTGCTGAGGTTCGGGTGACCATAAACAATAGAAAAAATCCAATCATCAAAGCCCACCATGGACACTTTAGCATGAATAACCTGGTTGGTAATGTGGAGTTTATTTATCACTCATAGTCACCTTATCCGGGCACCAAAGGACCCAAATGCCTCCAGAACGGCCCACTAGATCAACATGGGTCGCCACTGTGTAACCCAGGGACACAAAGCAATTGCCCATTGAACCTAGATCCACTTTGTTCTCAACCAAAGAAACAATCTCTAGCCTTTTAGAGTTGTAAATATCACGGAAGGTATTCCAGAATTGGCCATTTCCGGAACCTCGACAATTCCATGTAATAATCCGCATCGATATCTTAGATGGGAAACTGGGGAGAGACTCCACCTTATTAAGCTTCAGGAGGTATTTGTACCTCATTACAAGCTTGTCCCAAGCTTTTATGCTTTCCATCGAAATCTCCATGAATGGTGGTCCTCTCTCCATGGATTTCACCGAGAGTCTCACCTCATCCACCAACCAGAACACCTCCATGCAATGGAGCATTTCCTCCGATGTCTCCATGAACAGGGAGAACGAGAACCTTTGGGGAGATTTATTCACATTCCTTCCATACTTTGGCCTTAGATTGATCTTATCGTCAGGTGATTTCGGAGGTTGAGAATGGGGATGTATGTTTGGGGGGTTTGACCTTGGGTATGGGAGTAGAAAAAGATGGTGAATTGGAGTGTGAATCTTTAAGGTGATTGATGTGTCGACTGGCAATGTCAGCTCCATTATGGCTAGCCTTGTTTCGAGACCCTCCTGTCGTTGCCTTTTGCTGGCCAAAAGCCATAGAAGACACAGGCCTAACTTTGGAAGAAGAAGCTAATGATGCTTCTGTTGGCATTTTAGAGCTCTGTGCCTCTGTCTTATCTGCATTCTCAAGGAAGTTAACTTCTGCCCTGGGGTTAGATTTACTAACCCTATTTTTCTTTTTAACCCAACTATCGTGGTTGGAGTTTTGCCCCCTATCATTTGAATGAGCTATACCCCCATCTGGGCTTTTGAAATTCTTCTTTGGCTCACTTGTAGTGGAATTTTGCACTTGGCCTTTAACTACCCTAGGCCCCTCCTTTCCATGCAGGCCTGATGAAGCATTCGAAGGAGGCCCCTTAGGCCCACCATTAACGTCTCTTTTATATTTATTATTTTGAAATTTCCTCTTCTTCTTGACCACTATCCAAGGCCCATAGCCATCATCACCTACCTTAATGTTAATGGGTTCCTCAACACCTAGCTCATTCAGAGAAGATGTGATGTTAACCTCAAGGCTGACATTGTTCTTAGAGCTCAAGTTGCCCGTTGTAGAGACCTCTTTCGTACCGGTGGTCTTCTCCGGCGGTGGTCTGTTATCCTCCGGTACAGCTTTCCCATATGGACACATCTCAGTGCGGTGATTCACACGACCACATGTATAACACAACCTATGCAAACTTTCGTATTTAACTCGGAATACCATACCCTTCATTCGGAAACGTGCCACCAAGGGTTTGTACAGGTCAATCTCAATGCAAATTCTCTCAAATTTGCCTTTATGGGACGCCGCCGTGGTTCCATCGATTTTAATCGGTCTTCTTAGTTTCTTTCCGATCCTGTAAAGAACCGGGGATTCATAATATTCAAAGGGAATATCTGGAAGCCTCGCCCAAACAACCATACGGGAATCAGTTGCAAATTCTGGCTTGAAGTTTGGCTCCCATTTCCTAACCGTAAGGTAGTGATCAAGACTAACCCAAGGGCCCTCTAAAAGGACCTTGTGGGCATCCGCAACTCGATCAAATTTAGCCAGATAGAATCCATACTTGAGATCAATGAGTTCGAAATAACCTTGGAGTTTCCAAATCATAAGAGCCCTGTCGCAGAGGATTTTGAAGCCAATCGATCTTCCTATGAACCTGATGATCAACGTATCTTTCCACACCTCCTTAATCTGGGAGATAATGGAATCGGGGATAAAGACTTCAGGGATATCATTCCTATGCAACCCCCCCACAGACTCCAGATTAGGGTTTTCCTTTCTAGCCATCTCCTTATCTTCCTCATCGAAGTAGACCTCCTCCAAGAATTTCCTTGGAGAATCACTTCTTTCGTTCAGAGCATCTTTGAATGATTTGGTCTCTCCATGCTTAGGAGATTCAAGATGAGACGCTTGTTCAAAATAGAAGTTTGTCATGGACTCATGAGTCAGTTTCCTAATTGGAAGGGTTAGCTTCACTCATGTTTTCATCATCATTTTCTTCTGATTCCTGCATCTCGACAACGGCTTCGAGAGCATCATGCGCGTTCTTGATCTTCTTCTTGCTTCTTTTGAGCCCATCTTCCTCTTCCGAGGAGAGCTCCACAATTTTTTCCTTGAGTTTTTCTCTCTCTCTCTCTCTTTAAACCGGCCATTAAAGATTGAAAGAAGACATAAAATAAAAGGAGGA
Organism: Eucommia ulmoides; assembly: GCA_016647705.1. Taxonomy (NCBI): domain Eukaryota; kingdom Viridiplantae; phylum Streptophyta; class Magnoliopsida; order Garryales; family Eucommiaceae; genus Eucommia; species Eucommia ulmoides. Next base: position 8,734,194 of record CM028336.1, on the reverse strand, counting down.
GTTAGTGAAATTTTTTCTTGGAAATCTTAGCTATGTTCCTATCAAATCCCCTATGATTCTTGGTTGATTTTGTGTATATTGCTTGTATATAGTAGGATCATGTAAATGATACACTTACTCTCATGTTCTTAACACATAAAATCTATAAAAGAATCAAACAAACCATAAAAACAACCTAATAAGCTTTTGATTTTGTCAAGAACATCAAGTAAGCACCTAATCTTAACCATAACAACCAAATTTGTCCCTGTTTTCACAGGAAATTGGTTAACGTCTTGTTCAATGCGCATGAATAGTTTTTAGTTTAAGGGGCACAATTGAACCCGTATATGGGTTGTCTACGTACGTTAGATAACTGAGAATTAGATCTATAGGTAGTTCATCGCAATTGGTTGGGTCTAAGTTTGTCAACCAAACTCGTGAGGATTTTCTACGTATCCTAGGTTTTGCCGAGAATCAAGTTGATATGTAGTCTCTGTGCTAAAGTTGTCAACCAAACTCACGAGAGTTTTCTACGTATTCTGGACATTAATTAAGTTGATTATGATTCGGGCATTTCTTTTCACTACGTGAAACGAAATGAACGCTGTTTCAAGCCCATACGCTTGAAGGCCCATGCGCACGTTAGTAACTTGCGAACCGAATGCGATAGCTGTAGCGGAGGTGTTGGGGGGTGGGTGAAGAAATTGATGAGAGGGGGCGGACATTTCAAAGGCCAGACTTCCCCCACAGCGTTGCAGCTCAACCAAAACTCACTACTACTATAAATACAATTCCTATTCTTCTCCAACTAGGCTTTGCTTCATTTACGTATCGTTCGAGTTATTGGAGGAGCAGCGACGCGACGCGAAGCGAAACGAAGAGATCTCTTCGTTGTTTCTCGCCTCCTCTGAATTTTACTTCGAGTTGATCCTCCTTCCATGGAGTCAGCCGCTGTTCTCCGCCCCTTCCAGTGTAAGCCTCTCTCTTTCTTTCTCTCTCTTTTCACACGCACAACAGATGCATACGAAAATAGAGGTATAATTAATATAAATTTGGTGAAGGTCCGACGGAGCTCTCTCTGTTGATGATATACCTAGGCGGTTGTGTTATTCTGTTTCATGCTAATCCTAGCTCAAAATTTGCCTTTCCATGGTCGATAATAGCTCATTTCTGATTTTATTTTTGATCTTTGTTTTAGATCTGATGAGATGCTATGAGTGTATACGTGAGTTAATTAAACATATATCTCTATACTCGCTACGGTTTTCTTCTACTGATTAGTTCGGAACTGGCGTTAGAGGTTAAGAATTAGATTTCAGTGTGATTATAAGGCTCAGGCGTTACTTACAGTCTCTGTTTTTTTGGACTATCTTTTTATGCTAGTGTTTCACTTTATTTATATTTTGTTAACTATTGCTTTATATCTAACTGAATTTGGAATATATTTGTCATCTTTGTGACGGCGTTGCCCTGCCCTGGTTTTGTGAGACAATCAGCTACAAGGATCACAGTAAAAACGTTCTCACATTCTCAAGTTGCCGTTAATTTAAAGTAATAAAAATGGCTTGGCTTGTATTGATTAGTCAATTCAGTGGTTGCATCTACGGGGGAAAAAAAATCAGTTTTCAGTTCTTATTGTTCTATGAGAAAAGGAGGCACTGATAATAAATTACAAGCTGACTGGATTAAAATGTCATGTTGTCAGATTTTGTATCATACATTTACAAATTTTGTTGAAGGATGAATGGTTTGTTTAGCATTGTGGAAGGAGATGAAGTACTTAAGCTTTATAGTAAAGACTTCACCGCTGTTTTATGAGAATTGAGAAATCTTCTGCATTGCGAGGTCCTGGATTGAATCTTCCCATCCTACTCTTCTTGGCATTTTGGGGAAGATATGTTGGTGTTCTATGTCGGTTGGCGATTTTTCTTTTATTTTTCTTTATCAGAGGAGCTTTCTGTTACTTAGGTGCGGAAGTAATTTCCTTGCTTGGTGATTCTCTTTTTAATAAAATTTACTTTCCAACAAAGTACGAAGAAAGGAGGGTGTTGGTAGCTAATCTACCAATATATAATTCTAGCTCTGACTATTGAGTCTTGACGGAACACCTGAATAATGAATACTTGTGAAATGATCTCACCACTTTTGTATTCACCATTTTTTAGACATAAGATATAAAATAGAGCCTACTTTTTTATATGTGAAGTCTCTATGGCATATATAATTTTTTTTATGCTCTAGTTTGCATTACTTATCTGTAAATACTTAGCATTTTTCCCCGTCATATGTCCGTAGTTTGCATACCTTAAATCCAGAAAATGTCTGATTTTTGTGCTTTGAAGTTTTCTCATAAATCAGGCTAAAGATATCATCATTTATTGTCTCTACTTAAAATAACGCGACTCCTCATTGATCTATATGGTGCAGTTGCATTCCATTTCTACTCGTTCTTCCCCCCCCGTATCTCTTTTTTTTTTTTGGTTTGGATGGGGGTGCGGGAAGGGAAGAGGGAATCTGGTTTTCGGCTTTTAAATCAGGCTAAAGATATCATCATTTATTGTCTCTACTTAAAATAACGCGACTCCTCATTGATCTATATGGTGCAGTTGCATTCCATTTCTACTCGTTCTTCCCCACCCCCCCCGTATCTCTCTTTTTTTTTTGGTTTGGATGGGGGTGCGGGAAGGGAAGAGGGAATCTGGTTTTCGGCTTTTAAATGGCCATAATGAGTCTGTCTTGACTGGCTCTTATATTGGTTAGGCCTTCCTTTTAAGCACAACCCTGAAACTCTGCATTTAATGGCTTGCGTTCTGTTTGCTATGGTGCTTGCATGCCCTTTTCTGTATAAAGTTCTTCTTCTTCTTCTTCTCCTTTTTTTTTTTTTTTTTTTGGCTGTTGTTCTCTAAAGCATTCTCATCAATTTAATTGAATGTTACTGATTATTGTTTCTTTCGGATTCTCTAGGCACTGTCTCGCATGGACGACATGCACTTAATAGGCCTGGTATTATTCGTATCCAGGGTATCTCCTTGATGAACTCAAGCAGATTGCCTGCTCAAGGCCTGACATTCGAAGGGAAGCATGTTTATTCTTCAATAAAGTGGGAACAACTGAAAGTTTCATGTTCAAAGACATCTGAAACTACCATTACTCCTAAGGCTGATGGTGAGTTCTTGCCCTTTCCATCCAGTTTTCCATGACTAGCTTTAACCACTGATACTTAACTCAATCTTCACTGGAATTTTGATATCGCTTCATCCCATGCAATCAAGTATAACTGGGTTTGGGAGCATGGTATTACCTTGATCATATGACCTTCCTGTGATTTGCTTCATTGATGAATGAGGAATGGTCCATGTAAACATGATATATGTACTTGCGTGTATGATATGAGATTGTAAATGCATGGTTTTATATGCGCTCTAGTCTGAAAATCTGGCACTCTATTGGACTGTTGCAGCAGATAGTGAATCTCAAGGGTCATTGGAGAAGAATTTCATGCGAAGCGCAACATTTCCAAATGGGTTTGAGGTTTGTTGATTTCTTTGGCACTCTATTGGACTGTAGATGAACATCCTGGTAGAGTAGCCCATGCTGTCAACCTTTTTTCTTTTTCTTTTTTTCCTTTTTTGTGTATGAGTGTATTGTGTACGGAATTCACTTAGGCCATGTTCTATAACCGCTTAAATTTAAGTGCTGAAAATTTTAAGTGCTGAAATTTAAAGTGCTAAAAATATCAAAAACTTGATTAATAAAATTAAAATTTTAAGTGCTAAATTCTTTTTGTTTGTTTGATAAGTACAAAATTTGAAAACTAAAAATTATTTAATTTACGTTACTAGTCTTAAATTTAAATTTTTACTAAAATCAAGATAATACGAGAAAAAAAATTCAAATGAAAATTCAAATGAAAAAACGAAATCCAAAAATAAAAAAACTTGATTTTTTACTAAAATCAAAATTTGCTTAGGGTGAGATCTGAAACTGTGAGGGTAAAATAAAAATGAAAAGGGAGCTACGGTGGTGATGGTAAAATGGTCTCAACAACAAAAAGGAAAAAAAAAAAAGGCTGAGCCCATTAAGTGGAAAAAAATAAGTAAAGCCCAATTGATTGAAAATTTTAGGACCTCAAAGTTAAAATGTTATGTAGCATTTAATTAATTAAGTAATATTAATTAAAATTATCAAACAAACTCAATTAAATAAGTACTTAATTTGTGTAGTTTTCAGTACTTATTTTGGTTATTAAATATGGCCTTAGTTTTAGTTTTACTTTAGCAAATAATTATGTGAGGAGACTGTGATGGTAAAAAAAAAAAAAAGGGCATCTCATATATCTGCATCAATACGCATGCCCTTGAAGTTTGATTCTGCTTGGAACTATATCAACCTTTTTTAAATTATGCTGTGAGGGGATTGGTATATGTTCACTACAAAACCCACTCATATTCAAAGCGGAAAATGGATACTTGGATAATGTTCTTTTCGCCATTGTTCTTCCATTTGGGCAATGTTCAGTGGCTAGTTTCTCTCACTAAGTTTTACTGATTATTATGAACGATATCCATCTGTAAATGCATTATACCTCTGCACATGAAGTATCCTTTTTTTTTTTGGCCCTTTTTCCCCAAAGAAAGGGCATAAACAGTGACTAGCTTGTTTTTCATTTTATCAGCAATTGCTATACGAAGTTTGTGACGAGACAGAGATTGCTGAATTGAAGTTAAAGGTAAGCCCCTACGTGCTTATTTAATTTCATGAATCTCATTACCATATATCAGTTGAAATTCCTCCATCTCGCCATTGTACTAGTTACTAGGACAATATTTAATTGACAAGCGTAATCATCTCCCGTCGTGCCAAATAATCTAGATTGATATTAGTTTCAACTACATAAATCTGATTGTAAAACTATTGATGCAATAAAATATTTGTTAGAATACATATCGTGAAAAAAAAAGGTAAGCTTGCATCCAGCCATCCGGGGACATAACCAAGATTTAATTTAATTTTTTTGGGGGTGGGGGTGGGGGTGGGGGGCTAGTGTTAATTTTTGGGGGTTAACGTGAAATTTTGTGGGGGTTAGGGTTAATTTTTTATAGTTAGGGTCGTAGGGGGGATAGTGTAATTACTATTTTTTCAGTTTTTTTTTTTTTTGGGGGTGGGGGTGGGGGGTGGTCGGTGGATAGCCAGCCCTCCACCTCCAATGAATCGGCCCATGCTCGAATCTGCCTATCCAATGACATGTTTTTGTTTGTATCAACACTTTGAGAAGCACATTGAAAAATTTGTGGTAGCAATTCAATATTGTGCAGCCTCTCTATAGAAATCAAGTGAATGAATGCTGGAAACATGCATCATTTGCACATAGCATGGTTAGAATAGTTACTTTAGGAATCTGTCATGAGACCGTATTTAAAGTGTGACACAATGACAACATAAGGAATTGCTTGGTTCATGACTCTTAAACTTGACAGTTTGTCTTCACCCCAATTTATTGTCATCATCAGGTTTTAAGAAGGGTTAATTGCCTTTCACCTCCTTTTACTTTGATTTTGTTTCATTTTAACCCCTCTACTTTGCAAACCTACACATCACCCACTTATACTCTTGACTAAGGGGAGAGACCAACATTTTTTCAAAAAAAGAGTGCAAATGACTTAATTGCCATCTAGTTTTCCAATTGAAATTTACGTTTATTGGTAAGAAAAGAGAGAAATTGACGTTCTCTCACTACTTATATGTTGTTTTAAATTTTTAATTAAGACAAAAAATTGAAAGGAAATTTAAATAAAGAGTAATTTTGTACATTTAATTTAAATTTTGGATGAAATTTTAATTTCACCCATTTTTAGCTTCTTCTTTTAAGTTTAAAAAAAAATTGAGTTTTCTAATCGGGTGTAAGTAGAAGGGGGTAAAGTGAGTTTTTGAAATGGAGGGGATAAAATGAAACAAAATGAATTAGGAGGGGTAAAAGGCAATTTACCCTTTCAAAAACTACAGAACATGTAATGTCACCTTCATCCATTCCAAGTCCAACCCAAAAGGGTGAAAAAGGAAGAGAAACACATTCTAATATTTGACCAACATTTCTTACAGATTGGAGACTTTGAGATGTATGTGCAGCGCGACATTGAGTCTACAGTTTCTCCACCACCCCCGCCACCTGTTGAGCCCTCACCGGTGATTGAATCACCACCTCCTGCTAGTGTAGCCCCTTCACTGCCACCACCAAAATCTTCTACAGAGAAGATTAGTCCATTTAAACATATCGTGGTGAAGTCACCCAAGTTAGCTTCACTGGAGGCATCTGGTGCTACTGGATATGTTCTCGTATCAGCTCCATTGGTAATGTTTATTGCGTGGCTCTGTTTGTGTTCTAGCTCTACAAAGCATTCTTCTACAACACTTATATGTATTAAAACCTTTTTGTTTTTTACCAGGTTGGTTCCTTCCGCAGGGGCAAAACTGTGAACGGGCAGCAGAAGCCTCCTGTGTGCAAAGAGGTAATGCATTGTTACTGTAAAATAATTTCAAAAGCCCAGCTATTTGTTTTGAATATGATGCTAACACCTATTTTCGATGACCTAGAAGGTGCTGTTTGGTTCGCTACTCGAGTTGTGTTTTTTCAAAAACTCAAAAACAGTTTTACAACACAAGTTTTTCCAATACTCAATCTATCACAAAATTTTCAAAAATTCCCTGATTCACATTTTGGAAACAACCTTTCTATATACAGGGGTAAGGCTGCATATATCTAACCTTTCCTAGACCCCGCAATAAAGGGAGCCTTCGTGCACTAAGTTGCTCTTTTTAGTTTTCGAAAAATGCACCAAAGAGCATCATATGTTTTACCTTTTTTTTTTTTCCCTTAGCTTTGTGTTACAACTATTTCTTAGAACACAAAAGTTGTTTCTGCACTTGGAGCTTTGATAGGATACCACATGATTTCCCTCTTAACGGTGGTAACCTGTATTACTGTGCTGGTTGCAGAAATGACTCACGGAACTATTTCCATTTGTTTTTATTTTGTCTTTTATGAGTTAAATATTCTAAGACTGCCAATTATGTAGGGTGATTATCTTAAGAAAGGACAAGTGATAGGCTTCTTGGATCAGTTCGGCACCCAAGTTCCCGTGAAGGTGAGAATAAGCTGGCTTTCGTTTAGTGTTTTTGTTTTCTGTTCCTTTAATACTTGGGATCAGAAGCAAAGAAACAAAAACATAAAAAAAAAAATGTTCTGTGTCGTTCCCATATTTTTAGAACAAGTTTCTGGGCTATTTTTTTGTTCCAAATTTTCCAGGAACGCAAACCAAAAAAAATAAAATAAGAAAGGGAAATGGAATAGAAAAAAGAACCCAAAATAGTTTCCATTTCTTTTCAAGATTTTTTGTTGAAATGTGGGATCAGAACAGAAATAATTTTTCCTTGTTTTTGTGTTTTATCTATGTTTTTTTTGGAAACGGAAAAAAAAACAGAAAAAACAGAAATGCCTGCAAGACATGGCCTAACCTTTAACATCGTGTCTCTGCTTGAAATTTAGTTCTTACTCATTTTATCTACGTTTGATTTTTGTTTTTTGCTTTTGCTTGTTCACTGAGCAGTCAAATGTGGAAGGAGAAATCTTAAAACTCCTTTTCGACGAGGGAGGTACTATATCATCTCATCATATAATACTATTACCGATATTTCTTCATACCTTCTAATGATTACTGCAATTAACTAAGACCTCTGCTTCTTGTTTGTATACCGTGATTTTACAGATGCCGTTGGCTATGGAGATCCTATAATTGCTGTATTGCCACCAGTTCATGCTGCCAATTAATCTTTCTTTTTCTTCGTCTGCAGTGTACTAAGGTTTGTAGTCTTGCTTTCTCAAATTTGCCTGAAAATTTTCGTCTTTTCTTAATTCCTCGTTACAAATTGGGGAGGAAAGCTGTAGCTTGTTGATCAGAAACACACTCTTTTTTGCTGGTTTAGAATGACTATAAATCCGAAAAATAAATTTGTTGTTTACAAGAACCAATTTAGTAAGTTGAGTTTTTTATTTTTTATTTTTAACGCTCTTTGGATTTGGTTGCTGATGAAGTCATTGTTATACTCCCCTTAAAAAGTAGGAAGAAGAAGATACTGTAAAACCTTGAAAAGTCATGTGATTCTTCATTTTTTTTGGGGGTTTCCTTGATGTCCTGGAGAGAGAGAGAGAGAGAGAGAGAGAGAGAGAGCCAGTTTGATTGTGTTTTCGAAAACAATGTTCTATTATTGGAACCCAGAATACAATTAATATTTTAACAGAATGACTCAACGAATTTTACAAACACGATTCAGTTGATCTTATTTTTAGTATTATATTTATCATTTATAAATTCAAATTTAATATTTTTATTTTTTTATTTCTCTACAGATTCTCTTTACCATCCATTCATCCAACAAACATAATTATTCTCTCCTTTTCAACACCATAGTTAACACATCAAACTACTACTTCAAAAAACTGTTTTTGAAAATAAAACCAAACAGGCCCTACAAATTAATGGGAAATTGTATTAGCAAAAGGCCCTCTGTTTTGTTATTCATGGGTTAGATGTGGTGCTCATCTTCTCTTGCAGCTTCTCCTTAACCTTCTCAAGGGCGAGTTCCAGGCTTGTTAACTGCATCATCATTTCAGTTTCATGAAACAACAATTTATGCATACAATATAAATAGACATGTATTAAAAAACAACCGTTACTCCTTACCTGTTCTTTGGCAAATCTATTGTGAATGAACAATCCACTATACAGATCAAAACTGTCACTTTTCGTGCTCTCCATCTGCAAATTGTCCAATGTTATATTCATTCCTTTCCTTGATAAGCGTTCTTTGATAATTTTTTTTTTGAAGTACTTGATTTTAAAAGTAGAGTTCGTTTTGCACCTCTGAGTTTGAGTGCAATCTCAATGTATCCCAAGATATTCACATATTGAGCGCGTTGATGTTTAAAATTTTCCTCTAGTCAGTCCAATCGACACACTTTGGCCAATCTTAATTGTTAGAATAGCAACATGTGTTTCACACGACTTGAAATTGCATTCAAACATCATATGTGCAAATTGTGATTTAGCCTCTCTTTTTTGGTTGAACTATTATTACTATTAATTTTTTTTTAATTGTTAGAATAGCAACATGTGTTTCACACGACTTGAAATTGCATTCAAACATCAGATGTGCAAATTGTGATTTAGCCTCTCTTTTTTGGTTGAACTATTATTACTATTAATTTTTTTTTTTACGAGGACTTAAAAAAAAGTGTTGCCAAGCTATTGTCATCATACCACTTCAACAAGCTTTTGAAACCCTTCGGTGTCTATGGAAGTGGGTTCGATCTCCATTTCCGATAAAATCCTGCAAAAAAAAAGTTTTTTTTTTTTTTTTTAAACTCGTGAATGTTCGGTTCGTGTGTTGTTGCAATGAGGGGCAGTAAAATGTATTGAAAATCTTGCCTGCCGACGGTGTGTGTGACGAACTGAGTCTTGGCAGCTAGTTTATCATGGTCTTCACACGACATTTCCAGCATTTTGCAACCCTGTGTCGAACCGCATCAAGAAAGAAAGAAGAAAGAAAAAATTGGGGGTGTTCTTATGGCAGTGCATGGGGGGTGTATATAGTTGTACTGGTTTTATTTGTATCGACTTCGCCTGGGAGTTGAGGCTCGACTTGTGTGTTTTGGCTCTACTGTTGGATAATCCATATATTTGTTTTCCCCCCATTCTTTTGACATTAAAAACAAAAAATGCCATCTTTGGGTGTTTATTGCAATTGAGAGAATAAAACCAATTTAATTTTAATTTCAAGTTTGTAGCAATGACAAAATAATAATAATAATAAATAAATAAATAAATAAAAGAAAAACTATATACCTCACTTGCAAAAATATGGAGGAAAGTGGAGCACGTAGATTCATCCCTTATTCGAACCTTGTCATACACAAAACTCAATCCTCTCCAGCCATCTTTCCCGCTTCTCGGCCCGAACATCGGGTGAGTGCAAAGCAAGTCTGAGTCCTCTGGCACAACCTTCAAATGCCATTATAATGTTTTTTAAAAGTATCATTCATTTTTTAAGTAGAAATTAGAGCGGATTTATGTTCTATCATGAGTATAAATGTCATAGGGTCAATTTTTTAACCCATGATGGCCCGATTGCAACCCCAATTAGTCAATCTAGTGTCTTCCTGTAATGCACGCAACGCACACCAACGCATTAACTAGAAAACAATATGAACACCAAGCACAAACTCGCACACAATTACAGACAAAACCTGACCTTATTTTATAACTTAATGAACAAAGAAGATACAATATGTTTACAGTCTAGTTTGCAGGAACAAGCTTTCTGCCATGGCCAGACTATGACCTACGAATTTAAGCAACAAAGGTGCAGTTGACAGCTCCAACTGTTAGGTATAACCAACAGACACTTGTCCAGACAAGCACATGCAACCCAACTGCCTTATGATAGTTACCAAGGCTTGTCAGCCAAGCACTCGTAACCACCACACATGCCTTACACATTCGCCCCAAATTCTAGCACACTTAGCTTCTCACGAGCTAGAACTCATATGCTACGTTCCGATAGCTTGACGTTGTGCCCATACATTGTCCGATGGCCATCTCATTTCCTTGGTTATGTTGACTTGTCATGTCACCCATGACCAAAATGTGTCTTGTGCCTGTGTTGTGCCTTTACTATCTTATCTTCGTGCCCATGCTTTGCTTCATGTTGCGCTCATGAATGTCGATCCTAGCATTGTGCCTAGGATTACCTCGTCTTTTTTTTTTTACCCCCAATATCCACCTCACCGTCCAAAGACTTCCAAATGTGCCAACATATGTCGATGTATGTCAACACCCATGAATGTTGATCCTAACATTGTGCCTAGGATCACCTTGTGCCTTGCCTCAATATCATCCAATGCCCTCTAGCATTAACCTATGACACCCTATTTTATTAATACCTACCGCGTCTCGATTTTCTACTGGTGTCGAGAATCTTAGGTAAGCTTTGCCTAAGGCTTCCCATTACACTTTGAACCTGACATACACCTTATCTTGGTTCGCCAACGCCCCTTCGCACGCCTAGATTCTAAGCCACACCAAGGGTTTAGAAGGAGGGGTACCCCCATTAAGTTAAAAAAAAATAAAATCAAGCGACAACAGTAGACATTAAAATGTCTAAGGAGCCACAATAGAGTCAATAGTGGGTGCTAGCCCATGGCTGACTCTGTTGGTATAGATCGATGCTAAGTCTTGATCATTGGCTCAGCACAAGTCGTTGTACCATCGTACCTTTCACATGTAGCCCAGGTTAACCGAGGCACACTAACTAAGCAAAGACGTTGGCTTGGACATGGCACCGAATTCCAATTCTCTGTCTGTCTCACCTTCAAGGGGCTAAAAACCACCCCATCTAGAGGAGCCCAACGTTCTCATCGGAGGATGTTTGCCCTAGTACTTCTTGATATGTTTTTCAAACTGCTAGAGGGTTACATCATTCTCCTAACTAGCATCAACTTCTATTGACCCCTTCCACTGAATTAGAAATGGGCCTTCTAATTCTCCTCACTCATACCTTCGGTCTTGTGATCCAAGATTTTCTCTGCGTCCTTCTTAAACTGTTTCTGAATTATAGGCGATGTTTTTCGTGTATGTTTCTTTCCAAAGTTCAATGTGTCTTTGTTGAACGACTTCAGAAAACTTGCATGAAAGGTGGAGTGGATTTTCAATCATTTGGCAACTTCAGTAGTAAGAAACATTTCCTACACGCTTGACCACCTCAAATGGTCCATGATACTTTAGTCTCAACCTTTTGTCTACTATCTTGCTTCTTATCTTCTTCCAAATTTATGGAGCGAGCTTCAACATCACTCAATCTCCTATTTTGAATTCCAACTCTTTGTGGTGTTGATTCATATAATTCTTCATCCTTTGTTTAGCTTTGACCAAACTATCTTTTGCCTCATTGAGTAGCTATTGTTTTGCTCGAACAAACCGATAAGAAGCATGCCAATTGCCTCCTGTATGTTGCCCAACCACCTCATTTGGAGTGAGAATCTACTGTCCCGTTTTAGCCAGGAATTGATATTCCTGACCACCTCATTTTCCTCGCCGCATAGGGCTAGGGGGGCAATTGATGAGGGTATTTTTGGGTACCTCTGAATCGGCACGTGGGACCCAACCACGTGTTAACCCTCACAATGACAGAGACGCATTCCGAAATCCAAAACGCCACAGTAGAGCATACGTCGACTACGACTCTTCCCAGGAATCTCGTTTGCGCCTAGGGATGAATGAGTAGCCCCGCAGGGATGTGCAGCTCTGAGCCGTGCCCTCGGCGATCAGTTTCAGAGATTCAACCGTTCACCTCAACCAGTTCTCCTTTTCACCTTGTTTCTTCTCCAAGACTCCACGGATCTCCGCTCTGTTTCACTAGCTCACCGCCGCGGGCTTCACCAAATGGACCCAAAAGCCCAAGCCCAACGATTATATCCTAAACACCCTGGATTATCGGCTAAACACAGGGTTTCAACTAATCAATCGTGTTTAGGTTCGACTAATCATCTCTAACGCCTATATATATTGGGGGCTATGTAAGCCCGAGGTACGCTTGAATACACTTACATTACGCGCGAGTTTGTTTGTTTACTTGCTATATTCTGTACCTTTTCTCTCTGAGCACTGATTACCACGTCGGAGGGGCTTCACCAGGACAACCCCTGGTCTGAGCCTTCTGCAGGTACACTCCCTAAAGAGCAGGACTCTGGACACAGCAGATCAGTCCCCCCAGGACCCAGCACAGCTCACGTGAAGACTTTTTAACCGACGACTCCACCTCAGCAAGAGGACCCACATGTCATCCGACTGGACTATACTTGAGGTGTGTATCAATTTTATGTACCAAGAGTTACATTATCTGTCATTACCGTGAACTTCGTCCTCATTTGATAGCGTTTCCACGTAGACAGTGAACGATGTCGGTCATGTCTTTCTCATGGGTTTTCTAACATTGTTCAGTGTTTTTCAACTTTCAGCGCTTGTAAGTAATGGGTTGACCTTCTTGAACAACCCCCCCTCCGATTGCTCTATCCAAAGCATCTATCCATACTTTGAATGGCACCTCGAATCTTGGTAGCTTCAAAACAGGCTCGACTAAAACTGCTTCCTTCAATTGATTGAATGCTTGCTGGCATTTCACAGTTCATTTCCAGTCTTTCCTCAGTAAATCAATAAGTGGATTCACCTTATTTGAATAACCTTTAATAAATTTGCGGTAGTAATTAGCATGTGCAATGAATGAGCGTAATTCAGATACCTTTTTTTGGAGTAGTCTAATCAACAATGGCTTGCACCTTCTGCTTATCTATTCTCACTCGCCTTGGCTCACCTAATGCCCAAGGAAAATAACTTCTTGATGGGAAAAACTCACATTTTTCTTTTTCACATACAACTGGTTCTCTCTCAACCTGGAGAGAACTTTTCTCAAATGTACGTGGTGATCTTTGAGGGGCTCGCGATAGATTACAATGTCGTCTAAGTAGACAATCACAAAATAGTCCAAGAACTTGTACAACACATCATTCATCAAATTTCAAAAAGTATCAAGGGCTTTAGTTAAGCCAAATGGCATAACAAAAAATTGATAAGAACCATAGCGTGTCATACACGCAGTCTTTGGTTTGTCACCAGTTGATATTCGAACTTTGCCAATATCTTGACCTCACATCTAGCTTTGTGAAGTACTTAGCTCGTGCTAACCGATCAAACAAATCAACAACGCTTGGCCTAGGATACTTATTCTTGATGGTAACCTTATTCAACGCTCGGTAGTCGACACACATTCTCATCGAGCCATCGAACTTCCTCTGGAATAGCACTGGTGCACCGTATAGATCTTTAGAAGGTTTCATATAACCAAAGTCTAACAACTTGATCTCCAATCTGCTTCTTAGTTTTGCCAACTCATCTGGAGATATCTGGTAAAGGGCTTGTGTAGGGGCCTTGCTCTGGGTTCTAGCTCAATCTAATGATCGACAACCTACCTAGGAGAAAGGGTCTTCGGGAATTCTGGAGGCATCACGTCACTGAACTCCTTATGATTTTTAGCAACAACATCGGGTACTTCCACCATTTGGTCTGGTCTAATTCCAATTAAAGCCACAAGCACGTCTCTTCACTGCGCTTCAAATTGGAAGAGGACAAGCATTGAAAACTATTTTTGAGGGGCGTTAGAAGATTGGTTTGGGGGGGGGGGGGGGGGGCAAGGCATATCATAATGGGTATTTGATATGTCCCTTTCCTTCGCGGGCGGGCGGGCGGGCGGGCAGCGCAAGGCATATCATATTGGGTATTTGACCAAAAATCATAGGGTATGGGGTGGTTTTGAGTAGATGGAAACGTCCATTTCCTTCAGTTTTGATTACCTTTCTCTCCCTCATCCGAAATTTCACCTATTTTTCTTCATTTAATACTATTAAACATTTCTGCCATACTCTAAACATTCTCCACAAAAACAAAAATGATCAAGACACAACTTCTAGACAACATAGTCATTCCCCTTACCCAAAATAAAGAGTTTTTATTTTTATCTTCTTTTCTTCTTTCTAAGAGGCATTCTAATTTAGGAACACTTAATATTCACTAAAAAAACAATATTCTTACGGTACTTGTGTAGTTGGAACTCCTTTGTAAATCTAATGAAAATTGTAAGAACAACTATATTGTGTAGTCAAAATCGCTTTATAGATCTCATAAATATCGTAAACATAAGCATAAAGGTATTTTTTAGGGTACTTGTGCAGTCAGAATTCCTTTACAAATTAGATGAAATATAGTAAGAAAGATGCGGCTCTTGTGTAGTCAAAATCCATTGGGATCCGATGAAACACACGATGATGAAATATATATATATATATATATATATATATATATATATATATGGGAAAATGGAAGGAGAGTGTGTGTAGATAGTTTTTTAATTTTAAATCATTAACAATATATCCATAATTAACTAAAAAAATATTAATGAAAAAAACGGACAGTAGTAATCTAGAAAGCTATTGTTCATTTTTTTTTTTTTTTTTAGTAAAAGTATAATTTATTAAAATAATATTCTCAATTACAAAAGTACTTGAAAACCATAAGGAAACAGTAAAATTCAACGGTTGAAAATCTTACTTAAAATAGGTAATAAAAAAGGTACCTTCAATAGAACATCTCTGGGGTGTTCTTTCACCGAGAGTACGTCGGCGAACAGCGTTGGCTGTTTCAGTCGCCGGAACGGAATTGATTCGACCACCTCCGACAGAGACAAAATCGACGTACAAAACAGTATGACGTCATTATCCGAATCCAAAAACAAATCCATATCCCTGCGTTTTTTTGTCGGATAAATAATAGATTCGGGTATCGAACCCTGATTAATTGCAGGAAGTTTTTATTTTTTACCTGAAGAAGGAAACACCGGAACCGGCGCAAATTCCGGTATGATCGGATCGGGAAGTTGCCCGGAGAGAGTGGCCTTGTTTGGACATGGTTTGGGCAAGAAACTGAGCGAAAGGACCGAATCCTATGATACCTATCTTCAGTTTTCTCGGCGACGAGGAAGATGGAGACGAACTCGACATGGTGGTGTAGAGAGAGAGAGAGAGAGAGAGCAAAAACAATATATTTTTGAACAAAAATGGAAAAAGGAAGATAAGTCAAACCACGAACCAAATCCGAGTTGTTTACCTATTAAATATTAAAACAAAAAAAAATTACTGAAACCATTCACCTTTTAACTTATTTACCGGTCCAATGCATTTCGCCCTTGTGAAGGGTGCAATCGAATTTTTTTTTTTTTTTTTTTGATCCCGCGCTCGTGAACGGCGGGATAAACGGCGGGATAATTTTTTTTTTTTTTTTATTTGATCCCGCCCTTCACAAGGGCGGGATCAAATTAATTAATTTTTTTTTTAAAATGTGATCCCACCCTTGTGAAGGGCGGGATCACTTCATGGCGACCAGCCGTTAGCACGGCTGGTCGCCGTCTGCTTTGGCCGGTCGTTTGACCTGCCAAAGCTGCAAAGAAGGCAGCCTAAAAAGGCTGCCTTCTTTTTCCTCTTTTTTATAGGTTTATAGGTTTTAGTTTTAATTTGAAATTTTAAAATCATGTGCACAATTTCGCTTATAAATATCACTTGCCGGATTTCATTAAAATTCACACTTCTTCATTTGCTCCTTCTCTCATTTGTTCTTCATTTTGATATTTTTTTGTTCTAGTTACACTTCTTCTATTCAGACTTCTACTCCTCTATTCACAGGTTAGTATATTTTTAACGCTTATTTAATTTATTTGTTAATTTAATTAATATATTTTTTACCTTTATTTATTAGTTAGTTGGTTAGTTTAATTTGTTAATTTAATTGTTGAATTAAAAATTATACTTTGGCCATTTTCACATGTTTAAGAAAATATAAAATAATACATTATTTAAAAAAAAAAGGTTAGTTAGTTAGTTTAATTTTTTACTCTAACTATTTAATTAAAAAAATATGCACTTTGACCATAAAAATTTAACAACTAGAAAAATATAAATTTTTAATATATTATTTTAAAATAAATTATTAGTTAATTTGTTTGTTTTGTTAATTTAATTTGTTGGTTTAGTTGTTTAATTAGTTGGTTAGTTTAATTTGTTAATTTAGTTGTTAAATTAAAAATTACACTTTGTCTCCTTTCACATGTGTAAAAAAATATACACTTTGGCCCCTGAAATTTTTTCAATTACAAAAATATAAAATTTTCAACTTATTGTTTTAAAATAAATTGTTAGTTAGTTTCATTTTTGAATTTTGTTATTTAATTTAAAATGTATTTATTTAATTTGTTAATTTAGTTGTTAAATTAAAAATTACACTTTCGCCCCATGTGTACGAAAATATAAATCAACATATTATATTTTTAGTTAGTTTAATTTTCTAATTTAGCTATTTAATTAAAAATATACTTTGGCCCCTGAAATTTTGATAATTAGAAAAATATAAAATTAAAATACCTATTATTTGTTTTATTTGTTAATTTAGTTTTTAAATTAAAAATTAGACTTTCGCCCCTTTCACATGTGTAGGAAAATATAAATCAACATATTACATTTTTAGTTAGTTTAATTTTCTAATTTAACTATTTAATTAAAAATATACACTTTGGCCCGTGAAAATTTGATAATTAGAAAAATATAAAATTAAAATACCTATTATTTTATTTAATTTGTTAATTTAGTTATTAAATTAAAAATTACACTTTCGCCCCTTTCACATGTGTAGGAAAATATACATTTTGGCCCTTGAAATTTTTTCAATTAAAAAAATATTAAATATTCAACCTATTGTTTTAAAATAAATTGTTAGTTAGTTTCATTTTATAATTTCGTTATTTAATTTAAAATGTATTTATTTAATTTGTTAATTTAGTTGTTAAATTAAAAATTACATTTTTGCCCCTTTCACATGTGTAGGAAAATATAAATCAACATATTACATTTTTAGTTAATTTAATTTTTTAATTTAGCTATTTAATTAAAAATATATACTTTGGCCCCTTAAATTTTGATAATTAGAAAAATATAAAATTAAAATACCTATTATTTGTTTAATTTAGTTGTTAAATTAAAAATTATACTTTCGCCCCTTTCACATGTGTAGGAAAATATAAATCAACATATTACATTTTTAGTTAGTTTAATTTTCTAATTTAGCTATTTAATTAAAAATATACACTTTGGCCCCTAAAATTTTGATAATTAGAAAAATATAAAATTAAAATACCTATTATTTATTTTATTTTTCGTTAATTTAGTTGTTAAATTAAAAATTATACTTTCGCCCCGTTCACATGTGTAGGAAAATATACACTTTGGCCCTTGAAATATTTTCAATTAAAAAAATATTAAATATTCAACCTATTGTTTTAAAATAAATTGTTAGTTAGTTTAATTTTTTAATTTCGTTATTTAATTTAAAATGTATTTATTTAATTTGTTAATTTAGTTGTTAAATTAAAAATTACACTTTCGCCCCATGTGTACGAAAATATAAATCAACATATTACATTTTTAGTTAGTTTAATTTTCTAATTTAGCTATTTAATTAAAAATACACTTTGTCCCCTGAAATTTTGATAATTAGAAAAATATAAAATTAAAATACCTATTATTTGTTTTATTTGTTAATTTAGTTCTTAAATTAAAAATTAGACTTTCGCCCCTTTTACATGTGTAGGAAAATATAAATCAACATATTACATTTTTAGTTAGTTTAATTTTCTAATTTAGCTATTTAATTAAAAATATACACTTTGGCCCGTGAAAATTTGATAATTAGAAAAATATAAAATTAAAATACCTATTATTTTGTTTAATTTGTTAATTTAGTTATTAAATTAAAAATTACACTTTCGCCCCTTTCACATGTGTAGGAAAATATACACTTTGGCCCTTGAAATTTTTTCAATTAGAAAAATATTAAATATTCAACCTATTGTTTTAAAATAAATTGTTAGTTAGTTTCATTTTTTAATTTCGTTATTTAATTTAAAATGTATTTATTTAATTTGTTAATTTAGTTGTTAAATTAAAAATTACACTTTCGCCCCTTTCACATGTGTAGGAAAATATAAATCAACATATTACATTTTTAGTTAGTTTAATTTTCTAATTTAGCTATTTAATTAAAAATATACACTTTGGCCCGTGAAAATTTGATAATTAGAAAAATATAAAATTAAAATACCTATTATTTTGTTTAATTTGTTAATTTAGTTATTAAATTAAAAATTACACTTTCGCCCCTTTCACATGTGTAGGAAAATATACACTTTGGCCCTTGAAATTTTTTCAATTAGAAAAATATTAAATATTCAACCTATTGTTTTAAAATAAATTGTTAATTAGTTTCATTTCTTAATTTCGTTATTTAATTTAAAATATATTTATTTAATTTGTTAATTTAGTTGTTAAATTAAAAATTACACTTTCGCCCCTTTCACATGTGTAGGAAAATATAAATCAACATATTACATTTTTAATTAGTTTAATTTTCTAATTTAGCTATTTAATTAAAAATATACACTTTGGCCCCTTAAATTTTGATAATTAGAAAAATATAAAATTAAAATACCTATTATTTGTTTAATTTAGTTGTTAAATTAAAAATTACACTTTCGCCCCTTTCACATGTGTAGGAAAATATAAATCAACATATTACATTTTTAGTTAGTTTAATTTTCTAATTTAGCTATTTAATTAAAAATATACACTTTGGCCCCTAAAATTTTGATAATTAGAAAAATATAAAATTAAAATACCTATTATTTGTTTTATTTTTCGTTAATTTAGTTGTTAAATTAAAAATTATACTTTCGCCCCGTTCACATATATAAGAAAATATACACTTTGGCCCTTGAAATTTTTTCAATTAAAAAAATATTAAATATTCAACCTATTGTTTTAAAATAAATTGTTAGTTAGTTTAATTTTTTAATTTCGTTATTTAATTTAAAATGTATTTATTTAATTTGTTAATTTAGTTGTTAAATTAAAAATTACACTTTCGCCCCATGTGTACGAAAATATAAATCAACATATTACATTTTTAGTTAGTTTAATTTTCTAATTTAGCTATTTAATTTAAAATACACTTTGGCCCCTGAAATTTTGATAATTAGAAAAATATAAAATTAAAATACCTATTATTTGTTTTATTTGTTAATTTAGTTTTTAAATTAAAAATTAGACTTTCGCCCCTTTCACATGTGTAGGAAAATATAAATCAACATATTACATTTTTAGTTAGTTTAATTTTCTAATTTAGCTATTTAAATAAAAATATACACTTTGGCCCCTAAAATTTTGATAATTAGAAAAATATAAAATTAAAATACCTATTATTTGTTTAATTTGTTAATTTAGTTGTTAAATTTTGATAGGCGAAAATGTCCATCCCGACCCTGCCTTGCACCCAATTGATCTTGTCGGTTTATTGTAATGAATGTTTATGCTACTTTATTTTTTTTTTATGTCAACTTTTATGTATTATAAATTTTATGCACTTGTCGCGCACATTTCTTTATAATGAATCTTATATTTTGTTTATAAATATGATTAAATTTTAATTTCGTACTAACAAATTTACCACGAGTGTTGTGGGAAAAAATTTCAGCTATGTATCCTGGGCCTGAAGATACTTCAGTTCTACACCAACAGGGGCAGCACAGGTCCGAATTAGTTTGGTTAGCGCAGGTAAATATTTAGGTTATTGCATATTTTTTTTTTTATTTTAGTTTTTTAATTTTTTAATGTTATTTATTATGTCTCATTAAATGTTTCAGGATATCAATAATTTTGACTGTGTTGGACACGATGTAGGGGAATGGAGAGAAAATGTCCCCCCTAGAGTTATACAGTTAATAGAATCAGTCGGTTTGTACGACCCATTTAGGTTGTGGCCGAAGCGGTTAGATAGGGCCCTCATAACCGCGTTGGTAGAAAGATGGCGTCCGGAGACGCACACTTTCCATCTACCTGTCGGGGAGATGACTGTCACATTGCAGGACGTGACCGTCTTATTGGGGTTACCCGTGCATGGGTTGCCAGTTATCCAGAATGATGACTCGCATGAGGATACTGTCTGGCAGAGACTCTGCGGTGAGCTACTCGGAGTGCAACCACCAGTGGATAAGATTAGGAATGGGTCTTTGACGCTGAAGTGGTTACGGGATACCTTTGCTATAGTTCCTGACGAGGCCGACGAGGAGGTTATGCATTGCTACGCACGTGCATATTGCTTGCTTATGCTTGGTGAGATGTTGTTTTCTGATAAATCACACAACAAAGTTAAGTTAGCCTACCTCCTACTGCTGCGTGACTTGACACCTTTCGTTAAGTATAGCTGGGGCAGTGCGACCCTAGCGATCCTCTACCGCGAGCTCTGTAAGGCGACGAAGCCCAACACGAAACACATTGCCGGGTGCCTATTTTTGTTGGAGTGTTGGGCTTGGGAGCGATTTCCAAGGCTTCGGCCTGAAGTAGTCCCTCTCCCCGACTATAATATATCATTCGGAGAGCTCGACTACGGCGACGACTTGAAGTTCCCAGCTGCTCCGAGGGGTTCTTGGTAAGTAATTAGTATTTTCTTTTTAATTTCATTTATCATGTAATAGATATTTATTTATGGATATTAAACTTATGATTTATATTTTTGGTGTACAGGTGGACTCTTCAATTTAATTTGGATAATTTGCCGATGCATATTTTGGTGGTGTATCGCGATCAGTTAGATCGCTTGAAGAATGACGAGATTATTTATTTACTTATATCGAAATTTTAATTTTTTTATTTGTTTGTTTATATTTTATTTTACAGGTCATTTGGATGCCTTATACCTTGCCGACTTTGCCTCCGTATACTAAAGATGGAGAAGATATTTGGATGACAAAGTTGCCCCTAATATGCTATGAGATTGTCGAGTACACGTATCCCCTCCGCATGCTACGACAGTTTGGTTATCGCCAAGGGGTTCCTGAACCGGTAATGTGGGACAGGAACTTGCACAAAATTACTCGGCGAGGATACTTCCGTGCAAACTGGGCTGACCATCACCATGCACATATAGTTGCGTGGAATAATCGGTAAGCACCAGATGTCGGCAACTTCGAGCAAGGGATAGGGGTTGACCAAGAATACATAGATTGGTATTGGCGAATCACACGAAGATTTTTGGTCAACCCGGCGTACCAACCTCAGTTTGGGTATCTACCAATAGGAGGACGACTGGGATTAGATGTATGATCACATTGACTGTACCATCTGTTTAGTTATATGAGTTAGATTATGTTGTTATTATTTATGTATTAATTAAACCAATTTATGTGTTTCGTAGGATACAGAGGTATCAAACCTGATACGCTTGAGTGATCTAACTCTGTGGTCGGGTACTACAGAATCGGGTATCGAGCTGGCTCATGCCATCAATAATGGCACCATTGGGAGGATGTACCGAGGAGTACCACGCCATGTGGTAGCTGACGTTCCTTCATCTCCTCAGGCTGCTCCTCAGTCTTCTTCTCAGTCATGGACTTCTAATGCTTATCGTCCAGGTAGTGTGGGCGATGCCGAACCTTCTACATCGTACGGCATGGGCGTTTATGCCGGATCATCTAGTACGTACGGCATGGGCGCTCATGCTGAATCATGTAGTTCGTACGGCATGGGTGACGATGTTGGGCCATCCAACGTGTACCAGATGCATGACCCTTATTCGCATTACGCATCGCAGCTAGGTACACACCCGTCATCGTCATTCGTCACTCCGGAGATGGATGAATTTATTTCAATTTCAGGCGTCATTCCTCCAGTGGCATTTATCGAACCCACAAGATTGAAAAGACAAGTGTCGCCGGTGCCATGGTTCGAGGACGACGTCAATGCTATCCCGGGGAGTATGCATCAAGAGTTTACGAACTTCGGACAAGTTACACAAGTTCATGAGGAGGCTGAGGAACCTCCTATTGCACAACGACGAGAGCGGAGAAACGTTCGTCAGAGGCCTTGCGGTACATAATTAGTTATGTAGTTGATAGTTTAGTTATAGAAATGTAAATACATTTTTTTTGTAAATATATAGTTATATAGCAATTTATGTAGTTAGTAAATACATTTTTTTGTAACGTCTGGAGATTTAGAAAATTGTTGATCTACCATATATATTGCTTCGCAAATAGATACAGAATTTGAATGGGAGATCGAGCAATGTGTCTAACATTCCGGAAAGATTCTTAAAAAGGTAAAACAACTCCTAACAGTATAATATTAAAGGCGATTAAAGTTAAAATAATCATAAATATTATATTAAAAAAATATTACATAGACGGAAACATATTTAACGATATTTGTTACAAAACTCATAACAAAGACAGTATATAAGAAATACAGTACATAATATCATGAAACTAGTGACAATAAAAACACTTAAAAATAAAATACCAGAGCAAAAAATTAATTATTCTTCATTCGACATGTACCCCTCAGACAAATATTCATTGTTATTTATCACGTTATGGTATTCGTTTGGAGAGAGTGCTCTGTTGTTTCTGCGCAACAACATTCGATTATTCTCCAGGCGAATTCGTGTAATAGCATCTTCAATCTCGGTTGTGTCATCAATTATACATCGTCGAGGCATTTGAAGACTTCGACGATGCGGAACTGGTGCATTAAGATTTCTCAAACAAAATACAAGGTTGTTAGACTCATTCACCCCGTATTCTCATTCTTGGCGTAGACTGACGCGATACTTTATCGGGTTGGTCTCTTGATCACTCCAGTAATCATCATAATATGGTTTTAAAACCCAACATCTTTGGTGATCCCACGGTCCATGCCAACCCCAAACACCATATGAGTTCTCTTCACTTGAAAAACCATATGAACTTTCTTCACTTGAATTAATATGTGAAGACATTACGAAAATTATAGGCTGAACAGTTTCTTTACAAATATTATACTGCAAATTAAGAGTTCACAAAAAAATTAGTTTTTTAAAAAGATAATTAATTAAAAATTATGTTTTATAACTTATGTACACGAGCCTTAAATTAAAAAAAAAAACTAACCCAACATCACCTATCAATTGAAACAGAAAAAGTCAGTTGTTTGGTAGAAGTAACGTTATTATAATTTAACGTAGAAATGATACATTAGATTTCAAAGGAAATACATAATTAAACTAAAATTCACCAATGTGAAAACATTAAACATTACTCTCATCATCAGACATTTCAATATCTGACTGATATTGAGGATTCTTTGTGTGTCTCATGTAAGTACGCGATTCGGCGAACAAACCTTGTTCAAGACGCTCACGTGCCGTCGTTTTAAGCTCATGTCGAAAAATTCGAATTTGCATTCGGTTATTTTCTTCACGGTAGCGATGCAACGCCATTTGAAGATTATGCGGCGTGTTTATTGGCATTGTTCTGGCCAATTGACGCACTATTGGAATATTATATTGCCTGCATCCGTCCACCATAACCTCTGATTGGTTGACACGATAAGTGTATTCCTCCCGCATCCTTGCAACTGACTGTGAAGAGTAACGAACTTTTGGATCTAAAGAGTATGAGAATTCATCTTCCAAAATCCAGTTACGTCCCATTGAACGATACAAATCTCTCACCGTGTACATTTTCAATCCTTTTTATTTTAGTACAAAATTAAAATTTAATCATATTTATAAATAAAATATAAGATTCATTATAAAGAAATGTGCGCAACAAGTGCATAGAATTTATAATACATAACAATTGACATAACAAAAAAAAAAAATAGCATAAACATTCATTACAATAAACCGATAAGATCAATTGGGTGCATGGCGGGGTCGGGATGGACATTTTCGCCTATCATGTCCAGTTTGGGAACATAAACCGCAACGATTTGTCATTGTTCTGCGCGACTGATCCATCTCGTTTTGAATGCGAGGGGAATTTGGTCGACCACGATGCACAACTCGAAGTCTATCATGGTCTGGAATGAGGTTCGGAAAATTGGTTTCTGGCCAGTAGTCCTCATGAATAATCGGTCGAAACGAAGACTCCCATGCCATCAATTGGTTTGTCATTGTATACTCAGCAGCAATATAGCGGAATGCATTAACTCCACTATACTCCGTGGCCGCAAGCATATGGAAGCACGGATATCGCCAAATTTTAAACTTCCCACATGTGCAATCAGGGTTATCTCCTAGTGTGACTTCATGAGGAATCAAGCCCCCAGTAAGAGTCTTCCTAGTTTTCACATGGAAGATCATATTCTCTCTAGAAAAAAAAAAATATTTAGTTGTTAAATTATGTCGTAACAATTATATGTAACGTGAAAAAATAATAATGAATACTAAATTACCGATTGAATATTTGAATATCGTATGTTTTAGACTTGGCTTGAGATTTCTGTATTTTATCAACGACGTGTTTAGCATATACGTAACCGTCAGTTGAGTCCTTTAAAGCTTGTTGTCGACCAATATCAAAGTATTTAACCATCCTGTAGAACGTAATCTTGACGGCTGCAGTTATTGAAACATTTCTTGCACCCTTTAAATAGTTGTTAAATACCTCTGCATAATTGGTCGTCATGACTCCCCAACGCTTACCATTGTCATGTGCCCTGGTCCATTTGTAAGGTGTATGATTGCTCAACCATGCATGTGCCTGAACATCAATCTTTTTGATCTCTTCCATGATAGCATCGTATTTTCGAATTTGTGTTGCAGCACCTGCATTCCAAGCAAGATCTTTGAGATGCTGATTTTTAGCAATCTTATTGAAATTGCCACAAAGGTGCCGCAAACAAAATCGATGATATCGGAGGGGCTCGTTATGTTGATTAAGCCAAATATTGTCAACTGCACTAATAATGCCGGCGTGTCTATCAGATATCAATGTAACCTCAGGACGATCACCGACAATATGACGCTTAAGCATGTAGATGAACCATCGCCAACATCGGTAATCCTCCGTCGGTACGACTGCAAAAGCCAATGGGTAGCACTTGTTGGACGACGTCATTCCTATGGCGATTAAAATCTTTCCCTCATATTTACCATACAAATGGGTCCCGTCAATGGTGATTACAGGACGACAATAACGCCATCCGTCAACTGAAGCTTTGAATGCCCAAAATACCATGTCGAACATCCTATAGTCAGGCATATCAATCGACACAGTGCTCCACTCGACAATCGTACCTGCATTGTAGTGCTGCAACGCGACCATAAACTTCGGTAACTTCCGGTATGATTCATCCCAATCTCCGAACAAGGTCTCAATGGCTTTAGATCTAGCCAACCAAGCTTTTCGATAGGAGATAGTGTATCCATGAGCCTCCTTCACGTAGGCCACAATGACGCCAATCTTCAATTCTGGATCCTGTTCGACTTGTCCAAGTATTAGGTTTGAAATGAGTGCAGAATCCAAATTTTTATGATCTACAGCAGTATGATTATAGAAACATTTGTGTTGCCCCTCATACTGTGTAATCTCAAACATACCGTGACTTTTTTTCCTCCCCGCCCGCAACCTCTAATCGCATCCATGTGAACAATTAATCGACCAGAGCTTCTTGTTCGTTTGTGAGACATAAAACTCTTTGTTCTTTTTCAAGTGGTAAAATTTGACGGCCTGCTGGAGATGTTCCTTGTCCTTAAAGACCATACCGGTACGAAATTCGTCCATCTCCGGTGTCCAAATTTTTTTTCGCAACTTCGGCTCGTATTTCGCTAAGTCATCGTCATCACCCCAATCCAAGTTATTGAAAAATGAAATTACATTGTCCAACTCCAATTGTTGATTTTGAGCCCCTTGCCCGCTAGGCCCAGCATCTAGATCTTCGTCTGGCTGAAACGCAACATCCGCATCTAACTCTTCTTTTGACACATCGTGGCGACTATCAATTGTATCAAAGTCACCACCATAATTACTTATGTTATCTTGCGGCGGACTACTCGGCGAATAATGGGGATGTGGAAGAGCAGAGCTGGTGCCATGACCACGGTCAATCATACTATGAGAATGATCTTGCTTTGGAATATAGGGGAGTGGGACGGTGTAATTAGACTCAAGTAATTGGGGGTGCAACATAGGAGTATTGTGAGAATGATATTGTTCTAGACTGTAAGGGGGTGGGATGGTGTAATTAGATTGGACTGCTTGGGGAACGGTGCCGAAAAATTGTCCGTCAGATTGGGTACTGTACGGATTTAAACTCTGGGTCATTAAGTTGGTAAAATGACCACTTGGGGGAAAAAAATTTGGACCATCATCAAATGCCCGTTCTATCTCTACATACACTTCAACAGCAAGAAGGGAGGGTATATAAAGAGGTAACTCAAGCACTTGATTTAATACTGAGTCATCCTCGATAGAAAACAAGGTATATTTATAGTTCGACCCGAAAAGAGCCATCGGCATCCTACACTTTAGTTTCAAAATTC
Source organism: Eucommia ulmoides (assembly GCA_016647705.1). Taxonomy (NCBI): domain Eukaryota; kingdom Viridiplantae; phylum Streptophyta; class Magnoliopsida; order Garryales; family Eucommiaceae; genus Eucommia; species Eucommia ulmoides. The sequence continues at coordinate 8,707,150 of CM028336.1, read as the reverse complement.
CAGTAACTCCATCTTCAAGAACACATGGTTTTAGCGTCTCAATTAATTCATTTAAGGTTGTTCCCCTACGGACAACCAAAGATTTTACAACTAATGTACTATAACAAACCCCGAACTCCGTACCTTCCAATATTCTACCACCCCAATACAATAACAACCGAACGTGATCCATTTCAAGCGGCTATCATTTGACAAGGCAAAACAAAACAAGAAAATAATATCGTTAACTAAAACTTAATCACAAAAGTATGTTGGTTTATAGTGTTCATTTTTTATGGGTTAGAGTAATTTATTTTCAATCCTTAATATTTTACTTATTTTGAATTTATTCAATAATTATTTTAACTTTAACTCTAAATCGAATATAAATTCCACGTCAAGCTAATATAAACTAAATAGATTCAATTAATTTGAGGAATGAAAGTGCACAATTTGTACATCATATTCCAATGTTTGTAGTGTTAATTTTTTATGGATTTCAGTAATTTATTTTCAATCTTAACATTTTACTTACCAATATAACAAATTTAATAAACTAACCAAAAATTATTTTATATAAGTTTAAACAAATACATTTTAAATTAAATAACGAAATTCAAAAAATGAAATAAATTAACAAATTAAACAAAGAATAGGTATTTTAATTTTATATTTTTCTAATTATCAACTTTTCAGGGGCCAAAATGTATATTTTTAATTAAATAGCTAAATTAGAAAATTAAACTAACTAAAAATGTAATATGTTGATTTATATTTTCCTACACATGTGAAAGGTGCGAAAGTGTAATTTTTAATTTAACAACTAAATTAAACAAATAATAGGTATTTTAATTTTATATTTTTCTGATTGTCAAATTTTCAGGAGCCAAAGTGTATATTTTTAATTAAATAGCTAAATTAGAAAATTAAACTAACTAAAAATGTAATATGTTGATTTATATTTTCCTACACATGTGAAAGGGGCGAAAGTGTAATTTTTAATTTAACAACTAAATTAACAAATTAAACAAAATAATAGGTATTTTAATTTTATATTTTTCTAATTATCAAAATTTAAGGGGCCAAAGTGTATATTTTTAATTAAATAGCTAAATTAGAAAATTAAACTAACTAAAAATGTAATATGTTGATTTATATTTTCCTACACATGTGAACGAGGCGAAAGTGTAATTTTTAATTTAACAACTAAATTAACAAATTAAATAAATACATTTTAAATTAAATAACGAAATTAAAAAATGAAACTAACTAACAATTTATTTTAAAACAATAGGTTGAATATTTAATATTTTTCTAATTGAAAAAATTTCAAGGGTCAAAGTGTATATTTTCCTACACATGTGAACGGGACGAAAGTGTAATTTTTAATTTAACAACTAAAACAAATAATAGGTATTTTAATTTTATATTTTTCTAATTATCAAAATTTAAGGGGCCAAAGTGTATATTTTTAATTAAATAGCTAAATTAGAAAATTAAACTAACTAAAAATGTAATATGTTGATTTATATTTTCCTACACATGTGAACGGGGCGAAAGTGTAATTTTTAATTTAACAACTAAATTAACAAATTAAATAAATATATTTTAAATTAAATAACGAAATTAAAAAATGAAACTAACTAACAATTTATTTTAAAACAATAGGTTGAATATTTAATATTTTTCTAATTGAAAAAATTTCAAGGGTCAAAGTGTATATTTTCCTACACATATGAACGGGACGAAAGTGTAATTTTTAATTTAACAACTAAAACAAATAATAGGTATTTTAATTTTATATTTTTCTAATTATCAAAATTTAAGGGGCCAAAGTGTATATTTTTAATTAAATAGCTAAATTAGAAAATTAAACTAACTAAAAATGTAATATGTTGATTTATATTTTCCTACACATGTGAAAGGGGCGAAAGTTTAATTTTTAATTTAAAAACTAAATTAACAAATAAAACAAATAATAGGTATTTTAATTTTATATTTTTCTAATTATCAAAATTTCAGGGGCCAAAGTGTATTTTTAATTAAATAACTAAATTAGAAAATTAAACTAACTAAAAATGTAATATGTTGATTTATATTTTCGTACATATGGGGCGAAAGTGTAATTTTTAATTTAACAACTAAATTAATAAATTGAATAAATACATTTTAAATTAAATAACAAAATTCAAAAATGAAACTAACTAACAATTTATTTTAAAACAATAGGTTGAAAATTTTATCTTTTTGTAATTGAAAAAATTTCAGGGGCCAAAGTGTATATTTTTCTACACATGTGAAAGGAGATAAAGTGTAATTTTTAATTTAACAACTAAATTAACAAATTAAACTAACCAACTAATTAAACAACTAAACCAACAAATTAAATTAACAAAACAAACAAACTAACTAATAATTTATTTTAAAATAATATATTAAAAATTTATATTTTTCTAGTTGTTAAACTTTTAGGGGTCAAAGTGCATATTTTTTTAATTAAATAGCTAGAGTAAAAAATTAAACTAACTAACTAACATTTTTTTTTAAATAATATATTATTTTATATTTTTTTAAACATGTGAAAATGGGCGAAGTATAATTTTTAATTCAACAATTAAATTAACAAATTAAACTAACCAACTAACTAACAAATAAAGGTAAAAAATATACTAATTAAATTAACAAATAAATTAAAAAAACGTTAAAAATATACTAACCTGTGAATAGAGGAGTACAAGTCTGAATAGAAGAAGTGTAACTAGAACAAAAAATATCAAAATGAAGAACAAATGAGAGAAGGAGCAAATGAAGAAGTGTGAATTTTAATGAAATCCGGCAAGTGATATTTATAGGCGAAATTGTGCACATATACCGAGTTTTTTTAAAATTTCAAATTAAAGTATACCTCTAAAGTATACCTATAGACTATATAGGCAAAAGAAGGCAGCCTTTTAGGCTGCCTTCTTTTCTTGCAGCTTTGGCCGGTCGTTTGTCCGGCCAAAGCAAACGGCGACCAGCCGTGCAAACGGCCGGTCGCCGTTTGAGTGATCCCGCCCTTCACAAGGGCGGGATCAAATAAAAAAAAAAATAAAAAATTACTGATCCTGCCATTGTGAAGGGCGGGATCAAATTAAATTTTTTTTTTTTTGATCCCGCCGTTCACAAGCGCGGGATCAAAAAAAAAAATAAATTCGATTTCGCCCTTCACAAGGGCGAAATGCATTAGACCGGTAAATAAGTTAAAAGGTGAATGGTTTCAGTAATTTTTTTTTTTTTTAATATTTAATAGGTAAACAACTCAACCAAATCCTCGACCAAGTTAATGGCTCAAGCCACTAAAATAGCCGTAAATGACCATTTACCATTTAAGGCTATTTTGTCACGGACCGTTGTTATCAAGATGGTCAGAATAAAGAATCATGCTGGCTGACAGGTTGAATACTCTAATGCGGCTCTCAACCAGGTGTGGGCGTCAACAACAAGTGGGCATCCATTCGGAGTCAAGGCGTACTGACGCGGTTAAGTTCGGAGAATACGTTGCTGGTCGTGGACTTGACAAAAGAAGAAGGGGTTAGGCCTCCCCTGCACAAACTGGTCGAGAGTTGGAGCTACTCTCCTAATGAGCCCAAGACAGGGCGAAACCAGTCAACATCCTAAAGAAGGTAGGCTTGCCCTAACATAAGCGAACGCGTTAGGGTGCCGCACGGGCAATTGTCGCTGAGAAAATATGGGCCTGTGACAAGTGGTATCAGAGCAAGGCACAATTAGCTCTACCACGGGGGTGACTCGCTCTAGCCGTGGGGACGACACTCCAAATGGGAAGGAGTTGAGCTACAGAGATATTGCACCTAGCTTATTGGCGGGATGGGCGGGGAGTCGTGATTTGCCAAGCACTCATGACGAGCAGACAGGTTTTCATGGAGCATCACGTCGAATCGTGGATCGTGCGATCCAGGCACCTCACCCGATTTTCTCTCTGTTGCACAAAAGTAAGGAGGCACGGTGGGAGGCGCGACATCGAGAGTTGTTTGCAACGCAATGAGGACGTTTTCGATATTGGGTGGGAGAGAGTGTCACAGACCGTTGTCATCAAGGCGGTCAGAACGAAGAATCATGCTGGCTGGCAGGTTAAGTACTTTAATGCGACTCTTAACCAGTTGTGGGCGTCAACAACAAGTGGGCCTCCATTCGGAGTCAAGGCGTACCGACCCGGTTAAGTCCGGAGAATACGTTGCTGGTCGTGGACCTGATAAAAGAAGAAGGGGTTAGGTGTCCCCTGCACAAACTGGTCGGGAGTTAGAGCCGCTCTCTTGATGAGCCCAAAGCAAGGCGAAACCAGTTAGCATCCTAAAGAAGGTAAACTTGCCCCAACATAAGCGAATGCGTTGGGGCACCGCATGGGCAATTGCCGTTGCGAAAAGAAGAGCACATGACAATTCGGTTTAAAAAAAGGAAAGGGTCAACAAATTGGGAATTTCGGAAAATCAATAACCGACCATTTTGTTTCTTTCGCTTTTCTTAATTTTTTTGGGGGAAAAAAGGGCAATTAGTCTAATTTATTTTTAAGATGTAATCTGCGATTAGTCCTTTCTTAATATTAGGTTTTGATTTAGTTCTTTAAGTTGGATTTAACTTGAGTTTTAATCCCACAATATTGTAGGAATTGTAAGGATATTGCAGGAATTGTAGGGACATGACAGAGGTTTTTTACTGAATATTAGTTACGTGTAACGAATATTAATTAGAATTTTATAATTTTTTTTTTACATATATCTGTGTATTTTTTGTTATATGTACTTATATAATATTAGTTACATTTATATATATCTGTGTAATATTTTGTGACATTTAACAAATATTAGACACATAAATTAGTTTAATATTAGTTACATGTATTTGTGTACATTTAGTTATCTGTAACTAATTACATATATTTTGTGTGATTTTTGTTACATCTAACAAAATTTTACACACAAAGTTATTACATGTTAAAAAAAAAAAGTTATATGTTACAAAATACAGTAATTTTACACACAAAATTGCCACATGTAACCACGTGTGTGCAAAGCTTCCGCCTTTTTAAAATAGGCGAGACTAAAACTAAATTTTTTTCTGTCTCTGGGACTTTTCACTAATTAAGAGTGAAATATGAGATCTCTCGCCGATTGCGTTTTTTTTTTCTTCTACTTTATTGTTTGGCAGGATATGGCCTTAAATGGCCATTTAAGGTCATGGGATTATAAAAGAAAAGTATTTTGAGATTAATTGGGGGGAAATTATTTTTATTCATTTTTTCAATTGTTTCGGAAAGGAGCCGGCATGAGGTTTTATCATTCATTCCAGGCCTGTTTGGTAACTGTTTCGTGCTTATCCCATACAGTAGGATGAGATTGGATGAGATGGGATGCGAATTTTGTTTCCTTCTTGGGACCAGAATTGCATTTGGTAACGACATTTTTTTTTTTGGATATGAGAACAAAATTGCGTTTGGTAACAATTTTATCCAAAAAATTAAGAACGAACCCTAAACCACAATCAAGAAATCATCATACAATCAAACCCTAAACCACAATGAAGACATCATCAAGCAATTAAACCCTAAATTCCAATTGAAACCTAAATCCTAAAATCCATTCTAAATCGAAATTGAAATCCTAAACCCTTATCGAAATCGAAATCGAAATCCTAAAATTCAATTGAAATCAAAACCATTTCGATAATTGAAATCCAATTTGGATTTCGAAATTGCAATCGAAATTGGAAATCGATTTTGAAAGGGTTCGATTGACGAGGAGGAGGTCAGATGACGACGACGGATGGAAGAAGACGACGACGGACGAGGAGGACGACGATGTTCGATTTTGATTTCATTTCGGAAATTGAACCTGTTGTTTGATTTCGATTTTGAAAATGAAATCGAACCTGTTCTTCGATTTTGATTGATGAGTAGAAGGCTAGACGACAACGGACGAGGAAGAGGCCGGACGACAAGAGGAAGAGGACGACAACGGATGACGAACCAGAGGAGGATAACGAAAGTGACGAACTAGAAGAGGACGATGATGGCAGATGGAGAATGAAGAACACGAACCAAAAGAGGATGATAAAGGTGATGGAGTAGAACGACCTTTTTTTTCGGTTGGGAATGGGATAAGAATAGGTAGAAGCAATTTTTTTTTTGTTTCTCATTTCTAAAGAAAGAAGTGGGATGGATTCTCGTTTGGGAATGGAATGGGAACGGAAACATAATTTACCAAACACTATTCGTAAACAAAAATCCCAAAAATTTGGGAATGGGATGAGAATTTTTGGGATGGGAACGATTACCAAACGTGGCCTCCGTTTTTCTATTTTTGGGGATTTTTTTTTAGTTCGACTTCAGCAGTAGGTCTTTTTCCTTTTTCACTTTCTTTTTGCTGTTGGATTTTGGTATGGAAAGTTCTACATGGAGCTATTGTCGATCATATTTTGGGCGGAACAAACCACCATAAATAGTTAAATTTTCTTTAATAGGATTAGGATTAGGGTAAGTATTTTTGGCTTCATATAATATTGTGTCTTTAATTTAATTTTGTATTAGTGTAAACAATTGTATGATGAATTTTTTTTGTTCTTGATATTGGTTTAATTTCTGGTTGAATTTAATTTCAAAGTGTTTTTATAGAGATTTTGATTTAGATCCAATTGCTACTAAAAACATTAGATCTAGTACCTGTGGTCTAGATCTAACCATCATGCAATAATATTCTTGGGATTTGATTATTGATTTTGATGATTTATACCTAGATTTTAATCCTAGATTAAAGTAACGTAAGAATAAAATACCGAAAATAAATCATGCCAATGAATAATTATTCTAATATTTCTGAATAGTTCCGGCTTGTAGTTATGAACACTCATTTGCACAAATCCGAATTAAAAAAAACAAAAACAAAAATAACATAAATCCCCAACTACGAAACCAGAAATTTCTAATCATGTCCTTTATTTTATATTTGTCTAGATTTATTATTTTATATTCTTGCACTTAAAAATCGAAACTAAATATTAAAACTCATTTTCGTGAAAGAAAGAAAAATAATTGGAAATCGATAATTATAAGACCGATCCCTGTAGTTCGACACCCTACTTGAACATCATGTTACATCAATATCGCGATACCAAATTAAGGGTATTATTTTTGAACAATCACCGAGCACGACCCAAATGACATCCATATTTGGCATGCTTACGAGCCCGTTACCAAGGATGGTTTAAAGCGTACCAGCTTGGATTATTACCCAAGCTTGGGAATCGTTACAGCTGTCCGATACACATGGAAAGAATGGTCACCTTTAAAGGTAACAATCCTTATACCCATATTCCCCTAAATCAGGAGAATTAAGGGGAGTTAGTGACATTTATGGAAACAGGCCAAGATTTTGGGAAGATTTTCCAAATAAGTCTTCCAACTAATATAAATACGTCAAGGGCAGACTGACTAAGTACACATTTATTGGCACACACAAGAATACATTCATCTTCCTAATAAAAACTCTACTAAACTTCTTATAGAATAGATGACTGATTCTCACACCGAAGGTGCAACGCCAACAATACTCACCTGCTGTGCATTATTTTACAAGAACCCCAGCAACATGAGGAGTTCTGTTTCGGATCTCGAGGACCGTATCTAACGAACTAGTTTTTGGGTTTATCAAATTGGTGACGTCTGTGAGAAATGAGTAACTATCTTTCTCATACCATATAAAGATTTTATGGTTACCCCGACTAATGAATCAAAAAAAGAGAGATAACACATTAGCATTGGGGATCCGAGGATTAGCCTTTCCAGCGAGTTCTATTTGCTACTGATGGATTCGATGATGAGGCATGTGACATCTCTTAGAGTGTGCAGAGGATGGTTGGCCAGAACCAGCTGCCATCACCGCCATTGTCACCGTCGATACCTCATGACTTCGTGTATCCCTATATTTAAGCACAAACCATTGTCGATAAGGAATGAAGGCTTTGATGGGAGTGCCGCAACGAGGAAAAACTCCGCAAAGAGCGACATGAACTCCGGAGAGAGTTGGAGTAGCTACATCGCGAAAGAAAGAAGATGCGTAGAGGAATTCTGCCCCCTGAACGCACGTCTAGCATTCACTCTAGGATGTCCCTGAGGCCGCCACAAACGCAATCCATGGAGAGGAGAAACGACCTGATTGATCAGAATAATGTCGCGACTACAAATCGTTAGTTGATATTTTTTATATATATCAATACGTTATTCTTATTGAGAAGATAAACATGAAATATTAATTTAATAAAAATCATTAAGATATAAATGAGAAATTGACTTTGAAAATAGTAGTACGAAGTTGATCGAAATATGTAAAACGAGTAATCGCATATTGGCTAGCAAAAAATTCTTCAAGTTAGATATATGATCCATGTTTGGATTTTGAACCCAAGTCGGGTCGTGGGTCGTGATTAAGATGTGAATGGAAAATTATCTTTTAAAGTTAAGTATATCAAATGAATAATCCTACATTGATTATTGAAAAATACTTGAGTCACATTTTTATAATCCATGTTTAGATTTTGAACTGGGTCAGATCATGGGTTGTGGTTTGTGTTTGGTTTGGGATGATCCATGTAAATGAAATTCTTTACCAATTTTCTTTAGATTAATTCTAGTATTTTTTCTAACCAAACAAGACTTATCCTTTCATATCTATAACTCATTTTTAATGAGTTATAAGTGAATAACACTTGGTCATTTTAAGTGAGAATTTTGGTGTGTTGTAGTTATTCATTTGTTTTACATAAATAAAGAATTTTTATTGGTGTTACTCATTTGTTTTCTTTATAAATCAAGAACTTTGGCATTGTCATTTAACCATGAAATTTAGGACATCTTGCACTAAACATACACTTTGAGTGTATGTCGGATTGTTCTTGATATAGAGTTTAACATTTGTTTTGTTCACCAATCCTTTGATTTTGAGTATTGGTATTGGAGGATCATGATTGTTGTATCGTAGAAAACAAACGTCTGAGCAACCGTAATCACTGGAGCGAAGACAATTTGCTCTAAGAAAATATCGTAAAACCACATCCTTGATCAACACAATTTGTTATTGTTATTGGTAAATGACTGTAAGTATAATATTATTTATTGTTTTTCTCATTTCAATTTGTTGTTGAACAATATAAATTTGTAATGTTTGTTGTGATGCTAAATAATGTTCTAGAATATTTGTTGTCATATATTTTACATTATGTAATTTTTAATATTACATGTATTAGTTTTTGAGAATATTTTATTGTGAATATTCTACATTGTGTAATATTTGCAATAAGTTGTTGGTAGCGGAATATTACGTTGCTACTTTCACCGCAAGTTTACGGGTCAAGTTTTTGTATAATGGGAAGAGTAGGGGTTGTCGTATCCATAAGGATTGATTGAGATTATCGTTGAGTACTGTAATTATCATAACCTAGCTTTATTTAGGTGATTCAAATTAAGTTTTTGTTAAAATGTACTAAACTAAAGTAAAATACTAATTAAACTAATTATACTATAATACTATATTGAGATGTTTAGGAGAATAGATTATCTAGGGATTAACTTTATTTACTTAAACTTGTTTAATTTTGTTTAGTTTACAATAACGGTATTCAACCTATCCGATAATCTCGGTATCGTAAACTCATTCACTCCTTCTCCTGAGTATAAAGTGAATGAATATGTGACTTCGCGTTAACACCGAAGTCCCCCTCTAGCATTTTTTAGAACACATAGTCATATGAGTCTCGCCCCAACATCATGTATTAAATATTTTCTAATGCCCTCCTAGGTCATTAGATCGTCGTGTTGTGTTTAAACCCTAGTCCGAATTCGGGATTACCTCTCTCGAGTGTTAAACCCCGATTTCTCAATATATCTAAACAAGTATATAATGGAAATATAATAATAGTAAACACAATCGAATAACGAAGAACAACCATTAAAGAAACACAATTCAAACAAACAACATTTTCATAAACTATATTAATCCCATAGATTATCCAAATTTAGCTTATGGCCATAACCGTTTATACAACAAGAAACAAGTTAACATGCTCAAACAATAAACCAAAGTTAAGAAATAAAGAGAGAAATGAAAGAAACTTGCCGTTGTCTGAAGATTTGACGCTAAAACTGCTCCAAGATCGCTTCTCTTTCTTCGAAATGTGTTTTTCTCCTTTGGTTCTTGAGATCTCCCCCCAAAACACTCTCAAAATATTGTCTAATATCTTCTATGCTCTATAAGAATGGATGGGAATCAATGGAGGTTGAAAATGGTGCAAAATATCTAGCAAAATATCAAAGAAACGCTTTATAGGTGGTTCCCCACTGCTGCAGTGGTGAAAGTACATTGTTTACACTATCGGATCATCGCTATAGCGATCAATGACCGCTGCAGCGATAGTTCAGGCAGTGCCAATACTAGATTCTTCATTTGGCTGTAACTTTCTCGTATGAATTCTAATTGAAGTGATTCAAAAACCTATGGAAATCTAAGACAAAGATATATAACTTCCATAATTTGAGTTTTTTCAAAATTGGATTGTATCATGGTCAAAACTAGTCTTGAAGTTACTGCATTTGTACCGACTTTGCACCTTTTCACTCATTTATTCAAAAACCTATAAAACAATACAAACACATATTAAACTAATAAAAATTCTTGAAAACATATAAAGATTTGAATCTAAAAGTATTTGATTTGTTGATAAATAAATCACTTATCAAATACCCCCAAACTTAAACAATTGTTTGTCCTCAAGCAAAAACACACACAAGAAAACAGACTACTACAACAAATTCAAGAAGTTAAATACTAAAAACGAAAAAAACACAAACAAACTAAAAAACAATATTGTACAAGTTTTGAAATTCATCTATCCAGCCAGAATGTTTTTCCTCATCAGCCCCTAATCCTATCGAGTTCAAAAATAAAATACACCATGTGGTGTTCTAGAATTTCAACATTCAATAATAGTAAACGTCATTCTAGATCATGTTCAAGTGTGTGTATGAAAACTCAACTATACAAATATCCACCAATCGGATTGGATTATCCACCAATAAAGTTCAAAACTAAAACCAGTAAGGTATAGGAAATTCATAAGCCTGATAGAGTTCCATTCTCCACTAATGTAGGCTAAGCAATTCAAAAAGATCAATAGAGCTTGGTTCAGTTTTTGGAAAATGGCCAAGGGTATATCTGTAATATAAAACAGGTAAATGTCGTTTACTCAACGATACCCAAGGCACAACGCTTTGCACTCAAACACTCTTGAACCCCCAAAGATCAAGTAAAAATGACCCTGAACAAACATTGAAGAATGTTGTACTCACTTGACAAAACAAAGAAAAATAAAACCGTATATACACTTTTTTTTCCAAACACATCCCCAAACTTATTTGATTTTAACAATTTCACGGGTGTGGGAAATACGAAAGAAAAACAACAAGTGAGTACTCAAATACTGAGCCAATCAATAGTTTACCCAAAACCCAACCGCTCACTTCAAGTAGCGTGAACAAATGCTAACTTGATTTCTGTAAGACCCCGATCTTCGTTATACGTATAATTTAAGTCGCGTTTTAAAATATTTCAAAAACACCGGGGTGGATTGCGATATTAATTGTGTGAATTAAAATTTTAGGGGTTAAATTGTAATTTACATAAACATTAAAATTTGAAGTTGGTTCAATTTATATCTTAACTAAAATAAAGGGAGGTTAGTGTAAATTTATATATTTTATATATATAGAGAGAGAGGCAGTGAAGAAATGTGGGGAGAAGACAACCACATGTTTGGCCATTTGATCACATATTTTCTATATATATATATATATATATATATATATATATATATATATATATATATATATATATATATATATATACGGTAGAGATAGGAGAGAAGGATCGAGAAACGATTAGAGAAATCAGAAGAGAGAGAGAGGAAGGTTTGGCCGGCGATGATGAGTTTAGAGCAACGACGCTTTTCTGGCGTGGGTGTGTGTCGACTGTTCATCAGTTGAGAAGGTGTGTGTGTGTTTCAGCGGTGTGTGTATGTGCTTTGCTTTGTGTCGACAGCGTCTGCGTGTATGTGTGATCGGTAATATTTTGGTGCCTGCGTGAGTGTGCATGTGTGTGATCAGTCCGGTGGTTTGTGTGTGTTGTCGATCCTATGTGGATGGGTGTGAGCTTGGTTCGACAGTGGTGGCAGTGGTGTGAGTTGGGCGTGCCGATAGTGAGTTGTGTGTGTGCTCTATTTTTTTGCCTACTGTGTGTTGTGTGTGTTGCGTGTATGTATGTGATCAGTGTGTGTGTGGGTGTCGTTCGGTGGTGGCATCGATGGGCTGAACACAAACGGAAAGCAAAAGCAGAAAATGGAAGAGGAAGAGAGAGAGGGAGAAGTCGTTGGGACGTGTGTGTAAATTCCACTGTTGTGTATGTGCTCCTCCGGCGGTGTGGGTGTATGTGGGCAGGTCATTGGTCGCCGCCGACGGTGAAGAAAACGAAAAAGAGAGAGAGAGAGAGCATGTTCAGCAGTCCGGCGTGGAGGTGCTGTTGGGTTGTCGGTCGGTATGGCGGTGGTTTGCGTTCGGTCTCTCTGTGTGTGTGTTGCACGTTGTCCAGTGTGTCGCCGTGTGTGTGTGTCGTGTCGGCGGGGCTCGTCGGCAACAAAACAAAAGGCAGAAACACAAAACAGAAAACAAAGATAAATGAAGAAGAAGGGAAAAAGGAAAAAAGAAGAAGGAGAAATTACACGAACCACCCCAATAAAACCTAAAACTCATCTCGCGGATTGGCGGAAGATATGGAAGAGGTAGAATTTCGAACTTTCCTAATATATATATTTCATGATATTTAATTGTCTCGTGGGTGCTTATGAAACAAATTACTAGCATCAAAAATGTTGAAATGACGATAATAAATATTGAGACTGTTCACATGAATAAATTCAATATCGTAAACTCTAACGGAGCAATACTTGTTGAATAGTAATATAGAATGCGGGGAATAGGAAATTACGAAAATTAGGGTCTACATTGCATGGTTAGTTTTTTTTTACATAAAATATTAATTTAGGCCATGTCACTATTAGGTTCGCAGGCACAGGAGTACTAGTAGAGGATAGTTGGAAAAAAAAGTCTTCGGAGCGGATAACTAGGTGAGTGTACTGTCTTTTTTTGTTTTTTCCTTTTTTTCTTCTTTTTCCTTTTTCTTTGTTTTCTGTTTTGTGTTTTTGCCTTCTGTTTTGCCGCCGACGAGCCTCGTTGACACAACACACACGCACGGCAACACACTGGACAACGAGCAACACACATACGCAGAGACCAAACCCAAACCACCGCCATGCTAACCAACGACCCAACAGTACCCCCACGTCGGACCATCAAACCTGCTCTCTCTCTCTCTCTTTTTCGTTTTCTGTACCGCTGGTGATAACCAACGATCTGCCCACACACACCCATACCGCCAGAGGAGCACATATACATACACAGCAGTGGAGTTTACACACACTCCCCAACGTCTTCTCTTTCTCTCTCTTCCTTTTCTGTTTTTCATTTGTGTTCAGCCCATTGACGTCACCACCGAATGGCACCCACCCATATACTGATCACATACATACACGCAACACACACAACACATAGTAGGCATAAAAATAGAGCACACACACAACTCACTATTGACATGCTCAACTCACACCACCGTCACCACTGTCGGACCAAGCTCACACCCATCCACACAGGAACGACAACATACACAACCCATCAGACTGATCACACACACACATAGTCACGCCGGCGCCGAAACAGTGCCGATCATACATACACGCAGACGCTGTCAACACAAAGCATAGCACATACACACACCGCCGAAATACATACACACCTTATCACTTGACGAACGACTGACACACACCCACGCCAGAACAACGTCGTCGCTCCAAACTCATCATCGCCGGCCAAACCTTCCTTTCTTTCTCTTTTGATTTCTCTGATCGCTTCTCTCCTATCTCTATCCGTATATATATAGAAAATGTGTGATCAAACGGTCGGACATGTGGCCATCTCCTCCCCACATTTCTACACTGCCTTTCTCTTTATATATATAAAATATATAAATTTACACTAACCCCCCTTTATTTTAGTTAAGATATAAATTGAACCAACTTCAAATTTTAATGTTTATGTAAATTACAATTTAACCCCTAAAATTTTAATTCACACAATTAATATCGCAATTTACCTTGGTATTTTCGAAATATTTTAAAACGTGACTTAAATTATACGTATAACGAAGATCGGGGTCTTAAATTATTTTCACACACACACACACACACACACACACACACATACACACACACACACATATATATATATATATATATATATATATATATATATATATGATGATGATGATGAAAAAAGGTGTTTACTTGAAAATGGATGAATTTTCTAACTTACATGAATCAAGTGGTATTTTGGGTGTTTCTGAAATTATAAATTTCATTATTTTTATAAAGGGGTGGATGTTGATTGTGGGTAGAGTTGTTGTAATTGAGGTGGAGATGAGTTGTTGTTGTTGTGGTGAGATGGAAATTGGTGTTGGATATTCACCTGCTTGGCATAGTCCAGCAGAGCGGTGTTTCACCCACTTGGCATAGTCCAGTGGAGCGTTGTTCACCTACTTGGCATAATCCAGCAGAGTGTTGTTCACCTACTTGACATAGTCCAACAGAGTGTTGTTATGTCACGCTAGGAAGACATATCCTACGGGTGGTACGGTACCGTTACAACTCCTGATTGTGAGATTAAAACGATCACATAGCTAGCCGATGTATGATGTGGTATGGTGTGGTGTGGTGTGGTGTCGTATGTGGTGATTTGTCGTATATGGTGTTTTGTCGTATATGGTGTTTTATCGTATATGGTGATTGGGATGAGTACATTTATATATATTCTTTTATACTGGATTGGTATGTTCTGATTTCATTATACTATATGGTTAGTTGAATCCTTCTGGTTGATTTTTCACTGTTTAGTTGGGATGCTATATATATATATATATATATATAGAAGTTGATTCCGTGGTGACAAGAAAAAGATGTTTTCTTTGCGATATGAGACATTTATATATATTATGAGATTTTTATTTGATATGTGATCTTTATATATTTTATGTTTGATCCATCTAAAA
This sequence comes from Eucommia ulmoides, assembly GCA_016647705.1. Taxonomy (NCBI): domain Eukaryota; kingdom Viridiplantae; phylum Streptophyta; class Magnoliopsida; order Garryales; family Eucommiaceae; genus Eucommia; species Eucommia ulmoides. The sequence goes on along the minus strand of CM028336.1, from coordinate 8,691,920 downwards.
TATTTTTATTAAGAATGCAGTACACTCGTAGGTACAACAGCTTGGAGTCGGTTCTCTATTGGCACTAGGTAGAGTTATGTGATGGAATCATGTGAGAATTTTTGAGATGAGCTATTTTAGATAAACCTTTGAGAGGTTCATGGTTATTATATTTTTATTATTTCCAGGAACGAGTGTGTCCCCAACTAGAGAGGTTGTATTTGGTGACATTTATGATTGTATATATATAGTATATGCCTTTTGTCGTTTCCTAGTTGGTTTGACGTTCAGGTGATGTGTTGTTGACGTCTCTCCGGGCCCCACGGTGATGGGTGTTTGGGGTGGGGTGTGACAATGTCACTCAAAATTGCCTTAGGTTCAACGATATAGGTTTGGAATTGGCCAGGGTGTTAGTTACGTGTTCAGAATTGAATTGAAACGGATTTAAGGCTTTGACAGTTAACGAGGGATAAACATATAACAAGGTAAGTTTCAAAGGCTTAAGCGATCAAAATAAATGCCTAAATCATATCTCCTGAACTACTTCGCGTAGGACTTCGCCTCGAATTTTTCCCAAATCAAGTTCTAGAATCCCTATTGTCAAGAACTTGACTAACGGATAATCGTTTTTTAAATCAATTGGATAGTTATACATTGAGTTTACGTGTTCGTGTAAGTAGAATCCATAATAACTTTTACTAAAATGTAATGTCAAACACGCAGAGCACACATGAATGAGCATTACGCTCGGCCTCAATAAACAACCAGGGGATAGACTCATCATCGGGTAATGGCCTAGATGAAGTACAAAACTCAGCACAAAACAACAACAATTAACTTAAACAAACGTGCATACATTTAAACAATAAAACATAACTAACAACTAAAACACATACTAAGCATACTACACATCACCCCCGAATTTAAAATGGGCATTGTCCACATCAAACCATCAACAATCCCAATGAAAGCATAAAGCATGATAATGAAGACGGGGGTTTAGAACACGTACCTGGGAGGCAAGATTTGAGGCGAGAGAATATTGCCTTCGAATCAAGTCGGTAATGACGGATTTAATTTATTTTTGACCTTGAGTTGCCTTCCAAGAAGCACTTGATTTATTATCTTCGGCTTGACACAGAGAAGGGCTCGTCAAAAAGTGGCTTCTGCCCATAGTAAGTGTTGTACAACACTACATATGGGTCTTGATTTAAAACGTCCTCAAGCTTGGAAAATTTTTGCATTGTTTGGCTTGGGCTTTCAACTCGACTCTTTTCCATCTCTTGTGCTTGGGAAGCATAAATTTACTGAGCTGGAAACGCGGTAGGATAGGTGAGCCACATCGGATTCTCGTAGATATGATCGCCTTGGCTCGGGGGTGGCATCACCAATTGGAATTCAAACGATGAAAAATCACAACTATTAACATCTGATTTTTCATCACCAATCCACACTTGGGTTGTAGCATCTTCATAATCATCTTCGATCTCACCCAAGTACCTTCCACTTGCTTTCGGTTCCTCACGGTGGCTTTCACATTCGGATGTGATTTGTTCACCTCTCAGTGCCACCGTCTCTAACTCGGTCTCAATGAAGCAGATAAGTTGACTAATTTGTATTTGAATAGACGTTACGGCCACATCAATCTCGGCGCAGACCGTCTCAATATTGTCAAGATGATCCTCGTGTTCTTTGAGTCGGTCATGCATTTTCTTTAAGAATATCTGAGTCTCTCCTATAACGGTAGAGAACATTTCCTCTAAGACGGGAAAAGACTCCACATCTTGAATCAGAGTGTCAATCTATGGCGCCGTGGTATTGAAAAAATCCCCCAAGCTTTGGTGACTTGGTGAATAATTCTAACTCTGATAATCGAAGTCCGCCAATTATTCTAATGACCAAAGGGGTTCGTCCATGGTTAGGTCGTAGAAAGATGAGGTACAATTTCCTCTTTCCACCCATGTTTTAGTTGTGGTTTGTAATCCGTCAAGAAAATTTAGAAGTTGACACTCCCTCGGGAAACAATGATTGAGGAATTGAACTAACAACTTCTTGTAACGATCTCAAGCACAATAAAATGGCTCGGAGTCTCGTTGAAAGAAATTAATGAAGATTTGTCGATAATCCATCTTCAAGCACCTCGTAAAACAAACAAAACTAAAAACAAAAATTATAAACACAATAAATGTCTAAATTAAAATCAAGTTACTTACTCACAATATCAACAACTATTTAAAAACCAATCCCCAGCAACGGCTCCAAAAACTTGGCAGCGGAATATAATCATCGTTGCTTGAACCGCAAGTGTACGAGTCAAATTTTAGTATAGAGTTGGAAGAGTAAGAGTTGTCGTATCCACAAGGATTGGATTAGATAGTTGTTGAGTACCACGATTGTCATAGCCGGATTTTATCTAGACGACTCTATTCATAATTTTGTTAATAATATTATACTAAACTAAATTAACTAATTAATCTATAATACTAATATAACGTTTTTGGGATTTTATTGTCTAGAGATTAACTTCATTTACTTAAACGTGTTTAATTTCGTTTAGTTTACAATAACGATATTCAACCTATCCGACAATCTCAGTATCGTAAACTCATTCACTTCCTCACACGAGTGTAAATTGAATGAATATGTGACTTCGCGTTAACGCCAAAGTCCCCCGCTAGCATTTTTTAGAACACATAGTCACATGAGTCTCGCCTCAACATCATGAATTGCACATTTTCTAATGCCCTCCCGGGTCATTAGATCATCGTGTTATGTTTAAACCCTAATCCGAATTCGGGGTTACCTCACCCGAGTATCAAACCTCAATTTCTCAATATATCTAAACAAGCATATAATGAAAATACAAGAACGGTAAACACAATCGAATAACGAAGAACAACCGTTAAAAAAACACAATTCAAACAAACAATATTTTCAAAAACTATATTAATCCCAAAGATAATCCAAGTTTAGCTTATGACCATAACCATTTATACAATAAGAAATGAGTCAAACATGCTCAAACAATCAACCAAAGTTAAGAAATGAAGAGAGAAACGAAAGAAACTAGCTGTTGTCCGAAGATTTGATGCTAAAATCGCTCCGAGATCGCTTTTCCTTCTTCGAAATGTGTTATTCTCCTTGGGTTCTTGAGATCTCCCCCCAAAACACTCTCAAAATATTTTCTAATATCTTCTATGCTCTATGGGAATGGATGGGAATCAATGGAGGTTGAAAATGGTGCAAAATATCAAGAAAAGGCTTTATAGGTAGTGCCCTACCACTGTAGCGGTCAAAATCACCGTTGCAGCAATGAAAGTGCAGTGTTTACACTGTCGGATCACCGCTGCAGCGATGGTCCAGGCAGTGCCAACACCAGGTTCGTCTTTTGATTGTAACTTTCTTGTACGAACTCCGATTGAGGTGATTCAAAAACCTATTGAAAACTAAGACATAGATCTCTGACTTACATTTTTGAGTTTTTCCAAAATAAGATTTAATCATGGTCAAAACTAGCCTTGAAGTTACTATACCCGTACCGACTTTGCACCTTTTCACCCATTTATTCAAAAACCTATAAAACAATACAAACACACATTAAACTAATATATATATATATATATCCCGACTCACAGCTCGGTCGTTTTTCCAAACATGGTGTGAAGATTGCCTTTCATATTTTCCTTGAAGTTCTTCGGGCCGAGCTGAAGATTGCCGCTCCGAGCTGATAGAGTCCAAGCCGAGCTGACGAGCCCGAACACTCTCAGCTCGAATTCTCCGTATTTAGGGCCTCTTCAGCTTGGAAGATTCTCCATTTTGAGTGGGTCGACCCACAGGCTCTTGCAAATGGGCCCAAAATCTAGGTTCAGGTGCTTAAGAGCCCTAATCCGCTAGCTTATTGGCTGTTAGGCGAATTTTGTTAGTTAACCCGAGCCGAGTGATGAGTGATTTATTTTCCAACAAATCAAGTACTTTTAAGTTCAAATATTTGTGTTTTCAAGCACTTTTGTTAGTTTAATGTATTTTGTATTGTTTTTTAGGTTTTTGAATAAATGGGTGAAAAGAGGCAAAGTCGGTACAGGTGCAGTAACTTCAAGCCCATTTTGGACAATGATGCAACTCTATTTTGGAAAAACTCAAAAGATAGAAGTTTTATATCTTTGTCTTAGCTTTCCATAGGTTTTTACCTCAATCTGAGTTCGAACGAGAACGGTAAAGCCAAAATACCAAAAGGTGTCACCGCTGCGGCGGTCAAACAACAGAGAATTGCTAAACTCTCTGCATTTTCACCGTCGTGGCGGTCCAACAGCAGACATAAATGATATTTTGGGATATTTTGAGATATTTTTTGGATCCCTTTTTAAAGGCCCTTCACCCCCAACACCCTAGGAACATTTTGGAGATAATTTTGGACATTTTTGGAGCTTCTTGATCAAAGACCAAAGAGGAGAACACATTTTGATGAAGTAGAAATAAGATTGGAGCGGTTTTGGCGGAAACTCTTAAGATTTGCTTTCCTTTCTTCATTTCTCTCATTGTTCTTAAATTTGCATATTGTATAACGTTGTTTTTCTCTTTAAATCTTGAATATTTGGTAATGATCATGTATAGCTAAACATGTGTTATTTAGGGGTTGATTAGTTAATAAAAATGTTGTTATTTGAATCCGTGTTTCGTTATCGATTTTTCATCTTTATATGATTGTGTTTACCATTTTATTACAATCTTGATGTACTTGTTATGGTATTAGGGTTGGTTTTGAGAATACGGAGTTTAACACTCGGGAGAGGTAACCCGGATTTGAATTAGAGTTAAACACATCATGACGATCTAACGACTTGGGAGGGCCTTAGAAAGTATGCAATCCATGAGGTTGGGTCAAGACTCATGTGACTAAGGGTCGTATAGACGTTGAGGGGGACTTCGGCGTTGACGCAAAGTCACATATTCGCTCACTTTACACTCGGGAGAGGTAGTGAGCGAGTTCACGATACCTAGATTATCGGATAATTTGAATGCCATTAATATAAACTAGAATAAAATGAACACATTTAAGTGAATGAAGTCAATCCCTAAATAATTTATTCCCCTAAGCGTCATCATTAGTATTATAATTTAATTAGTTATTGGTTTAGTTTATATTCTTAAAACAAAAATCCAAAATTCAATCGCCTAGATAAAATCTGGTTATGATAATCGCGGTACTTAGGGATGATCTAATTCAATCCCTGTGGATATCACAACCCAAACTCTTCCAACTCTATACTAAAACTTAACCCGTACACTTGCGGTGAAAGTAGCGACCTGAAATTCCGCTACCAAGTTTTTGGCGTTATTGCCGGGGATTGGTTTTTAGATTGTTGTTGATATTGTGAGTAAATGACTTGATTTTAATTTAGGCATTTATTGTGTTTATAATTTGTTTTTCTTTGGAGTTTTTGGTTTTTTTTTTTTTCCTGCAGAGTACTTGAAGATGTTAGATCAATAGGAACTTATGCAATTCTTTCAACAAGATTTTGAGCCATTTTATTTTGCTTGAGATCATTATAAGGAGTTGTTATTCCAATTCCCCAACCATGGTCTCTCGAGGGAGTGTCAATTTCTGAATTTCCTCGACGGGTTAGAAGCCGCAACCAAAAATTGGGTTGAAGAAGAAAATCGTATGACCTCATTCAACCAACTAAACGTGGATGAAGCCTTTTGGTCATTAGAGAAAATGGCGCCCTTTGATTATCAGAGTTGGAATTATTCTCCAAGTCACAAAGCTTGGGGTTTTTTTTCAACACCACGGCGCCATGGATTGATACTTCGGTTCAAGATATAAAGTCTTCACCCGCCTTGGAGGAAATGTTCGCTACCGTTACGAGGGAGACTTAGATATTATTGAGGGAAATACATAATTGGCTCAACGAGCATGAAGATCATCTTAACAATATCGAGATGGTTTGCACTGAGATTGATGTGACCGTAATATCTATTCAGATACAAATCGGTCAACTTATTTGCTTCATTGAGACCAAGTCAGAGACGGTGGCACTGAGAGGCGAACAAATCACATCCGAATGTGAAAGCCACCGTAAGGAACCGGAAGCAAGCGGAAGGTACTTGGGTGAGATCGAAGACGATCATGAAAATGCTACAACCCAAGTATAGTTTGGCGATGAAAAATCATATGTTTATAGTTGTGATTTTTCATCGTTTGAATTCCAATTGGTGATGCCACCCCCGAGCCAAGACGATCACATCTACGAGGATCCGATGTGGCTCACCTATTCTACTCCGTTTTCAGCTCAGTACATCTAAGCAAACCGAGCACATGAGACGAAAACGAGTCGAGTTGAGAATATGAGCCGAACAGAGCTAAATCTCTCCAATCTTGAGGGTGTTCAAAATCAAAATCCATATGTGGTATTGTATGACACATACCATGGCGGAAGCTGCTCTTTGACAAGTCGTTCTCCTTGTCGGGTCGAGGACTATAAACCAAGCGCTTCTTGGGAGGCAACCCAAGTTAAAAATAAATTAGATCTATATCTGCCGACTTGATTCGGAGGATAGATTCTCTCACCTCCTAGGTATGTGTTCTAAATCCCCATCTTCATTATAATGCTTTATGCTTTCATTGGGATCGCTGATAAGTCATTGTGGACATTGCCCATTTTAAGTTCGGGGGTGATGTGTAGTATGTTTAGTTGCTATTAGTTGTTTTATTTAGTATATTGTGTGCATGTTTGTTTAGTGTAGTTTGTGTTTGTGTGTTGTTGTTGTTGCGTGCTGAGTTTTGAGTTTGTTTGGGCCATTACCTGATAATGAAATTATCCCTTGGTTGTTTGTCGTGGTCAAGGGTAATGCCCATTCATATGTATTCTATTTGTTTGGCATGTTATTTTGGTAAAAGTTATTGTGGATCCTAAATTGCATGAGCACGTAGACTCAATGTATAGCTATTCAATTGATTTGAGGCTAAGTATCCGTTATCCAAGCTCATGATAATTTTAAGAATTCTAGAACTTGATTGGATGAAACTTGAGGTAAAATCGTAAGCGAGGTAGTTCAGGAAACATGATTTAGGCATTCATTTTGATCACTTGAGCCTTTGAAGCTTACCTTGTTATATGTTTATCTCTCATTACCCTGTCGAAACCTATTATTCGTTTCAGTTCTGAACACTTAACAAATACCTTGTTCAATTGAATTCTTTCCAAACCTTTATCGCTAAACCGAAGGCACAATTTGAGTGAATCAAGTTAGCTTTCGTGTATGCTACTTGAAGTGAGCGGTTGGGTTTAGGGTAAACTTTTCATTGGTTCAGTATTCGAGTATTCACTTGTCATTTTTCTTCTGTTTTAACTACACCCGTGAAATTGTAAAAATCGAATTAGTTTGGGGGTGTAGTTCATGTTGAAAAAAAAACCATATGTAAATATAGTTCAATTTCCGTTTCTTTTGAAAAGTGAGTACGAAGTTTTTAAATGTATGTTTAGAATTGTTTCAAATTTATCTATGGGGGTTCGAGAGTGATTTTGTGCCAAGCGGTGTGCCTCGGGTATCGTTAAGTTAACAACGTTAACCTGTTTTATATTTCCGGTATACCCTTGTCCATGTTCCAAACCAAACCAAGTCCTATTAATCTTTTTGAACTTCCGAGCCTACATTAGTAGAGAGTGGAACCCAGTCAGGCATATGGATATCCTAGGCCTTCATGGTTTAAAGTTGTGAGTTTCGTTGGTGGATAATCAAATTCGATTATTGGATAGTTATATTATTGAGTTTCGCACACACAGGTTAAAAGGATCTAGAATGATGTTTACCATTATTGAATATCGAAATTCTAGAATATCACATGGTACGTTTTACTCCTAAATTGGATATGATTGAGGGTTGTTGAGGGAAAATATTTTGGTCTGATTAGTTGAATTCAAAACTCGCATGCCGTTGTTTGTGTTTTTATTTGTTTTTAGTATTTGTGTTCGTTAATTAGTTGTAGTAGTTTATTTTCTTTTGTGTGTGTTTTTTCTTGAGGACAAACAAACGTTTGAGTTTGGGGGGTATATGATGAGTGGTTTATTTACCAACAAATTAAGTATTTTTAGATTCAAATATTTGTGTGTTTTCAAGAACTTTTGTTAGTTTAATGTGTTTTTGTATTATTTTTTAGATTCTTGAATAAATGGGTGAAAAGAGGTAAAGTCGATACAGGTACAGTAACTTCAAGGTCATTTTGAACAATGATGCAACTCGATTTTGGAAAAACTCAAAACATGGAAATTGTATATATTTCTCTTAGCTTTCTATAAGTTTTTGAATTATCTCAATTGAAGTTTGGACGAGAAAGGTAAAGACAAAATACCAAAAAGTGTCACTGCTGCAGCGGTGACACTACTGCCGCAGCGGTCAAACAGCAGAGAGTTGCTAAACTCTCTGTATTTTCACTGTCGTGGTGGTCCAACAGTAGACATAAATGATATTTTGGGATATTTGAGATATTTTGGATCCCCTTTTAAAGGCCCTTTACCCCCAATACCCTAGCGACGTTTCGGAGATAATTTTGGAAATTTTGGAGCTTATAATCAAAGACCAAAGAGGAGAACACATTTTGATGAAGTAGAAATAAGATCGGAGCAGTTTCGGCAGAAGTGGAACACCCCACTCTTAAGATTTGCTTTCCTTTCTTCATTTATCTCTTTGTTCTTAAATTTGCATATTCTATAATGTTATTTTTCTCTTCAAATCTTGAATATTTGATAATGATCATGTGTAGCTAACCATGTGTTATTTAGGTGTTGATTAGTTAATGAAAATATTGTTTGTTTGAATCCGTGTTTCGTTATCGGTTGTTCATCTTCTTTATCCGATTGTGTTTACCATTTTATTACAATCTTGATATGCATGTTATGGTATTAGGGTTGATTTTGAGAATACAGGGTTTGACACTCAGGAGAGGTAACCTTGAATTCAGACTAGGGTTAAACACATAATGATAATCTAACGACCCTGGAGGGCTTTAGAAAGTGTGCAATCCATGAGGTTGGGTCAAGACTCATGTGACTAAGGGTCGTATAGACGTTGAGAGGGACTTCGGCGTTGACACAAAGTCACTTATTCGCTCACTTTACACTTGGAAGAGGTAGTGAGCGAGTTTACAATACCTAGATTGTCGGATAGTTTGAATGCCATTAATGTAAATTAGACTAAAACAAACACGTTTAAGTGAACGAAGTCAATCCCTAAATAATTTATTCCCCTAAATGTCATCATTAGTATTATAATTAAATTAGTTATTAGTTTAGTTTATATTCTTAAAACAAAAACCCAAAATTCAGCCGCCTAGATAAAATCTAGTTATGACGATCGCGATACTTAGCGACGATCTAATCCAATCCTTATGGATACAACAACCCTAACTCTTCTAACCCTATACTAAAACTTGACCTGTAGCAATGTGAAATTCTGCTACCACCGAGCTCTTTAATTTCGCAGTGCTAATTGAGCCCAACGCCTATAAATACACCATAACATCCAATGCCCCAAGGTACACACTCTCTACACATCCTAGAGCATTCATAGCCCTTTTCCTAAATACTTACTCTCACACTGGAGGAACATCACCGAGCACAACTCTGATGAGTCTGTGTGTAGGTGCTCGGAGTGAAGGAATGGAGCTTGGCTCAAAGATCGGAACAAAATCCGGAGAAGTATTCATCTCGGAGTCTAAACAGGATCTCAGGTCGGGTTGAAGTGCTCAGGTCAGATTGTGGTCACCTCTAAGAATTCAAAAGTTTTGGATTCTCCAGTCCTCCACGCTATCAACAATCACTCATGTGTCGTGCCTTTCTGAACCATACTGCTGGTTGCTTGCCATTTTTCGACACCAACAGTTTGGCGCCGTTTAAGGGAACGTGCTACAAGCCTCCCCTGACCATCAGCTCCACAAGAGGCTAAGACTTGATGATCACATGTTCTAGAAAGATCTTACGCCCGCCATAAATAGTCATCCGTCACCTCAGTCCTTCAACGATATGTCAAAGGCTCCCAGACCAGAGTCTCGGGCCCCAACAATGGAGCAACACCAACAGCCCGCCGTCCCGATGGCGTAACCTTCCAGTCCGACGGTCTATCCTACTAACCAGACAGGTCCTTCTACCTTACCCTCTGGACTGTTCGTAGGGCAGACCTCTGGGCCCCTGAAGCGTCCCGCATCAACATCTTGGAACGCCAGCTCGGCGAGTTCCAAACCTTTTTTCAGCTCAACCTTTTCCACTTGCCACCGGCCCTTCCAATAGGTATACCAACTTTCCAGACCGCAGGCGAAAAGACTGATTACTCGAATGTGAGGATCACGTCGTCCATTCCAACGAACACATTCTAAGATTGCGAGCCCGTAACAATGGGCAGAGGAAAGTTGATTTGGTGCCTCCTGAAGCCTCAAGATCCCCCTCTCCGCCTCCTCCGAGGCGAAGAAGAGATGATCACATCAAATCACCACCAGGCCAGGCCCAAAGCCATAACATCCAGTCCGAGTAGAGATCCCGGCACATCCGGGAGGTGGAATCCCATTCCCCACCTAGACAACAAGCTCCCCATCCCTTTGTGAGCCGGGTCCGAGCTCCTTCAAGGGTCTGAGTGGTGGTGAAAAGGCATTTAGCCAACATGGAGGCTGCCTTATACCAAATTCAAGGAATGGGAGGCCCAACTGGACTTTATTCCAAGGTGAGGTCTCATTTCATTAATGAAATATTGGAAGAGCCGCTTTCTGCACAGTTCACCCACTTCCAGATGATCCCGTATGATGGGGTCACCGACTTGGCGGACCACTTGTCCATCTTCATATCCTATATGGACCTGCACGTAGCACCAGTGGCGATGAGGTACAAAGCTTTTCCCCTCACACTCACTGGGACTGCCGGGGTGTGGTTTAGGACTCTGGTCCCATCATCCATCTCTACTTTTCATGAGCTCGAGTAGCTCTTCCTTTCACGATTCGGGCACTCACGGTGTTGGTCGAAGACCATGGCCCATGTCTTTTTACTCCAACAACTTCTCAACGATCCATTAGGCGATTATGTTGAGAGGTTCTACAAGGAGATCATCGATTGTGATGAGCTCAGTGACATCACCACAATCAACGCATTCATCGACGGTTTGAAATACCGATGATTCTTATATGACCTCTGTTCTAACCCAACTCTGAGTCTGGATGCTACATTGGAGAGGGGCACACAATTTCATTGTGCTGACGAGAGGGAAATTGTCCGAAAAAGTCGCTAAAGGGATTAGAAGAAAAAAACCAAGGCCGACGAAGGGCCGAGCAAAAGTCATGGATCCAAACGGCTACAGGCGGAGGGGAGATTGGGCCCACTACCAAGGGACAAAAGACCATTCCCACTCCCAGGGCATCGCTAGTAAGGCTTCACCCTCTCACTGTATCGGTTGCGACCATCTTTGCCAAGAACGCCGAAAGTGAGTTCTTTCCTCTACCTCTTGAACCCAACGAAAAGATGATGGATAGCTCGATGGATAAATATTGTGAATTCCACCGATACTAGGGCCACCCCACCAAATGTTGTTTTCAGCTTTGGGAAGAAATTGAAGCTCTCATCAGCAGGGGATATCTTGGCCGCTATGTTTGAAAGGGCGGCAAGGCTCCTAGATACTAGGAGAACGACCCCTGTGAGGAGCATAAGGGCTATAGAAGAAGAGAAAATCATAGTCGTTCCTCTCCATGACCAAAAGAAATGAGAGACGAGGATGACCAGAGAGTGGATGGAGAGATCAGTGACATCTACGGTGGACTCAGCCTGGGAGGAGAGACTCCCTCTTTTAGGAGAAGATATGAGCACAAAGCCAAGATAAAAGAGAAAGAAGATATCTTTAAAGCAAGCATGATTACCGTTGCTAAGCACAATGTCATTTCTTTCAGCGAGGCTGATCTCCGGGGTGTGCATGTCTCTCATGATGATGCCCTCGTCGTACTCGCTCTCATTAATTACTTAAAAATAGGGAGAATCCTGGTGGATGGTAGGGATTCTATTGATATCATCTTCAAGTGGGTATTCAGGAAGATGAACGTAGACCCGAGCGCTATGAATCCATAAAAGGTCCCTTGGTCAATTGTAGGGTGGGTCTTTCTTCCCGTCACGGTTGGAACCCACCCCAGGACCTCGACTATATAGACCAAGTTTTTGATCGTGGATAGACCATCGCCTTATAATGCGATCATCGGCTGGCCCACAGTGGTGGCCCTCAAGGTAGTCTACTTTCTGTATCACAAGTTAATGAAGTTCCCTACCGAGAAGGGGTGGGAGAGGTGAGAGAAGGCCAGGAGTCTTCCCGAGCCTGTGCTCGGAGGGTACTGAAAAAAAAATAGCAATCAATGCCGAGCCGGAGCTCGGAGAGTCCGAGCTTATGGCTCTGGACCAGGGACCCGGGCCAATACCTATCGTTGACCCCTAAGAAGAGGAGGCTAGTCCCCGACCGCATAAGGAGCTGGTGGAGATTACCATCCACCCAACAATCAAAGAAAGGCTAGTAAGGATCAGGGCTAGCCTTGCAACTAAAAAGAGAGCTGAACTTACCAAGCAGCTCCAAAAAACTTATGACGTCTTCACGTGGTCATGTGATGAGCTACCGGAGATTAATCCAAGTATAGCAATGCATTGCCTACACACTGACTCGCACCACCCACTCGTGAGATAGAAGAGAAGAAAGTTTCATCCAGAGCGCCAAAAGATTATTGAAGAGAAAATGAACAAGTTGATTAAATCAAACGTGGTGGAGGAAGTCGAGTTCCTGGACTGGCTCACGAATGTGGTCTTGGCACCCAAATCTGGCAACAAGTGGCACCTCTGCATCGAATTCAAGGATCTGAACAAAGCATACCTGAAGGACTTATTTTTTCTACTGAGAATAGATATCGTCATCGACGCCACGACAGAGTATGAACGCCTAAGTTTTCTCGACGCTTATGTCGGGTACACCCAAATCCCTATTTTTCCTCCCGACAAAAGTAAAACATCCTTTATCACGGACAAAAGAACATATTGCTACAAGGTCATGCCATTCAGTTTGCACAATGTCGAGGTGACATACCAGCGGCTCGTGAACAAAATATTTAAGAAGGAGATCGGGCAGTTGATGGAGGTTTATATCGATGACATGTTGGTCAAAATCTCACGGGCCTTCGAACACATCTAATACATCTAAAACTATTTTGATAAGCTCAGATCTCACTGCATGAAACTCAACCCCAACAAATTCATCTTTGGAGTTTCTGTAGGGAAGTTCCTTGGGTACATGGTCTCTCAACACGGAATCGATGTTAATCCTGACCAGATAAATACCATACTGGGGATGACCTCTCCTCGGAATAAGAAAAAAGTACAAATGCTTACGGAGAGGCTCGCGGCCTGAACCGGTTCATCTCACGAGTATTTGCCCTTCTTCAAGGTACACAGAGGCAACAACAACTTCAGATGGATAAAGGAATACGAAACAACCTTCCAGGAGCTCAAAAGATGTCTCTCCTATGCTCCTTTGTTTAGTACCCTAAAGGCGGAATAAACTCTATACTTGTATATTTCCACTTCTCCAACGGCGATCAACGCAACTCTGGTATGGAAGACACCGGTGTTCAGCACCCGATCCATTACTCTAGTAGAGTCCTTACAGATGCTAAGATGAGGTACACCAAATTTGAAAAAGCTTCCTTATGCCCTGCTGGTGGCCTCGAGGAGGCTAAAACAGTACTTCCAAGTCTACACGATCATCATGCTAACCGACCAACCGATAAGGTAGATTCTACATTCACCAAACATCTCAGGACGACTGATGAAGTATAGTCTCGAGCTCGATCAATTACATATTTAATACTTCCCTAGGACCGACATCAAAGGCCAGGCCCTGGCGGACTTCATTGCTGAGCTCACCTTCCTAGGGGATACTGAGCTATCTACTGACGACCTAGGAGCAAAACCCATGGAAATGGGAAAAATGTTAACTAGCTCGAATCCAAACTTCGATTCAACCACATGGAAGTTTTTCACTGACAGATCATCCAATATCAATGGTTGTGGAATGGGAATGGTGCTCGTGGCCCCCGACAAAGAAGAAATTGAATAGGCATTGAGATTGGGGTTCAAAGTGACTAACAACGAGGTCAAGTAAGAGGCTATGCTTGCGGGCCTCCCATTGGCCCAGGAATTTAATGTGACTATGTAGATCGTCTTCTGTGACTTTCAGCTCATCGTCAACCAGATCAACGGGGATTATTTAGCTACGGACCCAAGTTTGACTACATATCTAGAGAGGGTTAAGGCACTGATAGAACAATTTGAAGAAATCTGAGTGACCCAAATACTCCAGGAGAAGAACAGGCACACCGTTGCCTTGGCAAACCTTGCCTCGGTGGTAGAATGGACCCTAAAGAGAAGCGTGCCCATTGAGTACTTAGACACTCCGAGCACAGCGATATCCAACCAGGTGGCATTAATCTGTGAGCTCAACGATCAGCCTACCTGGATGGATTCGATACTATAGTACTTGGAAGACAGGACACTTCCCGAAGACTGTAATGAAGTGAGAAGGATGCAATACCAGTCATCTAGATATTGCATCATGGATGGAGTCTTATACCGATGCTTCTTCTCGGACCTGTATTCTCTGTACCTCCAACCAGAAGAAGTTGACTACGTAACGAGATAAGTCCATAATGGGGTATGTGGCAATCACTGGGGGGTAAAGCTCTCGTTGGCAAGTTACTCTAACAAGGGTACTTTTGGCTCAAGATACTCGAGGAAGCGACCGCGTTTGTAAAAACATACGACAAGTGCCAATGATTTGACCCCCACCCTTACGTACCACCAACTACCATGGTCCCGATGACGAGCCCATGGCCATTTGCCCAGTGGGGAGTAGATCTGATCATCCATTTTCTTCAGGGCACTGGCCAAAGAAAGTTTTTGTTTGTTGCCATTGATTACTTCACCAAGTGAGTCGAGGCTGAGCCCTTGGTGCACATTACAAAAGAAAAGATCCGAGATTTCGTTTGAAAATTGATGGTCTACCGGTTTGGCATCCCAAAGACGATCGTATCTGACAATGACACTCAGTTCAACGACGGCTTATTTATAGAGTTTTGCTCCAGCCTTGGTGTTCGAACTTATTTCACATCACCAAGTCATCCACAGGCCAATGGCCAAGTCAAGGTCACCAACCGAACAATCCTACATGGTTTGAAGACCAGACTCAACAAAGCAAAAGGAAGGTTGGTGGAAGATCTTTATCCTGTTATTTAGGAATATCACACTACCTCATGAACCCCAACGGGAGAAGCACCATTCACAATGACATTTGGATCTAAGTCCGTAATCCCTACGAGATCGAAATGTCGACCCGGAGAATGGCTAGTAGGGATCAGGGCTGAGAAACAAATGACGCCATGCTGGCTCTCAACTTAGACCTGCTGGAAGAGCGATAAGAAAATGCCAAAGTTCGACAAGCGGCTTACCAACAACGGGAAACTAGGTACTACAACAAAATAGTGCATCCCAGTCACTTTGAAGTGGGTACCTTGTGCGCAGGAAGGTTACCTTGGCAACCAAGGAGCCCAACGCCAGAAAGTTAGCCCCCAGCTGGGAGAAAACTTACTGCGTAACTAGAATTGCGAGGCCGGGCACATACGAGCTCGAGGCCGAAGAAGGGGTCCCACTGCGACACCCATGGAATGCCAACCATCTCAAGCAGTACTACTATAGAGATTATGTCATTTTGTAAACGTTCAGATCATTTTGTAAATATTTCAGTTTTCTACCAAGTATAACCTACTTTCATATCAATGAAATAACTTTTAGGGAAACAACAACCTTCTAGCCCGTTCACATATCTACTGAAACGATACTCCAACGCAACTCATCAAGAATGCCGGCTTTGAGATGTATTGCAGCAACCCACAAAGGTCAATGACTAAACCAAAAAACCACTTTTGTAGCCAGCAACACGGGCAGTGAAACTACTCTCACTTTGGACTGGGGGGCAGACAGGGTGAGTTGAGTGGAGCCTTAACAAAAATAAATATTTTAAACGTGGAATTTTGATCGAGCCTAGCTCGCCAAGCACTCAACTCGGATATAGTGATCGAGAAGACCCCAAGTGTGAATATTTGGCCGAGCTCTGCTCTCTGGGCAACACCAGCTTGGATCCATAGATTTGGGTGTCCGCTAAATGTTTGTCGAGTCGAGATCTATGAATGCTCAGCACAGGTTCTAAATTTTGAAAAAAGTGAAAGTTGGTTCAAGTATACCAAAGTAGCCGACCACATAGCTCCGAGCACATTGTCTCGGTTCTAGTGAAGAAGTGACTTACTTTCTCTATCCTAAGAGAAGGGAGAAGAGAGAAAATATTCGACGCAAAATATTACTCAAAAAATCTTCTGTGTATTATGTTCAAAAAATGAGGGCTTACATCAGTGGGGTTCGTGCCCATGTACACAATCATGCCAGACAAAAAAAAAAGAAAAAGAAAAAAAAGAACAAAAGTCCAAGTCTTCAAAAATATCCGGGCATAGGATCTGGCACTACGCCTGTAACTGCCGTGAGGAATGAGTGGCTTATTTCTCATTAGAGACGCCTACGACGTTTATGACGCCAACAACAGCATCATTATCTCCATCTCCATCTTATTCCTTGCCCTCAGCATCCTTATTCCCATCTTCCTCTTCACCCTCAGCCTCCTGATCACTGCCTCCTTTAGCCTCGGCGTCCCGGACTTGCTCCGGTTGGGCCTCCTCGGCCACCTTCTCTACGGCTAGTTCCCCTTGCCAGGAGAACTCCATCCCGACCTGAAAACAATTGAATTGCGGGTAGTGACTCTGAAGAAAGTGAAGCATGGCCTGGTGCCCATCGTCCATGTATTCGGCGGTAAGATCGTATTTTATGTTCTCGAACTCTTTGTTCTTCTAGTATTTTTTAATAGCTTTCTTCCCAACCTTACGGACCACCCTTGCCCTCAGCAGCTCCTATTTCTTCAACTTCCTTTGTAGCTGGTCCGCTCTTTTCTCCAAATCAGTCTTCTACTTCTCAAAGTTGTCCCATTCCTGCGTGATGAGAACATGTTTGGCTTGGAGGCTGTTGTGAGCTTAGGCGGAGAGCTGGAGGTCGTTGGTTAGTCACTTTACCTTTCCCTCAGCTATATTCTCCCTTAGCTGCATTCTTCTTAGTCCGGAGCATGGACTCCTCC
This sequence comes from Eucommia ulmoides, assembly GCA_016647705.1. Taxonomy (NCBI): domain Eukaryota; kingdom Viridiplantae; phylum Streptophyta; class Magnoliopsida; order Garryales; family Eucommiaceae; genus Eucommia; species Eucommia ulmoides. The sequence continues at coordinate 8,674,709 of CM028336.1, read as the reverse complement.
ATGGCACTCTCATATATCCTGTCGTAGACGACGGATATCCAGAGCATACACTACACCAGAGCGGTAAAGTTTTTATCGTTGGTCGCAGATGGCTTGGCGCATAATACTGTTGGTACTCTCATCCGCCATCAAGTTTTTATCGTTGGGAAGGGTGATGCATCGGAGGTAGCCCGACATCACCTAGGAACTCCTCAATAGGACCCGGTCAGATGAATTACGTCCCGAAGATAAATCATGCCGAAGAATAATAAATCTAATTTTTCTGAGTAGTTCCAGCTTGTAGTTAGGAATGCTCGTTTACACAAATCTGAATTAAAAAGAAAATACGAGAAAAATATAATCTCAAAATATGAAATCCACAATTCCTAATCCGGTTCCCTATATTCATTATCTAAATTTATTATTTTATTTTCTTGCGTTTCAAAACCAAAACTCATTTTATTCAAAGAAAGAAAAATAATTGAAATTGATAATTACAACACCAATCTCTGTGGTTCGACACCCTACTTGAACTCGTACTACATCAGTATCGCGATACCATTTTAAGGGTATTATTTTTTAGCGATCAAATTTTGGTATTATACCATTCCTTCCAGAAGGCAAATATGGAATAAATCATGAATAATTCCTCCACGAAAGAACCAAAAATGGAATTAAAAAATATCCTGTCCCTTGTTGTCGAAAATCTTCAATTTCTCTTTAATGGTCATTAATTCACCTTCAATTGCCTCCTTGGCAATGTAGGTGACTCCTCTTTTTTTTTAAAAGGTAATGGATTGCCTTTAAGATGGGCACAATGCAGAAGCTCGTGACCGGGTTGGATCCATAACGCAAGTTCAGGTCGGTTCGCGGGGCCGTCTTAGTCACTTTTCTCCATTATTTCTCCAAAATATGATATTTTCATTCCAATTCTTTAAATCTACAAAAATAAATAAAATAAATCATTTAAACTAATTTAATTTATTCAAAATGTTAACAAAACTTAGATTATCCGTATGAGATTGCGTAAATTGTAGCACGTTCACACCCCCAAATCTAAATTTTGCTAGTTCTCGAGCAAAACTAAATATACTACTTAAATAAAAATCTACTTTCGTAGGGAACACGATTGCATTTAGCGTATGCAACAAGCATTTAAACCCCTAGGTCACCCCTAGTGGACGAGTTTTAGTCTCATGAGAGTTTATAGTGATACTGCCCACAAACATCCTAATTCCTTATTGGAAATTTTATTCCTCACAAAATATTTATCAGTTCTGTCCAATGCTAACATATTTAGTCGAGATCACCTATGAGTTACTGAAATAGTCATTGATCTTATCGCACGTGATTTCTAACAATATTCTTTTTTGTATCCACAACGTATATGCAACTCTAATTTATAATGAATTTAGCACAAATAACTAGTTAACTGTTTTTAAACAATCAAACAATTTTTTTTTTCTGAAATAAAAATGTATTTGTTTGTATCTTTTTTTTTTTTTTTTTATGTATATAAAACATTTTTATTTTTATTTATTTTTTAAAATAAGTGACTTATGCAATGCTAACCCCACTGGGCTTTCTAAGGTGTCCGTGTAGCGAGTATTGAGCCAATGCTCCCAATTTAGTTGGCTCGGGACATTAGGTGTTGAGGCACCCTTCAGACTTAATAACTCGAACATCTTAGGTTTTGAGGTTAACGAGTCACTTATTGTCTTAAGAAATTGCCTCCCCCTTTTGATGCGAACACTCGAAGTTTATTGAGGCAAGAGGCTCGGTTACTCAGTGAAAGTTCATCATTAAGACAAAGAATAATTATTATTTACACAATATTTTTTTTTTTTTAAATTTAAATTTTAGGGTTAAGTTATTTTCATGCCAAAACTTAGCAAACCAGTTCATGTACTAAATTTAGAATAAAAGAAAGTTAGCAAGGGTAAAAAAAATAAAATATTTTAAAAAATCAATCCTATGTTCCAATGATTATTTTAGCAACTCAAGTTAGTACCCAACAGACATGTTATCATAGGATATATTGAAAAAATTAAGTGTGGAATAAAATATATGAAAGAATATAAGCATTTTCCCCCCCAAACCTAAACTTCGCATTGTCCTCAATGAGAAAAGTATGAAATTAATTCGGTAAGGAGAGATACAACCTGACGTAATAAAACTGCATATCTTGATCGAATCGGTGTACAATACTTGTAAACCTGTCTGACACAACACTCAAGGAAACTCATCAAGTCAAATATAAAAGTAAAAATTAAAACAAGAAATTTAAAACAACAGTGGGTTGCCTCTCACTCAACGTTAAATTTAATGTCTTCAGCCGAACGTCGAGTGCCTTAAATCCCCTATCCGTAGTGAAGTAACCTGCTCCTCACCTTCTGTTGAGTTATTCTCTATTCAGTGAGAGTTGAATGGTTGATAACACTTACATTTCTCAACTTCTTTCCCGGATCAAATCCCATTTCTTTCTGATGGGACTTACTTAGTGGTCTTTTTACTAAGTCCCCCGAAAAGAAGTTGAGTTACGTCAACCCATTGAATATGAAATGAATTATCTTTAGTTAGGGTTGACGGCTGGTTCACTGCATCAAAAAAATGTCCCTTAATTTTAGGATGCGGTGGCATGGGTACAATAGACGTTTTAATTATAGGGATATTATCTAATTGTGTCATCGATGGTTCGATCTCATTTTCTTTATGATTTTCTACCCCAACTTCTTCCATATACATATTCTCATCTTCTAAGATCGTCCACTCACTTTCACTATCATATTCCACTTTCTTCTCTTTCTCACTAAAAGGTGATGGTTGAGTCAAACATGGCTCAAACTTAAGATCATAACGTTGGGGTTCCTCACTAGTCTCGTTCGGTTGTGGTCCTTTCGACAACTCTTCATTGTCACTCCCGTGCTCTAGACTACTCTCCTCAACACCTACCCAATCATTCTTTGCATTTTTCTTATTTATTATTTCAACCATTTCCCTGACTTGGGCTGTTAGTCGGTCTATCCTTTCGGTTTGTTCTTCCTAGGTTTTAAGAACTTGTTGTTCTTCTAAGAGTGTATGGATCTGTTTCAGCTCAGTAGATTGAGCATTTGTATCCTGGGAAAACAATGGTTGACATTAGGGTTGGTAGTAGGATTGATCGTAAAAGGACGATCCCAGAGGCTCACTATAATATTGTTGATCCCATCCATAATTATTCGAGTATTGATTGTAATTGGGTGGCAGATAATATGGAACGGAATAAACATTATTATAGGGATATGTGGAATTTTGGTAATTGTAAGGACAGTGATTAGCGAGATAGGCAGGACTATGATATACGTTACATGGATATGGGTTGTGTTGCAGTCTGAAGGCGTTAAGTTGATCTATTTTTTCGAGTACATTAGCTAATCTCCCAAAGACATCATCCATCTATCCTAGTCCCAATTAATTTAATTTAATTTTTTTAATTTATTTTGCTATTAAACTAATATATTTGAATCCCAAGGAAGGAAAACGTTTAATACACACACACACACACACACATATAAAAGAAAATGGGACACGCAACAAGATTTTTACATATATATATATATATACACACACACACACACACACACACACACACACACACACACACACACACACACATATACATCCATGCACTGAGATCACAACCTAAAAAGATGAGAAAACAGAGAAAGATGAGAAGGTTCGGTCGTCGTCGGCGATGTGCTCAGTCCGACGTCGTGTGTGTGTGTTCTGCTCTAAGCGATCATGAGGTTGGTCAACTGTCATCGTCGGTCGTCCATTGAGTGTTCGATGGTCGGCGATCGTGTGGGGTAATATGCTTGGTCGACGGAGAGTTTCGTGGGTGTGCCATCGTCAAATCTCAAGAGAGAGAAAGAGTGGTTCGGCGTAGGTGGTGGGTGATCGTTGTCAGTCGTCTGGTGAGTGTTCGGTGATGCGTTCGGCTTGTCGCCAACGGTGACTGGGTGTGTGTGTGTGTGAGTTCGGTTCGTCGTCTGGCAGTGTGGGTGGTTGTCACTGTTTCGACGTCGGTGTTTGTGTGTGTGTTGTTGTTCTCCAGCGGTGACCGTGTGTGTGTGTTTGCTCAGTCGTCGCGCGTGTGTGTGTAGCCACTATGGTGGGTGTGTGATTGGTGTAGGGTGGCCGGCAGTGAGTGAGAAGTAGTGAGAGAGAGACGTCGGCGGAGCTCAAACAGAACCGAAACAGAAAGAACAGAAGAAGGAAAAAAAAAAAAAGAAAAAAAAAAAGGAATAAAAAAAGAAAAGAAAATCAAATAAACCCAAAAATCCAAAAATTCAACTTCACCCTGCGAGCGATTCGGAAACAGGTAAAATTTTAGCCGATTATTATTAGCATTAAAATTTTCATATTCATGATGATAATTTTTGGTAACCATTAAATTTAATAATTTTGTACAGTATATATTAACATATCGAAATGGGGTAAATAATAATTTTTACATAATTAAATTTGGAAAATTAGAAATTTTGCATTTTAGGGTCACGCATTGCATATTAGTGTTTATTTTAAATAAAATATTAATTTAGGTCCTACCACTGTTAGGTTCACAGGCACCAGTGTCCAGGTAGGTTCTGACGTCAGTATTTTTGCAATGCAGAAATCGAGGTGAATGTACTGTCTTCTATGTAAATTTACAAATTTTATTTTCGTATAAATTGTGGGGAAAAAATGTGTTTATTAAAATGGACGATTTTGTAACTTATGTGGATCAAGTAGGTTTTAAAAGTGGAAAGTGATTTTTGTCCGACTATACCATAGTTTTGATCCCGTCAGGAGGGCATATCCTGCGAGATAGTTTTGACCTGTTAGAAGGGCACCTCCTACATGTGGTTGATTATTATGACCTGTCATGAGGATTAATCCTGTAGGTGATTGATTATTATGACCTGTCAAGAGGATTAGTCTTGCAGGTGGTTGATTGTGGATCCGTCAGGAGTGCAAATCCTTCGAGTGACTGCCCCTACCATTGGGGATATTAAATGACCCTAGCACTGATAGTCACTTTAGATGGCACAGTTGTACAGGTTACGGTACTGTCGTAACTCTGATCGTGAGGTAAAAACGATCCTATGGCTAGTAGTAAAATGGTGTGCGACATTTTATTATATGATGGACTGCTTGAATTGATTGACTTAAATATATAATTTTAAATGGGTTGACGTAAATATATTATTGCATTGGTTGACTTAAAATCTTTTAATTGGGTATTATAAATATATTATTTCATTTCATTGGTGGCAGTGAAACTGGATTTCCAGTATGGTATGCGATATATGATATTATGTTTTGAAACGTGGTATTTAATAAATGTACTTGATCCATAAAATATTTTTATTATGAAGACAGTACACCGATAAAATATTTGGTTTCAAGTACTGCGGTTAGGAGTTGGTCCACTACTGACATTAGGTAGAGTTGGAGGTAGTGTTATTTTTGGGAGTAGGTCGGTCGCAGGTGAACCGTGGAAGGTTCGATAGTTTGATGATTTTTGTTGTACATATTTGGGATGAGTGTATTCCCAAATTTTTTTATATGAGTAAATATAAAACGGACGCAGCAAATGAGGAAGAAGAAAGGTGGGTGGGGCATTCATGTTTAAAAACGCAGAACGCTTCTGCGTTTTCACTTTTTAATTTTTTTTTTTCTCTTTTGGAAAACACAAAAGGAAAATGCGTTTTTAAAGAAACGCAAATCCCTTTTGCCTTTTTACCGATTCTTTGCTCATTCAAAAACGCATTTGCGAAATGCGTTTTTATAAAAACGCAAATCACTTTTGCGTTTTACTTCAACCCTGTAAATAAGTTTCAACCCTATTGTTTTCAGAAATTAAGTTTTTAATATACATTTTTTATGTCAAGAACTCCACTTATAATTTAGGGGCCAAAATAAAATTTATTAAAATGTAAAAAAAAAAAAAAAAAAAAAAAAAAAACAAAAACAAACACAAACGGTAACAGTAACATATAAACAAAAATAGAATTAACTTTCATCTTTTTTTTTTTTCGTTGTATTTTTTTTTTTTCTATTTTTTTTTCCCATAATATGTGCAGTCTTTCATCTTCACACGCGTAGTAGACAAATTTTCCTAATATGTGATAATCCACATAACAAAGACGTCAGATATTATTATTATTATTATTATTATTATTATGTTAAATGAGTGATCTATACTAAAATTATGTTAAATAATGGGTATCATAACCCAGTCTCAGGGCAGTCGCAAACCCACTCTGATACCACCTGCATCGCTGGCAACACATACTGATCACACACACACATACACTGCAACGACGGTTGAACACACGAACAACACACATACGAAACACACACACACACCCACTCATCTGAACACACACACACACACTCTCACACCCTGCCACAGCCAACCGACGGCTGACCACCCACACATAGAAATACACACACACACACGACGACGCTGAATAGCACACACACGAACATCATGCTCACATAGTCACTCAAGCTGAACGGCGAGCAACAACATCCCCACACCCACAACCAAATCGAACGGCGACATCGCACCGCCGAACGACTGATGCCTACACATACATGAAATCAACGACGACACACACACACTTCGGTCCCTGAACAGAACATAACAGAACACACGCACTCGCACATACACCGTCGACGAACCACCAACGATCAACAATCGACCGAACCTGCTTACACCCACACTCGTCGGAGGAACGCCCACTGCCGGATCGACCTCTCTCTCCTCACCAACTCCGGCGACCTTACTCAGGACGGTCACACACCTACAGCCGTGGAACTCTTACATACCCACGATGAGCGTAATGATCACCGGTTACCCCTACCGTCTGCACACACACACACACCGACGATACCCACCATCGACAGCTCCCTCTCTGTATACATCGACGCTATTACATCTGTATACATTTTTTTTTGTAAAATTTAATATTATTGATATTCAATGATGGTTGTAGTAGTTAGATATTTAATTGTTTTAAATGAAAAGTATTAAAAAAAATAAATGAGTCACATTTTACTTAAAATTTTGATAAATTTTTAAGTAATACTTATGATGAGGGTATTTTTGGGCACCTCTGAGTCAACACTTGAAACTCAACCATATGTCCGTCCTCGTAGTGACAAGGACATATTCCGAAATCCACAACGCCACACTGAAGTATACGTCGACCACGACTCTACCCTGGAATCTTATTTGCGCTTAGGGAGGAGCAAGGAGCTCTGCAGGGACGTGTCACTCTAAGTTTTGCGCCGTGTACTCGACAACCAGTTTCAAGGATTTAGTCATTCACCTTGACCGGCTCTCCCTTCCAGTTTGTTTCTTCTCTAGGACTCCACGGATCTCCGTTCTCCTCCACTAGTTTACCATCACAGGCTTGACAAGGTCCGTGGGCTTCGCCAAATGGGCCCAAAAATCCAAGCCCAACAATTATCTCCTAAATGCCCCAGATTATCGGCTAAATACAAGGTTTCGACTAATTAATCGTGTTTAGGCCCGACTAATCATCTCCAACTCCTCTATATATCAGGGGATATGTAAGCGCGATGTATGCTGTACATTACATGCGAGTTCATTCGTTTACTTGCTGCATTACTGTACTTTTTCTCTCTGAGCACTGATTACCATGCCAGAGAGGTTTTACCGGGACAAATCTTGGTCTGAGCCTTCTGAAGGTACACTTCCTAAGGAGCAAGACTCTAGACGTAGCAGGTCAGTCTTCCCAAGATCCAACATAGCTCACGTGAAGAATTTTCAACCAATGACTCCACCTCAACAAGATGACCTACTTATCATCCGATTGGACCATACTCGAGATGTGTGTACTAGTTTTACGCATCAACAACTTATATTTTAAGTAATTATTTCATTTTAGAATCAAATGCACTTAATATAATAAATACTTAATACATTTAATTTTAAGTGCTGAATTATGTTACTAAATAAGATCTTACTATAGTATGAAAAAGTTATTATAGTGATTTGATTTAAAAAATTACAATAATATCCTCAATTTTTTTGATGTGCAATGTAGTGACTTTGAATTTTTGATAGAATTATTTAATTTCTTAAAAAATTACTGTATCAAATGAATTTGATGAATAATAAATTATTAAATTTAGAATTACATGGTAAAAAAAACCCAAAATTTTCTACACAATTCAATGTTAAATAAAAAAAAAATCAATAAAATCACAAAAATTTAAAATGTAGGATTATTATACTCTACTACCCAATCTATCCGTTGACCAAGTGCTATTGTCACTCGCCGGTGTTGAAACCGCCCCGACCCGTGACCCATCTTGCAATAGCGATTCGTTCAGAACCGAATCCTGATCGTTGATCACTGGCTTCACCAGTCGACCTCTCAGTTTACCTCCCATCCTCTGCTGCTGCACAACCATCACTGAAGCTGTTCCCCCGAAATCCGGCGACGCTACTATGTCTCCGATCACCCCGAGTTCCGGACACTCGCTCCACGCCTGAAGTCCCAGCAGCAGCAGTGATTCCGGATGGTGCCTGCCCACTATCATCAGATCGAAGCTGTCCTTGACTCCGCCGATGGAGGACGACAGATCCAGGCTATGTCTCACCACCTGTTCCTGGTAAACGAACCGCTCGTTGCCGAGGTTCGAACGCCGGACTTTGCTGATCAGGTCGTTGTCGATTTTCCGTTCCCTGGCGTTGTCGCCGCCGAACAACAGGAATCGGATGACAGTGAGGTTTACGTTCCGGTGTTGAACCATTCGAGCGCCGTAGGACAACGATTCGGCGTCGTCTACGCCGCCGATGTAGATTACGGCGACGTTGTAGACCGCCGATTGGCTGTTCAAAATCGATAGAGATCCCTTCAGAACTCCCCTGTCGATGAGGATTCCGACGGAACAAGGTGCCTTCTCGAGGACCTTGATATTCATGGCTTGGATTGCTCGATTCATCGATCCAATCGAGCCGTCGATCGCCCACTGCCTATGGCACGGCATGATCACAATCGTTGCGTTCTGATCTAGAGCCACCCGGCAAATATCGTCGTGCATCGTCTGGTAATCGGAGATCGAACTGAACGAGTGAACCTTCACGCAGTTTTGGTTGTGATTCTCGTAGTGCTTTAGGGCGTTGAAGATGTGGCCGGATCTGGAGCTGCTCTGCTCCAGGGCCCGCTGCGGCTGGTGGGCGATGAGCATGGGGGCCGTCCGACCGACGAGCTCGACGAGGAGAACGGAGATGACGGCGACGGGAGTCTCCTCGGTGGCGTGAGAAGCTTCTAGAATGTTGACGACGGAAGGGATGTTGTCTTGGTTGTGGATGCAGACCATGATTCGGAGCTCGGCATCGCGCTTGGCGTGTTGGAGGGTTCGTCTCCTGATGGGCATGTGTTCTTTGGATGGATCGTAGAGGTAGTTGATCAACGGCGTTATGATCGCCGTGATTCCGATCACCGATAGAACGGCCAGAGCAAATTCTTCGTCTTTGAAAGCCTGCCATTGCAGTAGAGCTTCATGGATGAATCATTTTCACCACGTAATTTTCATGCTCTACTCTTTATTAGAAGTTAGTTATTGGTTTTTAATTAAAAAATTGTTGTGATTTTCATTGAAAAATTACAAATTTCAAGAGATATATAGTTTAAATCTTGACAAACCTGAGTTTCTCTCCACAAATTGAACAACACAAGTTCACATATTCCCCTCGCATTCAACATCAGTCCCAGCACCACCGCCTCCTGCACCGGCATCTTGTTGTTGTAATACGCCGGCACCACCACCGCCCCAATCTTGACCATGCTCGCGAACACCACAATAAACCCCACGATCCACAATGATCGCAGATGAATCTTGAATATGTTCGTTTTCAGGCCGCTGGCGGTCAAATACGTCGGGTACAACACCTTCGATATTGGGTAATCCAGTTTCTCCACCAGGGCCGCTCCTAGTGGCGGCCCTTCTGGCACCACCAGTCCCAGCACCATTGGCCCGAACGTGTAATGCTGCCCGATGCCCTCGCTTATGAAGCCCGCCGCCAGCATTGCCATGAACACGGCGACGATGCATCCTTCCCCTACCGCCTTCCCCTCCGGCGTCCGCCGGACTGCCCACGATATAACGGGCCGGGCTGTGTACACGACTAGAACCAGAAGCCCGACTGCAGACCCCAGAGCTAGTACGGGCTGGAATGGGTGTTCTTTGGATCGTTGGGCCACCACGAAGCCTGTCGTTGTAAATGCGATTCCGACTGCGTCACAGAACATGGCAGAGGTGATTGCCAGGCGGCCGAGGTCGGTGTTGATGACGCCGAGCTCGGTTAAGAGACAGGCAATGTTCGGAAAAGATGTTAGGCATTGGGCAGCTGCAAGGAGAGGGAGGGCAGCTGCCAGGGCGGGGTCCATTGGGAGGTAGTTCCGGAGAAGGACTGCCAGCGCAAGGGTTAGTGCGAAGGTCATGACCATGGCGGAGCCGCCGATAACCATGGCCTGTCGGCCTGGCCGAACCATGGCAGCACCGTCCATCTTTACTCCGACCGAGAAGAGGTAGTACATGAGCCCGAAAGTGGATATGGTTTCAAGCACTTGGGTGCCCCTCGGAGGGAACAATGTTGCCCCGACAATGTCTTTGTGCCCTAAAAGCGAAGGGCCGAAGATGATACCGCCCTGTCAATTTAAACACACAGACATTGCTGAATTCATTTAGATGTAATCAGCCGCAGCCTCAGGGGGCTGAGGGATGCGACTTTCCCAAAAATCTAAAACAGGCCCCATTTTTATTATAAAGTGAACTTAAGTACGTAAAATATATACATATTCATCCTTTTGTAACTTAATTTCTATATTCGTCTATCTAATTCCGGAATCCTGCGTTCCTTACTGGATGCAATTTTTTCTTAGAGAGAGATGAGAGAGAGAGGGGGGCTTACGAAGATTTGGGAGACGATGGAGCATTGGCCGAGGGGGCGCAAGCAGAGGTCGATGAGGAGGGAGGTGAGGGAGATGAGGGAGAGTTGCATCAGGAAGAGAGGGGTAGGGAAGTTGAGAGGGTTGGTGCCTGACCAGATGCCCTTCGAGATAACGCCATGGGGGTTATGGCACACTAGGGTCTGATTCCCACCGGAGGTCGTCATCGGTCCTGCGTCTGCTTCTGCCATGCCCGGTGGTTTTGTCTTGGCAGAGAGAGAGAGAGAGTAGTGGGAGAACCAGAAGAATGGGGCTGCTTCCTAATTAGAGGCCAAAGAGACAATCAACCCGCAATAGAGAGAGGATTATGGGATGATACGTGTAAGAGAGAGAAAGAGAGTATAATGGGATGGATGGTCAACCTAAAAGATTGGCATGTGACACAAATTTGTTAAGCATAAATGGTTCTTGGATAATCTTGTCACTCATTTTGTGCCATTAGACTGGGATTGGACGTTGATCTCTGTTTGATAGGACTAAGTTTGATAACATTGCTTTTTCCACCCCCGGGCTCGTGGCACGCTAGTAGGAAGGACGGACCTCAAGAGCGGAGAATAGAATGCATGCTCTTGGTGTGGGTTCTAATCCTACCGCCAACGTACCTCCTTGATTTAATTGGTGCATGTATTGTGGGATAGGTACACTCACCCGTGTAGTCACTTGGTAACGGCTGAACCGCTGCACTACTAGACTGCTAGGTATTCCTAGATGGCAAGGGCCCGTTTGCTTACTGTTTATGTTCCCTGATTCTTGTTCCCGCTTCCAAAATTTTGGGATTAATATGCAAAAGTGTGTTTGGAAAATACATTTTTGTTCTCAAAATTTTGGGAGTAATCTTAGAGTATTTCTGGAATTCCTTAAGAATCTAATTTGATAACAGGTATTTTCGAACTTTGATTAGGATTCGAATTTCACAGTTATTTTAATACTAGAATTGGTTAAAAATTCATTCAATTACAAAATCGAGGAAAAAAGGTAATTTATAGTGAAATTCTACTATTTAACATAACTTAGTGATGTGCTTGTCCAATAATGTCCTAAAACTACAAATCAACTGTTCAGTGTATTTGTTCCTACATTTCAAACAAAAATATGAGAAGATTTGTTTTTAAAAAATTTTGAAAAAGAATATAAATATTTTTATTTCTGTTCCCATTCATCTACAAAGAAAGAAACAGAAATTATGAAACAGAAACACTAAAAAGGGATAAGCCTATGTTCCCCCCTCACTTCCCCTTCACCAATTGTTGTTGCACCACCATCACCGAAACCGGTCTCTTGATCTCCTCCAATGCCAATATGTCTCCGATCGGCCCCAACTCCGGTAACTCGTTCCACTCTGTTAGCCCCGTCAGCATTGGTGAGTCCTCTCGGTGATGACGCCCCACAATGATGAGGTTATATTCCTCCTTCATCTCGTTGACTATCAGAGCTGTCTCGGGCCCGTCTCTAACTCTTTCTTCCCGGTATTCGATGTTGTCTTGGGTTGAAGATAAAAGCCTCATTTCTTTCAAAACCTCGATATCTAGGATGGTGTCCCAATGGTTGACAATGGTATCTTCCCATGACACCAATCGAAAAACGGTCAATTGAACACCTTCAGTTGAATTTGCCATTCTTTTTCCATACGCCATGGCCTCCCGATCGTCGTCTCCGCCCAAGAAAATCACGGCCACGTGGTAGGGGGAATTTGCCGCCGGCAATTCGGGTGTTGGTAGTCGGATTTTGCTCCGGTCAATAAGGATTGCGACGGAACATGGAGCCATTTGGAGCACTTGTTGGTTTACCTGTGTGGGGAAAATTATTATGTTAAATTTTGAGTGAGAATACGAGATGATTGAAAGATATAATCATACAAAGATATCTATATCTATATATAGACAAACATTAGGGATTAGCAAAGACCGTCATTTAACAATTTACTTAAGAATTAGGGGAAAAAAAAGAATAATTACCATCCTTAGTGCGGTGCTATCGAAAACCACCTTACCCAGGTGGTTCCACTTCCGATGAAACGGAAGAATTATCAGCGACACCGACTTATCAAATGCCAGTGAACATATATCATGATGCATGAACTTCATCAGCGATATGGCGGTGAAGGCGAGGACGGTAACCAGATCCTGGAACTGCTTCTGAAACTGCACCAACACTTCAATAATCTTTTGAGACCGCGAACTTCCAACGGAAGATTTCTGACCCAACTGGTGGTTGATCAGTAGCGGCGATGCCCGGCCGGCCAGCTCCATTAGGTGGAGGCCGTACACTACGATCAGATTCTCTTTGTTGGGTCTGGAATTCTCAAGGAGCTTGATGGACGCCATCGCGTCGTCAGGGCGGTAGGTGCAGATCAGTACTCGGAGCTCGGTGTTGGCGGGGGTGTGAATGATTGTTCGCTTCTGGTAGCCGGTGTACATTCTCGAGTTATCATAGATAATTCTGACGAGAACCCATGTTAAGGATGCGACTAACATGACGGACACGGTTAACACTGAGAGAGACTCCCTATCTATACTCTGTTCTCCGGGAAATAGGACCATTGAAAAGCATGTGTTAAACTTTTAAGGTAAAAAATAAAAACATATAGGAAATTGGGGGGTGAAATCTGTACCTGGTTTATAAACACACTCATATACACAGCTAACTGAACAATCCCTTGGGCGCTCATTATCAAAGCCAGCGTGGCGGCGTCTCGCATCGGCACTTGGCAGAGCAATGCTGGCAAAAAGATCGACAAAAACTTAATTCCGAGGGAGATCAACACGATTGCCCATAGCAGCGACATGAACTGAAGGTCGTAGATCACGAAAAGGTCGATCTTCATGCCACAGTAGGCCATAAGAAGTGGAACGAAGATTCCAGCGATCAGGGTCTCGAGCTTCTCCACGAGAGAGGAGCCTAGCGGTGGACCCTCCGGCACGCAGAGGCCAAAGAGGAAAGGGCAGAGCTGGTAGGAGAGACCCACATTATCGCCGTTCGCCGCCGCTAGCATCACCATGAAGGCGATGGAGGTGATATACGCTCGCTTCACCGGCTTTCCTGATGAAAAATTAAAATTATTGCGCATTAAATATTAATTCTTTGGATCAATATGTTGGATTGGTGGGAGGTCCTAATGACATTAAATTAATAAAAAGTATCAATACAAATAATTATTTCAATTTTGATCTCATCAATTAGGATTCGTAGAAACACTAACTATTACTAGCCTCAGGACTTTGGCCGTCAGATTTTGGCTATCACTTGTCGGCGAATTTCTGATTATCGGTTACCGGAGTTATTTTCAGTTACATTCAACTACTCTTTAGTAATGTTTTTTAATATGCATTTTAGTTACAATTTCTCAGTTATATTCAACTAATTTTTCGTTTGCTAGTTGTCGAAAAATTAGGGGAATGTAACAAAAAAAATATACTAAAAATACTAACTAAAAAGTGCATTAAAAAATAGTTACATTTAATTAGAAAATATATATATATATATATATATATATATATATATATATATATATATTTTTTTTTTTTATATGTAGCTAAAAAGAAAATTCGGTAGTCGATGGTCAGATTTTGGTTACTAGAGTCTTGAGATTTGACGACGGACAGCTGCGGAAGGCTAGAAGTGTGGCGTTAGCGGTATACAATGTAAACCTTAATTGGAAGCATATAATTAAGGAATTTAGATTTAAGGTAAATTAGAATACAATATCTTATTGATTAGACTCTCTATTTGGAATTATTGACCAATTATCTCTATGTTTAATTCTTTATTTCAGTCTATATGCATAATACACATTAATTAATTTTTTTTTTTTGGTTATAATTTATGACCGAGTCATAAATTAACATATTTTGGGGGTGTAATTATGTACAGTAATACCTTCTGGTGTCTGTTGTACAATCCAGCAAAGCACGGGCCGTGTAGACAAAATCAAGCTGACGATGAATATGCTCAAAGCATAAGGCTTAATGGCCGTGGAGGTGGCCCAACCTGCCCACGCCACCCTGATATTGGCCATCCCCAGCCCTATGCCCGTGCTCATTAAGTCGCTGATCAGCGTCGCCGCTAGTGCCAGCCGGCCGAGCTCGGAATTCATGATCTTGAGGTCTATCAGGAGGGAGGCGATCACCGGAAAGGAGGTCAGAGTCAGGATTCCGGTGACGGACATTACTGTTGGCATGCGGTAGCTAGGTAGTGTGTTGAGCGATTGAGTGATGGTGGTGTTGCAAAATAAGGGGACCATGACGGCGATGATGCCAATGATCCATGCCCTTATTCCGGCTTTGGAGACCTTGCCGGGGTCCATCTTGACTCCAATGAGGAACATGAAGAACATGAAACCGATCGCCGATAGACCACTGATGAAGACTTCGCCATCTTCCGGGAAGAGCGTTTCCATGGCACTTGGGCTGATTCGTCCGAGGATTGTCGGTCCAAGAATCACACCTGCCTGTTTCACACACACACGTGCCCCCCCAAAAAGATAAAAAAAATAAAAATAAAAATCATTATTCATATGAGAAAAGAAGAAGAAGAAAGTTGTTTTATTCCGTTCCCAAATTTTTAAATTATACTTGTTTAGAGATTATGTTTTCGTAGAAGAAAATGGGGAAAGTTTTAGTGGTAGCCCCAATGTATTATTCTTTTTAAAATTATGAATCTCAATTCATTTAAGTACTTTGAGCCACAAAGTTACTAATAATATCACAGAGGTGTAGATATAACAATGCGGAGGTGTTAATAGAGCAATAGAGGTCCCCTAAATGAGTTAAGGCTCTGGAGCGGGATAGAGACTCTGGGTTTAGTATCATGTGGCTGCTAATAGATTGTTCTGTGTTCGCTAATAGGTTTTTATCTGTTGAGTGGGAGACAATATGAGAACCCATAATGAAGAAAATTTGATTTTTAAAATACCAAGTGGGTTACTTTTTAGATCATATCGACTTGACCCAATAGTTACTAGTGAACTAATAACTAAAAATGATATGAAACTTGGGTTATTTCATGAAAGGATAAAATTTAGGATTCCTACTGATAGTCCCTTGAAGGTGGATTCCTACTGATAGTCCCTTGAAGGTGAGACAAGAAAGAAGTTTGGAATTTGGTGCCATATCGAAGTCAACGTTTTTGTTATGTTAGCCGGACTTTGTTAACTTTGGCTAAATGAATATGGTGTCATGTCATAAAATCTTTTGCTATGCCAATGATAGAGACTTGGCATCCGTTTACACTAACGAAGTCAACCGTGGGCCAGGTCCCATTGTTGACTCCATTATGTCTTCCTAGACATTTTGATGTCTATTGGTGCCGTCTGAGTTTTTTTTGGCTTAAAATATTATAAGGGGGATACTCTCCCTTTAGACCCTCGGTGTGGCATGGATCCTAGGCATGCTAAGGGGCATGGGCTCACCAAGGCAAGGTATATGCAAGGACCAATGCGTGATGGGAAGCCGTAGGCAAGGCTTACCCAAGATTCTCGACAATGGTGGAAAACTGGGACATGACGAGCATTGAGAAAATAGGACATCATGGTTAATGCTAGCGGGCTTTTGGAGATGTGAGGCGAAACACAAGACGATCCTAGGCACATGACTATGATCAACATTCATAGGCATCGACATGCATAGGCACACTTGGGTGTTGTTGGACGATAATGGCGGACATCGGGCGTCGCTAAATCAAGACACGATGATCTTAGATATAACGTTAGGATCGGTATTCATAGGCACAACATAAAGTCAAGCTTGAATATGAGGCCAAGCTAACAGAGGCAGAATGTGAGTGCTAGACACGTTCTGATCATGCGGGCGGCATGATGAAACTTCGGTAGATGTCGGTGTGATCAAGGGAACAAGACGACATTAGCGGGCAACGTGTGGGCAAAATGACAAGTTAATAGAATGTAGTACTTGAGTACTAGCTCGTGAGAACATAGTGTGCTGGGAAGTTGTATCGCATGTGCAAAGTATGTGTGGCAGTTATGGTTTTTTTGTTGGTAAGTCTTGGTAACTACCACATTACAGTTGAGTGGCAGATGCTAATATATGTCCTCCTATGTCTAGACAGTTGAGGCTGTCAACTGCTAATTGTTCCTATTATACCTGTTCTGTATATTTGGTTCGACAAAGATGATTATTTATGCGAATGAGACCGAAATTGTGATCATTGGTTCCCTATTCCTCAGTTAATATAAGTCTGAGCTTTGCCAATAATTTCTATGTGCACATTTGTGTTTTGTGATTTCAATGTGTTGTAGTGTATTGCGAGAAAGAAAATCAGTTAGTTGACTAATTGTGGTCACACCTACCATTACTTTTTTTTTCCCCCCAAGTTGAAAACAATGTTTTGGTTCATTAACTAATAAAAATTGTTTTGGCACACAAATCACCTTAAATTTATTTCATTCAAATCACATTAAAATTTCCTATCATTGTGGAATATTATTCGATTTTATTTTTTTCGTTTGTCACTTTAAAATTATATTCATTTTTCTACCTGATTATGAATTTTTCATCACTCAAAACTACCCTCAACATTTTTTTTTACCTTGGAATATTACACACAAACAAAACCCGAGCAGTTTGGCAAAAAAAAAAAAAAAAAAAAAAAAAAAAAAAAAAAAGGAAAAAAAAGAAAAGAAAAATCCCAAAGAAATTGTTTTCATATCAACGATATATGTATGTATGTATATATATGTGTATATAGAGAGAGAGAGTACCATGATCTCGGAGACAAGGCGAGGGAGATAGAGACGTTTGAACAAGGCATGAAGGCATTGAGTGAGAAAAAAAATGACACTGAGTTGTAATTGAAGCCTCGGCAAAGCGTAGCTCAGAAACCCTTTCGCTTCCGACATCGACCATATTCCCGGCGAGTGCAGCGCTATATTCACGACACACGGTTCCTTTCCTTCTCCCGGAACATCCCCTCTTAACTGCTTCTGCGCCACCATCGCCATTCTTCACCAAAACACAACCCACACACAAAGAAAATGGGGCGGTATTAATTTGTCTGAATTTAAGGTTGAAAGACACAAAATTTCCAGGTTTTTTCTTTTTTTCTTGATTATAGTTAGGGAGAGCCTTCTACCAAAAAAAAAAAGTTTAGGGAGAGCCAAAATTAAACAGGAGAATTAGGAGTTGTAAAATGGGATGAATGGCCCACATGCATCCATCAATGTAGGGTGCAGATAGACACTCCAGGTAGATTTTTTTTTTCCTTCTCTTTCTTTCCCATATTTTATTACTATTTTATTTATTTATTTTTAAAAAAAGTAAGCAAAGAACAAGAGTAAATATGAAAACAAGCATTCATAAAGAGGAAAATATGTTTAAAACACAAAAAATGTCTGTTTTAAAAATATAAAGGAAATTGAGGGGTGAAATGTATAATTTATGCTTAATACATTATTATATGATACTTTCAAAATTTTCAGTTTTCACATTCGTGTTATAATTAATACGGTGTTATGCATTATCAAATCATAAATCATTTTACATTCAAGTATAATTTGTATTATTATCAATATTAATAAATATTATTTCTTTTACATTGAATGTTATATTCAATATGCGTCGGGACACATAGATTGTAGTGATTTTATATATATATGTATAAATATATATGTTGATGCATAAAATTGATACACACCTCGATTATGGTTCGTTTGAATGACAGAGGTGGGTCCTCTTACTGAGGTGGAGTCGTTGAGTCAGAACTGGTGTTGAATATTCCTCAAGTGAGCTGGAATGGTCAACCTGAATGGCTGACTTGCTGAAATCCTGGGAGGACTGACCTGTTGTGCTCAGAGTCTTGCTCTTCAATAACCTATATCTGCACATGAAACTTGGCCCCGGAAAGCCCCTCCAGTGTGAGAATTAGAGCTCACAGAAAAAGAGTTTAATATGCATCAATTAGAAAAATAAGCATTACCTTATGGCATTGATATGTTCCAATATTTATAGAAACCGAAAGTGCATAGTAAAATTGCATAGTAATGGGCTTGAGCTTTTGGATCCATTTGGAGAAGTTCGCGAGCCTTTGTCAGGCATATGGAAAAAATGTTGGCGATAGTGGACACGGGGCCGGGGCTAGGTGCTAATTCGGTGAAGCTCAAAAATACCCTCATCAGTAGCCCCCTAGCCTTGTGTGGTGAGGGAAGCGAGACGGTCAGAGATATCAATTTTTGGCTGAAATAGGTGTCTTGAGCTGTGATTGACATTTTTCCAAGAGTTAACTTTTTCTGAGGAGAGAATTCGAGATAGGCTCTCATACGGTCAGGGTTCGGAGTTAGGTAGCATAGTTGGGGGACCGCGAATTTCCTTGATTTTCAGGGCGATACGTTTTCAAAACTTGAATTTTTGTGAAGAGCTAATTTGAAATTAGTCCTAATGCGGCCGAGGTCCGGGGTCAGGTAGCACAGTAGGACGACTCCAATTTTTTTCGATTTTCAAGGTGATTCACATTCATTGTGAACAAGTCCTGAGCACGGACCAACCTACAATGTGGAGAAAATAGAGACGAGCCCCAGTGAGGTGCGCGACACAGACGGGTTAGGTGGTGCGCTCTCAAAGGGTGCCAGGTGCACGCGGTGGATGGCTGGGAGTTCGTCAACCGCCGCCATTTCGTGGGCATTGGCCTGACATGGGCTAGCACCCGCTGGGGTAGGCCGGCACCCAAGAAAGGGTGCTAGGCTGACTAGCGCCCTTTTGTGGGCACCGCTATCAGACTAGTGCCCAAAATGGGAGTTGGTTAGACCAGTTCCCAAAAAAGGGTGCTAGGTAGACCAACGCCTTGGGGCTAGCTTGTAAGACTCTGATCTTCATCATACGTATAAATTAGAATCACATTTTAAAATGACGGGGTGGATGGCGATATTAGGAGATAAAGTGCAAATTTTCAAAACATTAAAACTAAGAATGAGCTTAGTTAACATTCAAACTAAAATAACGAAACAGTTTGCAATATGAATTGGGTGATTTAAAAAGTTTAGGGGTCGAAATGTAATTTCTCAAAACATGAAAAAGGGGAAATGGGTTTAATCTATATCTTAACTTAAAATCAAGGGGATGATGATGTAAATTATTATTAAATTTTAACTTTTAGGGGTCAAATTGTACTTTACATAAACATTTAAATTAGAATGGGTTTAATAACATTCTAACCAAAAACTAAATGGGGGTAAGTGTAGTTACCTTTTTATAAATACACACACACACACACACACACACACACACACATATAGGCGGTGGAAAAACGTAAGGAGGAGGAGAGGCCACTTGGCCGGCCTTTTGATCATGTATACACGTGTATATATATATATATACACACACACACACACACATATAGAGATAAGAGAGAAGGATCGAGGAGAGGAAGATGAATAAGAGAGAGATGAGCTGTTGGCGGCAAGGGTGAGGTGGTTGGCTGTTCGGTCTGAAACGAAATAAAAGCAGAAATAATCAACGATTCACGTGGGTGTGTTGTGTCGGCAAAACCCAACTGAACTAAGACAGAGGAAATCTAAGAAAGAAGGAGAGAAACGACGGGCGGTGTGGTCATCACTACGGTGAGTGTGTGTGCGCTCTGTTTTTTATTTGTTTGCATGCGCGTATATTGTTCTGTTGCCTGGTTGTGTGTTGTGTTCGTCATGGTGCGCGTGTGATCGTCGGAGGGTGTGAAGGTGTGTGATTAGTGTGTGTGTTGGTCAGCTGTGTGGGTGTGCGTTTGCGTTACCATTGTATGTGTAGGTGTGATAGTGTGTCATCATGGGTTGGCTAAGAAGGGGCAAAAACAGAAACGGAGGGAAAGAGAGAGAGAGAGAGGGAGTAGTAGGTGTATGAGTGTGTCCCCTATCCCGTTTGGTGCCGCTGCTATGTGTGTGCGTGCGTGCTGTGTATGTGGGTGTGTGTGTATTATTACTGTGTGCAATTGGGTATGTTTTGTGAGAGTATGGAGGTTAGTTGGCGGATGGTTGCCAGAGTGGTGAGGTGAGGAGAGAGAAAGTAGCAGCTGAGATCAAAACAGAGCAGAGTAAAGAGGATGGGTTCTCGCCTAGGTGGAGAAATTCTAGCCTATGCGGAGAAGCGTCAGTATACATGATAGGAAGGAAGGGGGCATGTTCTCTTAGGCGGTCAGTATTCGCCTAGACGGTGGAACATCATTAACCAAATTTGCGCGCGTTCGCCTAGGCGGTGGCCGTTACCGCCTAGGCGGTGGGCAACAGTGAGCAAAATTAAGGGATTCGTAAGGAGATCGACAACCGATTCGGAGCGGGTAATGTTTCTCGTTAAAATTTCGTGATTTGTTAATTAAATTGTTAGCATCAAAATTATTGAACTGATGAAAACTAAATAATGAGACCATTTATATAAATAAAGTTTATATAGAAAACCCTAACGGTGCGATGTTAATTAAATGAAAATATTTCAAAAGAAAACTCGGGGAATAGGAAATTACGAAAATTGGGATTTCATGGCATGGTTAGGTTATTTTACATAAAATATTAATTTAAGCTCTGTCACTATTAGGTTCGCAGGCACTGGAGTATCAGTAAAGAATAGGCAATGAAAGTCTTTGGAAATAGATAATTAGGTGAGTGTATTGTCTTCTTGCCAAATCTATTTTCATATATATGATGAAAAAATATGTTTATTTAAAATTGGATAAATTTTCTAACTTATATGGATCAAGCGGATTTGGGTGTTTGAAAATGCAGTTTTCCCTGGTTTTTATAGAAAAGTGGAAAGAAATGATTTATTGAAATCAGTGGGTTTTTAAAAGAAAGTGAACAACATGATTTTTGTGGTTTAATATCGGTTTTGGAAATAGAGGTTGATGTGCATTGATTATCTATTGATTTTGAAGTTATATTTGACTGGTTATTTAACGATGTTGTTGTTGATTTGATGATGCTATTGATTTTATCTGCTTCGGCAGAGCGTTGATTGTTATTGAGTTGTAGTTGGTGATGATGTTATTGATTTTATGTCCTGCCGATGGGTGGTCCGACAGGCGGTTGTTGATGTTATGTCTTGCCGATGGGTGGTCCGATAGATGATTATTGATATTATATCCAGTCGATGGGTGGTTCGGCATGTGGATATTGATATTATGACCTGTTCGATGGGTGGTTCGGGCAGATGGTCATTTGTTCCGCTAGGAAGGCATAGCATAACGGATGGTATGGTACTGTTGCAACTCCCGATCGTGAAGTTAAAACAATCATTAGGGCTAGCCAGTGTGTGTTGTGGTGGAGTGGTGTTTTACTTACATTGGGTGATTTATTATTTATAGTGATTGGTCTTATTTTATACTAAATGGGTTTGAATGAAATTTACATATATTGATTTATTTTCACTACTTATATTATGAAATTTTTTACTAGATATGTGATGTTTGTCTACTTATGCTTGATCCATTTAAATGCTGTAGAATATATGATAGATTTAAAATATTTTTATTAAGAAGGCAGTACACTCGCAGGTGGAGCGAATAGGAATCGGTCGGTCCCTTACTGGTGTTAGATAGAGTTATGCGAGTCATGCGTTGGAGTCGTATGAGTGTCTTTCGAGATGAGCTGTCAGAGGTGAATCTAAGGGAGGTTCATGAGATTTATTTTGTTGTTCTTATAATTTGGGACAGGTGTATCCTTATAGTATGAAATCATGTATATGTTGTATAGATGAAAGTTTGTATATCGTCGTATAGTTGGTTGGTTAGTTGGTTAAGTGATGTCATATCGATGTCACACCGGCCCCATGGTGACGGCGGTCCAGTGTGGGGTATGACAATTTTGGTATCAGAGCCTGGTATAGGTTCTGTAGACTTGTCAGTGGTCTTGTCTGTAGAAAACCATAAGATAGGAGGACGTGTCAGTTGTCTAGTCAGTAGAAGGCATGAGATAGGTTGTCAATAAGTTAGTTCGGTACGTGAGTGTTAGTTCTTTCATTACATTAGTTAGTGCATTGGCATGGTGCATGGAGGGTTGTCTTGTCGGCAGGTAGTGATGGTGATATTTTGTTAATTGGCGGATTTGAGTAGTGTTATGTTATTGGTGGTGAAAATGGGTGGATCGCGATTGTGGGAGTGCTAATAGTTGAAAATGTGAGATTTTAATTGAGAAACAACTATATACGTATAACACGACGATGAGATAATTATCGGTAGCACTCAGTAAGTTGTTATTAAAATACTAGATAGTAAAATGGAACACACTTAAGTTGGAATATGAAACAACATTTGAAATGAGTATAAAATTGCCTTCTAGGCAATCTGAAAGTTGTATTAGTTGAAAACTAAGAAAATGCGAAAACTGTGACGCTACTAGGAAAAGAATTTAAGTTAGTAGTGCGTTCTAGATTGACGGATAGGCAGAGCAACAATTCATGGAGTTAGTAAATATTCAACATAATAGAAAATGACATGTAGAAAGTAGCTGAGACATATGGGTCTGAGATAATAGTTCATTTGTATGAGTAAGCATGCGTGCGTAAAATTACTTTTCAAAACTAGAGTAAATCAAAGTTCGTATATTCGGGGAAGATGTAATCAATACCCCAATTACTTTGATAGTGGGTCTAGGAGGTAAAAAAAAATAAAAATATTCAGTACGCGGGTGCTGGGCACCAGTCAAAACAAGTTTAGGCGATGGATATTGTAGTAGTTAGGGATTTTCCCTAAGTAGTTCCGAGAGCTGTCAGGGTGCTGGTAAGTGTGATTTATAATTGTAGTTGTTGTAAAATAAGTTCCATACTTTTAAGGAGGTAAACGTTTGGCTCATTGAGTTGGCTAAATACAATTGTGTTGATAAAATATGGGAAAATGGGATTTGGAATTATAACCTTGGGGACTTTAAAGGTGGTCGCCATTTAGTAATTAAAAATTTGCTGAATATTGGGAATGTGAGTAAATTAGTTTTCGGTTTAGGAAGTCTTTATAGGAGAAGCCTTGTGACGGCCCTAGGAAACCGGGTAGTTACAATAAATGAGACCATTAACTCGTGATTAGTGTGGATCTGGTGTTTTTCTCCATGAAGATCCAATATTGGTCATTAATCGGTCAAAATGAATGGTTTGATAAATCGACTGCAGAAGGACCAATGTGTTTTCCGAATTAGATTGTTGAGCAGAATATTACCAAATGGAGGTAAGAGATTGTGATATAGCAAAATAGGCGAATCTGGTCGAGAGAAAAGAAAAGTAGGTAGGGCATCTCCAGATTTTGTGACTGATGTTTCAAGAAAAACATTGGTATGCCAAACGCAATAAACATGAGTTTTGGTTGGATCAAATGGTAATTTGGGACAAGTGATTTTGAGAAATCATACCTATTTTGAGCCACTAGAAGTCGCAGCTGTGGTGTGATGGGAAGGCCAAAAAGTGTAACTAGAACTCGAAAACTTTTGGTACTGGTAGTGATTGAAATCGTTTTGATGTTTAGCAACATTACTTGTATGACAAGATTTATGAGATATGCACTGACCACCAGAGTTGAGAATAGTTGTTTAATCGCAAATGAGTTAAATCTGAGGTAGGGGTGTTGATAAAAAAAATTCGGTCATACCACCAATTAGAGGTCAGGAAAGGCTAATGGCATAGTGAATATTTTGGGTCGGAAATCGGTAAGTTGGTTGTTCATATTAATTTGTGGGTTGAATTGAGACCTTTGTAAGTTTCGGGGGCGGTTGGTCAGATGTCAACGCTGTTTGAAATTTTAATTTTGAAACCGACATTTATTGACTGTATTGTAGAAATGCAGAAGTTGGATGTCCAGTTAAGAAGGCTTAGAGATGCAGTGAAATTTGACTGTATAGCTGACTAGCGTGTTAGAAATGATGATGAAATATTGAGGATTGAAAATAAAGTGTGTAGTTTTAAAGTGGGTAGTTTTAATAATGCCAATTGACGGAAGAGATCTTAAAAGAGGTGCATAGAACAATATATGCAATGCTCAGTGAACGCGCCCCCATTTTCCAAAGAAAATAAAAAATAAATAATATTCGCTGGTAAAATGAGAAGGGTTAAAAACGTCGATTTTCTCATTAAAAATACTTAAGCCTATTTTAGAAAAAAGGAGTCGCCACCTAATATTGGTTTTAAATGATGTGCTAGGTCATCAGATTTTTCTTTTCGAAAACAATTTTTGAAAAATGGTTTAAGTAAAATTTTAACTCCAAAATGACATCGTCTGAGCAGAGATTCGTTTAAAAAGTTCGGGGGTCAGTTACGCTCGGGGAAGGTGTCAAGCACCCCAAGACGCCCGTCCAAAAACGGTACCTTATCCAATTAAATCCAATTAAAAGTTAAATCCGAATATTTTTATTTTATTTTAAAATCATCCTCATATACACACACATACACATACACACACATAGAGGGAAGTAATCTCCCTTCTAAACCTAGACCATTCTAATGGAAGGTTGAGAATTTTCCACCTCATCTTGTCAGCACATTTATTTAATATGAGTTAAAGAAACACACGCATATATACACTCACACGCATCGAGAGGAGTAATTTTTTTCTAAACTTAAACCGTTCCAATGGAAGGTCAGAAGCTTTCCACCTCATATTGTTAGCACATTATATTTAACACAAGTTAAAGAAACACACGCCTCGAAGGGAGTATTTTCCTTCTAATCTTAAACCGTTCCAAGGGAAGGTCAGAAGCTTTTCACCTCGTATTATTAGCACATTATATTGAACACAAGTTGAAGAAACACACATATGCACACACAAACTCACACGCATCGAGGGGAGTAATTTCCTTCTAAACTTAAACCGTTCCAATGGAAGGTCGGGAGCTTTCCGCCTCATATTGTTAGCACATTATATTTAACACAAGTTAAAGAAACATACGCACACACACACTCACACGCATCGAGGGGAGTAATTTCCTTCTAAACTTAAATTGTTCCAATGGAAGGTTGAGAATTTTCTATCTTATTTTGTCAGCACATTATATTTAATACGAGTTAAAGAAACACATGCACACATATGCGCGCACACACACACATACACACACACACTCCTCAAGAGGAGTAATTTTATTCTAAACTTAAACCATTTCAATGGAAAGTCGGAAGTTTTTCATCTCGTATTGTTAGTACATTATATTTAATACAAGTTAAAGAAAATACACGCACACACACACTCACCCGCATCGATGAGAGTAATTCCCTTTTAAACTTAAACCGTTCCAATGGAAGGTTGGGAATTTTTCACATCATCTTGTTAGCACATTATATTTAATACGAGTTAAAGAAACACACGCGCACACACACACACACACACAAACGCCTCAAGGGGAATAATTTTCTTCTAAACTTAAACCGTTCCAATAGAAGGTCGAAAACTTTCCACCTCGTATTGTTAGTACATTATATTGAACACAAATTAAAGAAACACGCATACACACACACACCTCGAGGGGAGTAATTTCCTTCTAAACCTAAATCGTTCCAATGGAAGGCAGATATATTTCTACCTCGTTTTATTTATTCAAAAAAAAAAAAACTAAAAATAAATAAATAAATAAATAAATAAAAAAATCTAATTTACAAAATAATCAAAATTTAGTATAATAACAACTTATTTTAAAAAATAAGAGTAAGATTTACAACAGATGAAAGTTTACAACCTTAACTTGGAGATTTTTCCTTTTTCTTCTTCTTCTTCCAAAATTACAATAAAATAAACATAATATTATTTTCTTCAAAAATTTCTCTCAAAATTTGTCCTCTTCCTTTTCCAAAAAACCAAAAAAAACCCATCCCCTGTGATCTGAGCCTTCATTCTATTTATAGACAAAAATCCGTCTGGAAAGAAAGAAAGAGGGGTGGGTGCATTGAAATTTGGTGCACCCAAAAGTGCTGTGGGCAGAGAGCATTTGCTCTCTGCCCAGCTGGCCGCATATGCGGCCAGTAGCACTGGTCACTGTGCGACCAGACTGGTCACACGTGCGACCAGTTTTTGGTTGCACGTGCGAGCTCTATACAACCCCTTACCCCCTTTTGAATGTGATCTGTCTAGGCTTCTCTCGTTCTCATCTGTTTCTTGTCCATTTTGTTCCGAATTAACGCGTTTTTATCTCACTTCGAAAAATATACAAAAACAAAGAAAAATAAATTAATTACTAATATTTAATTTACTTAAGAGATTTAACAAAACTTAATTTAGCGGTATTAAACCGCACAAATGCGGTACAATCAAAAACAAAATAAAAAGGAAAATAAAATAAAGGTAACTATAAAATAAAGTATAATATTTTTGCGAGGCGGTTAAAATGCCGTGTCTACACCCAAATAAGACTAAACTATTGAGATTGCGTGAGTAGTAATAGTATATTAAAATGGCAATGGGAACGCACAACATTTGTTGTTAGGTAATTTGTTTGTTAGTAAAGCAAAGGTCTAGTAGTAATATCCAGGTGGGTTATTGTAGTCTTGACTTATTCCAGAAGGAAAAAAGGAGAGTAGCCCGAGGAATACTTTCTTGATACGTATATCAAGTATATATAGATTGACAGGACTATTCGGTCGTATGAGGCACCGGTTCAATGTAAATGTTGAATAAAGTTGGGATTAAGATAATTATTTTAAATTAAAAGTGAAAATTGGATGTTGAATTGTACGTTTGATAAGGAGTAGTGGCTCATGGATTAACATTTAGCATATGTTGATAAATTGACTTATTTGTATGCAAAATACTAATGGATTATATATATATATATATATATATATATATATATATTAAACTCGGTTGATCGGTTATTCAAAATTTTGAATTGAAACTCTGAAATCGTAAGTGTTGTCGCCGTATTGTGATTTGGATAAAAATTGTTATCAAAACAGAGTAAGTCTCCGTTGTATGAATAGTCCACGGACGAACTGTATATGAGAAACTGTAGCACCAGAATTTGATAATTATTTTGACGTTCTAGTCGAGTTTCCATATTGTTTTGGGTGTTAAGTTAAGAGTTTATAACTCTTCTAAATTATAGATTAACGGTCAATCGAGAGGTGCAATTTAGTTATTGGAGGATATGTTGAAGAGTTGCGTTTGAGAATTTCTGGTAGTAAGGAGGATCATGTGTCGCTAATGGAATGTGTTAGATACTTTTTCGGTGATTAAAGTAGTACCGTATAAGGTGTTGTGTGGAAATAATGTATGACTTCAATCAAATAAACTAAACTGAGATAGGAGAACGACAATCAAATAAACTAAACTGAGATAGGAGAACGAAAAATTATCAAGAATTGGAGACAGACCTGGTGTGATTATTTTAGAAAACGGAGTTGATATTAAAAGAACTCAATTAGATGTATTAATTTACGATTGATTAGTAGGCGAAGTCAGCATGTGGGGTCACTGAGATCTCATAAGGAAAGGACAATTTAAATTATTCCGAATAACTGTTATGAAAATTTTATAGCTGGGATATAGTTTGGTACTTTGATTCATATTTATATGTGCTTGAAGCATGAATGGGTAGACTGAAATATAATTGAAGTGCGTGACCTTGTTAAAGACTTGATTAAATATGGAGGCATGAAGGGAATTTCGATAGATGACCCGTTTGATGTATGTTGACACGTATCTACGTGGTTTGGATGATGGTAATATATTTAGAACATTTGTATTGAAGATTTGTTGTAGATATTAAGGTTAATGATTTTGGGCTATTTAAGCTTATGAGATTAGGGATGAGTATTGTGGATTTAAATGTTGAGTGAAAAATATTGTTGCAAATAGGTTGATTGGAAAATGTCGGATGAAGTGGACAAGTGTTGGTTATGGGAAAAAAAAAAAAAATTATCGTCGAAAAGAGATAATCCCAATCAACTGAGATTACCACGATATGTTAAGCATATATTGATCATTGATTATTGTTTTATCAAGAGTAGTGCAGCGAAACCAGTTAGAAACATGAGATTCGTTGACTGTTGGTTGCCCGTGTTAAGCGTGACCGAACTAGTGCACCCAGTTTGTAGGGTGTTGGATATAATATTGATCACTGCAAATGGAAATGTTGCAATGGATGGATATGTTTTGACGAAAACTGTTGGTTATAAATTTTGGGTGATTTGTGATTATAGGACCCTATATAGGGAACAATTGTTCTAGAATCACGAGAAACAAACGTGACCATGTGATACGAATCTGTAATATTATGGTTTTGACTAAAATTTTAATGTCCTATTATTTTCGACGAACATTTCGGGATGAAATTTCTTTAGGGGGGAAGAGTTGTAAGACTCTGATATTCGTCATATGTGTAAATTAGAGTCACATTTTAAAATGACGGGGTGGATGGCGATATTAGGAGCTAAAGTGCAAATTTTCAAAACATTAAAACTAAGAATGGGCTCAATTAGCATTCAAACTAAAATAACGGAACGGTTTGTAATATGAATTGGGTGATTTAAAAAGTTTAGGGGTCGAAATGTAATTTATCAAAACATGTAAAAGGGGAAATGGGTTTAATCTATATCTTAACTTAAAATCAAGGGGATGATGATGTAAATTATTATTAAATTGTAACTTTTAGGAGTCAAATTCTACTTTACATAAATAATTAAATTAGAATAGGTTTAATAACATCCTAACCAAAAACTAAAGGGGGGGTAAGTGTAGTTACCTTTTTATAAATATATATTGTCACACCCCACCCCAGACACTCGTCAACGTGGGGCCGGCATGATGTCGACACGACCTCACCTTAACGTCAAACCCACTAGTAACCGACAAAGTACATACAAAATATACAACCATAAATTCTGACCATATACAACATCTCTAACTGGGGACATACCCGTCCCTGAATTATAAGAACAACAAAAGTGTAACAATAATGAAGCTCTCACAGGTTCGCCTCAAACAACTCTTCCCAAAATATTTCCATACTACACCAACACCGGACTCTATCTAGTGTCAGTAGGGGACCGACTCCTAACTGTTGTACTTGCGAGTGTACTGTCTTCTTAGTAAAATATTTTTAAAAGAATAATGCATTCTAAATATAACTACCATTAAATATGGATCAAGCATAAGTATATAAATACCATAATAAATAATAAATCACCCAAGATAAGTAAAACACCACATCTCAAACACCACTTAAATCACCCAATATAAGTAAAACATCACATCTCAAACACCACTCCACCACAACACACACTGGCTAGCCATAGTGATCGTTTTAACCTCACGATCGGGAATTACAACGGTACCGTAACATCCGTAGGAATGCCTTCCTATGAAATATCCATACCCCTTTTTGGGGAGAAATATAATCCACACCCCTTACGGGGAGAAGCATCTACATCCCATGGGAAGAATCCACACCTCTTACGGGGAGAAATATAATTCACACCCCTTACGGGGAGAAATATAATTCACACCCCTTTCGAGGAGAACAACTATGGTATCGTTAAAATCATCAGTATAGTTAAAAAATTCACATTCCTTACGGGAAGAAATACATTTTCACAGCACATTGTCAAAAATCCATACCCTTTATGGGGAGAATATAAACCACCCATATCCAACGATTTTTTTTTTTTTTAATCCTTCTTTTTAGAAACCAACATAATTCCCAAGAAATTCATTTTACCAACTCACCCCAAAAACCTACTTGATCCATATTATTTATGAAATCGTACAGTGTAAATAAACACATATGTCATCATATATATATAGAAATAGTTTGGTAAGAAGATAACACACTCACCTGATTATCTGTTTTCGAAGACTTTAACCACCTATTCTCTATCAATACTCTAGTGCCTGCGAACCTAATAGTGACAGAGCCTAAATTAATATTTTATATAAAATAACCGAATCATGCAATGCAGGCCCTAGTATACGAGATTTCATATTCCCTTTTTTTTTCATTATGAAATATTACTATTTAACTAATATTACTCCGTTACAATTTCCTATATCGAATTTACATTTATTCATGTAAACGGTCTCATTATTTCCTATCGCTATTTCAATTTAGACAATTAAATACATATATTAAAATATTCAAGATTCTACCTTTTCCAAATTTTTCCATCGGCCGCAAGATTGGATTATTAATTTTTGTGGGGGTGGTTTGTGCAAATTTCCCCTTTACCCTTCTTCCTAATTTTTCTTTTTCTTATTTTCTTCTTCCCGTTTTCTTTTCTGCTTCCACGTCTGTTTGCTGCCGGTGCTCCACCGCTTAGGCGAGCCTCCTCCTCTCATCAGATTTGCTCCCAGAAGTTTCACCGCTCAAGCGAACACTCGTCCTCTTTTTGCTTTGTTTTCGGGTCCTGCCGTCTCACCTCTCTCTCTCTTCTCGTCGACGACAACCTCACACTACTCACCGCCGGCGATCCTATTGATCACAACCCAACGCAACCCCTTAACCACCCTCACCGAAGACAACAGAACAGAACCCCCACACAAACGCTGACCGAACACCGCCAGACAATAGCCCGAACCTCTCTTTCTCTCCGGTTTCTTGCAGCAGAACGGCACACCCTGCCGTTCGCCCCTTTCTCTCTCTCTAACTTTCCACCACCGGCGATGATCACATACACACACCCCAACCACTACCGGCAACACATACAAACACCCATACCCACATACATACCACTGGAGGAGCCACACTCCATTGGACCATCTCACGCCGCCGTTTGCACCCACACAACCAACTGTAGTTCTCTGTCTCTCTCTCTAACCCACCGTCAATGACTAATCAATGGCGATACATACACTGTCACCTCATCGGACCAACGACAGCACATATGCACACACCGCCAATCATAACCCACCTCTCTCTCTCTTTTGTTTTTTGACGACGAATGGCTGAACCCACACACATACCCAAAATTTATCAGAACAGAGAATTTACACACACACACAACAATGAAATGGAACAGAACGCACACACAGACGACCACGCCGGAGAACCCAGCACCGCCGAACCCTCTCTCTCTCTAAAATTATGATTTTTCTCTTCTGATAGTGTTTTGATCCCCATATTGTTTTGCATGTATCCCTTTTATATGCATGAATTGAGTGGTAAAAGATGATCTTAGCTTGCCACGTTGCCCACGTCCGATCTCCCTGCTCCGATTGAATGCTCGGCACACACAGAGACATGGATATATATATATATATATATATATATATATATATATATATATATATATAATCTTTTAATAAATTGCTCTTTTCTCCCCCAACTTTCTTAAAGTTTTCTTTTGAGTTCCATTCACCATTTATAAGTTTCTTAAATTGCATTTTGATCCCTGACAGTTAAATTTTTATAAATTGAATGAAATTTTGGATCCTAAATTTAGAATAATGTTTTTAAATTTGAAATTTGACCCCTAATTTTTTTTTTGAATTTTTAATTAACACCAATTTTCCCCGTTTTTTCCCGAATGCTCTAAAATGCAACTATTAATGACATACGTGCTACGATTGAGGTCTTATATATATATATATATATATATATAGAGAGAGAGAGAGAGAGAGAGAGAGAGATAAGGGAAAATGATCAAGAAGATGAGAGGAAGATGAATAAGAGAGAGAGGAGCTGCCGGCAGCAAGGGTGAGGTGGTCGGCCGTTTGGTCTGAAACGAAATAAAAGCAGAAATAATTGACGATTCGCGTGGGTGTGTTGTGTTGGCAAAACCTAGCTGAACTAAGACTGAGGAAATTGGAGAAAGAAAGAGAGAAATGGCGGACGGTGTGGTCATCACTACGATGAGTTTGTGTGCTCTATTTTTGATTTGTTTGCATGCGCGTGTGTTGTTTAGTTGCCTGGTTGTGTGTTGTGTTCGTCATGGTGCGCGTGTGATCGTCGGAGGGTGTAAAGGTGTGTGATCAGTGTCTGTGTTAGTCAACTGTGTAGGTGTACGTTTGCGTTACTGTTGTGGTGTGGGTGTGATAGTGTGTCATCGTGGGTTGGCTAAGAAGGAGAAAAAATAGAAACGAAGAGAGAGAGAGAGAGAGAGAGAGAGAGAGAGAGTAGTAGTAGGTGTATGTGTATGTTCCCTATTCCCTTTTGGTATTGTTGCTCTGTGTATGTGTGCGTGCTGTGTATGTGTGTGTGTGTGTTATTACTGTGTGCAATTGGGTGTGTTTTTTGAGAGTATGGAGGTTAGTTGGCGGATGGTTGCCAGAGTGGTGAGATGAGAAGAGAGAAAGTGGCGGCGGAGATCAAAACATAGCAGAGCAAGGAGGATGGGTTTTCACCTAGGTGGAGAACTTCTAGCCTAGGTAGAGAAGCATTAGTATACATGATAGAAAGGAAGGGGGCGTGTTCGCCTAGGCGGTGGAACATCATGAACCAAATTTGCGCGCGTTCGCTTAGGCGGTGGCCGTTTCGCCTAGGTGGTGGGCAACAGTAAGTAGAATTAAGGGATTCGTAAGGAGATCGATAACTGATTCAGAGCGGGTAACGTTTCTCGTTAAAATTTTGTGATTTGTTAATTAAATTATTAGTGTCAAAATTATTGAACTGATGAAAATTAAATAATGAGACTGTTTATATAAACAAAGTTTATATAGAAAACCCTAACGATGCGATGTTAATTAAATGAAAAATATTTCAAAAGAAAACTAGGGGAATAAGAAATTACGGAAATTGGGATTTCATGGCATGGTTAGGTTATTTTACGTAAAATTTTAATTTAGGCCCTGTCACTATTAGGTTCGCAGACACCGGAGTATCGGTAAAAAATAGGCGGTGAAAGTCTTCAGAAACAGATAATCAGGTGAGTGTATTGTCTTCTTGCCAAATCTATTTTCATATATATGATGGAAAAATATGTTTATTTAAAATTGGATGAATTTTCTAACTTATATGGATCAAACGGATTTGGGTGTTTGAAAATGCGATTTTCACTGGTTTTTAAAGAAAAGTGGAAAGAAATGATTTATTGAAATCAGTGGGTTTTTAAAAGAAAGTGAACAACATGTGTTTTTTGGTTTAAAATCGGTTTTGGAAATAGAGGTTGATGTGCGTTGATTATCTATTGATTTTGGAGTTACATTTGACTGGTTGTTTGACAATGTTGTTGTTGATTTGATGATACTATTGATTTTATCTGTTTCGGCAGAGCGTTAATTGTTATTGAGTTGTAGTTGGTGATAATGTTATTGATTTTATGTCCTGCCGATGGGTGGTCCAACAGGCGGTTGTTGATGTTATGTCTTGCCGATGGGTGGTCCGTCAGATGATTATTGATATTATATCTAGCCGATGGGTGGTCCGGACAGATGGTCATTTGTCCCTTTAGGAAGGCATATCCTAACGGATGGTACGGTACCGTTGCAACTTCTGATCGTGAGGTTAAAACGATCATTATGGCTAGCCAGTGTGTGTTGTGGTGGAGTGGTGTTTTACTTACATTGGATGATTTATTATTTATGGTGATTGGTCTTATTTTATACTGAATGAGTTTGAATGGAACTTACATATATTGATTTATTTTCAATGCTTATATTATGGAAAGTTTTACTAGATATGTGATGTTTGTCTACTTATGCTTGATCCATTTAAATGTTGTAGAATGTATTATAGATTTAAAATGTTTTTTTTAAGAAGACAGTACACTCGCAAGTAGAGCGAATAGGAGTCGGTCGGTTCCCTACTGACGCTAGATAGAGTTATGCGGGTAATACGTTGGAGTCATATGAGTTCCTTTGAGACGAGCTGTCAGAGGTGAACCTAAGGGAGGTTCATGAAATTTATTTTGTTGTTCTTATCATTTGCGACAAGTGTATCCTTATAGTATGAAATCATGTATACGTTGTATAGATGAAAGTTTGTATATCGTCGTATAGTTGGTTGGTTAGTCGGTCAAGTAATGTCATGTCGATGTCACACCGGCCCTATGGTGACGAGTGTCCGGGGTGGTATGTGACATAGCTAGCCTCTTTTTTTAGGGTCAGCTGGCCTCGATTTGGGGCTTGCCTTTTTTTTTTTTCTTTAAATTTTATTTTTTAACACCTTTTTTAAGACTTGCCCCATTATCTCACGTTGCACAATTTGGACACTTTAGAAAATTTTAGTCCTTGTACAATTTTGTGGAGAATTTTTTTGGACACGATATTCCACTTCCACTTTTTTAATGAGTGAGGCCTGGGGGAGAGTGCGTGAGCACGCCAGGGTGCTGATCGCCTGGAATCCTGGTTGGCAGATTTTGAGAAGGCACCCATCTATGCCCAACTAGCCAGAGGTTGCGTGATAGGGTGATTGACGTAGGATAAGATGATGCCGGCCAGAGAAAATGAGGCGAAACTTTTGGACGGTGCTCCTGGACGGCCCTTTTTTGGGAAGGTACTTCAAAATGGCATTTTTCGAAAAGGTCGCCTTCTAGACCTTATCGGTCAGGAGCAGCGCGACAGGGCAGAACCAGTCGTTACCTAGACCGTTCCGGTTAGGAGCAGCATGGTAGAGTAGTGTCGGTTTCCATCTGGACCCTGCCGGTTGGAAATAGTGTGGCAGGCGGTGTCAGTCGCCATCTGGACCCTGCCGGCTAGGAGTAGCGTAGCAGGGCACTAAGGGTGAACCCCTGGATGGTGCCTTTGGGGAGAACCACTATGACAACTATCCACTGCCTGCATTCAGATTTTCCCATTGGCCGTGTGGAGATAGATTTCTCAGAGCCGAAGGATGGAGCCGAGCATAAAGGCCTCACGTAGAGAGATGACAGAAAGGACAGTGCTGGAAAGAGAGCCGCTAAGAAAGGCGAGATTGACGTTACTCCTCATTGCACAAACGCCCCTCATAACGAGGGCGGGGAGGACTTGGCTTTGGACCATCGCTTTTTCAGTACTTAGGATTTTGTAGACTCTTTTTCACTTATTCTTGCTTTTCTGCATGCGAGTGTGTAAGCTTCTGAGCGGTATAGTCAGGGTACTTCAGAGTCTACTATTTTCTCCCGACGTTTTTTGCCAAGTCGCTTTCCACTTGGTCTAGTTCTCAGAGTTGTAAAAATTTAAAAGTTTTGTTGTCCATGGACTACTAGCCCCTCAGTCCGGGACATGAGTTGATTGCAAGGAAGTTGTGTTGTGGACTCAAGAAGAGGGTTTTCTAGGGTGCCTGGTCCTCTAGGTTTGCAGGGGTGCAATGCAGTGGTTGGTCCGTCATGGTCGGTCATTGGGGAATTCTCCGTAGTTAGGCTCATTGAAGAATCATTTTAGGTTATCTTCATTGAGTCCATACAGGAGCACCTTCATCTTTAGAACGTCGGACTTATAGTCGACTAGTGGGAAGAAGTACTTAGCTACAGGTTCTCAGACCTGATCAATGCCTCGTCCTTGGTGGACGACCTTAGTCTTTCCTCGGGTTTGGATTATTGACTTCCAGAAAGGGTCTGGTTGTCACCCTCAACGCTGAGTGCCGGGACGAGGCTTGTGGAGAGTCATTTGCGACGCCGGAAGTCGGGATGTTAATCTGGAGAATCACTCGCGACTCAGGGGGTTAGAGTGCCGCTGAGGAGAATCACTCGCGACGCTGGAGCCGGAATGCGACTCAGGGGTTGGAATGCAACCGTGGAGAATTACTCACAATGACGAGAGTTGAGATGCAGATCTGAATAATTATCCACGACTCAGGGTGTCGGAATGCTGCTGAGGAGAATCACTCATGACGCCGGAGTCGGGATGCGACTCTGGGGGCAGAATGCAACCATGGAGAATCACTTGCGATGCTAGAGTCGGGATGTAGATCTAGAGAATCGTCCGCGACTTAGGGGGTCGGAATGCTGCTGAGGAGAATCACTCGCGACGCCAGAGTTGGGATGCGGATCTGGAGAATCATTGGTGACTTAGGGGGTCGGAATGTAACCGTGGAGAATTACTCGCAATGCCGAAGTCAGGATGCAGATCTGGAGAATCATCTGTGACTCAAGAGGTTAGAATGCCTCTGAGGAGAATCACTCGTGATGCTAGAACTAAGTTGTGACTCAAGGGGTCAGAATGCAACCATGGAGAATCACTCGCGACGCTGGGAGTCGGGAAGCGGATCTGGAGAATCATCTGTGACTCAAGTGATCAGAATGCCGTTGAGGAGAATCACTCATGACGCCGTGAGTCGGGATGCAGTTCTGGAGAATCATCCGCGACACAGGAGATCAGAATGCCGTTGAGGAGAATCACTCACGACGTCGGAGTTGGGATGCAGATATAGAGAATCATCCGCGACTCAGGGAGTCGGAATGTAATTGTGGAGAATCACTTGTGATATGAGAGACAAGGGGGCTTACGGACATTTGGGAGACAATGGAGCATTGGCCTAGGGGGTGCAAATAGAGGTCAATGAGGAGGGAGGCGAGGGAGATGAGGGAGAGTTGCATCAGGAAGAGTGGGGTAGAGAAGTTGAGAGGGTTGGTGCCTGACAAGATCCCGTTTGAGATAATGCCATGGAGGTTATGGCACACTATGGTCTGATTCCCGCGAGAGGTTGTCATCGGTCCTGCGTCTGCTTTTGCCATGCCCGGTGGTTTTGTCTTGGCAAAGTTAGAGAGAGAGAGAAGAGAGAGAGAGAGAGAGAGTAGTGGGAGAACTAGAAGAATGAGGCAACTTCCTAATTATATAAGCCAAAGAGACAAGCAGCCCACAATAGAGAGAGTATTATGGGATGATACGTGTAAGAGAGAGTATAATGGGATGGATGGTCAACCTAAAAGATTGGCTTGTGACACAAATTTGTTAAGCATAAATGGTTCTTGGATAATCTTATCACTCATTTTGTGCGATTAGATTGGGAGTAATGCGAGTATTTTGTGAATTTGTTAAGAATCTGATTAGATAATAGGTATTTTTTAACTTTGATCAAGATTTGAATTTCACAGTAATTTTTTTTATACTTAAATTGGATAAAAATTCATTCAATTACAAAAAAAGGAGAAAAAAAAGGAGAAAAAAGGAACTTTTTGTGAATTTATGGACAATCGCAATTTATGGTGAAACTCTACTATTTAACATAACCTAAGGTGTGTTTGGTTGGATGGAAAATGAATGAAAAAAAGAAAAAGAAAAAAAAAACGAAAAAAAAAAATGAAAAAAAAAATCATGTTTGGTTGGATGAAAAATAGAAGATAAAAGAAATTAGGATAGATAAAACACAAATTTCGAGACAATTTTTATTTCCTCTCAAATTTGGGAAAAAAATGGAAGTAAAATGATTAAAAGCATTAAAATTACAATTATATCATTAATAATAGTTTTTTTTTTTTTTGGTAATTTATGAGAGTAAAATAGTAAATTATATTAAAATGAATTATTTTTTCTCATTTAATTTTCTTTCCAACCAAATAAGATTAGAGAAAATAATTTTCATTTTACAATATTATTCTCCCATTTTCTTTTCTCTTTTCTTTTTTCATTATCCAATCAACATACGCTGTGCTTGTCCAATAATGTCCTAAAACTACAAATGAACTGTTCAGTGTATTTGTTCCTACATTTCAAACAAAAATATGAGAAGATTTGTATTAAAAAAATTGGAAAAAGAATAAAAATATTTTTATTTCTATTCCGATTTATCTACAAAGAAAGAAACAGAAATTATGGAACAAAAACACTAAATAGGGATAAGCCTATGTTCCCCGTCTCACTTCCTCTTCACCAACTGTTGTTGCACCACCATCACTGAAACCGGTCTCTTGATCTCCTCCGACGCCAATATGTCTCCAATCGGCCCCAACTCCGGTAACTCGTTCCACTCCGTTAGCCCCGTCAGCATTGGTGAGTCCTGCCGGTGATGACGCCCCACGATGATGAGGTCATATTCCTCCTTCATCTCGTTGACTATCAGAGCTGTCTCGGGCCCGTCTCTAACTCTTTCTTCCCGGTATTCGACGTTGTCTTGGGTTGAAGACAAAAGCCTCATTTCTTTCAAAACCTCGATATCTAGGATGGTGTCCCAATGGTTGACGATGGAATCTTCCCATGACACCAGTCGAAAAACGGTCAACTGAACACTTTTAGTTGAATTTGCCATTCTTTTTCCGTACGCCATGGCCTCCCGATCGTCGTCTCCGCCCAAGAAAATCACGGCCACGTGGTAGGGGGAATTTGCCGCCAGCAATTTGGGTGTCGATAGTCGGATTTTGCTCCGGTCGATAAGGACTGCGACAGAACATGGAGCCATTTGGAACACTTGTTGGTTTACCTGTGTGGGGAAAATTATTATGTTAAATTTTGAGTGAGAATACGAGACGATTGTATTGATATATGTGAAAAATATAATTATACAAAGATCTCTATATCTATATATAGACAAACATTGGGGTTTAGCAAAGACTGTCATTTAACAATTTACTTAAGAATTAGGAAAAAAATTGAATAATTACCATCCTTAGTGCAGTGCTATCGAAAACCACCTTTCCCAGGTGGTTCCACTTCCGATGAAAAGGAAGAATTATCAGCGACACTGACTTATCAAACGCCAGCGAACATATATCATGATGCATGAACTTCATCAGCGACATGGTGGTGAAGGCGAGCACAGTCACTAGATCCTGGTACTGCTTTTGAAACTGCACCAGCACTTCAATAATCATCTGTGATCGCGAACTTCCAACGAAAGATTTCTTACCCAACTGGTGGTTGATTAGTAGCGGCGATGCCCGGCCGGCCAGCTCCATTAGGTGGAGGCCGTACACTGAGATCAAATTCTCTTTGTTGGGTTTGGAATTCTGAAGGAGCTTGATGGACGCCATCGCGTCGTCAGGGCGGTAGGCACAGATCAGTACTCGGAGCTCGGTGTTGGCAGGGGTGTGAATGATTGTTCTCTTCTGGTAGCCGGTGTACATTCTCGAGTTATCATAGGTAATTCTGACGAGAACCCATGTTAAGGATGCGACTAACATGACTGATACGGTTAACACTGAGAGTGACTCCTGATCTATAGACTGTTCTCCGAGAAAGAGGACCATTGAAAAACAAATGTTAAACTTTCAAGGGTAAACAATAAAAACATATAGGAAATTGAGGGGCAAAAACTGTACCTGGGTTAGAAACACATTCATATACACAGCTATCTGAACAGTCCCTTGGGCGCTCATTATCAGAGCCAGCGTGACAGCATCTCGCATCGGCATTTGGCAGAGCAATGCCGGTAAAAAGATTGTCAAAAACTTAGCTACGACGGAGATCAACACGATTTCCCATAGCAGCGACATGAACTGAAGGTCGTAGATCACGAAAAAGTCGATCTTCATACCACAGTAGGCCATAAGAAGAGGAACAAAGATTCCGGCGATCAGGGTCTCGAGTTTCTCCACCATAGAGGAGCCCAACGGTGGACCCTCCGGCACACAGAGGCCTAAGAGAAAAGGGCAGAGTTGGTAGGGGAGACCCACTTTATCACCGTTTACCGCCGCCAGCATCACCATGAAGGCGATGAAGGTGATATACGCTCGTTTCACCGGCTTTCCTGATGAAAAATTTAAATTATTGTGCATTAAATATTAATTTTAATTGTTGGATCAATGTGTTGGACTGGTGGGAGCTCCTAATCACACCAAATTAATAAAAAGTATCAATATAAATAATTAATTTTATTTGGTCTTATCTTTTAAGATTCATGGAAATACTAATTTTTCAATTAGGATTGAGCCGCTAACTACCGCTGGTTGCTGGACTTTGGCCGTCGAATTTTGACTGTTAAAGGTTGTGGAAACTCCAGTCCTCGGTCATCGGACTTATTTTTAGTTACATTCAACTGCTCTTTAGTAACGTTTTTTAATATGTATTTTAGTTATAATTTCTCAATTATATTCAACTAATTTTTCGATTGTTGATCATCGAAAAATTATGGGAATATAACAAATAAATATATTAAAATATAACTAAAAATACACTTGAAAAATGTAACTAAAAACTACATTAAAAAATGGTTACCATGTAATTAGAAAATATACTAAAAAAATAGTTATACGTAGCTAAAAAAAATTTGCCAGTCGGTAGTCGTATTTTGGTTACCGGAGTCTTGCGATTTGACCGCGGATAGCGGTGGAAGGCGAGAAGAGTGAAGTAGGTGGTAGACGATGTAAACCTTAATTGGAAGAATTTGATTGGAAATATAAGGGAACATTGACTATGAAACTAAAAAACAAGTCAAAATATAATTAAGGTATTTATATTTTAGGTAAATTAAAATAGAATATATTATTGATTAAGCTCTTTATTTGGAATTACTGGCCAATTCTTTTTATTTATTTCTTATTTTTTTACGATAAGGTGTGTTTTGGCGAGCTAATGCATATCTCGACTAATCACTCACCGGACAATCTTAAGGGGCATTCTCCCAATTATCTCTATGTTTAATTCAGTCTATATGCATAATACGCATTAATTTTTTATTTTTTTTATTAATATTTTTTTTTTTTTGTATAATTTAGGACCAAGTAAAACATATTTTAGGTGTGTAATTATGTAGAGTAATACCTTCTGGTGTCTGTTGTACAATCCAGCAAAGCACGGGCCGTGTAGACAAAATTAAGGTGACGATGAACATGCTCAAAGCAAAAGGCTTAATGGCCATGGAGCTGGACCCCCACGTCATCCCGATATTGGCCATATCCAGCTCTATGGTCGTGCTCAGTAAATCGCTGATCAACGTCGCCGCCAGTGCCAGCCGGCCGAGCTCGGAATTCATGATCTTGAGGTCCACCAAGAGGGAGGCGATCACCGGAAAGGGGGTCAGAGTCATGATTCCGTTGACAGACATTGCTGTTGGCATGCGGTAGCTAGGTAGTGTTTTGAGCAATTGGGCGATGATGCTGCCGCAAAATATGGGGACCATGACGGCGAAGACTCCAATGATCCATGCCCTCATTCCGGCTTTGGAGACCTTGCTGGGGTCCATCTTGACTCCAATGAGGAACATGAAGAACATGAAACCGATCACTGATAGCCCGTTGATGAAGACTTCGCCGTCTTCTGGGAAGAGTGTTTCCATGGCATTTGGGCTGATCCGTCCGAGGATTGTCGGTCCGAGAATCACACCTGCCTGTTTTACATGAGAAAAATTTAAAATGTTAAGATAATTGAGAAGTGGAAAAAATGAACATGTATTGATATTATATGAAAGAGATATTAGAATATAATGATATATACACATATTTATAGGGGAAATGGGGGTTAGCGCTTTACCTTAATGGGCCACGTGAGTCAAACCCATATAATACATTAACATCCCTTCTCAAATTCGAGGCAATAAGTGAGAGGTGAACTTGAGTTTGGAAACTAGAGAGTGAAAGCGTCTGGGTAGATAAACCTTATTAAAAATATTTGCTATTTGATCGGCTAGACTAACGGATTGTAGACGAACCGTATTATGGAGAATATGATGACAGATGAAGTGACAATCAGTCTCGATATGTTTTGTACGCTCATGGAATACATCATTATGAGCGATCTGAATAGGATTCCTGTTGTCATAGTGTAGGGTATTGGCAACCAGAGAAGAGATGCCCATGTTAGAGAGGAGCCATCGAAGCCAAAGAAGTTCTTGAGTTGCATCAGCCATGGCACGATATTCATCTTCAGTGCTGGAGCGAGCAACCACAATTTGTTTCTTACTACTCTAGGAAATGAGAGAATCGCCCAAAAAGAAACAGTAAGCAGTGGTTGAACATCTGTTGGTGGAGTCTCCGGCCCAATCGACATCAGAATAAGTTTGTAAGATGGGAGCAGACTGAGCTGAGAAATGAAGCCAATGAAATAAAACACCCTTAACATACCGAATAATGCGAAGAATAGCTAAGTAATGGGTGGTTCGAGGAGCGGACAAGAACTGACTTACCTAATGAATGACATAGGCATTGTCAGGGCGAGTGACAATAAGATATATAAGATTTCCAACCAGTTGGAGATATAGAGTGGTATTCTGAAGAGGTGAACCATCAAGTGGGGTAAATATGATGTTCGGCTCGAGAGGAGTAATGGCAGTGGTTGAGTCAATGATCCCAGCCTTAGAAAGGAGATCCAAGGCATATTTGGCATGAGAGAGAAAATATCCATCGGAACTAGATTTGACTTCAAGACCAACGAAATAGGTAAGCATGCCAAGATATTTCATCTCGAATTGGCCACTGAAAAACTTTTTGAGTTCATAAATACCACGTAGATCATTTCCAGTAATAACCATATTATCCGTATACTGTAAAAGAAGTATAATACCATTGATAGTATGGAAAATAAATAGATCCGAATCATGAGCACTAGGTGTGAACACAAACGGATGAATAGTAGTGCTGAATTTGGCAAACTAGACACATAGAACTTGTATCAAACCATATAGGGCACGATAAAGATGACAAATTTTATTTTGAGGAGCAATCAGGCCGGGAGGGGTATGTATATAGACTTCCTTAAGAAGAATGTCATTGAGAAATGCATTTTTGAAATCCATTTGAAATAGAGTCCATTTTCGAATAGCGGCGACGACAAGAATTGTACGGATATATATTAGTCTCGCCACTAGAGCAAATGTCTCTTCGTAGTCAATGTCATATTCCTGAGCAAATCTCTTAGCAACAAGTTGTGTTTTATATTGTTCAACAAATCCATTAGAAAGCTTCTTGATCTTAAACACCCATTTGTACCCAATAAGAGTTTTTCTAGGGGGTAGATCAACAATATCCTAGGTATGAGTTTTGGCGAGGGCCAAAGTTCTTCGTCAATTGCTTTCTGCCAAAGAAGATTGGTACTAGCCTCCTTATAGGATTGAGGGTTGTGTAGATGAAGTATAGTGAAAAAATAATAAAAATCAGAAAGGTAATATGGATTATGAGTTACCCTGGTAGAGTGGCGGGGGTGATATGGGGCGTGGGTCTCAAAGGAAGGCGGTACAGGATCATTGGCCACAAGAGAAGTATCATGCATGGTTGCTGGAGTTGGAAGGGTGAGATCAACTGGTGATTCTAGAGTAGGTTCAGCTGGTGGTTTTGGGGTGGACTCAGCATAAGGTGTAGGGTTGGGCTCAACTGGCGGTGCTGGAGTGGACTCAGCAGTACCTGGAATTGTATTCTCTAGAAATAACTCGATGGATAGATCAATAAAGAATTTGGAGTTAGTGAGAGTTGACATGTCAAATGACCATAAGGAAGAAAACATTTGATGTTCCTACGAAACGACATGTCGTAAGATACAAAGAGTTTTAGAAATGGGATCCCAACACCGATACCCTTTATGTTCGATGCCATATGTAAGAAAATAATACAGATGAGCCCTTGGTTCCAGTTTGTTGTGTTCATGTGGTTTGAGAAGAATAAAACAAGTGCAACCAAAGACTCTGAGTTCATAGTAATTAGGAGGTTTACTGAAAAGATGCTGAAATGAATATTGGTTTTGATTTGTAGCGAAATGGACACAGTTTATTGTGTAGATGGTTGTAAAGGTAACATCAACCCAAAAATGCTCAGAACATGATGAAGAAATGAGGAGAACACGAACTGTGTCAAGAATATGTCTATGTTTGCATTCGACTCGTCTATTTTGTTGGGATGTACTAAGACACGAGCGATGGGGGAACGTGCCATTTTTGCGAAGCAAGTTAAGAAAAACATGATCCTTGTATTCCATTACAATATCTGAGCGAAAAACTTTGATATTTCTAGAAAATTGGGTTTGATTCATAGAAGAAAACACAGA
This sequence comes from Eucommia ulmoides, assembly GCA_016647705.1. Taxonomy (NCBI): domain Eukaryota; kingdom Viridiplantae; phylum Streptophyta; class Magnoliopsida; order Garryales; family Eucommiaceae; genus Eucommia; species Eucommia ulmoides. The sequence continues at coordinate 8,630,070 of CM028336.1, read as the reverse complement.
ATATATTTGGAATAGTCCGGATCGATGTTTTATAAGAAACAATCATGTATATCGAGAGTAGTCGTCCACGAAGATAACAAAGTAGCGACAACCACCCATCGAGGCATGAGGAGAAGGCCCCAAAATATCATAATGAATTAGATCAAATGGTGCAAGGAAAATAGACTAACTCTCTTTGAAAGGTAGAACTGGTTGTTTTATAAGTTGACAATGGATACGTTTGAAGGACTCATGCTGAACTAAACCTAACTGACTGCTAGAGATAAGCGATTTGAGTCGGCTAGATGAAGTGTGGCCTAAACGAGCATGCCAAATTTAGGATAGTGAGAGAAACATTGGTGGTTGTGGAGATAAGGATGATGATGGGGATATTGACGATAGTGGTGAGGTTGCATAGGTTGATGAAGGGGCATGTGGTTGTGGTGACAATGGAGTTGGAGATGGAAGGTGCAAACTAGTAAGTTCAAATAGGTGTCCAACCTTACAATCAGTCCCAAGAGTTTTTCCAGTCCAAGGATCCTGCACACGACAACCACTATTAGAAAATATGATTTCAAATCACAATTCACAAAGTTGCCCAACAGACAAGAGATGTAAGGTGAGTTTTAGAATCAAATACATGTTAGGAATAGAAAGTTGGAAAGTAGAAACCTGATCGATATGGGTAACAGGCCTTTAAAAACCATCAGCGGTATGAATACTAGGGATATTCATCACGGAGAGTTTGGTTGAAAAATATTGGGATAAGATATCATGTGATTACAACATGCAGAATAAAAGAATTAAGAAGAGTTACTTGTAGTAAATGAGAGGGCAGGGGAAAGATTTGTACCATTACCATTTTTGGAGAAAATATGAAAGATGAATAAGACCAAATCTTCAATAGACATGATGACAGTAGTGGAGATAAGATCTGAACCCTCTTTGTTTGGCATTGATAATGAGTGAATAACCCATAGATATCATTGTTGAACCTAGAGAAACTATTGTCATGGATGAATTTAGAATGCTGAAATTGTACTTGAACCGGTCTATACTCGTGAAGAACCGTTTGAGAGCCCCTTGAACCGACCAAATCTCTGTGATAAACCGAATCAACAATATAAAGAGAATTATATTGTATGATATGAGTTTGATTAAACGGAGATCATAGATAAATGCTAAAATTATCCAGGAACCGATATTAATCTTCAAAAATTAGGTGAAAAATAAGTGAACCGGTGTAGGAATCACACGAATATAACAAAAAGTATATTATGTGAGTCTCAAACCACCAAACAGAGTCCAAAAATAGAATCAGAACATCAAAAAAATTCTAGGAACTGGTCCAAGTTTGAAGAAAATTGGTAAAAAAAATGCCTGAACCAGTCTGAAGAAGTTTACCTAAAAAAAAAGTGACGTGGCAACCAGGAACTGACTGGGCGATGACTTGGTAGGTCAACGACTGACGTGGCTGTCAAAACACTAACGTGGTGGATGACATGTCAGTGATGTGTCAAATAGTCAACGTTGACATGACTGATGACGTGGTAGTCAATGCTGCTGTGGCTAATAATGTAGTACCTAGTTGGCACTGACGTGGAAAAGATGATCGGTTACTTGGAATAGTGGCACATGGATTTGACTCCCAATAGTGAATGTCAATTTCAGCGCGCGTGTGGGCAAGTGAGATATTTGTAGGTGGTGGTTGCGGTGGCGTTGGGATTGTCTCTTCAAGACAAAGGTGGTGATATGGTGGGTGGTGAGATCAAACGCTTGATGAGTCCTGTAGCGGTCAACAAACGTGACAACGGTGACAGACAGGTTGAGCGCCCGTGATGGCGTGTGGAATCTCCAATGGTCTTGTTTTTGGTGGTGTCGGAATCATCTCGTTGAGACAGTTCGGATTATCTGGTGGTTTATGAGTTTTGAGCACCGATTGTTTTGGTAGAACTCAAAACAGTGGCGGTAGGAAGAAGCAACGTGACAGTAGACTTAGGTTTAGGGTTTCGAAATTTTAACATGAACAGAGTCATGAAACATTGGCTCTTGATACTATGTTAAGATAATTGAAAATTGAGAAAGATGAACATGTATTGATATAATGCGAAAGAGATACTAGAATACAATGATATATACACATATTTATAGGGGAAGTGGAGGTTAGAGTTTTGCCCTAATGGGACACGTGGGCCAAACCCATATAATACATTAACAAAAAATAAAAATAAAAATAAAAATCATTATTCATATGAAAAAAGAAGAAGTAGAAAGTTGTTTTATTCCCTTCCCAAATTTTTTAAACTTCTTGTTTAAAGATTATGTTTTCTTAGAAGAAAATGGAGAAAATTTCTGTGGTAGCCCTATTGTATTATTCTTTTTAAGATTATGAATCTCAATTCCTTTAAGTATTTTGAGTCACAGGGTTTAGAGATGAAATAGGTCTAGAAATGACAATACAGTGGTGTTAATAGAGAGAAAATGAGTTTCGAAAATGAGTTAAAGCTCTGGAGAGGGATAGAGGCCATGGGTTAAGTATTATGTGGCCGCTAATGCATTGCTCTGTATTCACTAAAAGGTTATTATCTATATTACTAACCAAGAGACGAATTGGGCCAATGTTGTGCAGGAGACAATGTGAGAACCCATAATGAAGAAAATTTGATTTTTAAAATACCAATTGTGTTACTTGATTTAAAAATTTTAGACCATATCAACTTGGCCCTAGAGAGTTGTTGGAACATCACAGTCTAATAGCTAAATATAATGTGAAACTTGGGTTATTTCCTGGAAGGATAAAATTTAGGATTCCTACTGCTAGCTCCTTAGGCTTGGAATTTGGTTCGATGTCCAAATCAATGTTTTTGTCATGTTAGCCGAACTCGGTTGACTTTGGCTAAACAAAGATGTTGCCATGTTGTAAAATCTTTTGCTATGCCAATGATTGTGACCTAGCATCGGTCTATACCAACAGAGTCAAATGTGGGTTGGGCCCCATTGTTGACTTCATTATGCATTTTCGGAGTTTTTGTCATCTATTAGTGTCGTTTGAGTTTTTTTGTTTAAAAACTATTATAAGGGGGATATCCCTTCCTCCATACCCTTGGTGTGGCATGGACCCACGCGTGCTGAGGGGTGTGGGCGCACCAAGGCAAGGTATATACCAGGACCAAGGCGTGATGGAAAGCCGTAGGCACGGCTTACCCTTGATTCTCGTCAAGGGTGGAAAATCGGAACGTGATGAACGTCGGTAAAATAGGGCATCAAGGGTCAATGCTAGCGAGTTTTGGGTGACACTGAGGTAAAGCACAAGACGATCCTAAGCATATGACTAGGAGCGACATGCGTAGGCACACTTGAGTGTCGCTTGATGATAATGGTGGACATTGTGCATTGCTTAAGCAAGACACTCCAATCCTAGGTGCAATGCAAGGAGTGACATTCATGGACGTAATGTAAGACCCCGATTGTTCTTGAAACGAATAATTTAAGTCGTATTTTAAAATATTTCGAAAATAACGGTGTGAATAGTGTCATTAATTATTTAATTGAAAATTTTAGATGTCAAATTGTTATTTTCAAAACATGTAAAATAAGAATTGGGTTAAATTAATATTCTAACTAAAATGAGAGGGGTGTAAGTGGAGTTTGAGCAAAGCTTCTTTAAGAAGCTATATATATATATATATATATAAATAAAAAAAAAAAAAAAATGAAAGGTGGGGAGCCAGCCACTTGGGCTCACCTTGTTCAATATATATATCCGGTGAGTGTGTGCATGTGTGTTGTTGTTAATGTGTGTGTATGTACTGGTACTGTTGTGTGTTTGTGCGTGTGTATGTCATCATTCTGTCCCCGGGAGTGATGGTGGTGTATGTTGCTGTGTTCTGTTTGGTCAGATGGGTGTGACAGTGTGGTCGTTCACTCTAGTAGGGCGTTGCCGGCGGTGGGTTAGAGAGAGAAAACTTGTTGGTGGTGTGTGATTGTCCCTGTTTCGTCGCCAGTGCTGCTATTGTGATTATTGTGTGTGTGAGTGTTCGTTCAATCGATTGCATGGGTGTCGGATCGAGCGCATGTGTGTGTGTGTGGCTCGGTTGTGTGGGTTCCATTCGCCGATGGGCTGTAAGGGTTGCTGCTATGGGTGTGTGTGTGATTGTGGTGTGTAGTGCATGTGGGTGTGTTTGGTGTGTGTGTATAGATGTTCAAGAGAAGAAGTGGCTGGAGTTGGTGAGTTAGAATGAGAGAAAAAGAGAGAGAGAGAGAGACGACAAACTCAAAACAAAGGAACGGGCAAAGAGGCGTTCGCCGCGGGCAAAAATTCCGTCGCCACGGTGATAGAACTTCTAGGAGCATCTGTCGTGTGTTCGCCTTGGCGGTGGGCCGTCAGTGGGTAATTCAGAGAAGGGAAGGAGCTGGTTCGCCGCGGCGGTGGGCTTTGCACCGAGGCGGTGGAAATTGAGAAAGAATTTTTTTTTTTTTTGAGAAGATTGACAATCGGTTCGAAACGGGTAACATTTCTCATTTACTTTTATGATTTCTACATTAGGTTTTTCACCTTAAAATATCAAAATGAAGAATATAACAAATGAGATTGCTTATGTGAATTAAGTTTAAATAGTAAACCTTAACGGTGCTAAAACTTGTCAAAATATATTTTTACATAACAAAACGTGGGGAATGGAAAATTAATGAACATCGGGCTCACATTGCACGATTAGGTTAATTTTCTCTAAAATATTAATTTAGGCCTTATCACAAATAGGTTTCCAATTTTCAGAGGATCGGTAGCAAAGAGTCGGTGAAAATTTTGAGGGCGGATTATCAAGTGAGTGTACTGTCTTCTTACAAATCTATTTTTATATATATGATGAAAAATGTGTTTACTTAAAACTGTACGATTTTATAAATGATATGGATCAAGTAGGTTTTGGGTGAGTGAGTACAATGGATTTGCGTTGAATTATGTTAGTTTTAAAAAGAAATATTAAAAATGATTTGTTGGATTTGGTGGTTTTAAAAGAGAGTGGAAAAATGCCTGGTTTTCTAAAAACCAAGGTGGAAAAATGGTTTTACTGAAAGTAGTGGGTATTTTTAAAAGACAGTGAAAAACATGATTTTAGATATTCTCCCCGTAAGGGGTTTGTTGATTTTTGACGATATTGTTGATTTGGACGATGCCATAATTTTCTTCCCGAAAGGGATGTGGATATTCTCCCCGCAAAGGGTGTAGATTATATTTCTCTCCGTAAGGGGTGTGGATTTTTTTTTGTAAGGGATGTGGATATTTCTCCCCATAATGGAGTGTGGATTTTACTGCGCAGTTTGTTATGCTAGGAAGGCATATCCTAATGGATGGTACGGTACCATTGTAACTCCCGATCATGAGGTTAAACAATCACTATGGCTAACCAGAGAGTGGTGTGGTGATGAAAAATGTGTTTACTTAAAACTGTACGATTTTATAAATGATATGGATCAAGTAGGTTTTGGGTGAGTGAGTAAAATGGATTTGCGTTGAATTATGTTAGTTTTAAAAAGAAATATTAAAAATAATTTGTTGGATTTGGTGGTTTTAAAAGAGAGTGGAAAAATGTCTGGTTTTCTAAAAAGCAAGGTGGAAAAATGATTTTACTGAAATCAGTGGGTATTTTTAAAAGACAGTGAAAAACATGATTTTAGATATTCTCCCCGTAAGGAGTTTGTTGATTTTTGACGATATTGTTGATTTGGACGATGCCATAATTTTCTTCCCGAAATGGATGTGGATATTCTCCCTGCAAATGGTGTAGATTATATTTCTCTCCGTAAGGGGTGTGGATTTTTTTTTTGTAAGGGATGTGGATATTTCTCCCCATAATGGAGTGTGGATTTTACTGCGCAATTTGTTATGCTAGGAAGGCATATCCTAATGGATGGTACGGTATCATTGTAACTCCCGATCATGAGGTTAAACAATCACTATGGCTAACCAGAGAGTGGTGTGGTGATGAAAAATTTGTTTACTTAAAACTGTACGATTTTATAAATGTTATGGATCAAGTAGGTTTTGGGTGAGTGAGTAAAATGGATTTGCGTTGAATTATGTTAGTTTTAAAAAGAAATATTAAAAATAATTTGTTGGATTTGGTGGTTTTAAAACAGAGTGGAAAAATGTCTGGTTTTCTAAAAACTAAGGTGGAAAAATGGTTTTACTGAAATCAGTGGGTATTTTTGAAAGACAGTGAAAAACATGATTTTAGATATTCTCCCCATAAGGGGTTTGTTGATTTTTGACGATATTGTTGATTTGGACGATGCCATAATTTTCTTCCCGAAAGGGATGTGGATATTCTCCTTGCAAATGGTGTAGATTATATTTCTCTCCGTAAGGGGTGTGGATTTTTTTTTTGTAAGGGATGTGGATATTTCTCCCCATAATGGAGTTTGGATTTTACTGCGCAATTTGTTATGCTAGGAAGGCATATCCTAATGGATGGTACGGTATCGTTGTAGCTCCCGATCATGAGGTTAAACAATCACTATGGCTAACTAGAGAGTGGTGTGGTGATAAAAAATGTGTTTACTTAAAACTGTACGATTTTATAAATGATATGGATCAAGTAGGTTTTGGGTGAGTGAGTAAAATGGATTTGCGTTGAATTATGTTAGTTTTAAAAAGAAATATTAAAAATGATTTGTTGGATTTGGTGGTTTTAAAAGAGAGTGGAAAAATGCCTGGTTTTCTAAAAACCAAGGTGAAAAAATGGTTTTACTGAAATCAGTGGGTATTTTTAAAAGACAGTGAAAAACATGATTTTAGATATTCTCCCCGTAAGGGGTTTGTTGATTTTTGACGATATTGTTGATTTGGACGATGCCATAATTTTCTTCCCGAAAGGGATGTGGATATTCTCCCCGCAAAGGGTGTAGATTATATTTCTCTCCGTAAGGGGTGTGGATTTTTTTGTAAGGGATGTGGATATTTCTCCCCATAATGGAGTGTGGATTTTACTACACAGTTTGTTATGCTAGGAAGGCATATCCTAATGGATGATACGGTACCGTTATAACTCCCGATCATGAGGTTAAACGATCACTATGGCTAACCAGAGAGTGGTGTGGTGTTTTATTATATCGTCTTTGGTGTTTTATCATATTATTTTGAGAAAAGTACAATTTAGACCCTCTAACTATTGACACATTTCTAAGTGGTCCCTCTAAGTTTAAATGTTTCATTTTAAACCCTCTACGTATTATAACATTTCAAAATGATCCATCTGTTAAAGATTCTGTTAAAACTAACAGAATCTCAGGGTAGAATGGTCTTTTCACGTTTTTTTAAAATTTTTTAATAATTTTTAATTAATATTTTTTTTAATCTCTCTCTCTCTCTTCCTCCCCTTCCCCCCTCTCTCTCCCGCCACCTCATTCCTTCCTTCTTCCCGCCACCTCTCTCTCCCTCTCCCTCTTCCTTCTCTTCCCCTCTCTCCCTCCCACCCCACCGCCACAACAGGGGGTGCAACCACCCCCTATTACAGGGGTGATTCCACCCTCTGCAACCAGGGGTGAACTTACCCCCTGTTACGGGGGTGGGGTAGGAGAGAGAGAGGGGAAATGGAGGAAGAGGGAGAAGGAGAGGGAGATGGAGGTGGCGGGGAGAGGGAAGGAGGGAGAGGGAGGTGGCAGGAGAGAGAGAGGGGAAGGGGAGGAAGAGAGAGAGAGAGAGAGATTAAAATTTTTTTAATTAAAAATGATTAAAAAATTAAGAAAATGTGAAAAGACCATTTTACCCCTAAATTCTGTTAGTTTTAACTGATTTTTTAACAGAAGGACCATTTTGAAACGTTATGATACGTAGAGGGTTTGAAATGAAACGTTTAAACTTATAGGGACCACTTAAAAATGTGTCAATAGTTAGAGGGTCTAAATTGTACTTTTTCCTATTATTTTATAATGATTGTTTGGATGGATTTTATATATTTGATATATATATATATATATATATATATATATATATATATATATATATATATATATATAGATGATGATTCTGAATAGTAGGAAGAATGAGTTTTCTCTTGGTATATGATTTTTATGTTACTATTCAATATGTGTTTGTTTATATGCGTTATGTTTGATCCATTTAAATGTTGTATTATTTAAAATGTATTATTATTCTAAAATATTTTTATTAAGAAGACAGTACACTCGCAAGTGCTGTTGATAGGCGTTTGTCCCCTACTGGCAATAGGTTAGATCCGGAGGTGCGATAGAGAGAGTTTCTTGGAGGTATTACGTACTTGAGACGAATCAAATGAGATGTTTTGGGTTTTGTATCATGGATGTTATTGAGAATTTTGTAGGGACAAGAGTGTCCCCGAGTAGAGAATGTATATATATTTGGTTGGCTTTTGTGATTATATATTTATGTGTATATGTTGTCGTCTATAGTGATTGCTATTCAGGTGAGAACGTGTCGATGTCACGCCAGCCCCACAGGGACGGGTGCCCGGGGTGGGGTGTGACACACAACGTGAAATCAAGCTTGTGTGTGAGGCCAAGTTAACAGAGGCAAAACGTGAGCGCAAGGCACATTCTGGCCAAGCGAACGACATGATAAAGTGTCAACAGATGTCAGTGTGATTAAGGGAACAAGACGGCAATACCGGGCAACATGTGAACACGATGTCAAGTTAAATTGAATATAGTATCTAAGTACTAGCTCGTGAGAACCTTAGTGTCTTGGAAAGTTGTGGCACATGTGCAAGGCATTTGTGGCGGTTATGGGTTCTTACCTGGTAAGGCTTGGTAACTGCCACATGGCAGTTGGGTTTCAGATGTTGACACATATCTTGGTAGTTGTTTCTTATGCTTAAGTAGTTGAGGCTGTCAACTGCTAATTGTTCCTATTTAAACATGTGCAAAGAGGATTGTTCCTTTGAATAAGACCCGAATTTTGACCATTGGTTCCTTGTTTCTGAGTTAATATAAGGTTGGGTTTTGTCTATAATTTTTGTGTGTCTATTTGTGTGCGTTTGTGTTGTGTGATTTCAATGTGTTGTGAGAAAATCAATTAGCTGACTACTTGTGCTGACAATCAAATTATCGTAAGGTCAAAATTCTAAGTTGAAAAAGTTAACCATGTCACACCTAATAAACAATGTTTTGGTTCAATAATTGGTAAAAAATAGTTTTGGCACAAAAATTACTTTAAATTTATTTAATTCAAATTACATTAAAATTTCCTATCGATGTGGAATATTATTCGATTTTTTCTGTTTGTCATTTTGAAGTTATATTCAATTTTCTACCTGATTATAAATTTTTCATCACCCAAACTAAAAAAAAAAAAAGAAAGAAAAACACTACACGAACAAAACCCTAACCGTTTTCCTTAAAAAAATGTAATCCCAAAGAAATTCTTTTCATATTAACAATATATATATATATATATATATATATATATATATATATATATATATATATTGTCATCGTCATGTGATCTGGAGGTTACAGGATCAAGTAGCGGAAATAATCTCTTGTAAAAAAAAGAAAAAAAGAAGAAGAAGAAGATAAAGTTGCGTACAATAGACCTAAGTGGTTTGACTTTTCTCCGGACTTCGTGCATAGTATAAATTTTGTAGCACCGGGCTGTCTTTTATCAATAATATATATGTGTGTGTATATATATAGAGAGAGAGAGAGGGGGTGGTGGAGGAGAGAGAGTACCATGATCTCGGAGACAAGGCGAGGGAGATAGAGACGTTTGAGCAAGGCATGAAGGCATTGAGTGAGGAGAAAGATCAAACTGAGTTGTAACTGAAGCCTCGGCAAAGCATAGCTCAGAAACCCTTTCGCTTCCGACATCGACCATATTCCCGGCGAATGCAGCGCTATATTCACCCCACGCGGTTCCTTTCCTTCTCCCGGAACACCCCCTCTTAACCGCTTCTGCCCCAACATCGCCTTTCTTCACCAAAACACACACAAACACAGAAAATGGGTTGGTATTAATTTGTCTGAATTTAAGGTTGAAAGAAACAAAATTTCAGCACGGAGGAGGATAACTAGGGAGAGTCAAAATTTAAAGAGAAGAATTAGGAGTTAGAAAATGGGATGAATGGCCCACATGCATCGGTCAATGTGGGGGTAGGGATAGACATTCACATTCTCAAAGCTAGTTGAATGGTCCCCGGTAGATTTTATTTTCTTTCTTTCCCATATTTGATTACCATTTTATTTACTTATTTATTTTTTAAAAAATAAATAAGCAACGAACAAGAGTAAATACGACAACAAGCATCTTATAAAGAGGAACATATGTTTAAAAAGTTAAAAATGTATTTTAAAAATATAAAGGAAATTGAGGGGTGAAATGTATAATTTATGCCCAATACATTATTGTACATTCAACATGATACTTTCAAAATTTTCAGTTTTCACATTCGTATTACAATTAAAACAGTCTTTTACATTATCAAAATACAGTAGTGTATTACATTTAATAGCCAAATCACTATTATCAGTAAACCATGTTATATTCATCATGCATATAATTTGGACTATTATCAATATTAATTGATTTTATTTTTATTACATTGAATGTCATATTCAACACTCACACGGACACATAATGGTAACGATGTTATATATAACATTAACATCACAGTTAATGTTATATATAACGTTCACATGAATACTATTCCTGAACTCAGAAAAAAAAAAAAAAAAAAGATTAATATCTCATTTGATGATCATGATTTATATCTCATTGTGGTGTAAAAAAATTATTAAACAACAATTACAATTGGGAAAAAGTTTTAGTTTCGTGTTCAGTTTCATTGATAATTTATTATCATATTTTGTTCCACGTTTTTAAGGATGAAACGAATATAAGAAATGTATGAACTCATTTAAGAGGGATAAATAAGTCCGCGAAATTACATGAGTGATCAGTGCATAAAAAATCATACAGGTTCAAACGGTAGTTTCTCCCTCAAAAAGAAAGTGAATGGTCAGCCGCTGCAGAAAAAAATAAATTAGGATCTCATTAGGGAGACCGTTTTTAGAATAAAAACTAAAAAATGAAAAACAATACCAAAATAAAATTCTCAAATGGCCTATATTTTGCAAGTTTAATTTACTTATTTTTGATGAGATTTTGGCAATATTCTTACTATTTTTGAAAAGCAAGCCATCTCTTTATCTGATAAGATTTTGTGGTCAATTGAATTGAGATCCTTTTCAAAACTAGCGGGATCACTCTTTTGGAAATTTGGCTTTTTTTCTCATTGTGTCAAGCATGAGTTCTTGAAAAAGAAAAAGTAGACATCGGTTGGTTTTTGAAAAAAATGGACGGTCGGTGGCCGATTAAAGAAAATTGAATAACGTGAAGAAGAATCATTTTCTTCATCTCATCCGCCTATAAATGGCAGAAGTAAGTTCTGAAGAAAAAAAAAGATCTCACAATTGTAGAAGAACGAGAGTGAGAGATTAAATTTCTCAATAGCCATAATTGAGTGTAGGGGTGTGCAATTAACCCGTTGGCCCGACCCACCCGAGTGATCTGCTCGACCCGCGCCCGAAAAATTCGGGTAACTGATGCTGCTGGTCGAAATTCGAGTAAAGCCGATTCCTATTTCTCAGTTTCACGGGTGGGTTGCCGGGTTTGATCCATGCCCATCGGAGTAGACCCGATCCGACCGACTGAACGTTAAATATGATTTTTTCTAGGGTTTTACTTCATATTCAGTCTCACCTCAGCCGACAGCCGTTTCGTCTCGACCTCTCTCTTCGGCCTTCTACTCTTCTTTAGACTAATGGATCGAATATCTCCACTTCGAATCATTCGATTGTTCTTCTTCCTTTTTCACTCTCAATCTTCTTCCTCTTCGTTTGTTCTTCTACAATTCTTCTTCTCCGACGAACGATTTTTCTTCTTCAGTCAATGGCATGCAAGCCCTAATTGTCCAAATCATTTAGATCTGGTGCTGTGGATAGTGAGTAAGGATGCTATAAGCCTACAACGATGACAATTGCCAACTAAGGTGTGTTTTTGTTTATGTTCTATTCAATATATGAATATTTCCGTTTTTGTTTCTGTTATGTCACTTGTGTGTTTTTGTTTCTGTTTCGTTTTTGTAGATTTGTTTGTTTTTGCTTCTGTTGTGTTAGCTTGAATCATCCCTAAATCCTCATCTCCTTCTCAAACCTCTCTATTCCGACCGAACCCGAAACCATCCGACTTTGTCGGATTCTTGATAATATCGGTTAAGTAACGGGTTCAACACTGCCAGACCCAATGACTTTCGGGTCGGGTGTGAGATTCACCCAAAAATAGTCCCACCCGACCCGTGCACACCTCTAATTGAGTGAATTTTTGCTTAAGTGTCTTAAGTTGTTTTAAGACCTTGATTTGTATTTCATCGTCAAATGAAGAAGTTTAATAGTTTCTCCCGAGGAGTAGGCAAAATTGTTGAACCTCGTTAAATCCTGTGTTCTTGTTTGTAAGTGTGTGTGTTTTCATTTCATCTCCTATAATATTTGTTTCATGTTGGGTCCACCCGACACGCTTCTGCACAACAAGTGGTCTCAGAGCTCCGGTTGAGAGCTTGGGATTATAGCGGATATTGAATCGAAAATGGAAGAGATTGAATCTCTATCAACCTCTTCCAGTTCACAAACAAAATTGTCAATATCAAATGACAAAATTGATATTGAAAATTTTGATGGAACAAACAGTTTTGGTATGTGGCAATGTGAGATGATGGATATGCTGGTCAAACAGGGTTTGGATGTAACCCTGGAGGAAAAACCAGATTTTATGGAGAAAGTAAAGTGGTTGAAGATCAACAAAATGGCATGCGGTTCTATTTGTCTCTATCTTTTAAAGAACGTCAAATACTTTGTAATGAGAGAGACAATGGCGAAGGACTTATAGAGGGTACTTGAAGAAAAGTACATGACGAAGAGTATTCATAATCGGTTGTAATTGAAGCGAAAGATTTTTCGATTCCAATACCAAGAAGGTACATCTATGATGGACTATTTGAATGATTTCAACCAGTTGATTGCCGATCTATTAAACCTAGATGAAGAGATGAAAGATGAGGACAAGGCCCTTGTGTTGTTGAATTCCTTACTGGATTCATACGAACACTTGGCAACCACTTTAATCTACGGAAAAGACTCGGTGAAATTCAAGGATGTATCAGACGCGTTGATGAATAATGAAGTTTGTAGACGTGACAAGGTGTCCCAAACTGATACATCTATTGCTTTGATGACAAGGGGTAGATCGGAGACCAAAAAGCACAAGAAAGGTAGAAACAACTCTTGTTCCAAGTCTAGAGGAGTTTCATCAAATGGCAGGAAGATTCCGGCGAATGATGAATGTGCTTTTTGCAACGAGAAGGGCCTTTAGAAGAAGGATTGCTCCAAGCTGAAAAACAGGGGTAATATAAATGCAAACGTGGCCCAAATTGAAGATGATGATTCAAATTTTGCTCTAGCTACTACAACTGGAGTTGGCTAAAACAAGTGGATTTTTGACTCCGCTTGCTCCTATCATAGATGTCCTGATAGGGATTATTTTACCAGTTTGGATCTCGATAGTGGTGGAACAGTTCTTATGGGACATGATCATGAGTGTGAAAGGAAATGAGTTAGCATGATCCGATTGAAGCTGTATGACGGCACCACGAGGGATCAGGCAAATGTCTAGTATATACCAGATTTGAAGAGGAATCTAATTTCTTTGGGTGCTTTGAAATCAAATGGTTTCAAAGTCACCATGATGCCAGATCGTTGAAAGTCACACGAGGTGCTATGGTTGTCTTGAAAGGCCTAAGGAGAAATAATTTGTATTTCTTACAAGGAAAGACCGTTGTCGATGGAGCAACCACCGTAGAAATTGCTATTGATACAATCAAGCTTTGGCACATGTGGCTTGGGCATGCTGGAGAGAAGGTCATGCAAGGCCTAGTGAAGTAGGGTCTTTTGAAGGGTGCCAAGACTTGTAAGATGGACTTCTGTGAGCACTGTGTGCTTGGTAAACAAACCAGAGTTAAATTTGGCACGGCCATCCACAAAACAAAAGAGATCCTAGACTATGTGCACACTGATGTTTGGGGTCCAACGAAGACTGTATCTTTAAGTGAAAGGCACTGGTTTGTTACATTTGTAAATGACTAATCAAGAAGACTCTAGGTGTATACTATGAAACACAAGTATCACGTCCTAGAGATCTTCTTGGCTTGAAAAAAGATGGTGAAGAATCAAACCGGAAGGAAGATTAAGGTGTTGAGATTGGACAACGACAACGAATACACGCCCGATCCATTTTTATTCTTTATGCAAACAAGAAGGAATAGTGAGACATTTTTTTTGTGAAAAAGACTCCATAGCAAAATGGTGTAGCGGAACATATGAATCGGACTTTACTTGAAAAATTAAGGTACACGTTATCCAATTCTGGTTTGACAAAGAGTGTTTGGGCAGAAGCGGTTACTTATGCATGTCATCTAATTAACCGTCTGTCTTCTACTGCAATTGATGGAAAAACTCCTATTGAAGTATGGTCAGGATCACCTGCATTAGATTATGATTCTTTGCGTATCTTTGGTTGCTCGGCGTTCTTTCATGTGACTGAAGATAGCAAACTTGATCCAAGGGCAAAGGAGGCCATATTTCTGGGCTTTAGTAGTGGAATGAAAGGGTTCAGATTATGGTGCCCTGCTTTGAAGAAAATGATCTTGAGCAGGGATGTTACTTTTGATGAAAGTAAATTTGTGAAGAAGAAAGTGTCTAATGAAGAGAATAAAAAAGACAGTTTGGTGCAGCAGGTGGAGATTCAAAGTCCGGTAGATTTTCCTTCAAAAGACATTTCTTCAGATGATGAAAGTGAATGGGATACAAAAGATAGAATTGAGCTGGAGCCTTCTCCTCAAAGGCCTCCACAAATTGAAGAATCAATAGTGGCTAGCAAACCAAAAAGGACAATTCGGAGACCAACCAAGTTTGTGGATATGGTTTCTTATGCCCTACCAATTGTCAGTGAAGATATTCTAACCACCTACAAAGAAGTTGTGCAAATTTTTGAAAGTGTAGAATGGAATAAGGCCATGAATGAAGAATTAAATTCTCTCCATTAGAATATGACTTGGGAACTTGTAGAGTTACCAAAAGGAAAAAAGACAATTGGATGTAAATGGGTGTATGCAAAGAAGGAAGACTCTCATAGGAAAGACAGTGTGAGATTCAAGGCAAGACTGGTTGCAAAAGGGTATCCTCAAAAGAAAGGGATTGACTACAATGAAGTCTTGTCACCGGTAGTGAAACATTCATCCATTCAAATTTTACTTGCCTTGGTCGCACATTTTGACTTGGAATTAGTGCAGCTTGATGAGAAAACTGCTTTTCTACATGGAGATTTGGATGAGAAAATTTTTATGTCACAATCTAATGATTTCAAAGCTGCTGGCAAAGAACAAATGGTGTGCAAATTGCAGAGGTCCTTGTATGGTTTGAAGCAATCTCTACGATAGTGGTATTTGAGATTCATCAAATTTATGAAGGTACATAACTTTACGCGAAGTCAATACGATCATTGTGTGTACTTCTGCAAATTGAAAAATGGTACATTAATTTATTTGCTCTTATATGTTGATGATATGTTGATTGCATCTAAGAGTTCGGTGGAGATTGAAAAGTTGATAGCCCAACTTCAGAAGGAATTCGAAATGAAGGATCTTGGCGAAGCCAAGAAAATTTTGGGTATGGAAATTACTCGTGATAGTGCGGCTGGGATTGTGTGGCTGACACAGAAACAGTATTTGAAAAATATACTAAACCGGTTAGTACACCTTTAGCTCCTCACTTAAATTAAGTGCAGAATTGTCACCGAGTACAAATGAAGAAATAATGTATATGGCTCAAGTGTCGTATGCAAGTTTGATTGGAAGCCTCATGTACGCAATGGTATGCACAAGACCTGATATTTCTCAAGCTATTAGTAAGGTTAGCAGATACATGCACGATCCAAGAAAGAAGCATTGGGAAGTTGCAAAATGGGTTTTGAAGTATATCAAAGGTACTGAGAATGTGGGTTTGAAATTTGTGAGAAATCAAATCGAAGTTGAGAGATTTCGCATTGGGTATTGATAGGTGTAAATTACTTCTATATTTCCAACCTGAATTTGTTAGTTTTCGAGTACATTTATAGTTATTCTTATATGTTTTAATATATTTTTATTCTTTTTGTATTAAAACAGGTGCGTGGGGTGAAAATGTATGAAATCGGAGCATAAACGATCAATTCGTATCGAGAACGGTCGGAGAACGGTAAAAAAATGAGCAAGGTGGCAAGATTCTGCAAACAAGCCCACCGCTGCGACGTCCAGACCACCGCTGCGGCGGTGAAGATATTGAGAAAAACCAAAGGCCACTGACGAACCATCACCGCAGCGATGAATCCTGCCGCAGCGGTGAATCCCACTGCCACGGCGATGAAAAAGTAGAGAACAAAATTAGGCTACTAACTACCCAGCGCCGCTGCTGTGAATCAACAGAAAGTTTTCCATATCTATTGCTGACTCTATCGCCTAGGTGAACTCTAACCGACATACTCACTACAAGAAAAATGGGTTTTGGCCACAAAAAATTTTTGTAGCTAAAGCCTAAATTTCGTAGCGAAAACGTTTTAGCGATGAAAAAATTACTGTTCCAATTTCGTAGCCTATGTGTCGTAGCAGAAGGTTTTTGACGACGAATTGTAAGTTTGTCGCGCAAGATTACTATTTCGCGACAAATCATTTCGTAGCTAAATTCGTAGCTAATAAATTCATTTCGTAGTCAAAGAGTAATTAAAAATCACGGGGATAATTTTTTGGTGATGAAAATTTTCGTCGCTAAAAAATAACTAAAATGGCGGGAATTCTTTTGTTGACGGAATTATTTTTGTAGCTAAAAAATAATTTTTTTCAAGAAATACATTGGCTATAAAAATAAAATTTGTAGCAAATTACTCTACTTAAGACTATGAATGTCAATTTATAGCCATCAACCAATCAACAAAAAATAACCAAAACTATACAATTGCATTAAAAGTCAAATAATCAAAATATACCAATATTCTTAAACATTAATATGACAAAAAAAATAAAATGTCTTACGAAACATCATTACAAAATAACTAAGAAACAAGTTATAGATGACCATTGCCCATTTGGCCTTTGATGTGTGATCCGATGTAAATCAATCCTACCCCGAGATTGCAATTATTGAATTTTCATCCATATCACATACAATAATTGACCATCAAGGTATAAATTGAATTAGAATAATAGACGTACCATTTTCTAAAATGTTGTGCCGAATGACCTTGAACCCGAAACATGAATCTATGAACACAAACAGAGAAACAACCAAAACACAAAAACAGAAACAAAGAAATAGAAACAGGAAACAAAAACGCAATTGGAAACAAAAACAGAAATAACAAAACAGAAACAGTAATAGAAACAGAGAATAACAGCAAAAACAGAGAACAACAGCAGAAACAGAGACTATAAAAAATACAGCTACAAATTAACTTGCAATAATAAAAAATAATGCTAGAATAAAAAATCAAAACCAACCTGACGTTAAGATCGATGAGGACAAAATCCAAAAACTCAGATCTGATCCTCGACGACGCTATCGACCAGAAATCGCCTTACGCCGAAGAAGCTCCATCCCCTAGCCTGCAAATAAACCGACTGAGATGAGACGGTTACGGAAACAAAAACAACAAATAGAAACAAAAACAACAAACAGAACAGCAAACAACAAATGGAAACAGCAAACAGAAACAGAAACAAAAACAACAAACACAAACAGAAACAGAAAAAACAAATAGAAATATAAATAGAAACAGAAACAACAAATAGAAACAAAAACAGCAAACAGAAACAACAAACAGCAAACAAAAACAGCAAACAGAAACAGAAACAGAAACAACAAATAGAAACAGAAACAACAAACATAAACATAAACATAAACAGAAACAGCAAACCGAAACAGAAACAGAAAATATAAACAGAAACAACAAACAACTGAGATATTTCATCATCAATTCAATGATGAAATAAAATTGGTATTAGTCCTTAAAGTTTTATGGGTTGCTATTAAATAGTTTCCCCAATATTTTAAACATTCAGTTCTAATTCTAAGTCCAATGCCCTAATTCCCTGCAATGAAAAACAAAGTTGTTTTTTTTTTTTTGTCATACAATTGTACTTTTCTTTTAAATTACTAGGCCAAGAGACATTTTATCATACAAGTCAATATTAATCTTTAATACATCCAGAGAAATAAGCATGTTTATGAGTCATTTTGCATAGACGAGAAACCAAAAGACATAATGGTATAAGTTAACTATCTAACTTTCTAAGATACATTGAATTGCATAATAAATGACCTAAGGAGATAAGAGTGAGAAGTATAGTCTAGACATATATCACCAAAAACAGCACCGATTTTACTACAAAAACAGTAAAATAGTATTGTGCTTTGCTATTTTTTGCAGCAAAACAGTGCTGTTTTGCTGCAAAAACAGCAAAAGCACAAGCTGTTTTTGCAGCAAAACAACAAAATTGTTGTGATTTTACTGTTTTAGCATTTACGGATTTACCGTTCACCACAAATGAGATTAATAATATATGAGGGAGCAAAGATTGAGATAAACAAAGAGACATTCAAAATAATTGGAATATAATAGGTGAAAAAGCCTATAAAATCAAAATAATTAGTTTTTTTTTTTTTTTTTTTTTTTTTTTTTTTTTTTTTTTTTTTATGAACATTTCATATAACTGTGACAGATACATGGATGCCCACATCAAATAGGTAAACAAAAAGTGAAACAAAAAAATCATGATACAATAATACTATGAAGTTTTGCAATAAGATCATATTGGTCTGTGATATTATGAGGCAAGAGCAGTCCATTTTTTATTTCCTGCAATTGAAGTGCAACCAATAAGATTTAACAATAAGTTTAGAAAGATAGCCTTCTAGAATAAGATATGGTCAACACTTAATATGTATACCGGCACAAAGGCGGCTGATTATTCTAGTGCCAGCAATTGATGTTTTAACCACTGGAATAAAATCCGCTAACTCAGCCTCAAATCTACTGCAATCAAGATAATCATTTGCTATCATTATATTTTAACAAATAATGCACTTGCAATTAAGAAATAAATAGGTAAAGTAGAGTACCTGTAGAAGTTCTCAGAACCTCCAATTGCAACCAAACAGTAGGCATTAGTCAGTTTGGAGAACACCCCAATATCACATGAATTCTCGAATTGCAGCCCTGTTGAAAAACTCATGCACCATTAGACATTCAAATCAATGGAACACAATAAAACATACATAGTGTGAAAAGAAATTGATTACTACTGATTAATGACAATAGGTTAACCAAATTGTAGCACACTAGCACTTAATGTAAAAAAAAGGAACTAAATATTATAGGAAACTTAATAGTTTCCATAATGAATAAAGAAGCAAGAAACTATTGAACCAGAGAATAATATTTGCAAACAATCAAGATTAAAACGATAAATTGATGGATTCTTTAATTCAAGAAACAAAAAAAATCATAGTATAGAAACAATAATGAAAACATTCTCTGGTTCACAAATGGAAACAGAACAGAAACAGAAACGTGAATATAAATTATTTAGCGCCGTTGTAACAGCCTGTAACGGTATCGGTGCCTATCGATACCGTTACGAAATGGCCATTACAGAAATAGAATAGAAACATAAAGGAAACATGAAACGGAACAAAAACATAATGAAACATAACAAAAATGTGAAATAGAACAGAAACGGAACATAAACAGAACAGAAATAGAACAAAAACAGAAACGGAACAGAACAGAAATAGAACAGAAACGTTGAACAGAAACCTAAACATAATTGAAAACCGACTTCATCTACTGGTATGTCCAAAGATTCTTGATGTTCATGGATAAAATTAGAAATCAAAACAACAAATAATCATAAATGAAGCCGAAAGTTACCGCAACGGAGAGAGAGAGAGACAAACTCCGAGATTTCCCAGCCGTCGCCTTCGTCGTCGTTGTGATTAGGGCTTCCTCCACTACCGATTCAATTTCTAGGTTGTTTAGGTAGTGGCGATTTGATTCCAGGTCATCGATTAGAGGGAGGCTGAGATCGAGAGAGAGGGATGAGATCGAGAGAGAGGCTGAGATTCTTGACGTTCATGGATAAAATTAGAAATCAAAACAACAAATAATCATAAATGAAGTTGAAAGTTACCGCAACGGAGAGAGAGAGAGAGAGAGAAACTCCAAGATTTCCCAGCCCTCGCCTTCGTCGTCGTTGCGATTAGGGCTTCCTTCGCCGCTGATTCAATTTCTAGGTTGTTTAAGCAGTGGCGATTTGGTTCGAGGTCGTCGATTAGAGGGAGGATGAGATCGAGAGAGAAGGATAAGATTGAGAGGTAGTGGCGATTTGGTTCGGGTCATCGATGAGAGAGAGAGATGAGATCGAAAGACAGTGGCGATTTGGTTCAGGTCGCCAATGAGAGAGAGGGATGAGATCGAGAGGCAGTGGAGATTTGGTTTAGGTCGTTGATGAGAGAGAGGAATGAGATCGAGAGAGATGGATGAGAGAACTAAAGGGTTTGGGGGTGGGTATTAAGAGACAAAAAGAGAAAAAATAAATAAAATTCAGCTAATGTAATAACGGGAAAGTGGGTGCCAAAATCATGGCAAGGAGGGAAAACAATTAGTGATGAAACTCATTCATAGCCCAATGTCAAATATAGGCTACCACTTTGGCGATAAATCACTTTCGTCGCAGATATAGTAGGGGGTAATTAATCGCGACGAAAGTGGTTCGTCGCCAAATAAAAACATATCTCGTGCTACATTGGCGATGAAATATTTCCATCGCCAAAATGCTAGCGAGAAAAATTTCCTTCTTTTTTGTTTGGCGCCAAGAATTGATCGGACCAATAGCGACGAATTCTAAAATTTCGTCGCCTATTAACAACCTATGGCTACAAAATTGTACTTTGTCGCTAAATGAGGTCATATTTGGCTACGATTGTTCATTTTGTAGCCAATAGACATATTTGGTGATGATTATTGTGTCGTTGCCAAAAAAATTCGTAGCTGAATCCTGTTTTTCTTGTAGTGACTCCACCGCCGCGGTGGTCAGCCTCTACGCAGTGTTAGATATTTATTTATATATTTTGCTTATAAATACTCCTTTCCTCCTTCCTCCTTTGCTCCCCTACGGACATTACAGCCCTTAAGGCTTAGGTTAGGATATAGTGAGAGTATGAGGAGTGCTCAAACATATCCGAAGGAGAAGATCAACAAGCGGAGAACGAGAATCGTTCGGTGGACGGTTTTAGCGGCTACTCTTCGGATATCGGCTAAGTTAATCCATTTTTCCTTTTATTTCTTATCTTCTATGTATGTTTGAGAATGGTTAGCCTAGTTTCAATTGTATAGACGACTATGGCCTTAGGTTAAACTTGGATTATGTATGCGATGAATATTATTTATAAAAACGTAGTTTTGGTTTAGTTGCATTTCTTTGATGATTGTTCTTTGCTATTGTGAGTGTGTTTATCATATTGTTTGTTCATTGTGCTTAGATTTATATATTGAGAATACGGGGTTTGACAAATCCCGAATTCGGATTAGAATAAACAAACGCCACGATCCAATAATCTGGTCGGGGTTAAGATTGTGAACAATCTATGACGTTGGAGCAAGACTCACGTGACCTAGGGTCGTTAAGACATTGAGGGGGACTTCGGTGTTGACACGAAGTCACGTATTCCCCCGTCTTACACTCGAGAGAGGAGGCGATGGAGTTTTAGAACTGAGATTATCGATAGGGTAAACACAATGCATGAAATCAATGACGTTGGGGCGAGACTCACGTGATCTAGAGTCGTTAAGACATTGAGGGGGACTTCTTCATTAATTCGAAGTCACGTTATATCCCTCGTCTTACACTCGGGAGTTTATGAACTGAGGTTTTGTGTGCGATCAATGAGGTTGGGGCAAGACTCACACAACCTAGGGTCATTAAGACGTTGAGGGGGACTTCTTTGTTGACACAAAGTTGCGTTGCATCCCCCGTCTTACACTCAGGAAAGGTGGTGGAGGAGTTTTAGACACCAAGATTATCAAATAGGCCGAATACCATTATTGTAAATTAAACAATATCAAACGCATTTAAGTAAATAAATTTAATCCCTAGATAATCCATCCCATAATTATCTCATATTAGTAATTAGTATAGTTAAATTAGTATTTTAGTATTAGTATTAATTAATATAAATTCTATTTTTGTCGCCTAGATAAAGTCAGGTTATGAGAATCGCGATACTCGATAGTAATCTCAACCAATCCTTGTGGATACGATACCCTACCGAAAGGTCCACTATACTAAAACTTGATCCTTATGCTTACGGTGAAAGTGGCAGCGCATTAATTGCGGCCACAAAGTTTTTGGTGCCATTGCTGGGGATTGGCTGGTAGCTTGTTATCGATATTGCGAGTAAGTAACTTAATTTTAATTGAGGCATTTTTGTATATAATTTTCATTTGTAGTTTTGTTTTTGTTTTTCTACAGGATGCTTTGAGATGTTAGATCGACAGGTACTGTTGTGTTCGATTATTGAACATCTCGCCAGTCTTGAGGGCATGTGTTGGGCCGAGGACATTAAATCAAGCGCTTCTTGGGAGGCAACCCAGGGTTACAAATAAGTTAGATACATCTCTGTCGATTTGAGTCGGAGGCGAGATCCTCTCGCCTCCCAGGTATATGTTCTAAATCCACGTCTTCAATATCATACTATATACTGTCATTGGGTCGCTGACGGCTCGTTTTGGACATCATCTGTTTTAAGTTGGTGGTGATGTGTTAGTATGTTTAATATGTGTTTATGTTTTTAGTTAATTTTTACTATTTTTATGGGTGTGCATGCTTGTTTAGGATTAGTTTGTTTAGTTTAGTTGTTGTTTTATGCTGAGTTTTGACGTCATCTGAGCCTTTACTTGATGATGACTCTGTCCGTAATTGTTTTGAGGTCGAGCGTAATGCTCATTCATGTGTGTTCTGTGTGCTTAACGTATCGTCTTAGTAAAAGTTATTGTAGATTCTAAATGCTCGAGCACGTAAACTCAATATAACACTATCTAATTGAATTGAAATCGATTATCTGTCAATTAATTTCATGACAATAGGGATTCTAGAATTTGATTTGGGGGAAATTCGAGGCGAAATCCTAGGCGAGATAGTTCGGAAGACATGATTTAGGGATTCATTTTCTCACTTGAGCCTTTTAAGCTTACCTTGATATATGTTTTCCCTTCGTTACCCTGTCGAAGCCTAAAAGTCGATTCAATTTCTGAACACTTAACAAATACCATCACCGATTGAACTTTTTCCAAACCTACATCGCCAAACTAAAGGTACAATGTGAGTGAATCAAGTTAGTAGTTGCAAATGCTACTTGATGTGAGCGGTTGGGTTTTGGATGAACTATTAATTGGCTCGGTATTTAAGTACTCACTTGTCGTTTTTTGTTCATATTTCCCACACCCTTTAAATTGTACAAAACAACTAAGTTTGGGGGTATGTTCGTTAAAAAAAATAAAAAAATAAATAAATAAATAAAAAATCGTTTCTTTTTTATATGACAAGTGAGTAATGTTCAAGGTTGTTTCAAAATAAACTATGGGGTTTCGAGTGTGACAGTGCCAAGCAATGTGCCTTGGGTAACGTCAAGTTAACGTCGTTAACCCGTTTTCTATTCAAATTTACCCTTGGCCATTTTCCCAAAACTGAACCAAACCCTAATGATCTTCATGAACCTCCGAGCCTACATTAGTGGAGAATAAATCCCAGGTCAGGCGTATGGATTCCCTATACCTTAAAGGTTTTAGTCATGAATTATATTTAGAGATAATTCCATCTAATAAATGGATAGTAGTATATTTGAGTTTAATCACACACACTTAAACAAGATCTAGAATGACGCTTACTATTTTTGAACGTTAAAATTCTAGAACACCACATGGTGTGATTTATGCTTGAACTTAATAAGATTGGGGACCGATGAGGGAAAATCTTTCGGCCGGTAGATAATAATCAAACTTTACACATTTTTGTTTTTAGTGTTTTTTGCATTTAGTTTTTAATTTTGTAATTAGTTTTTATATTTTCTTGTACTGTGTGGGTGTTTTGCTCAAGCACTAGCAAAATTTTGAGTTTTGAGGTATTTGATAGGTGTAAATTACCCCTATATTTTTAACCCGAATTTGTTAGTTTTCAAATACGTTTATAGTTATTTTTATATATTTTTATTCTTTTTGTATTAAAACAGGTGCATGGGGGTGAAAAGGTATGAAATCGGAGTATAAACGATCAATTCGCATCGAGAACGGTGGGAAAATGAGTAAGGCGGCAAGATTTTGCAAACAATCCCACCACCGCGGCGGTAAAGATACTGAGAAAGATCAAAGGCCACTGACGGACCATCATCGCAACGGTAAAGAAGCAGAGAACAAAATTAGGCTACTGATTACCCAGCGCTGCGGTGGTAAAATCCACCACCGCGGCGGTGAACCAGTAGAAAGTTTTTCATATCTATCGCTGACTCCATCGCCTAGACGAACTCTAACTGACATACTCCACCACCGTGATGGTGAATCCCACCGCCGCGGCGGTTAGCCTCTGCGCAGTGTTAGATATTTATTTTGATATTTTGCTTATAAATACCCATTTTCTCCTTCCTCCTTTGCTCCCCTCCGGACATTACAACCCTTAAGGCTTAGGTTAAGATATATAGAGAGAGAGTATGGGGAGTGTTCAAACATATCCGAAGGAGAATATCAACACGTGGAGAAGAAGAATCGTTCGGTGGACGGTTTTAGCGGCTAATCTTCGGATATCGGCTAAGTTAATTCGTTTTTCCTTTTATTTCTTATCTTCTATGTATGTTTGAGCATGTTTAGCCTAGTTTCAATTGTATAGATGGCTGCGGCCTTAGGTCAAACTTGGATTATGTATGGGATGGATATTATTTATAAAAACGTAGTTTTGGTTTAGTTGCGTTTCTTTGATGATTGTTCTTCGCTATTGTGAGTGTGTTTATCATATTGTTTGTTTATTGTGCTTATATTTATATATTGAGAATACGGGGTTTGACAATTCCGAATTCAGATTAGAATAAACAAATGCCACGATCCAATAATCCGGTCGGGGTTAGGATTGTGGATAATCTATAACGTTGGGGCAAGACTCAAGTGACCTAGGGTTGTTAAGACATTGAGGAGGACTTTGGAATTGACACGAAGTCACGTATTTTCCCGTCTTACACTTGGGAGAGATGGCGGTGGAGTTTTAGAACTGAGATTGTTGAGAGGGTAAACACAACGCATGAAATCAATGATGTTGGGGCGAGACTCACGTGACCTAGAGTCTTTAAGACGTTGAAGGGGACTTTTTCGTTGATTCGAAGTCACGTTATATCCCTCATCTTACACTCGGGAGATGTGGCAATGGTGTTTACGAACTGAGGTTTTGTGTGCGATCAATGAGGTTAGGGCAAGACTCATGCAACCTAGAGTCGTTAAGATATTGAGGGGGACTTCTTTGTTGACACGAAGTTGCGTTGCATCCCCCGTCTTACGCTCGAGAGAGGTGGCGGAGGAGTTTTAGATACCGAGATTGTCAAATAGGTCGAACACCATTATTGTAAACTAAACGATATCAAACGCATTTAAGTAAATAAATTTAATCTCTAGATAATCCATCCCATAATTATCTTGTATTAGTAATTAGTATAGTTAAATTAGTATTTTAGTATTACTATTAATTAATATAAATTTAATTTTGGTAGCTTAGATAAAGTCGGGTTATGACAATCGTGATACTCAATAGTAATCGCAACCAATCCCTATGGATACGATACCTGACAGAAATTTCCATTATACAAAAACTTGATTCGTACGCTTGCGGTAAAAGTGGCAGTGCATTAATTGCGGCCACCAGATATGTAGATTTGGACTACGCTGGTGATTTAGATAAGCGACGATCTACTACTGGGTATTTATTTATCATGGCTAGTGGTCCAGTTAGTTAGAGGTCTACTTTGCAGTCTATTGTAGCATTGTCTACCACGGTGGTTGAATACATGGCTGCTGGAGAAGCCATGAAGGAAGCCATTTGGATACATGGATTGATTTCAGACTTGGATCTTCATCAGAAACAGGTAGAGATATATTGCGATAGTCAAAGCGTAATACATCTAGCGAAAAACCAAGTTCATCATACTCGGACCAAGCATATTGATGTTCGATTCCACTTTGTTCAAGAAATTTTGGATGCAGGTGTTATTCTTCTTACAAAAATTGGGACGGCCGATAACCCTACAGATATGTTGACGAAAGTCGTTGGAAGCGCCAAGTTTCAGTACTGTCTAAACTTGGCCAATATTGTTCATACATAGTATGATTTTGAAAGAACAGCTATTAGGCTAATTAGATGTGTAGTATGAGAATTCATACTAACGTTGAGATGATGGTGGTATTTGAAAATCATGTTAAGGTGGAAATTGACGAGATTTTGGCTATATTCTTCAAATGGTAGGGGCCACTATTTTTGAAAAGGAAGCCATCTCTTTATCTGATAAGATTTGGTGGGAAATTAAATTGAGTTCCGTTTCAAAACTAGTTGGACCACTCTTTTGGAAATTTGGCTTTTTTCTCATTGTGTCAAGCATGAGTTCTTGAAAAAGAAAAAGTAAACATTGGTTGATTTTTGACAAAAATAGACAGTCGGTGGCCGATTAAAGAAAATTAAAAAAGGTGAAGATGAATAATTTTCTTCATCTCATCCTCTGCTTATAAATGGCAGAGGTTCTGAAGTAGAAAAAAGATCTCACAATTGCGGAAGAACGAGAATGAGAGATTAAATTCCTCAATAGCCACAATTGATTGAATTTTTGCTCAAGTGTCTTAAGTTGTTTTAAGGCCTTGATTTGTATTATTTATTTGTATTTCATCATCAAATAAAGAAGTTCCATAGTTATTCCCGAGGAGTAGGCAAAATTGCCGAACCTCGTTAAATTTTATATTCTTGTTTGTGAGTGTATGTGTTTTCATTTCATCTCCCATAATATTTATTGTGCTTTGGGTCCACCCGACACGCTTCCGCACAACAATTTCCTAATTCATATATTAACTTTAATACTAGAATTGCGGGAAATTTGATAAGATAAAACTATATATATGTATAGGGTTAATTACACTTTACTCCATGTGATTTGGCCAATTTGCACTTACCCCCCTATGGTTTGAAAATCGTCACTTACCCTTCTTATGATCAAATATTTCGTGCACTTACCCTCTACATCAGGGGGATAAGTGGTTTAAAAATCTGACCACAGGGAGGGTAAGTAGCGATTTTCAAACTACAGGGGGTAAAGTGTAAATTGGCCAAATCATAGGAGGGTAAAGTGTAATTAACCCTCATATGTATTCTTTCTCTCTCTCTCAAACACACACACACACACACACATATATATCAAATTTCCTCATTTCTTCACCATTTGCTGTTGCACAACCATAACTGAAACCGGTCTCTTGATTTCCTCCGATGCATGTATGTCTCCGATTGGAGCCAACTCCGGCAACTCGTTCCACTCTGTCAACCCTGTCAACATTGACGAGTTCTCGCGGTGGCTCTACCCCCCACAATGATGAGATCATATTCTTCCTTAATCTCATTAACTACCAATGCTGTATCTGGCCCATCCCTGATTTTTTCTTCCCTGTAATCTATTTTGCGTTGGTTCGAACACATAAACCGTAAATCTTTCAAAACCTCGATGTCGAGGACACTGTCCCACTCTTTAACTCCGTCATCAATTTCATCCCAGGGCACTAGCCGGAAAACTGTCAGCTGAAGCGGCTCTATTGATTTCGATAGTCGTTTTCCATATGCCAGGGCTTCCCTGTCATCGTCGCCTCCCAAGAAAATGACAGCAACATTATAAGATGTGTTCAACGGCGTAGTGGAGGGGAGGGCTTTGATTTTTCTACTATCAATGAGGATTCCGACCGAACAAGGGGCTGTTTCGAGCACTTGTTGGTTTACATGTTTAGAAAAATTTTAGTGAAAATAAAAAATTAAAAAAAAAATCGTCGGATTCTACTTATATGTTAGGTTTACCCCCACATCGGATACGGAATGAGCTGATGGTCAAATTATGAGTCTAAGGGAAACTCTATCTAATGAGTTAACTTTTGGAGTTAAGAGCGGCCTAAAACCATCTAACACTAGTTACGACAATTCTAACCCAATAGCCATAAATGGAGAGATGGTCGAGAGTTAGCCAACCAAAGACGTTATGTGTGAGAGGGAGATTGATAGGTTTATCTCACCTCGGATATGGAAGCAGTTGGTGGTCAGGTTATAAGTGTGAGAGAAAACCTCACTTCACGAACTAATTTTTTGGGTTGAGAGAGGTTCAAAACCACCCTACACTAGTATAAAAGTCCAGTTACAACATTATATGAGATAAACATCATTCAAAATTTCTTACCGTTCTCAATGCATTGTTGTCGAAAACCAACTTGCCCAGATGGTTCTATTTCTTGTGAAAAGGTAGTAATGACATCGACACAGACTTATCAAACGCCAATGAACATCTATCATGGTGCATGAACTTCATCAATGACATGGAGGTAAAGGCCTGAACACTGATAAAATCCTGGTACTCTTGTTGTAGCTGTATGAAGATCTCAAAAACTTTCTGTGAACGTGACGTCGTGGCTGTGGAGGATTTCTGACCTAGCTGGTGGTTAATCAGGAGTGGCGATGCCCTTCCCACCAGCTCCATCAGGTGGAGCACGTAAACTGCCACCGGACTGCAGCTTCCTATAAGTTTGAGGGAGGCAAAGCCGTCGTCCGGCCTCTAAGCGCATACAAGGATGCAAAGCTCTGTGTTGGGAGCAGTGTGGAGAATGGTTCTCTTCTGGTAGCTGGTGTACATTCTTGAGTAGTCGTAGGCGAATCTCGTGAGGACCCATGTGATGGATGAAATTACTATGACTGAATAAATCAACACCGAGAATGACTCAGGGTCTATATTCTGCTCTTCAGTTCCACCGAGAGAATGAGAGCAACACAAACAATGTTAATGATCAAGTTTATGGGCTTATTATTACATGTTACTTTAAGCTTTTGGCACTCTTTGTCAATGTTGGATTATTTTTAGGTTATTAACCCAATTTACTTAGTACATTTTTTTTTAACAAGTTCATTAATAATTTTGTCAAAAGTTTAAAATCACTGCAAAACATCAAAGTTATTGTAATTTTTTATATGAAAAAATTACAGTAACTTCCATATATAATAGTAAATTCCGATTTCTGAAAAAAATATAGTAATGTGTGAACTGCATGGACAAAAAATTAAAATTTGTCAAATGTTTACCAACTCAAATTTTTATTTGTCAAATGTGACAAGTTTTAAAAAAAAATAATAATAGAAATGAGATTCTATGCAATTTTAATAGTTTCAATAGCTAAATAATAATTCAAAATTGAAATCACGATGAAACAAAGATAATAAAAGTTACCGATACGTATAATTTTTTATGAATTATATTAAAATAAAGTTAATACAAAAACATAGTTATAAAATTGAATATGATAATTCATTATTTTTTTTGTTATTAATAACTTTTTTAGAAAATTACGAAAATAGAAAACACCCATTTGGCCTAAAGCTAACAATGAAATGTGAAAGTTTAAGGACCAAAATGAAGGTTATACAGAATTAAGGGGTGATAATTGTCATTAAAGGAAATAATCGCGACAAGACAACAACCATACCTGGTTTGTGTAGACGCCGAAATACATGGCAATATGGACGTTGCCCTGCGCGATCATGATGAGAGACAGGGAGATGGCTTCCCTCGTCGGCATCTTTCACAACTTCGCCGAACACAGAACCGAAAAGAACTTAATCACGACGGCGAGGGTGATGAAGGACCACAGTAATACAGTGAAGCTCATGTCGTAGATGATGATCAGATCGATTTTCATGCCGCAGTGGGCCAAACGCAGCGGCATGAAGATGCCGAAAACCATGGTCTCAAGCTTTTCCACCAGAGAAGAGCCCAACGGAGGGCCTTCCGGCACGCAGAGACCGAAGAGAAAAGGGCAGATATGGTAGCCAAGACCCACAGTTTTGCTTTTGAAGGCCGCAAGAATCACCAGGATCGCCAGTAAACAAATATAATGTCTCTTCACTGGTTTTCCTGTTTACAAATTACAATTTGTACCCCTTATTAATTATAAGGGTAATTAATTTTTTAGTCTTCTACAGAGACTCAATAAAGAAAAAAGACTTTCTGACATAAACAATTAAGTTTTCAGACTCCATAAATTTTTTAGAAAAAAATCTTTCATTTTGGTCCCTTTGTTAACATTTATTTATAAGTCTGCCATTAATCTGTCATTATGCAACAAGATAAATTTGGACAACAAACGGTGTTAACATTAACGCAAACTTGTTCAAGTAAATAGTACTTACCTATATTACAATATTACATTCGGAATTGACGTTAACGTTATTACATCCTTTTTTTTTTTGCAAGTTACCGCATCATCTCTCAATCTGTCTGTTTTATACATTACGTTAACGTTAACACATTTTACCACCAAACGTGTTGTATATTATTTCTTTTGAATATTTAGCATATTTTGTGTGTGTTTACGTTAATGCATCCTGTTCATTTGTGTGTGTGTTAACGTTAATGTATTTTTTTTTTTTTTTTTTTCAAATTGTGGTCTCTTTTATTATTTATTTTGTGTGCATTAACGTTAACACATTTTTGGTGAGTTTTGCGTTAACGTTAATATACATTTTGTTGCCTCTCTATGTATTAAACATTAATGCATTTAATGTTATTCAAAAAATGTGTGAAATAAAAATTACTCAATACACAGACAAATTTAGTTGCATTAACGTTAACGCAATTACAACCCATCATATTAATTTAATTGCGTTAACGTTAACGCGATTACAATCCAACACATTTAACTTAATTGCGTTAACGTTAACACAATTACAACCCAGCACACTTAACTTAATTGGGTTAATGTTAACGCAATTATAAACCCAATATATTTAGTTGCGTTAATGCTCAACACAATTATAACCTAGCACACTTAACTTAATTGCATTAACGTTAACGCAATTACAAACCCAATACATTTAGTTGCGTTAACGCTCAACATAATTACAACCCAGTCATTAACTTTAATATTTAGCGTATTTTGTGTATATTTACATTAATTCATCTTGTTCATTTGTGTGTGTGTTAAACGTTAATGCATTTTTTTTTTGTGTGTTTCACATTACTGTCTCTTTCATGATTTGTTTTGTGAGCATTAACGTTAACGTATTTGGTTGAGTTTGTATTAACGGTAATGCACATTTTGTTGTCTCTCTCTGTATTAAACGTTAATGCATTTAATGTTCTCCAAAAAATGTGTGAAATAAAATCACTCACAATACATGCAAAATTAGTTGTATTAACGTTAACGCACTTATAACCCAACCCAATAACTTAATTGCGTTAATGGTAACGCGATTACACCCCAGCACATTTAACTTAATTACGTTAACATTAACACAATTGCAATCCAGCACACTTAACTTAATTGCGTTAACGTTAACAAAATTACAAATTCAGTACATTTAACTTATGTTAACATTTAAAATACACGTTTTTTGGGATCTCATCTGTGTTAATGTTAACACATCAAAACATGATCCAAAAAATAACTCGTGCAAAAATGGTGGCCGATGATTGTCTGATTAAAAAATGAACATCACCACCACCGACCAATACCACCCAATCGAACATCAACACTCCCACAAAACACCACCAACATGAATAACACCGCCGAATCAAACATCAAACCCAGAAAAAAAAAAAAGTGGGGGAGGTCCAAATCTGGCTAGTGGCCAGCGGTGGTTGTCGGATCCGGCTAGTGGTGGCCGATGGTTGTCCAAAACGAAAATGAACACCACCACTAACAACAACACCGCTGAATCAAATATCAACACCGCTGAAGAACACTACCAAAACGAACAATATCCATCACTATTAGAGAAATATATGTATATATATATATATATATATATATATATATATATAGACACACACACACACACAGAGATGAGCGAGAACAAATCCACAAATCCAAAACACCCATTTCGCAAATTACCGACCACTAACTTTGACATGAAATCGATTAGGGAAAACCGAGAACAAATCAAACAAATCGATCACTACCTTCGGCAGCTTTGACAACCACCAAACAACATCGCCGATCGAGCATCAAACGCTGCCAACGAACAACACCACCGATCGAGCATCAAAAACAGAAAAAAAAAAATAAAAAATAAGGAAACCCAGATATGGATTTCAAGATCAGAAAAAAAAAAAAAAAAAAAAAAGAAGAAAAAAAGAAAAAAATCACTACTGTGAACAAGAAGGAGAGGGGCAGGTCCTCGTTAGAGGAAGTCGCTCAGGGACAAGCCCACTTGAGGCGGTGGTGGGGTCAGGAGGGGTGTTGATCGTCGAGCTGTTGTTGGCTCACAGAGCCGGCACCGAACGATCGGAGTCCTCCACTTGGGCGGCGATTCACTCGGCGGCATGAGGCGGTGTTGGCTTGCGGCGCAAAATCTGACGTTCGTAATGTCGGGGACGGCGACACTCCTTTGCAAGTGGACGCTGCTCAAATTGTGAAGCTTCTCTTCAAAAGGGGGAGGGGCTCGATGGGTTTAGAGAGTGAGTGAGAGAAAGAGTGAGCTTAGAGTGAGAGAGAGAGAGAGGGTGAGTGATAATTAAAGTAAATAAGAGAGTGGGTTTGTTCAGGGATACATGTGTCTTTTTAGTGTTCTTTTTGTCTTTTTTGAGGACTAAAAACTAAACTTTCTGCTAGCTCTGTTGAATGATATAAAACCCAACTTATTGCCAAGGGATTTGCTCAGGAATATGGCATTGACTATGAAGAGACGTTTGCTTCAGTGGCAAGGCTAACATCTGTCTGTACACTTCTTGCTGTCGTCGCCATTCGAAAATGGACTCTTTTTTTAAAAGGGATGTAAAAAATGCATTTCTCAATGACGATCATCTTGAGAAAGTATATATGCATACCCCACCTAGCCTGGCTGTCTCTCGAAATAAAGTTTGTCGCCTTCGCCATGCTCCATATGGTTTGAAACAAGCTCCACGTGCCTGGTTTGCCAAAATCAATACTACTATTCATCAGTTTGGATTCACACCCTGTGCTCATGTTTTGGTTCTGTTTATTCTCCATACTGCTAACAATATTATCATTCTTTTATTGTATGTGGATGATATGGTTATTACTAGAGATGATCTACGTGGTATTTTTGAACTCAAAAAGTTCCTCAGTGGCCAATTCAATATGAAAGATCTTAGTATGCTCACCTATTTTCTTGTCCTCGAAATCTCATCTAGTTCTGATGGATATTTTCTCTCTCAGGCCAAGTATGCCTCGAATCTCCTTTCCAAGGCTGGGATCATTGACTCAACCATTACAACTATTCATTTCAATCCGAACATCAGACTTACCTCACTTGATGGTTCACCTCTTCAGGATGCCACTCTATATCGCCAACTGGTTGGAAGTCTTGTATATCTTACTGTCACTCGCCCTGACATTACTTATGACGTTCATCAAGTCAACGAGTTCTTGTCCGCTTCTTGGACCACCCATTACTCAATTGTTCTTCACATTCTTTGGTATGTTAATAGTAATTTATTTCATGGACTTCATTTCTCAGCTTAGTCTACTCCCGTCTTACAAACTTATTCTAATGCCGATTGGGCTAGAGACTCCACTGACAAACGTTCAACCACTGATTACTATTTCTTTTTGGGTAATTTTCTCATTTCCTGGCGTAGTAAGAAACAAATTGTGGTTGCTCGCTTCTGTACTGAAGCGGAATATCGTGTCATGATTGATGCAACTCAAGAACTTCTCTAGCTTTGATGGCTACTCGCTGATATGGGCATCCCCTATCTTGTTGCCACTACCCTGTACTGTGACAACATGAGTGCTATTCAGACTGCTCACAATGATGTATTCCATGAGCGTACAAAATACATCGAGACTGATTGCTACTTCATCTATCATCATATTCTCCAGAATACGGTTCGTCTACAATCTGTCAGTTCAGCCGATCAGACATCAGACATTTTCACTAAAACTCATCCACCCGGACGCTTTCACTCTATGGCCAAGTTCACCTCCATTTTACCACCTTGAGTTTAAGGGTGGATGTTAATGTAATAATGGGCTTGGCCCATTAGGTTAAAACCCTAACTCCCACCTCCCCTATAAATACTTGTATATAGCATTGTATTCTTTATATATTTTCTCATACTATTCAATATATCATTCATGTTCTCCATTTCTCAATTATCTTAACAGACAAGATAAAAGTGACGACAAAGAAGCTCAGACAATAAGGCTTTACCGCCAGGGTAGTCGCCCACCCAGCTAATGCCATTCTCACGTTCATTATCGAAATCCTTTTAAGGTTGCTCAATATATCACTGATTAGAGTCGTCGCCAACGCCAACCGCCCTAACTCCGAATTCATTATCTTCAGGTCCATTAGTAGCAACTCTGTAATGGTCCGGTTTCCCAGGGCCACTACTACGATTACTCCTATAGAGAAATGAACCGCTACAATTGATTGACCGAATTTTCATTCTATAACATCCGATAAATTTATCAGAATTATGTCAGCGACAAGTAATTCATAATTCATTGTGTGCAAATATTTTTAGTCTAGCGACCGGCAACGACAATTATAAAAAATTTTACAACCAACGATGACAGTTAAAATTTCAAAATCACTTATATTATCAATTAATTTCTCCCCAATCAATTATCCTCAACTGGCTATATATATATATATATATATATATATATATATAAACTTATATTTAGCTGGTTATAATAATTGATAATCACAATTATAATATATTATTTTTCAGGTTACCGATTACCAATTTATCATTAATAATTACAATCAATCACCAAATTAATTATATATTTACCAAAATTTCAGTAATAAATTATGGAATTTTATTCTGGAGACTATTCACCTGAAAACAAGGGACAACCAATTTGGGAAAAACAAAAATTCTAATAATAATTATATTTATCGCTTCAATTTTACAACCGTAACTAATAAATGTAACTATTACAAATTTAACTATAAATTTGAATAAAATTCCTGTCAGTGAATTATTTAATTAATACTAGGGCCAAACAACCAATATTTTATTCTATAAATCCAATAAATTTTATCAACTAGGGTGATACTTTTAATTTATATTTCACAAATTCGCCAGATTAATAAATATAACTATTACAACTTTAAATAGAAATTCCACTCCAATTTTATTCATCGACGATGATAATTTTGCCAAATAATCCATATTTTAATTAATAGGATACTGATAAATTTTACAATGCCACGGTATTAATTATAATAGTCGATTTCACCGACTACAACAGTAAATAATAATTACAATTTTTATAAATAGAAATTCAATTTCTAGCACTGATTCGTCCTCACCGGCCCTGCAATCAAAACTGTGGGGTTGTGAGCCAACGCTCAGTAGAACTCCAACCCTTCTAATATGTGTATTTAATTAATATGACACATA
Organism: Eucommia ulmoides; assembly: GCA_016647705.1. Classification (NCBI taxonomy): domain Eukaryota; kingdom Viridiplantae; phylum Streptophyta; class Magnoliopsida; order Garryales; family Eucommiaceae; genus Eucommia; species Eucommia ulmoides. The sequence continues at coordinate 8,594,277 of CM028336.1, read as the reverse complement.
AAACATATTGGCACGCTGTTCACATAATTTTCACATCGTCCAAATTATTTCATATAATTTAACAGATAAAATTCCACAATAATGCACCATCAGTCACACAATAAGAAAATTAAATACATATATTAAAGAATTAGGAATTCTACCTATCTTGAATTTTCCGCCAGCCGCAGATGAGTGTTTGGTTTTTATTGCGGTTGTTTGTGTATTTTATTTTTTCCTTTTTCCCTTTTTTTTTTTTCTTCTTCTTCTTTCTCTGCTTCCTGTTTCTGGTTCAGTTTGCTCAGCCGCCCGACAACTCCCTCTCACCTCCGATCACCTGCTCCGATCACGCCCACACACCCACGAGAACAGAACACACACAAGACGCTGTTGAGCTGATCAGAACAAAACGCAACCTCGTCTGAACCATATACACACACCGTCGGACTGCACCACACCCACGCCGGCCAAGCACCCCGCCTCCTACCCTCTCTCTTTTCTCTGTTTCTGTTTGGATTCCACCGACACACACACTCCCGATCACAGACCCACAACTAAACACACACATACCCACTTCGCCGGTGATCCAACGACACCGCCGACGACCACCATCAACGGAACGCTCCCCCCATGCAACGAACGAGCAGAAAAATACACACACACGCACGTCGGTCACCCACACAGACCGGACGACGGCCACCTCACCAACCAAAAGAATATCGACCTCCGAAAACCACACCCACGTCGGACGGCACACCCCGCCGGCGATCAAAACACACCGAACCAACCGACCACTGATCACCCACATACCCACGACGCAACAACACTGTCGGTAGGACCTCCCCACACTCTGTCGACCAAAAACGGCGATCACACGCACACAACGACGCACACCGCCGCCGCCGAACCAGCTTCTCTCTCTCTTTCTCTTTTCTGTTGTGGTGATGAGGTTGAACGCATGGATGTATATATATGTATATATATATATATATGTGCGTGTGTGTACACTAATCCCTCCGGCCGAATACCCACGTGTCCCCTCTCTCGTCCGTTTGATCTCTAATATATTTATATACTAGCAATTATAATAATTTAAGTCGAGTAACTAAGATCATTGCTAAATTCTAATAATTTAGAGCACACTTAACAATTATAATAATTCAATTTTTTTTTTTTACAATTGAGCTTCAGTATATATTTCCAAAAACAAATGGGAGCATAACAATATTTTTCCCTTCGTGGTCACGCTGCTTTTCATGAGATGATTTCTCAATTGAAATGCCGCACGAAATCCCAGTTCCAACCTTCAATTTTGACTGCAAACATTTGCGATATGGACAAAAAAAATAATTAATTACTTCATAAAACTACTTAATAAACTTTTTTATTAGATATAAAATTCTCAAGCATTTTTATGAGGTCTATTTTTACTTCAAAAAATAGGGAAAAAATAAACCAAGGTTGATAAAAAATAAAAAAATAAATAAATTGAATAATTGAATAAATAAAACATATTAAACACAAAAAACAAAAACAAAGAACATAATGGCTCACGCTGCCTTTCATGAGATGATTCCTCAATTGAAATGCCCCACGAAATCTCAGTTCCAACCTTCAATTTTGACCGCAAACATTTGCCATATGGACAAAAAAAATAATTAATTAGTTCATAAAACTACTTAATAAACTTCTTTATTAGATATAAAATCCTCAAGCATTTTTATGAGGTCTATTTTTGTTTCAAAAAATAGGAAAAAAAATAAACCAAGGTTGATTAAAAAAAAAATAATAAAAAAAAAATAAAAAAATTGAATAATTGAATAAATAAAACATATTAAACACAAAAAACAAAAACAAAGAACATAATGGCTCAAACTATTTGATTTTTTTTTGTTGATGTTCCTACACTTAGGAATAAAAAAAATAATAATGTAGAGGAAAAAGATCATTAATTAACATATACTCCCGTTTGGATGAAACCATAGTGCCATTTTACTGCTAGCCATAACAAATTTTGTTACTAATCAGATCAATTTCACTTAACAACCCAAATATTAAATTAAGAAAAGATAAAGAGAAGTAGAAGGACACTGACAGAAAATGTTCATGTTTTTCTTATACCTACTTAGAGATTCTGATAGATTTTCTTTTCCGCTTTAGCAACACGTTAAAAGATCAAAAAATACAAAACAAACCTCACCGAAAACAATAACAAAAACATTAATGAAAATGCATTCTACATAACTAAATTAATGACTGTAAAGATAGACAAAACAGATAAGAAACGACATGCATAGTTTAATTAACCGTTTATTTTAAGGAAAAAAAGAAATTAGAAACAAAAACAAAAAATTAAAGCAGAAATTAAAAAATAAAACAAAACAGAAATTATAAATCATTTTTTGAATCTGAGAAGAGGGTTAGGTTGCCATGGCTGCAACATCAGCTACCAATCGTGTTGCCCACCATATAAGACAATTCAATATACCAAACAATTAACAAACTTACCAATAGAACACTAAGAAAAACACAGAAACGGGAACAGGAAAAACCTAAAACATATCAAAAACAGAGGGAAAAAAAAACTACAATAACTGAAACCAAAGAAATAAAATAAAACTGAAACAAAAAAAAAAAATGGAATAAAACTGAAAGATACACTTTAAAAAAAAAGAAGGAATGGAATAGAACTAAATAGAAAAAGAAAAAGAAACATTCAAGACCTTAGAGATTAATAAGATCAGGGAAAAAAAATCAAATGAAAAATGTTAGATATGCAAGAGAAATTGGAGTTTAAAGAAGCAAAAAAATGAATAATAGATACAGAGGGAGAGAGATCTTACTAGAAATTGATCAATCCAGACAGTCGATGATTGAGACGCCGAGTCTAGAATCGTCCATACCTTGCCCAAGGTTCTGAACTTTCAATGACATTGTAAGCATAAACAATTTTGGGATTAATATCAGCGAAAATCATTATAAATCATTGATCAAGAAATTAAAAACTGAAAATGAAAAGGGAGATACACATTGGATATTAATCTGGTAGAAAAAATCCGAGACCAATACTTGTTTTGTGTTGGATTTGAGAAGAATTTCTTGGGAAAAAAAAGGGGTCAAGCAAATAATGAGATCCAAAACACAACCATAAATAGCTAGAAAAAGACACTAAAATTCCATTTCTTAAATTAAAATGGATTTGGGAACCAATCAAGTGATCAACTGAAATCCAATACTTATTTTGTTGTTATTGCTCTTCAGCCATTCTTCCAGGTAAAGGGTTTGAACATATCATGATTCAAAACTGTAAAACAAAGATAATATAATTCAATGTTACTTGGATTACACTTTGGTCTACAATTAGATCAGTTATGGTGGATTGAGGCTATGTGGGATGGGGTAGGGAAGACCAGATATGGGCAATTCGAAGCCAAATATGGAAAATAGAACGTATGTTTGGCCAATTAGATAAATTGTTCTCTCTTTTTTTTTTTGATAAACAACTATAATATTATACTGTTGAAAGAGATGCTTAAAGCAGAATAAAATCGACAGAGACTGCTTTCAAGTTTCACCACATCAAAAGAGTATCAGACGATAAAAAATCAAGATACCACTAATTTCACATATACAACCAAATCAGATCATATCAGATTAGATTGAAGAAGCAAAACACCAAAGAACAACGTATTTAGCAATATTTCTCTGCTCTCACAAACATCAATATCGGAAAATATCATTTACAGGCAAATGAACACATACATCAGAACAAAAACAGATCTAATAGTGAAGAATTGGTTCATATGCCTTAGAAACAGGGAACAGAACAGAAACAGGTAACAGAAACAGGAATAGAAATAGAAATGGACAAACAGGGAACAGAAACGAGAACAAACAGGCCTGAAAAAAAATTCAGAACAAATAGAACGGAACAGTAACAGATCTCACTGAATTAAGCCACCTATTAAATTCTCCCAGGTTTACGTTTCTGCTCCAAGTTTTCTAGGAACAAAAACTCAAACATTGTCGCTACATAGATTAAAAAATAAGTTGAGAGAGATTACACGTTTGAAGGGAGATCGATACGGAGAGGGCTAAGAGTCAAAGGGCCTGTCCATGTGAGAACATGTCAACAACGCAGGCTATACACTCACCATCTTCACACGAACCCAATCCAAAGCCGAACATGAAATCTAAAGATGGGATAAAAAACAAACAATGACAACATTACCATCCACATTACACACATAAACAACAACATTCCATTAGAACCTAAGGAAGCATAGCAAATTAAAATTCAAGGCTTAGAATAAAAGAGAATTGAAATTACAAAAGAGTGCAGATCTCAAAACATAGCGAATTGGTAATTTGATTCGCCATCTCTCACTGCAAATATCTTCTGTTAAAAAAACAGAAAGGGAGATCGAGGGCTTGCACTTGTAAAAAATGTAAAGCTTGTACTGCAAAAGAAAATGTAAAGAATAATGAAATTCAACCAAAACAAAATAGTGAAAATCGAGGGCCAATTCAACCAACATTGGCATCGCTAGAATTAGTCACATTAGAAAAACAATGATGCAGAACAGTAATCGGTAGCTACAAATTGAAATTGGAGTTCAGATTTCTCAATCCGAAATCACAGTCAGAGAAAGAGAGATAGCGAATTGCTATTCCACCTCACCCTATCTAGCAACTTAGCCCAAAATGCCAACGCGTAGTTTGCCCCCTCACGAAGTGCTTGATGTTATGCCAAAACACTCAGTCGTGAAGCCCCGAGTTCATGATGATGGTGTGTGAAACCACATCGCCCGAAAAAAAGAAAGGAACAATTTGCCAAACACATTCATGTTCCAAGTTCTTTGAGAACAAAAACACTAAACAAACACCATCTAAATAAACACTAAACAAACACCATCAAGGAGAACAGGGGAATAGAACATATACACTTAATATAAAATTATGAGAATAGAAAAAGAAGATATTTAATTTTTGTTCCCAGATTTTTGTTTCTGTTCCAAGTTAGGAAACGACATTCTGTTTCTGCTCCCAGATTTTTAATACAAAATTCTGAGAACAGGCGGTAGAGTACTTTGTCGAAAAACTCATAAATTAATCCGAAATGTCGGAAACTTACATCAGGCAGTGGAGTACTGAGCTTAAGCGACCTCCGATCTATCACCGTTGGCTTCGAAGTCATCGATCTAGGGGACCAATCGATGGATACGCGAGGGTTCGGAAGAGTCTCTGGCGAATTGACATCGGATTTCGGCACTCCTCTGCTTAGTTTACTAACCCTAGGTGTCGCCGACGACGATTCTTTCGTGTTGGCAGTTGCCGGATTTCGCCAGCAGATCTGCATCAAAATTTTCCAAAAAACGAAAAATTAAACATTATTTCATGAAATTGAGAGATGAATCTAAACCGAAAACGGAAAATTTCTAACTTACATCAATCATCACTGAAAGAGAAAACATATAATGAAACCCTAACATCAACGGATTACAGATATATAGCCATACACAATAGAGAGAGAGAGAGCGCTAGTGGTTGAGACTAATGATGGTGGCGGTGATGGCTCTGACACGGGTTGATGCCAGGCGGCGAAAGCGACGACGAATGGGCAAGTAGGCAAAAAGGGATGAGAGAGAGACGTACCTACACGACAGCGAGAACGACGGCGATGGATAGACTCGCGGCGACGTGTGAGGGTGGACGACAATGGATTGGGTAGAGTCGAGAGCGATGGAAACGACGATGGTGATGGCGATGGCGGTGGCGGTGATGGCGATGGCGATGGCAGTGGCAATGTCGGAGGTGGGAGAGAGAGAGAGAGAGAGAGAGGAAGAGGGCTGGGGAAGAGAGTGAGTCTTGGAGTCCATGAAGTAAATGCAAGGTAAGACACTGTTGATGATGGTAAGTGTTAAAAAGTAAGGTTGATGGTAAGTGTTGTATGTTGTATATTATAGATATAGTATATAGATATATTGTATATAGATGTTGTATATATCAAGAGACATCCAACGGTTACGAATATCTAGAGACATCCAACGGCCCTGGATGTAAATGAGCTGATTTATTATATAGATATGTATATATATAAACGTTTTCCTTCACAATTAAGGAAAGAATAAAAAAATTATTTAAATTACTCTAATTCCCCTCAATTTTCTTTAAGTTCTTAGTTAAACCCAAAATAAAAAAGTAATATGTTGAAAATTGCAAATTGACCCTAAAATTTTAAATTAAATAATAAATAACACAATCTACCCCGTTATTTTCTAAATATTCTAAAATGCAGCTAAAATTGTGTGTATGAAAAAATTAGGATCTTACAGACTCCACTATCGAAAAAGGGATCAACGACTATATACTTACCATAGATCTCATGGTTGGCCACCGGTAGCTCGATAGATAGTCCATTGGCACCCCTCATCGGAAAATGATGTTGATGATCACCACCGCCAAGACGTCGATGATCCAAGCCCTTATCTCGGCCTTGAATACCTTACTCGGGTCCATCTTGACTCCGGCCAAGAACATGAAAAACATGAATCCAATGGCTGATAGCCCCAGGATGAAGACTTATTTTCTAGGAACAACATGTGAACAACAAGTTCAGAGCCGTAGGGCTCACTCATCCTAGAATGGTTGGCCTCAGAATTACACCAGCTTGGTTCAAACAAAAATCATTAGAGAAGGATCTTTACGTGCGCGCGCGCACACACATATATATCATTTGGTAATTAAGAGAAAATTAATAACAACCAAGACTTCGTAGACAAGGCGAGACAAATATAGGCGTTTCAAGAATGCATGGAGACATTGGGCTAGAGTGAATATCAGACATAACTGCAGCTCAAGCCTTAGCAAAGCGTAGGTTAAAAAAGCTTTGGCATCAGAAAGAGACCATAAGGCACATATCTCAGTTTTAGAATTCATGCTTTGGCTCAAGACTAATGCATCAACTTTCCTAGTTAAATTGGCTAAACTAGTTTTTATATCATTATCATCTCTCACCTCATAAATTTCTCCTCTCTTTAGTGCATTGGGTTTGACTCTAGAATCTAGACAGTTCCACTATTGAAAATTGACAAACAATGTTTTCAGAGATTCCCAAGCTTCCTACCCACGTAACTACAAAAATTTCCAACCATGCATAGATTGTATCATTTGATAATTTAAAGGGGCTAAACCATCATAAAAAAAATACTTCAAAAGCCTCCAGATTTCAAAACCATGGTGAGGACACTTTAAAGTTTTATCATTAAATCTTTCCCAACATTAATAAAATTCTTTACCCTATTTTGGGTAAAATTCAGAAATTTCTCTCCTAAGGTGATCAATTTTTGACATAGAGAAGAATTTAAATAAGAATTTGTTAACAAGTTATTCTCAACTGGTAATTGTTCTCGGGGGGAAGAGTATTCAACTAGACTTTTGCTTTATTTTTTAGAGAGAATGAGAAAAGTCTAAGTTAGAAAGATTCATCAGATTTTTTTTGGAATCGGAATGTGGAGTATATCTCAAGAAATTTCTTAACATGCATGTATGAATCTTCTCTTTCTAACCCATTGAAAGATGGAAAAAGTTGGATGATGGACGGTTTGAACTCAAAGTGGGAAGCAGTTGTTTGTGGTAAAACTATATAAGAGAGAGAGTTGGCTGAAATGAGAGAAAATTTTCAAGAAGAGTTTTCTCTGGTGCTGATGGATTTGCACGTCTATCTGGGTTCTCAACATGTTTTTCCATTTTTAAAGTTTCCCGTGCATTTCTACTTAAAGATAGTCTTCTCCTAACAAAACGATTCTTTCAATTTTGCTCCCAAGCTTGCATAAACAACCTATAATTTTTATTTGTTTTTAATATTTTAACAAATATAATAAAAAAAAGAGAGAGAGTAGGGGTTTCAACATTCATTTCAAGCAGAAATAAAAGACAATAAAATAAATAGTAAGGGTTTCAACCTTTTTTTCAGACAAAAATTAAACACAATGGGTTTCAACCTTCCTTTCATGCATAAATTAAAGACAAGAAATTAAAGATAATAAAATAAATAATTTAAAGAGGACGGTGGCTTAGCCTATCGATTCTCAACCGAAAAAAATAATAATATAAAGAGTAGGGGATTTAATCTTCTGTCCAACAGAAATAATAGATAAACAGTGAAATGACTGATTTAATTTGATTGAAGATGGAAAAATACTAAGATTTTAGAATCCACCGATATGTAATTTATTAGTTCTTAGTTTTTCGTTGACTCCAAATTTTGAGTGGTAGTTTCAGAAATTAATCTTACTATCTTCTTTATATTTTAGAAGTTAAGTCATATGTAGCTCTCAAGTTGATTTTTATTTGTATTGAAAATATTGTTAGAGAATTTTATTTCCTAATCTAATTTTGGGAAATATATTATTAATACAATTATATTTGCTATTTAAATTTAGTGGGCTAAAAATTAAGTGATCTAATTAATTTGAATAAGCCTATAGACTACTCAAAATAATGTGGGTTTAAATGAATAGATACCGATAACTGTTGGGGTGATTAGGGGATTATGAGAACTCTAATCACACCATATAAATAAATAGTACTAGGGCTATGGTCCCCTATATACCAAATCATCTTGATGGCTCTTTTCTCCCCATCTGAAAGAGAATTGCGAATCCCATCGAGGAACTCCGGAGATTTGGTTGAGGAAGGCCACTTACCAGCTCGATCCGTATTATTCTCGTGATCAATTGTTACAGAATTCTGCATCAGAAGTCAATTGATCATAATGGATCCAGTTACGTAGTTTACATGTACATTAGAACTCTTGGTGATTTGACATGTTAATTAAGGTCTTATAGATTTAGATCTATAGGGATTAAAAATAAAATTCCAATAAGTGGTATCAGAGCCTACTTCATGTTAAATCATTAGGGTTCTTGAGATTTTCAAGTTCGTATAATTTTAGGGTTGGTGTTTTCTCCATTAAAGTTGGCTTATTTGTGAAAATAATAGGAGAAAACATTAATGTTTATTATGTATTTTGAATGATTTATTTGATTTCTTTCTAAATATTATGGATTTAAGGAAAGAAAAATCTTAAATTTTTTATTTTTTTGGGGTCTTTTCGCCGCAGGAACGAAAGAAATGAACCAGATCTGGATAGGTCGGTCGACCAACCTTTTTTGGTCCGTCAACCAATCTATTTAGAGACGATTCGGATAGTTTTGGCAAACGTTCGTATTTCGGCCATAACTTTCTCACACAAACTCCAATTGAGGTGATTTAAAATTTTGTGGAAAGCTCAAAACGAGATCTACACTTTAATGTTTTTGAGTTTTCCAAAACTCTAATTGAATCATGGTCAAAATTGGGTTTGAAAATTGAATCTGGTTGAATTAGGATTGAATCGGTCAACCGATTCTTAGGAATCGACAACCGATTCAATAAAGGGGCATTTTTTGGGCTTTGAATCAATCGATCAACTGACCCTTCTCTGTCAGTCGACCGATTGATTCGGGATGCTGATTTTAAGGTTCTGACCGATTGGTCAACCAACTCTTTATTGTCGGTCAACCTATCAATACAGGATGTTAAGGTTGCCCAATTTCGGTTGATCGAACCTTTTTGATTGGTCGACCAATTAATTCAGGATCCCAACCTTTTCCTGGGATGACTGATCAATCGACTAATCCTTCATGGTTGGTCAATCGACAGCTTAAGGACATATCTGATCATTCCAATTTTAAGGACAAGTCGACCAATTAAATGCCCAACGTCGAAAACTTTAACTCGTTGCACGACATTCGATCAATGGACCATAAGAACGATCGACTAACATAATCTTATATATTGAAATAAATTAAAATTCAACAATATGTTATCAAAATAATCTCTGTTGTGTAATTTATTTTTTGGGGGGAATATTGAGATATAAATGTTTATTATTTTATGCAAGCAATAGCTAGCCCAAAGGAAGACTATTGTTTGGCCGAATAATAAACATTGATGTTTGTTGCTAACCATAACCGGCCCAAAGGAAGGTTGTTATTTAATGAAATAATAAACATTGTTTGAGATTAGTATGATTATTATCTATGTAATCAATAATCGGCCCAAACGAAGGTTGTTGTTTGGCCAAATAATAAACATACATGTAGGAATAAATGTGTGATGATTATCAAGTTTCCATGTGAACAATAAGTCGGCCCAAAGGAAGGCTTATTGCTTGACAAAACCTATTATCAACATTTGATTCTTGCGCTGAGAGTGTCAATTATAGTTAATTCATCTGTCCAAAGATTAGGAATTAATATTGCGCTAGGTATCTTGAGTTGGGTCCCTAAAATTAGATTAATTATTCATGTCTTATTTTATTATTTTATGACATGCTTGTATGTGTGCTTGTTTATTTTGTTTTCTGTTTAGTTACTATTACTATTATTGCTAGCATAAATTATATTCCAGTGCTTAACAACACGAACCTTAAGGATTAGAGAGAGAACATTTCAATTGTTCTTGACTGCGTGAATCTTGACCTTGCACTAAGGAAGTAATATACTTCACCTCTTACAAAAGAAAGTTCCCCTGCGGCTAGAAGAGAATATAAGAGGTGAGACCGTTCTAATCGCATGTATCTTATGTTGATCCAATGTAGTATTCTAGAAACAGTCAGGGGCGGTATATCCAATGTAGTAACTGCTGAGATGTTCCCTAAGGAAATAGATAAAAGTTTTGTAAAGAACGAAAAGGCAGAGACATGCTAATCTTGTCTCCATAAAATAGAAAAGGAAAATGGAATATAAGAGAAATGTCCAATGTCGCTTCAAAACTAAAGACACTAAAGTTAGAGTTGTCTAAGGTCTAGTTCGTATATTTAGTACTCATTTCTATTCCTACACAATATGGACAGTTTATAGTGAGTTATAATGCTTGAAAAGATAAATGGACTCTTAGTGAGCTCATATCTGACTGTGTGTAAGAAGAAGAAAAGAATTAAGCGAGAAAAGAAAGAAAGTGTTCACTTAGACACTACCTCTAAGGGTAAGAAACGAAAAAGAGATAAAGGTTAGGAAGTTGCAGTTGGAACACAACAGTCAAAATTGCAAAAGAATCAGGATCATGATTTTACCTGTTTCTTCTGCAAGAAAACTGGACATATAAAAATAGAGTGTTCCAAGTACGCCGCTTAGCATGTAAATAAGAATATACTTCTCACTCTGGTTTGTTCTAAGATTAATTTAGCTTCTGTACCTAGTCACACTTGGTGGGTAGTTTCTGGTACTACTACTCATATAAGTGTGTTTATGCAGGGTTTCTTGTGGAGCCGAAAGTCAATTGATGCTGAAAGATACATTTATGTGGGCAATGGAAAAACAGTTGTTATTGAGGCAATAAAAACTTTTAGATTGTCTTTAAAGACTGGTTACATTTTAGATTTGAAAGAGACATAAGAAATAATAACCTCGGTCGTTTTCGAGATTCAAATATTTTGGCAACTGGTTGTTTAATTGATAATGTATAGTTATAGGACACTATTGCTTTACATAATAAAACCTTGCAAACAACTCATTGTGGTACAAAACACAAATTAGCTAATGAGAATTTTGTCATCCTTTGGCACAAGCGTCTTAGATATATCTCTAAATAGAATAGAGATGCGTGTTTCTGACAGAATTCTTGATCCTATTGATTTAACAAAATTTAAAGTTTGTATTGAATAAGTAAATGGAAAATAGACAAACATAAGGCAATTAGGTGCCAATAGGAGTTCCAATATCTTAGAATTAATGCGTACTGCGGACCATTCCCTAAGGCATCTTGGAATGGACAATAGTATTTTATTACATTCATAGATGACTACTCTCATTATGGGTATCTATATTTAATTCATGCGAACTCTCAATCCTTGGACATGCTTAAGTCTTTCAAAGCTGAAGTCAAACTTCAACTTAGAAAGAAAATTAAGGTTTTTACACTACAAGAAAAATGAGATTCTGCTACGAATTGTTTTGGCGACGACACAATAATTATCACCAAATGTATCTATTGGCTACAAAATGAACAGTCGTAGTAAAATGTAACGTCCTTTGGCGACGAAGTGCAAATTTGTAGCCATAGATAGTTAATAGGCGACGAAATTTTAGAATTCGTTACTATTGGTCCAATCAATTCTTGGTGCCAAACAAAAAAAAAAGCAAAATTTTTCCCGCTAGCATATTGGCAACGGAAACATTTCGTCACCAATGTGACACGAGATATTTTTTTTATGAGATGACGAACTCCTTTTGTCGCGATTTGTTATTTCAAATATATGGGCAACGAAATAGGTTCATCGCTAATATGAATTAAATTGGACCATGGTGAATACTACAGGAGATTTGACGAATCAGGTAAACAACGTCCAAGACCTTTTACTAAATTCCTAGATAAATGCAAAATCGTCCCAAAGTACACCATACCGGGCAAACCTAGTATGAACCGTGTTGCTGAGAGACAAAACAGAACACTTAAGGACATGGTAAAAAGTATGATAATTCATATTTCTTTACCAGAATCACATTGTGGATAAGCACTTAGGACTACAGCATATTTCCTGAACAGGGTACCAAGTAAAGCGGTGGCTAAAAACCCTTATGAACTGTGATTAGGCGTAAAGCCTAGCATAAGGCATTTACACATTTGGGGTTGTCCTGCTGAGTCAAGACCTTACAGGCCAAATAAAAGAAAACTGGACTCAAGAATAGTTAACTGTTACTTTGTTGGGTACACTGAATGATCAAGATGATTTAAGTTTTACGATCCCACATCAAAATCCTCCTTTGAAATGGGAAATGCAAGATTCCTTGAGGGTGTTGAGTTTGAGGGAGAAGAAAACATGATGAATATTGTATTTGAAGAAGAATCTGTTATTGACGGTGATTAGGTCTCTGTACCTATTGCTATTCAAGACAAAGTTTTCTTCAAAGGGGAACATGTTATTGACGGTGATCAGGTCTTTATACCTATTGCTGTTCAAGACACTGTTCCGGCTCTAAATAATAATGTTTAGGCTCAGACCCCTATTCCTGACATTATTTCAAATCAAGACAACAATGAGATTCCTCAAACAAAACCTATAGAACAAACTCAACAACCTCAAAAAGTGCAATTGTGGAGTTCTACTAGGGAGAGGATAAGTGCGATTTCGAATGGATATATAGCCCAAGTGGGAGATTGTTAGGAAATTTTATTTCCTAATCTAGTTTTGGGCAACATATTATTAATACAATTATATTTGATATTTAAATTTAATGGGTTAAAAATTAAGTGATCTAATTAATTTGGGTAAGTCCATAGACTATTCAAAATAATGTGGGTTTAAATGAATAGATACTATAAACTGTTGGGGTGATTAGGGGATTATGGGAACCCTAATCGCATCATATAAATACATAATATTAGGGTTATGATCTCCTATATACAAAATCGTCTTGACGACTCTCTTCTCTCCATCTGGAAAAGAATTGCGAATCCTATTGAGGAACTCTGGAGATTTAGTTAAGGAAGGCCACATACCCACTCAATCTGTATTCTTCTCGTGATCGATTGTCACAGGATTTCGTATCAGAAGTCAATTGATCGTAATAGATTCAGGTACGTAGTTTACGTGTACATCAGAACTCTTGGTAATTTGACATGTTGATTAAGGTCATATAGATTTAGATCTATAAGGATTAAAAATAAAATCCCAACAAATATAATTCTTAAGCATTACATGTATACAAATTAATGAAAAACATATAACCAAAAGATATTATTTATTTTATGATACAAATCCAATCATTTAAATAATTCATAACAATCAATAATATATCATATTAAAGATGAAATCATTTATTTCATTGAAGCAAAAATCATAAACATTAAATACAAATTATTTGGAATCAACACAATATAACAACTTAATTAATTACATATGGTTTCATCCTTAGTCGTACTAAAAAAAAAATTAAAAACTCATAATAAAATAAAACAAGCCCTTAATATTGAAGATTGACATCTTTCCAAGATGGAATTTATCTAGTAAAAATATGTATATCTTTGTTCCCAACCTTAAATTGTATTTATAGGTAAAACAAATAAGTCTTGTGTGGTAAAATGGATAAAAATTGAAGGCAGGTGAGATGAAAACGGTATTTTAATACGGCTAAAACTGTTTAGGGGCAAAAACGTAAAAAGAGCAAAAGGCAAGGCGCTAAGTGATTTGGCCACCGACAATTGCGTGCATTGCACGTGGCTGTTTAATTTGTGAAAGCTGAGCCGAGCCGATGGCTCGGTGCCTGACCTAGAACTGGCTCGGACGAGCCACCTACTTCCCATCTACTTTCAACTCCTATTCTGCTTGTCCTGGTTTACTTGTTTGTTATCCGATTCACTCCAACTCAATGTCATTTTGTTTGTTTTTTTAACAACCTACAAAATCATATGAAATAAATTAATTGTTGATATAATTAAGGAATCGAACGATTCATTCCGATTTTTTTGGTTTTGTTTGATTTTTGTTTGGCTTTCCGTAGTTTATTCGTTTTTAATCCTATTTGCCCCATCTTAACGTCACTTTGATCCATTTTTATAAACAAACATAAATAAATAAAATAACTCTGTTTATAATAATTCACATTATTCGAGTGATTAACAAATCTAAGTTTAAAGGTATAAAATCGCATAAAATGAGGTGCGATCACGCTAAGGGAAGAAAAATGTGTTGAATATGTTGCTTAAGATGGATATAGAATCCCTGGACATGGATATATCTGACGGTGCTACTATCTTGACCTTGCACTTAAATTTGGCCAACGAACCTTGTATGATATTTTGGTGGAGGAGGAGATTAAGAATCAAAGCCTCCAGCAGAGGAACCCTAACATCTAGGCTATCCAGTAGAGGAATCCTAACATCCAGTCTTTCTCTCTCTCTCTCTCTCACACACACACACACAGACATACACACATAAATTTCCATCAACTTGTTGCCATACCTATGCACCGGACACTATATTTAGCCAGAAATGTTAGTTACTACCGAAGCATGCACCATTACAGTCATGTTATAGAGTTTTATTATATTAAGTTCACCATTTTACCTGTAAATAGAATCGAATTCTGGTTGTTCTATAGTTTTATTTCTTTGTAATCTCTATTGGATCTAAAAAAGAATTTTCCATGAAAATTAAAATGGATTATGAAAAACAGAAATTGATCAAACCATAATCTCACAAGCTCTCTCATCTGTTGTTTTGAAAACAAAGCATACCCTTAAGCAACTAAAACCATTTTCCCCTTGTGCCTTCAACTGTAGGGATTGAAATCCCTAATGATTATCAAATTGTAATCTCAAATTGTCTCGGGCCTAAACTGTAGGTATTGAAATTCCAAAGGACTTCATCAAATTGTAATCTCACATGGCTATCTCCTTTATTGCTTTGAAAACAAATAATACCCCTAAGTAACTAAAACATTTTTTGCCTTGGGCCTTCAACCGTAGGGATTGAATTCATAATGACTTTATCAAATTTATATTAGTTATAACAGTTTGCAACCAATCATGGGATAATATATTTACTCTGACAATTCAAATTGTGGCTCTTTCTCGTTGGTCATTTCATCTTTATGTGTAAACGTGGTTATGAGAATTCATAGAAGAAAAAAATAGTATTTAATTTATTTAAAAAATTTGAATGTCATGTCAGTTTAATTAATTCCATTTAAATTTGTTTATAGACTTTAGTGTTAATGTGGTAATGAAATTAATTTTAATATTTTATGTTGAGATTTCTTTGTTATATGATTTTTTAATGTAGTTGATGAAGAGAAAAATCAATTTGTTATGCGTGTTGATGTTAATTGTGTGTGTGAAATTTGCAATACAAATTTAGAATTGTATACCAACAAATTGTATTGGTGCCCTTGGTTGCGGGGTATAATTAGTTTTGAAATATATGAAGAGAAACGAGTTGTTTGACTTCTGTTTTGGTTTATATTTTTATTGTGCTCCCATTGTTGAATGTGGCTTGTTTAGTGTTTTTGCTCTCATATTTTTGTTTCCAAATATTTGAAAAATATCGAAACAAAAACAGAAGTACGGAAAGACCCAAAAACGTATTTATGTAATGTTTGAAATCTATACACTGTTGAGCGTGGTTTGTTTTGGGTTTTTGCTTTGATTCCTATTTCCCAAAATTTGAAAAATCTAGAAACAGAAATCAAAATCTGGAATACAATAAAAGTTATTTATATATTCAAAAATCTCAATAAATGTTTTTTGGTAACAGAACGGAAGTGTGCCCAGAGTTCTCTTTTTGTCCCTTGAATGAGCAATTTTGGTATGCTCCCAAACTTTTGCTCTAAAATAAAAAGAAACACATGTTAGTTGTTGAACATATTTTTGTTTCTATCTTATACTGAGAACAAGATAAGATGATGCTGGGCAAAGGAAATGAAGCAAACCTTTTGGACAGCGCTCGTGGAGCAATGCGGCAGGGCAAAGCCGGTCGCCATTTGGACCTTGTCTGCTAGAAGTAGTGCATCAGAGTGGTGTCGGTTGTCATCTGGACCCTGCCGGCTAGGAGTAGTGCGGCAGGGCAGTGCCCATCGCGGGCACTAAGGGTGAACCCCTGGACGGTGCATTTGGGGAGGACCACTATGTCAACTATCCACTACCTGTATTCGGATTTTCTCGTCGGCCATATGGAGATAGAGTTCTCAGAGCCGAGCACAAAGGCGTAGCGTAGAGAGATGACGGAGAGGACAGTGCTGGCTAGGGAGCCTTTGAGGAGGGCGAGATTGACGCTACTTCTCCTCACACAGACGCCCCTCATAATGAGGGCAGGGAGGATTCGGCTTCGGGCCGTCGCTTCTTCAGCGCTTAGGATTTTGTAGACTTCTTTTCACTTATTCTTGCTTTTCTGCATGCCAGCGTGTAAGCTCCTGAGCGCCACAGTTATAGTACTTCAGAGTCTTCTACTTCCTCCTGACTTTTTTGCCATGTCGCTTCCGCTTGGTCATGTTCTTAGAGTTGTAAAAATTAGAATGTTTTGTTGTCCATAGACCACTAGCCCTCCAGTTCAGGACATGAGTTGATTGCAAGGAACTCGTGTTGTGGACTCAGAAAGAAGGTTTTGTAGGGTGCCTGGTCCTCTTGGTCTGCGGGGGCGTAATGTGGTGGTTGGTCTGTCCTGGTCGGTCATCGAGGAGTTTTCCGTAGTCAAGATCATTGAAAAATCCTTTCAGGTTATCTTCATTTAGTCCATGCATAGACATCTTTCTCTTTAGAATGTCGGACCTTATAGTCGACTGGTAAAGAGAGTTACTCAGTTGCAAGTTCTCAGACTCGATCAATGCCTTGTCCTTGGTGGATGACCATGATTTTTTTCCATGACTCAGGAGATCAGAGTGCCGCTGAGGAGAATCACTCGCAACACCGGAGCCGGGATGCGACTCAAGGGGTCAAAATGCAACCAAGGAGAATCACTCACGATGCCGAGAGTCAAGATGTAGATCTTGAGAATTATCTAGGATGCATGGTGTCAAAATGCTACTGACGAGAATCACTCATGATGCGGGAGCCGAGATGCGACTTAGGGTGTTAGAATGCAACCGTGGAGAATCACTCGCGATGCCAGAGCGGGGATGTGAGTCTGGAGAATCATCCGCGACTCAGGGGTTCGGAATGCCACTGAGGAAAATCACTCGCGACGCCGGAGTTGGGATGCAGATCTTGAGAATCATCTATGACTCAAGGGGTCAAAATATAATTGTGGAGAATCAATAGCGATGCCAGAGTCGGGATGCAGATCTGGAAAATCATCCGCGAGTTAGGGGATAGGAATGCCATTGAGGAGAATCACTCGCGACTCTAGAGCCAGGATACGACTCAAGAGGTCAGAATGCAACCGTGGAGAATTATTCGTGACTTCGGCAGTCGGGATGCGGATCTAGAAAATCATCCGCGACACAGGGGTTGGAATGCCGTTGAGGAGAATCACTTGCGACAGAGTGAGTCGGGATGCGAATTAAGAAAATCATCTGTGACGCAAGGGATCGGAATGCTGTTGAGGAGAATCACTCGTGATGCCATGAGAATCACTCATGACGGCCGAAGTCGGGATGCGGATCCGGAGAATCATCCGTGACTCAGGTGGTTGGAATGCAACCATGGAGAATCACTTGCGATAAGAGAGACTGGGGGGGGCTTACGAAGATTTGGGAGACGATGGAGCATTGGCCGAGGGGGTGAAAGCCGAGGTCGATGAGGGAGATGAGGGAGAGTTGCATCTGGAAGAGAGGGGTAGGGAAGTTGAGAGGGTTGGTGCCTGACCAGGTGCCCTTCGAGATAATGCCATGGGGGTAATGGCACACTAGGGTCTGATTCCCGCCGGAGGTCGTCATCGGTCTTGCGTTTGCTTCTGCCATGCCCAGTGGTATTGTCTTGGCGGAGATAGAGAGAGAGAAAAGAGAGAGAGAGAAGAATGGGGCTACTTCCTAATTAGAAGCCAAAGAGACAGGCAACCCACAATAGAGAGAGTATTATGGGATGATACGTGTAAGAGAGAGAAAGAGAGCATAATGGGATGGATGGTCAACCTAAAAGATCTTGTGACACAAATTTGTGAAGCATAAATGGTTCTTCGATAATCTCAATCACTCATTTTGTGCTATTAGATTGGGATTGGACATTTATCTCTGTTTGATAGGACTAAGTTTGGTAACATTGCTTTTTCCACCCCCACCCCCACCCCCACCCCCATCCCCATCCCCACGCTTATGGCATGCTGGTAAGGACAGACCTCAAGAGTGGAGAATAGAATGCACGCTCTTGGTGTGGGTTCAAATCCTACTGCCAACGCACCTCCCTGATTTAATTGTTGCATGTATTGTGGGATAGGTACACTCACCTGTGTAATCACTTGGTAATGGCTGAACCGTTTGACTACTAGACTGCTAGGTACCCCTAGATGGCTAGGGCTCGTTTGCTTACTGTTTATCCCGCTTCCAAAATTTTGGAATTAGTGTGCAGAAGTGTGTTTGGTAAATACATTTTTGTTTCCAAAATTTTGGGAATAATCTGAGAGTATTTCTTGAATTTTTTAATAATCTGATTAGATAATATGTATTTTCCAACTTTAATAAATATTCAAATTTCACAGTATTTTTTTTAGAATTAGATAAAAATTCATTCAATTACAAAAAATGAGAAAACAGTGGACCTTTTTGGGAATTTTTGGACAATGTAATTTATAGTGAAACTCTACTATTTAATATGACTTAGATGTGTTTGGTTCGATGGAAAATAAATAAAAAAGAAAATGAAAAGAAAAATAAAAAGAAAATCATGTTTGGTTGCAAAAAAAATGAAAGGAAAAAATAAAAAATAGGATGGATAAAACATAATTTTCGAGACAATTTTTTTTCCTCACAAATTTAGGAGGAAACTGGTTAAAAGTATCGAAATTATAATTATACCCTTAATAATAGATTTTTAAATTTATTTTATTTTTTTTTTATTTTTTTTTAGGGTAAAATAATAAATTATATTAAAGTGAATTCTTTTTTCTCATTTATTTTTTTTCCAACCAAATAAAGCTAGGAAATTTTTTTTTTCTTTTAGCATAGATAAAAATGTTACCCTCTCATTTTTTTTTTTTATCCTTCCAATCAAACATACCCCAGTGTTGTGCTTGTCCAATAATGTCCTAAAACTACAAATGAACTGTTCGGTGTATTTGTTCCAACATTTCAAACAAAAATATGCGAAAATTTGTTTTACAAAAAATTGGAAAAAGAATAGAAATAATTTTATTTCTGTTCCCATTTATCTAAAAAGAAAGAAAAAGAAATTATGGAACAAAAGCACTAAAAAAGGATAAGCCTATGTTCCCCTCTCTCACTTCCCCTTCACCAATTGTTGTTGCACCACCATCACTGAAACCGGTTTCTTGATCTCCTTTGACGCCAATATGTCTCCGATCGGACCCAACTCCGGTAACTCATTCCACTCCGTTAGCCCCGTCAGCATCAATGAGTCATCCCGGTGATGACGCCCCACGACGATGAGGTCATATTCCTCCTTCATCTCGTTGACTGTCAGAGCTGTCTCGGGCCCTTCTCTAACTCTTTCTTCCCGATATTCGACGTTGTCTTGGGTTGAAGACAAAAGCCTCATTTCTTTCAAAACCTCGATATCTAGGATGGTGTGACGATGGAATTTTCCCACGACACTAGTCGAAAAACGGTCAACTGAACACCTTCAGTTGAATTTGCTATTCTTTTTCTGTATGCCATGGCCTCCCAATCGTTGTCTCCGCCCAAGAAAATCACGGCCACGTGGTAGGGGGAATTTGCCGCCGGCAATTCGGGTGTCGGTAGTCGGATTTTGCTCCGGTCGATAACGATTGCGACGGAATAGGGAGCTATTTGGAGCACTTGTCTGTTTATATGTGTGGGGAAAATTATTATGTTAAATTTTGAATGAGAATACAAGACAATTGTATTAATACATATGGAAGATATAATTATACAAAGATCTCTATATCTATATATAGACAAACATTAAGGCTTAGCAAAGACTGTCATTAAAAAAATTTCCTCAAGAATTAGAAAAAAATGAATAATTACCATCGTTAATGAGGTGCTATCGAAAACCACCTTACCCAGGTGGTTCCACTTTCGATGAAAAGTAAGAATTATCAAAGACACCGACTTATCAAATGCCAACGCACATATATCATGATGCATGAACTTCATCAGTGACATGGCGGTGAAGGCAGGAATGATAACCAGATCCTGGAACTACTTCTGAAACTGCACCAACACTTCAATAATCTTTTGAGACCACGAACTTCCAACGGTAGATTTCTAACCCAACTGGTGGTTGATCAGCAGCGGCGATGCTCGGCCGGTTAGCTCCATCAGGTGGAGGCCGTACACTGTGATCGGGTTCTCTTTGTGGGGTCTAGAATTCTCAAGGAGCTTGACGGACGCCATCGCTTTGTCAGGGCGGTAGGCGTAGATCAATACACGGAGCTCGGTGTTAGCGGGGGTGTGAATGATTGTTCTCTTCTGGTAGCCGGTGAACATTCTCGAGTAATCATAGATAATTGTGACGAGAACCCATGTTAAGGATGCAACTAACATTGAGAGAGACTCCCGATCGATACTCTGTTCTCCGGGAAATAGGACCATTGAAAAGAAAGTGTTAAACTTTTATGGTAAAAAATAAAAACATATACGAAATTGAGGGGTGAAATCTGTACCTGGTTTATAAACACACTCTTGCAACTAAATAAGATCAGCACAATAGAAACACTCTTCGTGAGAGTGCTGACTCCAAAATAAAAGAAGATTGAAGAAGAAGAGGGAAGAATAGAGGAAATTCAGAAGAAATCAGAGAGGAAAAAGAAGAACTAGAAGAAGAAAGATCAATTCATTTCTCATTCTCCTTCATGTTTGAAGGGCTACTACATATATATTGCCTTACATACCAACGAACTAACAAACATCAAACAACTTAACAAAATAACAGCCAACCAAATAACAAACATCTATCAACCCAATAACAAACTAAAAAGGGAAATAAAAGATTCCATTTGATAGCTTGAGGTCTGAGCAGGGATGGCCAGGATCGTATCAGATACACAGCTATCTGAACAATCCCTTGGGCTCTCATTATCAGAGCCAGCATGACGGCGTCTCACATTGGCACTTGTCAGAGCAATGCCGGAAAAAAAGATCGACAAACACTTAACTCTGACGGAGATCAACACGATTGCCCATACCAACGACATGAACTGAAGGTCGTAGATCATGAAAAGGTCGATCTTCATGCCACAGTAGTCCATAAGAAGGGGAACGAAGATTCCGACAATTAGGGTCTCGAGCTTCTCCACAAGAGAAGAGCCTAGTGGTGGATCCTCTGGCACGCAGAGGCCTAAGATGAAAGGGTAGAGCTGGTAGGGGAGACCCAGATTATTGCCGTTTGTCGCCGCCAGCATTACCATGAAGGCGATGAAGTTAATATATGCTCACTTCACTGGCTTTCCTGATGAAAAATTAAAATTACTGCGCATTAAATATTAATTTATTTTTTGGATCAATACATTGGACTGTTGGGAGGTCCTAATAACACTAAATTAATAAAAAGTATCAATACAAATAATTATTTCAATTTTGATCTCATCTATTAGGATTCTTAGAAATACTAAGTTTCCAATTAGGATTGCGCCATTAACTACTGCTGGCCGCTGGACTCTGGCTGTCGAATTTTCGATCATTGGTTACTAGAGTTATTTTTAGTTACATTTTAGTTATATTCAACAAGTTTTTCGGTTGCTAGTCTTCGAAAATTAAGGGAGTATAACAAAAAAATATACTAAAAATACACTAAAAAAATGTATTTAAAAATTGCAATAAAAAATAGTTACATGTAATTAGAAATATACTATAAAAATAGTTATATGTAGCTAAAAAAAAAAATTCGGCAGTCGATGGTAAGATTTTGGTTACCAGAGTCTTGAGATTCGACGATGGACAGCGGTGGAAGGCGAGAAGTGTGGCGTCAGTAGTAGACGATGTAAACCTTAATTGGAAGCATTTATATTCAAGTAAATTAAAATACAATATATTATTGATTAGGCTCTCTATTTGGAATTACTGACCAATTATCTCAATGTTTAATTCAGTCTATATGCATAATGCACAATTATTTTTATTTTTTGTATAATTTAAGACCAAGTCATAAATTAACATATTTTGGGGGTGTAATTATGTACAGTAATACCTTCTGGTGTCTATTGTACAATCCAACAAAGGACGGGCCGTGTAGACAAAATCAAGCTGACGATGAATATGCTCAAAGCATAAGGCTTAATGCCCGCGGAGGTGGCCCAACCTGCCCACGCCACCCTGACATTGGCCATCGCCAGCCGTATGCCGGTGCTCATTAAGTCGCTGATCAATGTCGCTGCCAGTGCCAGCCGGCCGAGCTCGGAATTCATGATCTTGAGGTCCATCAGGAGGGAGGCGATCACTGGAAAGCATGATAGAGTCAGGATTCCGGTGACGGATTGTGCTGTTGGTATGCGGTAGCTGGGTAGTGTGTTGAGCGACTGAGTGATGGTGGCGCCGCAAAAGAGAGGGACTATGACGGCGATGACGCCAATGATCCATGCCCTTATTCCGGCTTTGGAGACCTTGCTGGGGTCCATCTTGACTTCGATGGGGAACATGAAGAACATGAAACCGATCACTGATAGACCGCTGATGAAAACTTCGCCGTCTTCTGGGAATAGCGTTTCCATGGTACTTGGTCTGATCCGTCCCAGGATTGTCGGTCCGAGAATCACACCAGCCTGTTTCACACACACACACATGCTTAATAGCTTGCATTTTTTTTCCATGCTTACAAATGGAAAAAAAATTGGAAAAAGATAAAAAGACAGTTGTTTTAGAGATTTTGTTTTCTTAGAAGGAAATGGGAAAGTTTTAGTGGTAGCCAATGTATTACTCTTATCTAAATTATGAATGTTAGTTGATTTAAGTAGTTAGAGTCATAAATCTTATCGCAAAGTTACTAAGGATATCACAGAGGTCTAGAGATGACATTGGGGTGGTGCTGATAGAGCAGTAGAAGTTCTGAAAATGAGTTAACACCACAACAAAATTCATTTTAAGTACACTAAATGTGTCCTAATATTTATAATTTTGGGACACATTAAAATTGAAATAATTAAAAAGTGTCCCATAAAAATTTGTCACAATAAATAATTTTGTCCTAACATATATAATTTTAGGACACATTAAAATAAAAAAATGTCTTATTAAATAAATATTATAAGGACATTATTATTAAGTATCTCCATAAGTATTTAAAAAGACATTATTTACAAATTGTCTCTAAAAATAATGTCATAATATGTAGTTTTTGTTGTAGTGTAAGGATCCGGAGAGGGATACAGATCTTATAAGAGAGATCAATAGAGTTGTAATCTGTATATTCTTATTGCTTGCAAAGGATTGTATATATACACAAGATGCCCTAGAGAGATTAGGAAACTAAATCAAGGAGCTAAATCAAGGGGATCGATTACAATCATTCAAATGTGGAAAAAGATAAATATGGAAGGTATAGGTTCCTATTCTAAGGAACATGTAACTATCCTCATATGCCCTTGCAAGATGGTGGGGTGGAGCGAAACACCAATCTTGGACGATAGACGATCGAAAGCTGAGCTGGGAAGAGGCTTTGTTAGAACATCAGCTAGTTGATTATGAGAGGACATGAGTGACGCGAAGAAGATTCTGGTGAACTTTTGTGCAAACAAAGTGATAGTTAAGTTCAATGTGTTTTATCTAGGAATGAAAGAAACGATTAGCACAGCTGTAAGTTGTACCGGCATTGTCACAATAGATAGTAGGTGGAGATGAGAGAGGTACTTGAAGTTCCTTTAGGAGGTTCATTAACCAGAAGAGTTCAACAGTAGTGTGGGAAACAACATAATACTCAACTTTTGTTGATGAGCGAAAAACGGAGCGTTACTTTTTAGAAGACCAGGATATTGAGTTTTGACCAAGAAAACAAATATAGGCACGGGTAGAAATACGATCATTATGATGACCTCCCCAATTAGTGTCGGAAAAACCATAGAGTAGGAGAGGTGGTCGACGGTGAAAAAAAAGTCCCAGTTCAGAGGTGCTGACAAGGAATCGAAGAAGGCATTTCAAGGCTTGCCAGTGATGCAGTGTTAGAAAAGAAGTGAACTGCGAAAGCTTGTTTACTGCAAAAGCAATGTCGGACATTGTAAATTGTAGATATTAAAGCTTGCCAACAAGAGTTTTGTAAGTTTTAATATCAGCAACTGGATCACTGTCATGAGCTGCAAGAGAAGAATTGGTAGACAGTGGCGTAACAACTGCCTTGGCATTAGTCATTTCGGCATACGCAAGAATATCTTGGATATATTTTTGTTGTGATAGAAATAGACCAGAAGCTGATCTATTAATTTCAATCCCAAGAATATAATGTAAGTCACCAAGATCCTTGATAGAGAAGCGAACACCAAGTTGAGTGGTGAAAGAGGTAAGCGCAGCAGAATCATTCACAGTAATGATGATATCATCAACATAGAATCACATATATAACAGTGGCCGAGTGATGCAAAGTAAACCGACAATAATTAGAGTGCGAGCAACAGAAGTCAAAAGAGAGAAAATACTCTTTAAGTTCATTATACCATACTTGAGGTGCTTATTTGAGACCATAAAGATCTTTGTGAAGCTTGCAAACATATGAGGGATGTTTAGAGTCAAAGAAACTAGGTGGTTGAGCCATAAAAACATCCTCAATGATCTTCTATATAGAAAGGCATTGTTGACATTGATCTGCCCTACCTTTGAGTGCGGTTTGAACTATCTATTTACGTAATTGGAAGTAACCAATTAGGTTTACAATGAAACCAAAAAATCGATCACTGATCCAATTTGAGTACCTCTACGGGATAGACCTCAACAGTAAACTGAAGAGTAACGGCAACAAGTGATTGAGTTCAGTAGTTCCTCATATAAAATTATTGACTCTAAAGATATAGTAATATGGAGAAGACAGAAGTGTTTCATGCACCAACAGAACCGGAAGCACCCATTCTTTCAAATTTCAAAGAGAGAAGGACGGGTTATTCACATTTCATTTGATGGTCAGAGGCGAATTAAAAGCTAAGCAGTGGGAATTTTAAATATTCCCCGAGGGAAAAAATAGAGAAATATCTTACGTTACCCATAATATGTGGAAGTATCGACGTAATTTCATAGAGTCATTCGATCCGAATGCTACATAAGGAATATAAGCCAGATGACAGAACGAGAAGACCTAGAATGTAGAAGATCATAACATGGGTGATTCAGTAGATTGAACTTCCTATATATCTACCCGTGTAGTACTTCATTATATATATAAGATCTATCTGTATAGAGATAAGATCCACCTGTATAGAGATTATCATCTACATCCAGAAAGTTGTATGCTTTGGAAGAAGTTTGTACAGTTTGGGAAGTTGTTTTGATTGATCAAAAATAAGAATCTACTTCGACTGATATTCCCTTAGGCACCACCATACATAACATAGAGATCACACTTGGAAATGGTGGACAATTAGCTAGAGCAGCGGGTACTGTAGCGAGACTGATTGCAAAAGATGAGAAATCGGCCACATTAAAATTACCTTTTAGGGAGGTTCGTTCGATATCCAAAAATTGCTCAGCAACAGTCGAGCAAGTGGAGAATGTTGGAGTGAACCAGAAAAGTTTGGGTAGAGCCTAATCGAAGTATTGGCTAGATAAGCATCCTGTAATAAGAGGAGTCGTTATGAACCCTATAGACCATCCCCATGGGGGTGGTAAAGGGAGGGCCCCAATCTGTAGAAAAAAAAAAACCCACAACCCCTTGGGGTTATCCTGTACTTGGAAGAAGAAATAGAAAAATGAATAAATATAGTGAAAATTTGATTCTTCGCCGCTGTAGTAATAGGAGAGAGAATTTCCTTCTTTGTCTGTACAAATGTAAAAAAAATAGGAGGATCCTGTGAAACGTTCACTAAAAAAACCCGTTTGTAGTGAATCATTTATTAAAAAAAATTGAGAAGCTTAACACAAAAGGAAAAAAAAAGAAATAATAGTAACTTGGTCCCGGGCATCTACCATTATACCCACAATGATCGGCCATACGATTGCTATCCATAATGGAAAGTCCCATTTGCCTATTTATATAACCAATGGGATGGTAAGCCACAAATTGGGAGAATTTGTACCTACTTTCAATTTCAGAGGACATGCAAAAAGAGATAATAGATCTTAGCGTTAATAAAGTATCTAAATACGGATCATTAAGTAGGAGGAGGAGAGCCTTATGTTAAAAAAGAGAAAAACAAAAGTATACGCTTTAGGCTAACATATATCTATGTTTGCTGACAAAGCGAAAAGAATAAATGATTAAATTCGTGGACGTTCCTATGAGGAAACACTTACGATATTAGCACTTATGTCGTATTGAGGATGTTATTCTATTTTAAATTGGTTTATTATGTAGTAAGAAATGCTAGTTATAATATGGGTTTCGACAAAGTGAATTTAGTCATTAGTAAAGCCAAACTCAACGAGGGTACTAGCATGAAAAAATTGAAAGCTTGAGCTCGAGGATGTAGTTATCCGATAAAAAAACATACCTGTCATATAACTATTGGAGTGAAAGATATCTCCTTTGATGAATATGTCGAGGTAGACTATCTAGTATGGTTAAAAAAACTAGATGGAAAAAGAAGTATACGTTCCTGTATACATCCACAGAGTCTTGTGATATGCCAATAAGGGGAATATCCTTCCCTCCAGACCCTCGGCATGGCATGGACCCTAGGCATGCTAAAGGGCGTGGGCGCACTAACGCAAGGTACTCTGCTTTGATCAAATCAAAAGCCAAGTCGGCCACCAACTTGGTACCGGTCACATGTATGCAAGGACTAAGATGTGATGGGAAGCCGTAGGTAAAGTTTATCCAAGATTCTCGACATGGGTAAAAAATCGGGACGCAATGAACGTCGATAAAATATGGCTTCACGGGTCAATGTTAGCGAGCTTTGGGTGGCATTGAGGCAAAGCACAAAACAATCCTAAGCACACGGCTAGGAGCGGCATCCGTAGGCGCACTTGAGTGCCACTTGATGATAATGGTGGACATCGAGCGTCGCTTAAACAAGACATGATGATTGATAGGTGTAAAATACCTATCTACTTTTAAGCCAGATTTGATAGTTTTTGAGTGAATTAGTTATATTTAATTGTGTTTTTGTTAGTTTTTATGTAATTCAGGTGTAGTGACGTAAACAAGTGATAAATGATCGAAAATGACGCCATCGCTGTGGCGAAGAAGCCACCACTGCGACGGTAAGAATGCGGAAATGGCAGAAAGTTGGGAGTTGTCCCACGGCCGTGACTGTGATCCCATCGCCGTAGCCATGGAAGATCAGGATGTTAACCGACTAGCCCACCGCTGCGGCTGTGATCCCATCGTCGCGGCCATGGGCTCTGCACAACAAAATAAATATTTTGAGATATTTTGAAACCTTGCGCCTATTAATACCTATTCTCCCACTTCCCTTAAGACTTCTTGGAGCATGGAAGTTCCCGAACCTTAGGAGATTGATCCTTGGACATTCTTGAAGAAGATATTGATCATTCGGAGAAGAGGAAACATTGGTGGATCGATCTTTAGCGACAGTGGTTCACTCCACTTTAAGATATGATATTTCTCTCTTTGTTTGTCTCTTTGTAATTTAATGTTTTATTGTAAATGATGATGAATATCTCTTGGTTTGTAGTTCCAATGGACAAGATCATGTTAGATTAGTTAAATATTAGTTAGGGATCTGTGTAATTGTGTAAATACTAGTTTGATAAAATATATATTTCTTTAACGGTTGTGTGATTTTAAATCTGATTGTGTTTATCATTTCATGACAACTTCAATATGCTTGTTAAGGTATTAGGGTTGGATTTGAGAATCTAAGGTTTGATGCTCGGAAGAGGTAACCCTGGATTCGGACTAGGATAAACACATCGTTATGATCTAACGACCGGGGAGGGCGTTAGTTAGTGTGGAATTGATAACGTTGGGGAAAGACACACACGGTCTATAGTTGTTAAGACGTTGAGGGGGATTTCGGCGTTGACGCAAAGTCGCGTATTCCCTCGTCTTACACTCGGGAGAGGTAGCTGAGGAGTTTACGAACCGAGATTGTCGGATACCTAAACTCCATTACTGTTAACTAAACGAAATCAAATATGTATTAAGTGAACAAAATCAATCCCTTGTTAATAAACTTAGTTATGATTAACCCACTAATTGTAGTTTACCTTAGTTTTAATTAGTTTAATTTTAAATAATTCTTTAACCGTTTGGATAATATAAGATTATACCAATTGTGGTACTCAATTTATTCAACCCGTCCCTGTGGGAACGATATCCGATCTTCAAAGATCCACTATATTAAAACTGAATCTCGTGCACTGGCGAGTAGTCAATACGCGAGCGTGTAAAAATGCTCATCATACAAGTTTTTAGCTCCGTTGCCAGGGACGGTATTAAATTGGTTGATATTGCAACTAAGTAGTTGAATGTTAATCCCGACAATTCTTTTGTTTTAATTATTTTGTTAATTTGTTTCCTCAGTTGTGATCAAGTAGTGCATACAACGTAGAAAAAGTTTGGACTTCTTGGTTCTTGATCCCGAGATCGAGCATACATTGAAAACGATAAGGAGAGAGAGAAGAAGCAAACTTCAAATCCATGAATCGTGATCCAACGGAGCATTCTAACCCTAATTTCTTGTCCATGAGGAATTTTGGTAAAAAATGCTCAACCGCGCAAGAAGGTATTATAAATTACATCCAATCTATGTAAGCTGTACTTAATGCCAGACCTAAAGCTAGCACACCTTTTGCGGATGATACAGACCATTTCAGATCAAGCAATTTTCCATTCGGTTCATTCGAATTGGAAGGTGAAAAGAGCGGGTCAAGTGCTTTATCGGAAATAAAAAACGAGTTGTGGAGAGTATCTCCCTTATTGATTTTTGATTATGCCATTTGCTAAGTCCAAGTAGGGACAATAAATCAAGTGCATTTTTTGATTTGTGATGCATTCTTTTTTATATGAAAACGAGGGCATGATTCTGCCAGATTTTTGCTATTATTTAATTCTTTTTGGAGCACGGAATGGTCTCAGAGCGTGTTTGGAGGTGCATCTAAGAGTTTAGATAGTTAGGGTTGTGTTTTGTACTTAAAATCATTGAAATAGAAAAGTGAAAATGAGTGGTGAGGAGTTTTGAAAATACCACCGCCGCGGCGATGAAACTTCAGGATGGGCTCATTTTCATCAAAATGCTTCACTGCCATGGCGCGAAATCCATCACCACGGTGATAGAACATCAGTAGCTCATTTAAGAAATGGCGATCCTACCGCCGCGGTAGTGACGCGTCTGTTCAAATTAAAACAGAAACGCCTTTTCGAAGAACAACTCACCTGCTTCTCTCTAAAACGTAAATCCTTCTAATCCCAACCCCTCCAAAACCATTTCAAACCCACTATATCATACTTCTAATTACAAAACTTGTGATTCCACCACCAAATCATTCTCCAAAAATTGGATTCACCCCTGTTTTTTGAAAAAATTAGGGTTCAAGGTCGAGGGTGCGATTTTCTTCAAATTTCAATCGGTTGGACCACTATTTCTCAACAAGCAAGTGTTGATGCTTTTACATTTCATATATTTGTTGAAAAAATTTGATTGATTTGCAAGATTATATGAAAAATCATTGGATTTAGAATGTGCCCTGCCTTTAAAACCTCCATTTTTCACGATTTTAATTTTCTAAGGGATTTTGGTTTGATTTTTGGTGATAAACTTAGTTGATATGGATTGTTTAATTGTGTGAAACAAAAATGCATGCTACATTGTTAGTATTTTGTTGAAATCGTTGCAAATGGTGTATGTGCATTGAGTTTATGCCTCAATCTTGATAGTGTTAATTCAAGGGTTTGTTTTCATTATGCGTATATGATTCGGTTGTCTCGTTTGTGAATGTTATTGCTAGGAACAATGCCGAAAAAGGTTGCTAGGAAAAGGGCATGCGGAGAAGGGTCGGGGTCAGCCTATGACTTCGATTCCACCAAATTTGTTTCGAAATCGGCTGAGGAGCATTACCATAGGCATGAGTTCTCTAGGCCATGCATAAAGTAGAGAGGATTCGGGCCAATTGAGAGTCTATCGGAAGAATTCTGAGATGTCGTTAAAGGCCGATGATGGGAATACTTTTGCCAATCACCTCCATTCGGAGAAGTTTTCATAGTCCGGGAGTTCTACGCAAATGCTAGTGAAGTTCAATAGAATCGGACAAAGGTCCGAGGTAAGATTATCCTCTTCAGTCCTGAAAAATTGAATGAGGTATTGGGAGTGGGACAACGGAGGCCTTTTGAGGAGCCAAATCCGAGGTACACGCTAAGTATGGATGACATAATTCAGGCCCTTGCTACGGGCAATGTCCAATTAACCATCAAAGGGCCAGATCAAGCCAATTTGCCCGCCAGATTCCTAAAGCCGGTGCCGAAGATATGGCACCACTTCATATGTGGCAGCCTAATCCCAACTTCTCCCTTTTTGGACGTGTTAAATGAGCGGGCTATTCTATTACATTCCATTCAGCAGGGAAAATCGTTTGACGTCAGATCTTACATATATTCTTCGATTCTACATACTGTGGGGACAACCAAAGGAGGCCTACGTTTTCCAAACTTACTCACAGAGGTGTCGGCGAGCCGGGGTGGTGATCCATGGGGATAACCCATTTTTTCCAATCAATGCCCTCGATTCGGCCATTATTACGAGATTGTGGAGGGGCAGTGCTCAAGGCCAAGTTGAGGGAGGAGCGAAAGAAGAAGCTGAGTATGCGGGAGACGAGGTAGGGCCTTTTGAGGCCCCAATTCCCAAGGTACCAGGATAGGCCAGATTCGATGGGGAGCGAGTTTATCAAGAACTCCAGAATCTTCGGCTAGGGAAATACGAGCTAGAGACATACCAGGATCAATACGGGCGCTATCAAGATCAAGTCAACCGACTTATTTGCGAGGGCCTCGGTATCGAAATGCATACTTTTCCCACTATGCCGCAGGTGCCGCCGCACCTTTTGCAACCACCACATTTTCCTTTTCGACATGATAGTTGTGGTGATGATCCTTCTCCAGGTGGACAGTAGGAGGTAAGACTCCTATGTTTTATCTCCTAGGTATGTGTCAGAACCCAATTTTCCATTTTTAAATGTTATATTCTGTATTGGGTTCGCTGCTAGATAGTGTGGACACTGTCATATTTAAGTTCGGGGGAGTGTTCATCCATTTTTGTGCTTTTGTAGAAGAAGGATGAACAAAATGCAATTTTTTTTTTTTGTTCATCCTTCTTCTACAAAAACACAAAAATGGATAAACAATGATCCTAGGCGCAACGGTAAGATTGACATCATGGGCCCAAAATGAAAGCAAGCTTGAGTACGTGGCCAAGCTAACAGAGGCAGAATATGAGCGCAAGACACGTTCTGGTAATACGAGAGGCAGAACGTCGGCATCGACAGATGTCGGCGTGATCAAGGGAACAAGATGACATACCAGGCAACATATGGGCATGACACCAAGTTAATGGAATGTAGTACCTGAGTAGTACCTCATGAGAACCTTAATGTGCTGGGAAGTTATGGCACATGTTCAAGGCATGTGTAGCAGTTATGGGTTCTTGGCTAGTAAGGCTTGGTAACTGCCACATGACAATTGGGTTACAGATGCTCATACATGTCTAAGTGACTGTTTCCTAGGCAGTTAGGGTTGTCAACTACTATTTGTTCCTATTTATACCTATTTTGTATGTCTGGTTTGACAAAGAGGATTGGTCCTACGAATGAGACTGAAATTGTGATTTTTAGTTCCTTCTTCTTGAATTAACATAAGGTTGGGTTTTGCTTATAATTTATGTGTGCATGTGTGCTT
Organism: Eucommia ulmoides; assembly: GCA_016647705.1. Lineage (NCBI taxonomy): Eukaryota > Viridiplantae > Streptophyta > Magnoliopsida > Garryales > Eucommiaceae > Eucommia > Eucommia ulmoides. The sequence goes on along the minus strand of CM028336.1, from coordinate 8,561,697 downwards.
GCTTGTGCGCATTTGTGTTTTGTAATTTCAATGTGTTGTGTTGTGTTGCAGAAAATTCAATTAGCTGACTAGTTGTTATGACAATCAAACTATCATAAAGTTAAAATTCGAAGTTGAAAAATTAACCATGTGATACCTAATATTATTATTATTTTAATTTTTTTTTTTTAAAACATTGTTTTGGTTCATTAATTCGTAAAAAATATTTTCAGCACACAAATCACTTTAAATTTAATTAATTCAAATTACGTTATAATTTCCTATCAATGTGGAAAATTATTCATTTTATTTTTTTTCGTTTTTCACTTTAAAATTATATTCATTTTCCTACCTGATTATGAATTTTTCATCACTCAAAACTATCGTCAACAACTTTTTTTTTTTTTTTGAAGAAAAAACCTTGGAATATTACAAACGAACAAAACCCTAACCGTTTTCCTTTAAAAAAAAAAAAAAAAGAACAAAGAAATTGTTTCATATCAACAACATATATATGTGTATATATATATAGAGAGAGAGAAAGAGAGTGAAAGAGAGAGGTTGGGGGGGGGGGGGGGGGGGAAGGAGAGAGAGTACCATGATCTCGGAGACAAGGCGAGGGAGATAGAGACGTTTGAACAAGGCCTGAAGGCCTTGAGTGAGAAAAAAAATGACACTGAGTTGTAATTGAAGCCTCGGCAAAGCGTAGCTCAGAAACCCTTTCGCCTCGGACATCGACCATATTCCCGGCGAGTGCGGCGCTATATTCACGATACACGGTTCCTTTCCTTCTCCCGGAACATCCCCTCTTAACTGCTTCTGCTCCACCATCGCCATTATTCACCAAAGCACAACCCCACACACAAACAAAGAAAATGGGGCGGTATTAATTTGTCTGAATTTAAGGTTGAAAGACAAAATTTCAAGGTTTTTTCTTTTTTTCTTGATTATAGTTAGGGAGAGCCAAAATTAAACTGGAGAATTAGGAGTTGAAAAATGGGATAAATAGCGCACATGCATCGATCGATGTAGGGTGTAGATAGATACTGCAGGTAGATTTTTTTTTTTTCTCTCCTTCTTTCACATATTTTATTACTATTTTATTTATTTATTTATTTTAAAAAAAAGCAGGGAACAAGAGTAAATATGAAAACAAGCATCCATAAAGAGGAAAATATGTTTAAAACACAAAAAATGCCTATTTTAAAAATATAAAGGAAATTGAGGGGTGAAATGTATAATTTATACCTAATACATTATTATATGATATTTTTAAAATTTTCAGTTTTCACATTCGGGTTATAATTAATACGGTCTTATACATTATCAAAATACAGTTGAATCTAATATTCAATATTTAATATTCAAATCATAAATCATTTTACATTCAACATTTGTATAATTTGTGTTATTATCAATATTAATAAATATTATTTCTTTTACATTGGATGTTATATTCAATATGCACGGGGACACATAGATTATAGAGATGTTATATATATATATATATATACTAGCGTATAACCAGTGCCTAAAGGCACGGAAGTTAACAATTTGATCTATCAAATTGTTTAAGTTCATCTATTATTGGATAATTCCAATGAACCACAATTGGGCACAAATTAATATTACGTGCACAAATTAAAAAAAGTAAAAATTACAAAACTCACGATACAACATTTCTCAGGGTTTCATTTTTGCTTTCAAATGAATAGAACAATGAGCAACACAACCCATAACAATCAATAAAACTTAACCAACAATTCAAAAAATAAAAATAAAAATGAGAAAGCACCATTTACAACAACATAATTTACTTTGTTTATAAAACACTTGACCAACAGCATAATTTACTTTGTTTATAAAATACTCCCATTTTCAACAATGGGTTTTCAACCAACCCAACAATAACAAAAAATATAAAGATAACAATAATTAAATGATTATACAAACAAAACTCATGCAAACAGAATCGCACCAATTAAGCCCGATTGCAATAAAAAAAATCTAATGAATATAGTGTAAAAAAATAACTAATTGAACCTAATTTGGAATGGAAGAGGGGTTTCCAAGGAGTATAAATAACCTCTATTTTTCGTGTATGTTTTCCTAACGTTTGGAGAGATTGGAAAAGAATACTCCATGTTAGAACATATTTTATTCATAAAAATTAGAAATGAACAAAAATAGATTACAGAAAAACAAACAAAATTTAGGGGAACATACTTGGCGGCGAGAGAGTGAGAAATGGAGATGGATGCAGAAATCGAATAGAAAAGTTAAAATCATATGGTCACATGCTACTTTAAAAACAAACGTAATTTTTCACCCCAAACCCAATATTAATGAGAAAATAGTTTGAAATATTACCTTTTTAAGCTACCCTAAATTAGAAAATCCCATTTTTTCAAAATTCAAATTACCTTTATTTTTGTGAAATTTGAGAAGCATGATATAAGATCGCCTGCATAAGTAAACAAAATAGTTAGCATGAATGAGACTTGCATAGCATTAGGGGGTTCCTACTCTAAGAATGATTTAAGATCCACTAAGATTTATTTCAAGAGTATTTTCAAATCATGATTTTTGAATGATTAAAATATTAGACACCGCATTAAATCAATTGTTAAAGATTTTTTAGAATGATTCTCCAGGTAAAAAAGTAAAATGATTTTGATGCTAAAAAAACATATAGGAGCAAATACAACCGCATTAAAGTAGAATTATAGAAACAAAACAATTAAAGTAAATAACTTACCCCACATTGGGAAGTAAATTATGAATGAGTCTAGATCGAGTTATTATTGAACCAGATAGAGTATTTCACGAACGGATTGGTTCGTTTACCACCCTATTTATTAATGATTATTTTTTTTCGGGGGGGGGGGGGGGGGGGGGGGGGAGGTTGGAGGTTCCTTTTGCTTTTGCTTTATTTTGGGGAATACCTGTTAAATATGTATTGGTTTTTCAATTGTGTACAAACACTGAAATTTGGGAATACCTGTTAAACAACATTATATTTTTCAAAAATTAAAAATCTAATAACCAAGAAAAAAACATATAAAAATAACATATATTTAACTTACAATTTAGCTCTATTAAGTTATACTCCTACACCATGTGTCCAAGCAAAAAGAAACACATCAAGGAAATCCTATCGAAGAAGGTCCAGAACAAAATAATTGAAAAGAAATATGAGTACAAAACAGAAATAGAAAGTTGGGAAGAGAAACAAAAATCTAGAATAGAAAAACCCGGGAACAAAAAAAAAAAAAAACTATGTTGAGAGAATCAATCTAATTTCCTTCTGAACATAAGATCAAAAAGTTTTCCCACAAACAAAAGTTAGTACAACATTTAACATATGAATAAATGTAGATAAAATGAAGATTATAAACTAAACTATTCATATTTGGTCCATTAAACCCTGAAATCATGAATACCAAATTAATACTATAGTTAAATCAAACAATGAAGGAGATAGCAAGAAAATCAAACACGAACATATTAAGGATGAACCATAAATCAGTAGATTCAAATGTTTCAGTTTTGGCATCAAAATTAAAAATTCGAACATGATTTGAACTATGGTTAATACACAGACGCATGATTAAATAAGTTTGAAAGACAATTACCGCTAGCCTGCTAAGATATATTACTCAAGTTGATGGCATGCCAATCCGTTATTCACAAGCAAAACTTAATTAACAAATCATTCAAACCCAATCAATGAAAAATTAAAGAAGTCACTGACCAAGGGAGGTGAATGAGGGATACAGATAAGAAGAGAGATCGAGAGAGTAGAAGAGTATTAGAGCGATAAGATACAATTGCGATTTGGATAAGAGATCAGATTTGCAAGCTAAACCTTAAATCGCTGGAGATAAGGGAGAGAAAATATCGCAATTGGAACATGAAGATTGAGATTCGCGATTTGCAGATGGACGGAGAGAAAGAGAGCGATTTAGGTCAAAGAAAAACCCCAATGACAGAGATAGATCGACAGAGATATTAGTTCCAATGCGAATTTGAGGGAGAAGAGATCGTGAAATCATATGTTCTCTCTCATCTCTAACCCCGCTCCCAATCGTCAAACACGAATTTTGCAAAATCTGATTCGGAGTTTCCACTGACGAAGTAGATTGATGGCGATACCCTAGAGCAACAACAAAGACGATGAGACGTACCTGGATATAGATAGGTTGGCGGTGGACGTGGCAACCTACCAGAGGAGAGAAAATAATCTAAGGTAGAGAGATGGAGAGATAGAAGCTCAGAAAGGAAGAGAAAGAGAGAGAGAGAGAGAGAGAGAATCAGATCGAGCGGCTGACCAGTGGCGATGGAAATACTGAGAGTGTTGAGTAGCGACGATGGAAATGTGTGAGAGAGAGCGTTTGATTCCAGATTGAGAGTGACAAGGAGAGAGTGTTTGACACTGAGGAAGAAGGGAGTCAGAAGCGAGAGACTGAACAATAAAACCTTAAATTTTAATCCAACGGTCAGAAAATGTCTAGAGATTTGTCTCTCATCCGACGGCTGTGAATATCTCAGTCCTAATTTATTATATATATAATTGGTGTATAGAACTGATATACCCCTCGAGTATGGTTCGTTCGGATGATAGAGATGGGTCTTCTTACTAAGGTAGAGTCGTTGAGTCGGAACTGGTGTTGAATATTCCTCAAGTGAGCTGGAATGGTCAACTTGAATGGCTGAATTATCGAAGTCTTAGGAGGACTGACCTGTTGTGCCCAGTGACCTGTATCTGCACATGAAATCTGGCCCCGGAAAGCCCCTCCAGTGTAAGAATCAGAGCTCACAGAGAAGTAGAGTTTAATATGCGTTAATTAGAAAAATGAGCATTACCATATGTTACTGATTTGTTTCAATATTTATAGAAATGGAAAATGCATAGTAAAATTGCATAGTAATGGGCTTGTGCTTTTGGACCCATTTGGAGAAGCCCGCGAGCTTTTGTCGGGCATGTGAGGAAAATGTTGGCGATAGTGGACAGGGGACTGGGGCTTGGTGCTAACTCGGTGAAGCTCAAAAATACCCTCATCAGTATCCCTCTAGCCCTGTGTGGTGAGGGAAGCAAGGCGGTCAGTGATATCAATTTTTGGTTGAAATGGGCATTCTGAGATGTGATTGACATTTTTCCAAGAGTTAATTTTTTCTGAGGAGAGAATTCGAGATAAGCTCCTATATGGTCAAGGTTCGAAGTCAAGTAGCATAGGTGGGTGATCGCGAATTTCCTCGATTTTCTGGGTGATACGTTTTCAACACTTGACTTTTTGTGAGAAACTAATTTGAAATTGGTCCCCATACGGCCGAGGTCCGGGGTCAGGTAGCACAGTAGGACGACTCCAATTTTTTTCGATTTTCAAGGTTATTACGTTCATCGTGAACAAGTCCTGAGCACGAACCAACCTTCAACGTGGAGAAAATAGAGGCAAGCTCGAGTGAGGTGCACACCGTAAACGGGCATAGGGGCTAGGTGGTGCACTCTGGAATGGTGCTAGGTGCATGTGGCCGATGGCTGGGAGTTCCCCGACCATCGCCATTTTGTGGGCGTTGGCTAGACTTGGGTTAGCACCCGCTGGGGCAAGTCAGTGCCTGAGAAAGGGTGCTGGGCAAACTAATGCCTTGGGGCCAGCTAACCTTGATTGGGGGCTTACCCAATTATTTTTTTTTTTTTAATTTTTTTTAACACCTTTTTAAAGCTTGCCCAATTCTCTTACGTTGCACAATTTGGACACTTTAGAGAATTTTACTCCTTCTACAATTTTGTGGAGAATTTTTTGGCACACGGTATTCCATTACCATTTTCCTAATGAGTGAGGCTTGGGGGAGAGCGCGTAAGCACGTCAGGGTGCTGATCGCCTGGAATCCTGGTCGACACATTTTGAGAAGGCACCCATCTACACCCTACTAGCCAGAGGTAGCGCGGCAGGGCGATGGACGTAGGATAAGATGATGCTGGCTAGAGAAAATGAGGTGAAATTTTTAGACGACGCTCCTGGACGACCCTTTTTTGGGAAGGCACTTGTAAATGGCATTTTTCGAAAAGGTCACCTTCTGGACCCTATCGGTTAGGAGCAGCACAGTAGGGTAGTGTCCGTCATCACTTGGACCGTGCCGGCTAGGAGCAGCATGGTAGGGCATAGCCGGTTTCCATCTGGACCTTGCCGGCTTGAAGTAGTGCAGCAGGGTAGTGCCAGTCGCTATCTAGACCCTGCAGGTTAGGAGTAGCCCAGCAGGGCGGTGCCTGTCGCAAGGCACTAAGGGTGAACCCCTAGATGGTGTCTTTGGGGAGGACCACTATAACGAATATCCACTGCCTGCATTTAGATTTTCCCGTCGGCCGTGTGGAGATAGAGTTCTCAGAGCTGAAGGATAGAGCCAAGCATAAAGACATCAGGTAGAGAGATGACGGAGAGGACATTGCTGGAAAGAGACCCCCTGAGGAGGGCAATATTGATGTTATTTCTCATCGCATAGACGCTCCTCATAACGAGGGCAGGGAGGACTTGGCTTCAGATCGTTGCTTTTTTAATACTTAGGATTTTGTAGACTCTTTTTCACTTATTCCTACTTTTCTGTGCGCGAGCGTGTAAGCTTCTGAGTGATACAGTCAGGGTACTTCAAAGTCTACTATTTCTCTCCCGACGTGTTTTGCCAAGTTGCTTTCCACTTGGTCCAGTTCATAGATTGGTAAAAAATTAAAAGTGTTATTGTCTATAGACTACTAGCCCCTTAGTTTGGAACATGAGTTGATTGCAAGGAAGTCGTGTTGTGGACTCAAGAAGAGGGTTTTCTAGGGTGCCTGGTCTTCTCGGTCCACAGGGGCGCAATGTGGTGGTTGGTCCGTCGTGGCCAGTCATTGGGGAATTCTCTGTAGTCAAGATCATTGAAGAATCCTTTTAGGTTATCTTCATTTAGTCCATGTTAGAGCACTTTCATCTTTAGACCATTGGACTTATAGTCGACTTAGGTGAGGGATGTACTTAGCTACAGGTTCTCAAACTTGATCAATGCTTCGTCCTTGGTGGACGACCTTAGTCTTTTCTTGCGTTCGAACTATTGACTTCCAGAAAGGTCTGGTTGTCACCCTCGACGTTGAATGCCGGGATGAGGCCTATGGAGAGTTACTTGTGACAGTGAATGTTGAGTTGTTGATCTAGAGAATCATCCTCGACTCAGAGGATTAGAGTGCTGTTGAGGAGAATTAGTCGCGACTCCGGAGCCGAAATGCGACTCAGGGGTCGAAATGCGACCGTGGAGAATTACTCATGATGCCAAGAGTCAAGATCCAGATATGAAGAAATATCCAAGACTCTGGGTGTCGGAATGCTGCTGAGGATAATCACTCGTGACACTGGAGTCGGGATGCGACTCAAGGGGTCAAAATGCAACAGTGGAGAATCACTCGCGATGCGAGAGTTAGGATGCAGATCTAGAGAATCATCCACGACTCAGGGGGTTGGAATGCAGTTGAGAAGAATCACTGTTGACGCCAGAGTTGGGATGTGGATCTGGAGAATCATCGGGGACTTAGGGGGTCGGAATATAACCGTGGACAATTACTTGTGACGCTGGACTCGGGATGCGGATCTGGAGAATCATCCGCGACTCAAGGGGTCAGAATGCCTCTGAGGAGAATCACTCGCGACGCTAGAGCTAGGATGTGACTCAAGGGATCGGAATGCAACCGTGGAGAATCACTCGCAACGTCGAGAGTTGGGAAGCGGATCTGGAGAATCATCTGCAACTCAAGTGGTCGGAATGCCATTGAGGAGAATCACTCGTTACCCCATGAGTCAGGATGCAGTTCTGGAGAATCATCCACGACACAGGGGATCCGAATGCCGCTAAAGAGAATCACTCACGACGCCGTAGTTGGGATGCGGATATGGAGAATCATCTGCGATTCAGGGAGTTGGAATGCAACTATGGAGAATCACTTGCGATAAGAGAGACAGGGGGGCCTACGGACATTTGGGAGACAATGGAGCATTGGCCAAGAGGGTGCAAGCAGAGGTCGATGGGGAGAGAGGTGAGGGAGATGAGGGAGAGTTGCATCAGGAAGAGAGGGGTAGGGAAGTTGAGAGGGTTGGTGCCTGACTAGATGCCTTTCGAGATAATGCCATGGGGGTTATGGCACACTAGGGTCTGATTCCCGCGAGAGTTCGTCATAGGTCCTGCGTCTGCTTCTACCATGCCCGGTGGTTTTGTCTTGGCTGAGATAGAGAGAGAGAGTAGTGGGAGAACCAGAAGAATGAGGCTACTTCCTAATTAGAAGCCAAAGAGACAAGCGACTCACAATAGAGAGAGTATTATGGGATGATACGTGTAAGAGAGAGTATAATGGGATGGATGGTCAACCTAAAAGATTGTCTTGTGACACAAATTTGTTAAGCATAAATGGTTCTTGGATAATCTTATCACTAATTTTGTGCTATTTGATTGGGAGTAATGAGAGTATTTTGTGAATTTGTTAAGAATTTGATTAGATAATAGGTATTTTCCAACTTTGATCAAGATTCGGATTTCACAGTAATTTTTTTATACTAAAATTGGATAAAAATTCATTCAATTACAAAAAAGGAGAAAAAAGGAACTTTTTGTGAATTTATGGAAAATCGTAATTTATGGTGAAACTCTATCATTTAACGCACCTTAAGGTGTGTTCGGTTGGATGGAAAATGAATGAAAAACAAAAAAAAAAAAAATTAAAAAAAAAAAAATCATGTTTGGTTGGATGAAAAATGAAAGGGAAAAATAAATAAGATGGATAAAACACAATTTTCAAGACATTTTTTTTTTCCTCACAAATTTGGGAAGAAAATTGAAAGAAAATCGTTAAAAGTATTAAAATTACAATTATATCATTAATAATTGATTTTTTTTTTTTTTTTGATAATATATGAGAGTAAAATAGTAAATTATATTAAAATGAATTATTCTTCCTCATTTAATTTTTTTTTTTTTTTTCCAATCAAACAACGAAAATAATTTTTATTTTACAATATTATTTTCTCATTTTCTTTTTTCTTTTTTCTTTTGTTTTTTCATCATTCCAATCAACATATGATGTGCTTGTCCAATAAAGTCCTAAAACTACAAATGAACTGTTCAGTGTATTTGTTCCTACATTTCAAACAAAAATATGAGAAGATTTGTATTAAAAAAATGGAAAAAGAATAGAAATATTTTTATTTCTATTTTCATTTATCTACAAAGAAAGAAACAGAAATTATGGAACAAAAACACTAAATAGGGATAAGCCTATGTTCCCCCGTCTCACTTCCTCTTCACCAACTGTTGTTGCACCACCATCACCGAAACCGGTCTCTTGATCTCCTCTGATGCCAATATGTCTCCGATCGGACCCAACTCCGGTAACTCGTTCCACTCCGTTAGCCCCGTCAGCATCGATGAGTCCTCCCGGTGATGACGCCCCACAATGATGAGGTCATATTCCTCCTTCATCTCGTTGACTATCAGAGCTGTCTCGGGCCCGTCTCTAACTCTTTCTTCCCGGTATACGACGTTTTCCTGGGTTGAAGACAAAAGCCTCATTTCTTTCAAAACCTCGATATCTAGGATGGTGTCCCAATGGTTGACGATTGAATCTTCCCATGACACCAATCGAAAAACGGTCAACTGAACATCTTCAGTTGAATTTGCCATTCTTCTTCCGTACGCCATGGCCTCTCGATCGTCGTCTCCACCCAAGAAAATCACGGCCACTTGGTAGGGGGAATTTGCTACCGGTAATTCCAGTGTCGGTAGTCGGATTTTGCTCCGGTCGATAAGGACTGCGACAGAACATGGAGCCATTTGGAGCACTTGTTGGTTTACCTGTGTGGAGAAAATTTTTATGTTAAATTTTGAGTGAGAATACGAGACGAATGTGTTGATATATGTAAAAGATATAATTATACAAAGATCACTATATCTATATATACACAAACATGGGGGTTTAGCAAAGACCATCATTTAACAATTTACTTAAGAATTAGAAAAAAAAATATGAATAATTACCATCCTTAGCGCGGTGCTATTGAAAACCACCTTACCTAGGTGGTTCCACTTCTGATGAAAAGGAAGAATTATCAGTGACACTGACTTATCAAACGCCAACGAACATATATCATGATGCATGAACTTCATCAGCGACATGGTGGTGAAGGCGAGCATGGTCACTAGATCCGGGTACTGCTTTTGAAACTGCACCAGCACTTCAATAATCATCTGTGACCGCGAACTTCCAACTGAAGATTTCTTACCCAACTGGTGGTTGATTAGCAGTGGTGACGCCCGGCCGGCCAACTCCATCAGGTGGAGGCCGTACACTACGATCAGATTCTCTTTGGTGGGTCTGGAATTCTGAAGGAGCTTGATGGATGCCATCGCATCGTCAGGGCGGTAGGCGCAGATCAATACTCGGAGCTCGGTGTTGGCGGGGGTATGAATGATTGTTCTCTTCTGATAGCCAGTGTACATTCTCGAGTTATCATAGATAATTCTGACGAGAACCCCTGTTAAAGATGCGACTAACATGACTGACACAATTAACACTGAGAGCGACTCCCGATCTATAGACTGTTCTCCAGGAAATAGGACCATTGAAAAGCAAATGTTAAACTTTCAAGGGTAAAAACTAAAAACATATAAGAAATTGAGGGGCAAAATCTATACCTGGTTTGTAAACACAGTCAGATACACCGCTATCTGAACAGTCCCTTGGGCGCTCATTATCAGAGCCAGTGTGACAGCGTCTCGCATCGGCATTTGGCAAAGCAATGCCGGTAAAAGGATTGACAAAAACTTAGCTCCGACAGAGATCAACACGATTGTCCATAGCAGCGACATGAATTCAAGGTCGTAGATCACGAAAAGGTCGATCTTCATACCACAGTAGGCCGTAAGAAGTGGAAAGAAGATTCCGACGATTAGGGTCTCAAGTTTTTCCACCATAGAGGAGCCCAATGGTGGACCCTCCGGCACGCAGAGGCCTAAGAGGAAAGGGCAGATTTGGTAGGGGAGACCCACGCTCTCACCGTGTACCGCCGCTAGTATCACCATGAAGGCGATGAAGGTGATATACGCTTGTTTCACCGGCTTTCCTGATGAAAAATTAAAATTATTGTGCATTAAATATTAATTTTAATTGTTGGATCAATGTGTTGGACTGGTGGGAGCACCAAATTAATAAAAACTCTCAACGTAAATAATTAATTTTATTTGGTCTTATTTTTTAAGATTCATGGAAATACTAATTTTCCAATTAGGATTGCGCCACTAACTACCGTTGGTCGCTGGACTTTGGCTGTCGAATTTTGACTATTAACAGTTGTGAAAACTTCAGTCATCAATCATCGGACTTATTTTTAGTTACATTCAACTGCTCTTTAATAATGTTTTTTAATATGCATTTTAGTTATAATTTCTCAATTATATTCAACTAAATTTTCGATTGCTGATCATTGAAAAATTATGAGAATATAACAAATAAATATACTAAAATATAACTAAAAATACACTTGAATAATGTAACTAAAAACTACATTAAAAAATGGTTACCATGTAATTAGAAAATATATTAAAAAAATAGTTATATGTAGCTAAAAACAATTTGGCAATCGGTAGTCCGATTTTGGTTACCGGAGTCTTGCGATTTGACTGTGGACAGCAGTGGAAGGCGAGAAGAGTGAAGTAGGTGGTAGACGATGTAAACCTTAACTGGAAGCATTTAATTGAAAATATAAGGAAACATTGACCATAAAACTTAAAAACAAGTCAAAATATAATTAAGGAATTTATATTCATGGTAAATTAAAATAGAATATATTATTGATTAAGCTCTTTATTTGGAATTACTGGCCTATTCTTTTTATTTTTTTTTTATTTTTTTACAAGAAGGTGTATCTTGGCGAGCTTACGCACATCTCGACTAATCACTCACCGGACAATCTTAAGGGGCACTCCCCCAATTATCTCTATGTTTAATTCAGTCTATATGTATAATACGCATTAATTTATTTATTTTTATTTTTATTTTTATTTTTTATTAATATATATATGTATATATTTTTTGTATAATTTAGGACCAAGTAATAAGTGAACATATTTTACGGGTGTAATTATGTAAAGTAATACCTTCTGGTGTGTGTTGTACAATCCAGCAAAGCAAGGGTCGTGTGGACAAAAGTATGCTGACGGTGAACACGGTCAAAGCAAAAGGCTTAATGGCCATGGAGCTGTACCTCCCTGCCCACACCAGCCCCATATTGGCCATATCCAGCTCTATGGCCGTGCTTAGTAAATCGCTAATCAACGTCGCCGCCAGTACCAGCCGGCCGAGCTCGGAATTCATGATCTTGAGGTCCACCAAGAGGGAGGCGATCACCGGAAAAGGGGTCAGCATCATGATTCCGTTGACAGACATTGCTGTTGGCATGCGGTAGCTAGGTAGTGTTTTGAGCGATTGAGCGATGATACCGCCGCAAATTATGGGGACCATGACGGCGGAGACTCCAATGATCCATGCTTTTATTCCAGCTTTGGAGACCTTGCTGGGGTCCATCTTGACTCCATTGAGGAACATGAAGAACATAAAACCCATCCCTGATAGGCCGTTAATGAAGACTTCGCCGTCTTCTGGGAAGAGTGTTTCCATGGCATTTGGGCTGATCCGTCCGAGGATTGTCGGTCCAAGAATCACACCAGCCTGTTTTACATTAGAAAAATTAGAATTGAGAAGTGGGAAAAATGAACATGTATTAATATTATGCGAAAGAGATATTAGAATACAACGATATATACACATATTTATAGGAGAAGTGGGGGTTAGGATTTTGCCCTAATGGGCCACGTGGGTCATGCCCATATAATACATTAACATCCTCTCTCAAACTCGAGACAGTAAGTGAGAGGTGAACTTTAATTGGGAAACTAGAGAGTGAAAGCGTCCGGGTAGATAAGCCTTATCAAAAATATTTGTTGTTTGATCGGCTAGACTGACGGATTGTAGACGAACCGAATTATGGAGAATATGATGTCAGATGAAGTGACAATCAGTCTCGATGTATTTTGTACGCTCGTGAAATACATCATTGTGAGTGATCTGAATAACACTCATGTTGTCACGGTGTAGGGTTTTGGCAACCGGAAAAGAGATGCCCATGTCAGAGAAGAGCCATCGAAGCCAAAAAAGTTCTTTAGTTGTATTAGCCATGACACGATATTCATCTTCAGTACCGGAGTGAGTAACCACAATTTGTTTCTTACCACTCTAGGAAATGAGAGAATTGTCCAAAAAGAGACAGTAACCGATGGTTGAACGTCTGTTGGTAGGGTCTCCGGTCCAATCGACATCAGAATAAGTTTATAAGACGGGAGAAGACTGAGTTGAGAAATGAAGCCCATGAAATAAAATACCCTTAACATACCGAATAATGCGAAGAATAGCCGAGTAATGGGTGGTTCGAGGAGCGGACAAGAACTGACTGACCTAATAAACGACATAGCTATTGTCAAGGCGAGTGATAATAAGATATATAAGACTTCCAACCCGTTGGCAATATAGAGTGGTATCCTGAAGAGGTGAATCATCAAGTGGGGTAAATCTGACGTTCGACTCGAGAGGAGTAGTGGTAGTGGTTGAGACAATGATCCCAACCTTAGAAAGGAGATCCGAGGCATATTTGGCCTGAGTGAGAAAATATCCATCGGAACTAGATGAGAGCTCGAGGCCAAAGAAATAGGTAAGTACGCCAAGATCTTTCAACTACTATCTGCTCCTATTTATAACTATTTTGTAAGTCTGGTTCAGCAAAGAGGATTGTCCCAGCGAATGAGACTAAAATTGTGATTTTTGATTCCTTCTTCTTGAATTAATATAAGATTGGGTTTTGCCTATATTTTCTGTGTGCCTGTGTGCTTGTTTTGTGCGCATTTGTGTTTTGTAATTTCAGTTTGTTGTGTTGTGTTGTGTTGTGCTGCAGGAAAATCAATTACCTAACTAGTTGTGGTGACAATCAAACTATCATAAAGTTAAAATTCGAAGTTGAAAAATTAACCATGTGATGCCTATTATTATTATTGTTATTATTATTATTTTATGATTATTTTTTGAAAACATTGTTTTGCTTCATTAATTCGTAAAAACTATTTTCACCACACAAATCACTTTAAATTTATTTAATTCAAATTACATTAAAATTTCTTATCAATGTGGAATATTATTCTTTTTTTTTTTCCCGTTTGTCATTTTAAAATTATATTCATTTTTCTACCTGATTATGAATTATATATATATATATATATATATATATATATATATATATTTAAAAAAGAAAATAGAAAAAAAGAAAAAAACTTGGAATATTACACAGGAACAAAACCCTAACCGTTTTCCTTAGAAAGAAAAACCCAAAGAAATTGTTTTCATATCAACAACATATATATATGTATGTATATATATATAGAGAGAGAGAGAGGGGTGTGGGGGGGGGGGGGAGGAGAGAGAGTACCATGATCTCGGAGATAAGGCGAGGGAGATAGAGACGTTTGAACAAGGCATGAAGGCATTGAGTGAGGAAAAAAATTACACTGAGTTGTAATTGAAGCCTCGGCAAAGTGTAGCTCAGAAACCCCTTCGCTTCCGACATCGACCATATTCCCGGCGAGTGCAGCGCTATATTCACGACACACGGTTCCTTTCCTTCTCCCGGAACATCCCCTCTTAACTGCTCCGGCCCCACCATCTCCATTCTTCACCAAAACACAACCCACACACAAAGAAAATGGGGCGGTATTAATTTGTCTGAATTTAAGGTTGAAAGAAACAAGGTTTTTTTTTTTTTTTTTTTCTTGATTACAGTTAGGGAGAGCCAAAATTAAACAGAAGAATTAGGAGTTGAAAAAAGGGATGAATGGCCCACACGCATCGATCAATGTAGGGTGTAGATAGACACTCCAGGTAGAATTTTTTTCTCTCTCTTTCTTTCCCATATTTTATTACTATTTTATTTATTTTGTTTTAAAAAAAATAAGCAAAGAACAAGAGTAAATATGAAAACAAGCATCCATAGAGAGGAAAATATGTTTAAAACACAAAAAATGTCTGTTTTAAAAATATAAAGGAAATTGAGGGGTGAAATGTATAATTTATGCCTAATACATTAGTATATGATACTTTTAAAATTTTCAGTTTTCACATTCATGTTATAATTAATACGGTCTTATACATTTTCAAAATACAGTTGAATGTTATATTCAATATTCAATATTAAAATCATAAATCATTTTACATTGAACACATGTATAATTTATTTTATTATCAATATTAATAAATATTATTTCTTTTACATTAAATGCTATATTCAATATGCATGGGGACACATAGATTGTAGTGATGTTATATATATATATATTAACGTATAATCCGTGCCTAAAGGCATGGGTATTAACAATTTGATCTATCAAATTGTTTAAGTTTTTCTATTATTCGATAATTCTAATGAACCACAATTGGGTGCAAATTAATATTACGTGCACAAATTAAAAAAAAAAATTACAAAACTCTTGATACAACATTTCTCAAGGTCTCACTTTTGCTTTCAAATGAATAGATTAATAAGCAACATAACCCATAAAAATCAACAAAACTTAACCAACAATTCAAAAAAATAAAATAAAATAAAATGAGAAAGCACCATTTATTTCTCAAGTTCACACTTGCATTTTCAAATAAACAGTCATAACCATTTTTTTTTTAATTAACAACATAATTTACTTTGTTTATAAAACACTCACATTTTGAACAATGAGTTTTCAAACCAACCCAACAATAACAAAAAATATAAAGATAACAATAATTAAATGATTATACAAACAAAACTCATGCAAACAGAATTGCACCAATTAAGCCCGATTGCAATAAAAAAAATCTAATGAATATAGTGTAAAAAAATAACTAATTGAACCTAATTTGAAATGGAAGAGGGGTTTCCAAGGAGTATAAAATAACCTCTATTTTTCGTGTGTGTTTTCCTCATGTTTGGAGAGATTGGAAAATAATACTCCATGTTAGAACATATTTCATCCATAAAAATTAGAAATGAACAAAAATAGATTATAGAAAAACAAACAGAATTTAGGGGAACATACCTGGCGGCGAGAGAGTGAGAAATGGAGATGGATACAGAAATCAAATAGAAAAGTTAAAATCATAAGGTCCCATGCTACTTTAAAAACAAACGTAATTTTTCACCTCAAACCCAATATTAATGAAAAAATAGTTTGAAATATTACCTTTTTTAAGCTACCCTAAATTAGTAAATCCCATTTTTTCAAAATTCAAAGTACCTTTATGTGAAATTTGGGAAGCATGATATAAGATCGTCTGCATAAGTAAACAAAATAGTTAGTATGAATGAGACGTGCATAGCATTAGGGGGTTCCTACTCTAAGAATGATTTAAGATCCACTAAGATTTGTTTCAAGAGTATTTTCAAATCATGATTTTTGAATGATTAAAATATTAGACACCGAGTTAAATCAATTATTAAAGATTTTTTAGAATGATTCTATAGGTAAAAAAGTAAAATGATTTTGAAGCTTAAAAAACATATAAGAGAAAATACAACCATATAAAAGTAGAAATATAGAAACAAAACAACAAAAGTAAATAACTTACCCCACATTAGGAAGTAAATTGTGAATGAGTCTAGATCAAGTTATTATTGAACCAGTTAGAGTATTTCATGAAGGGATTGGTTCGTTTACAACCCTATTTATAAATTATACACACCTCGAATATGGTTCATTCGGATGACAGATGTGAGTCCTCTTACTAAGGTGGAGTCTTTGAGTCGGAACTGGTGTGGAATATTCCTTAAGTGAGCTGGAATGGTCAGCCTGAATGCTCCTCAGTGACCTGTGTCTGCACATGAAACCTGGTCTCGGAAAGCCCCTCTAGTGTGAGAATCAGAGTTTACAGAGAAAAAGAGTTTAATATAAGTCAATTAGAAAAATGAGCATTACCTTATGGCATTGATATGTTCCAATATTTATAGAAATGAAAAGTGCATAGTAAAATTGCATAGTAATGGGCTTGAACTTTTGGACCATTTGGAGAAGTTCGCGAGCCTTTGTCAGGCCTGTGGGGATAATATTGGCGATAGTGAACACGAGGCCGGGGCTAGGTGCTAACTCGATGAAGCCCAAAAACACACTCATCAGTAGCCCCGTAACCCTGTGTGGTGAGGGAAGTGAGGCGGTCGGGGATATCACTTTTTGGCTAAAATGGGCGTCTTGAGCTGTGATTGACATTTTTCCAAGAGTTAACTTTTTCTGAGAGAATTCGAGATAGCCCCCATACGGTCGGGGTCCGAGGTCAGGTACCATAGTTAGGTGACCGTGAATTTCCTCGATTATCAGGGCGATACATTTTCAACACTTGACTTTTTGTGAAGAACTAATTTGAAATTGGTCCCCATACGGCCGAGGTCTGGGGTCAGGTAGCACAGAAAGGTGACTCCAATTTTTATTTTTATTTTTTGATTTTCAAGGTGATTCACGTTCATCGTGAACAAGTCCTGAGCACAAACCAACCTACAAACTGGAGAAAATAAAGGCGAGCCCTAGTGAGGTACACATCACAGACGGGCAGGGGGGCTAGGTGGTGCGCTCTCGAAGGGTGCCAGGTGCACGCGGCGGATGGTTGGGAGTTCGCCGACCGCCGCCATTTGGTGGGCGTTGGCCCGACTTGGGCTAGTAGCGCTGGGGCAGGCCGGCGCCCAAGAAAGGGTGCTGGTCTGACCAACACCTTTTTGTGGGTGCCGCTGTAAAACTAGTGCCTAAAATGGGCGTTGGTTAGACCAGCTCCCAAAAAAGGGTATTGGGCAAACCAATGCCTTGGGGCCAGCTGACCTCGATTGGGGGCTTGCCCTTTATTTTTTTATTTTTTTTAAACCTTAATTGGAAGACGATGTAAACTTTAATTATAAGTATTTGATTGGAAATGTAAGGGAACATTAACCATGAAATTAAAAAACAAGTCAAAATATAATTAAGGTATTTATATTCATGGTAAATTAAAATGGAATATATTATTGATTAAGCTCTTTATTTCGAATTACTGGCCAATTATTTTCATTTATTTTTTATTTTTTTACGATAAGGTGTTGCTTGGCGAGTTTACGTACATCTCGACTAATCACTCACCGGACAATCGTAAGGGGCACTCCCCCAATTATCTCTATGTTTAATTCTCTATGTTTAATTCAGTCTATATGCATAACACGCATTTATTTTTATTTTTGTATAATTTAGGACGAAGTAATAAGTGAACATATTTTAGGGGTGTAATTATGTAGAGTAATACCTTCTGGTGTCTGTTGTACAATCCAGCAAAGCACGGGCCGTGTAGACAAAATTAAGCTGACGATGAACATGCCCAAAGCAAAAGGCTTAATGGCCATGGAGCTGGACGCCCACGACACCTCGATATTGGCCATTTCCTACTCTATGGTCGTGCTCAGTAGATCGCTGATCAACGTTGCCGCCAGTGCCAGCCGGCCGACCTCGGAATTCATGATCTTGAGGTCCACCAAGAGGGAGGCGATCACCGGAAAGGGGGGGCAGAGTCATGATTCCGTTAACAGACATTGTTGTTGTATGCGATAGCTAGGTAGTGTTTTTAGCGATTGAGCGATAATGCCGCCGCAAAATATGGGTACCATGACGGCGAAGACTCCAATGACCCATGCCCTTATTCTGGCTTTGGAGACTTTGCTGGGGTCCATCTTGACTCCAATGAGGAACATGATGAACATGAAACCGATCGCTGATAGGCCGTTGATGAAGACTTCGCTGTCTTCCGGGAAGAGTGTTTCCATGGCATTTGGGTTGATCCGTCCGAGGATTGTTGGTCCGAGAATCACACCTGCCTGTTTTACATGAGAAAAATTAAAAATGTTAAAATAATTGAGAAGTGGGAAAGATGAATATGTATTGATATTCTGCGAAAGAGATATTAGAATACAACGATATATACACATATTTATAGAGGAAGTGGGGGTTAGGGCTTTGCCCTAATGGGCCATGTGGTTCAAACCAATATAATACATTAACATCCTCTCTCAAACTCGAGATAGTAAGTGAGAGGTGAACTTGACTTTGAAAACTAGAGAGTGCAAGCGTCCAGGTAGATAAGTCTTGTTAAAAGTATCTACTATCTGATTGGCTGAACTGGCGGATTGTAGATGAACCGTATTCTGGAGAATATGATGACAGATGAAGTGAGAATCAGTCTCGATGTGTTTTGTACGCTCGTGGAATACATCATTTTGAGTGATCTGAATAGCACTCCTATTGTCACAGTGTAGGATATTAAAAATTGGAGAAGAGATGCCTATGTGAGAGAGTAGTCATTGAAGCCAAAAAAGTTCTTGAGTTGTATCAGCCATGACACGATATGCATCTTCAATACTGGAGCGAGCAACCACAATTTTGTTTCTTACTACTCTAGGAAGTGAGAGAATTAACCAAACAGAAACAGTAACTGGTGGTTGAACGTCTGTTGGTGAGGTCTCCAGTCCAATCGACATCAGAATAATTTTGTAAGACGGATGCAAACTGAACTGAGAAATGAAATGACATAAAATACCCTTAACATACCAAATAATGTGAAGAGTAGCGGAGTAATGGGTGGTTCGAGTAGCGGACAGGAACTGGCTGACCTGATGAACGACGTAGGTAATGTCAGGGCGAGTGACAATAAGATATATAAGACTTCTAACCAGTTGGCGATATAAAGTGGTATCCCAAAGAGGTAAACCATTAAGTGGGGTAAATCTGACGTTAAGCTCGAGAGGAATAGTAGCAGTGGTTGTGTCAATGATTCCAGCGTTGGAAATGAGATCCGAGGCATATTTGGCATGTGAGATAAAATATCCATCGGAACTAGATGAGACTTCGAGGCTAAGGAAATAGGTAAGCATGCCAAGATCTTTCATCTCGAATTGGCCACTAAAAAACGTTTTGTGTTCAGAAACACCACGTAAATCATCTCTAGTAATAACCATATCATCCATATACTGTAAAAGAAGTATAATACCATTGATAGTGTGGCAAATAAATAAAGGCGAATCATGAGCACTAGGTGTAAACACATATTGATGAATAATAGTGATTAATTTGGCAAACC
Source organism: Eucommia ulmoides (assembly GCA_016647705.1). Lineage (NCBI taxonomy): Eukaryota > Viridiplantae > Streptophyta > Magnoliopsida > Garryales > Eucommiaceae > Eucommia > Eucommia ulmoides. Next base: position 8,541,497 of record CM028336.1, on the reverse strand, counting down.
AGACACGTAGAGCTTGTATCAAACCATATAGGGCATGACGTAGGTGACAAACATTATTTCGAGGGGCAGCCAGGCTAGGAGGGCTATGCATATAGACTTTCTCAAGAAGATCGCCATTAGGAAATGCATTTTTGACATCCATTTGAAAGAGAGTCAATTTTCGAATAGCGGCGACGATAAGAATTGTATGGACAGATATTAGCCTTGCCACTGGAGCGATTATCTCTTCGTAGTCAATGTCATATTCCTGAACAAATCCCTTAGCAACAAGTTGTGTTTTATATCGTTCAACAAATCCATTAGAAAGCTTCTTGATCATAAACAACCATTTACACCCAATAAGAGTTTTTCTAGGGGGTTGATCAACAATATCCCAGGTATGAGTTTTGGCGAGGGCCTAAAGTTTTTTGTCAATTGTTCTTTGCCAAAGAGGATTGGTACTAGCCTCTTTATAGGATTGAGGGTCGTGCAAATGAAGTATAGTGAAAAAACAATGAAAATCAGAAAGGTAATATGGATGATGAGTTTCCCTGGTAGAGTGGCGAGGCTGACTTGGGGCATGGGTCTCAAAGGAAGGCGGTACAGGATCACCGGCCACAAGAAAAGTCTCATGCATGGTTGCTGGAGTTGGAAGGGTGAGATTAACTAGTGATTCTAGAGTAGGTTCAACTGGTGGTTCTAATGTAGACTTAGCATAAGGTGTAGGGCTGGGCTCAACTGGCGGTGCTAGAGTAGACTCAACAATACCTGGTACTACATTAGCTAGAAATAACTCGATGGATGGATCAGTAAAGAATTTGGAGTTGGTGAGGGTTGACATGTCAAATGACCGTAAGGAATAAAATTTTTGAAGTTCTCACAAAATGACATGTCATAAGATACAAAGGGTTTTAGAAATAGGATCCTAGCACCAATACCTTTTATGTTCGATGCCATATCCAAGAAAACAATACAGATGAGCCTTTGGTTCCAGTTTGTTGTGTTCATGTGGTTTGAGAAGAATAAAACAAACGCAACCAAAAACTCTGAGTTCAGAGTAATCAGGAGGTTTACTGAAAAGATGCTCAAATGGAAATTGGTTTTGATTTGTAGCGAAAGGGACACGGTTTATTGTGTAGATGGTTATGAAGGTAACATCAACCCAAAAACGCTCAGGACATGATGAAGTAATAAGGAGAACAAGAATTCTGTCAAGAATATGTCTATATTTTCGTTCGACTTGTCTATTTTGTTGGGATGTACTAAGACACAAGCAATGGAGAATCGTGCCATTTTTGCGAAATAGGTTAAGAAAAACACGATTTTTGTATTCCATTACATTATCTGAGCAAAAAACTTTGATATTTCTAGAAAATTAGGTTTGATCCATAGAAAAAAAAACTCATAATATATTTGGAATAGTTTGGATCGATGTTTTATAAGAAACAACCATGTATATCGAGAGTAGTCGACCACAAAGATAGCAAAGTAATGACAACCACCCATCGAGGCATGAGGAGAAGGCTCCCAAATATCAAAATGAATTAGATCAAAGGGTGCAAGGAAAATAGACTGACTCTCTTTGAAAGGTTGGGCTGGTTGTTTTGTAAGTTGACAATGGATACATTTGAAGGACTTATGCTAAACTAAACCTAACTGACTATTGAAGAGAAGCGATTTGAGTCGGCTAGATGAAGTGCGGTCTAAACGAGAATGCCAAATTTGGGATAGTGAGAGAAACATTGGTGGTTGTGGAGATAAGGATGATGATGGGGATATTGACGATAGTGGTGAGGTTGCATAGGTTGATGAAGGGACATGTGGTTGTGGTGGTAGTAGAGTTGGAGATAAAAGGTGAAAACTGGTAAGTTCAAATAGGCATCCAACCTTACAATCAGTCCCAAGAGTTTTTCTTGTCCAAGGATCCTGTACACGACAACCACTATTAGAAAATATGATTTTCAATCTCAATTCACAAAATTGCCCAACATACAAGAGATTTAAGATGAGTTTTAGAATCAAATACGTGTCAAGAATAGAAAGATGGGAAGTAGAAACCTGACCGATATGGCTAACAGGCATTTAAGAACCATCAGCAGTATGAATACAAGGAATATTCATCGCGGAAAGTTTGGTTAAAAAATATCGGGATCAAATGTCATGTGATTACAACAAACAGAATCAAATAATCAAGAAGAGTTACCTGTATTAAATAAGAGGGCAAGGGAAAGATTTGTACCATTACCATTTTTGGAGAAGATATGAAGGACGAATGAGGCCAAATCTTTAATAGAAATGGTAACAGTAGTGGAGGTAAGATCCGAACCCCCTATGTTTGACATTGATAATGAGCGAAGAACCTACAGATATCACTGTTGAACCTGGAGAAATTGTTGTTATGGATGGATTTAGAATGCTGAAATTGTACAAGAACCGGTTTATACTCGTGAAGAATCATTTGAGAGCCCCTTGAACTGACCAAATGTCCGTGATGAATCGAATCAATAATATAAAGAGAACTATATTGTATGATATGAGTTTGATTAAATGGAGATCACAGATAGATTCGTAATGCTAAAATTATTCAGGAACCGATATTAAATCTTCAAGAATCAGGTGAAAAATGAGTGAACCGGTGTAGAAATCACATGAATATAAGAAAAAGTATATTTTGTGAGTCTCAAAACACCAAACAGAATCTGAAAAGAGAATCAAAACGTCCAAAAACCCCCATGAACTGATCCAAGTTTGCAGAAAACTGGTTAAAAAATTGACTGAACCGGTTCGAAGAAGTTTTCCTCAAAAAAAGGTGACGTGGCAACCAGGGGATGACTGGGTGATGACTTGGTAGGTCAACGCTGACGTGGCAGTCAAAACACTGACGTGGTGGCTTACATGTCAATACTGTGTCAAATAGTCAACGCTGACATGACTGATGACGTGGTAGTCAACACTACTGTGACTAATAACGTGGTACCTAGTTGGTGCTGACATGCCAAAGAGGATCGGTCACTTGGAGTAGTGGCACATGGATTTGACTCCCGGGAGTGAATCTCAATTTCAGCGCGCATGTGGGCACGTGAGACATCTGTTGGTAGTGGTGGTTGCGGTGGAGTTGGGATCGTCTCTTCAAGGCAAAGGTGGTGATATGGTGGGTGGTGAGATCGGATGCTCGGTGATTCATGTAGCGGTGAACAAACATGACAGCGGTGGCAGACTGGTTGAGAGCGCGTGTTGGCTCGTGGAATCTTCGACGGTCTTTTATTTGGTGGTGTCGTAATCGTCTCGTTGAGACGGTGCGGATTATGTGGTGGTTTATGAGTTTTGAGCACTAATTGTTTTGGTAGAACTCAGAACAGTGGCGGTAGGAAGAAGCAACGCGATGGGAGACTTAGGTTTTGGGTTTCGAAATTTTAACATGAACAGAGTCAGGAAACATTGACTCTTGATACCATATTAAGATCATTGAGAATTGAGAAAGATGAACATGTATTGATATAATGCGAAAGAGATACTAGAATACAATGTTATATACACATATTTATAAGGGAAGTGAGGGTTAGGGTTTTATCCTAATGGGACACATGGGCGAAACCCATATAATACATTAACAAAAAATAAAAATAAAAATCATTATTCATATGAAAAAAAAAAAATAGTTGTTTTATTCCCTTCCCAAATTTTTTAAACTGTACTTGTTTAAAGATTATGTTTTCTTAGAAGAAAATGGGGAAAGTTTTTTTGGTAGCCCAACATTAGTGGTAGCCCCAATATATTATCCTTTTTAAGATTATGAATCTCAATTCATTTAAGTATTTTGAGGCACACGGGTTTAGAGACGACATAGGTCTAGAGATGACAATACAGTGGTGTTAATAGAGCCAAAATGAGTTCCGAAAATGAGTTAAAGCTCTGGAGAGGGATAGAGGCCATGGGTTAAGTATTATGTGGCCGCTAATGCATTGCTTTGTATTCACTAATAGGTTGTTATCTATATTACTAATCAAGAGACGAATTGGGCTAATGTTGTGCAGGAGACAATGTGAGAACCCATAATGAAGAAAATTTGATTTTTAAAATACCAATTGTGTTACTTGATTTAAAAATTTTAGACCATATCGACTTGGTCTGATAGCTAAATATAATGTGAAAAGTGGGTTATTTCGTGAAAGGATAAAATTTAGGATTCCTACAGCTAGCTCCTTAGGCTTGGAATTTGATGCCATGTCCAAATCAATGTTTTTGCCATGTTAGCCGAACTCAGTTGACTTTGGCTAAACGAAGATGTTGCCATGTTATAAAATCTTTTGCTATGCCAATGATCGTGACTTAGCATCGGTTTATACCAACAAAGTCAAATATGGGCTAGGCCCCATTGTTGACTTCATTATGCATTCTCGGAGTTTTTGTCATCTATTAGTGTTGCTTGAGTTTTTTTGTTTAAAATATTATAAGGGGGATATCCCTTTCTCCAGACCCTCGGTGGGGCATGGACCCACGCGTGCTGAGGGGTGTGGGCACACCAAGGTAAGGTATATGCCAGGACCAAGGCATGATGGGAAGCCGTAGGCACGACTTACCCTTGATTCTTGTCAAGGGTGGAAAATCGGAATGCGATGAACGTCAATAAAATAGGGCATTAAGGGTCAATGCTAGCAAGCTTTGGGTGACACTAAGGTAAAACACAAGACGATCCTAAGCATATGACTAGGTGCAACATGCGTAGGCACACTCGAGTGTCGCTTGATGATAATGGTGGACATTGTACATTGCTTAAGCAAGACATGCCAATCCTAGGTGCAATGCTAGGAGTGAGGCCAAGTTAACAGAGGCAAAACGTGAGCGCAAGACACATTCTAGCCAAGCGAACGACATGATGAAGCGTCAACAGATGTCGGTGTGATCAAGGGAACAAGACGGCAATATCGGGCGACGTGTGAACACGACATCAAGCTAAATTGAATATAGTATCTGAGTACTAGTTCGTGAGAACCTTAGTGTCTTGGAAAGTTGTGGCGCATGTGGAAGGCATGTGTGGCTGTTATGGGTTCTTACCCGGTAAGGCTTGGTAACTGCCACATGGCAGTTGGGTTTCAGATGCTGACACATGTCCTGGTGGTTGTTTCTTATGCCTAAGTAGTTGAGGCTGTTAACTGCTAATTGTTCCTATTTATACATGTGCAAAGATGATTGTTCTTGTGAATGAGACCCGAATTTTGACCATTGGTTCCTTGTTCTTGAGTTAATATAAGGTTGGGTTTTGTATATAATTTATGTGTGTCGGTTTGTGCGCGTTTGTGTTGTGTGATTTCAATGTGTTGTGAGAAAATCAATTAGCTAACTATTAGTGGTGACAATCAAATTATCGTAAGGTCAAAAATTCTAAGTTGAAAAAGTTAACCATGCACCTAATAAACAATGTTTTGGTTCATTAATTGGTAAAAAAAAGTTTTAGCACAAAAATTACTTTAAATTTATTTAATTCAAATTACATTAAAATTTCCTATCGATGTGGAATATTATTCGATTTTTTTTGTTTGTCATTTTGAAGTTATTTTCATTTTTCTACCTCTTGTCGTCACCATGTAATCTGGAGGTTACGGGTTCAAGTTGCAGAAATAATCTCTTGTAAAAAAAAAAAGGTTGCGTACAATAGACCTAAGTGGTCTGACCTTTCTCCGGACTTCACGTATAGTAGGAACTTTGTAGCACTGAGTTGTTTTTTTATCAATAATATATATGTGTGTGTATATATATAAAGAGAGAGACGGATTGGGGGAGGAGAGAGAGTACCATGATCTCGGAGACAAGGCTAGGGAGATAGAGACGTTTGAGCAAGGCATGAAGGCATTGAGTGAGGAAGAAGATCAAACTAAGTTGTAACTGAAGCCTCGGCAAAGCGTAGCTCAGAAACCCTTTCGCTTCCGACATCGACATCCCCTCTTAAATGCTTCTGCCCCAACATCGCCTTTCTTCACCAAAACACACACAAACAAAGGAAATGGGTTGGTATTAATTTGTCTGAATTTAAGGTTGAAAGAAACAAAATTTCAGAACGAAGGAGGATAACTAGGGAGAGTCAAAATTTAAAGAGAAGAATTAGGAGTTGGAAAATGGGATGAATGGCCCACATGCACCGGTCAATGCGGGGAATGGATAGACACTCACATTCTCAGAGCTAGTTGAATGGTCCCAGGTAGATTTTGTTTTCTTTCTTTCCCATATTTGATTACTATTTTATTTACTTATATATTTTTTAAAAAATAAATAAGCAACGAACAAGATTAAATATGACAAGAAGCATCTTATAAAGAGGAACATATGTTTAAAAAATTAAAAAATATATTTTAAAAATATAAAGGAAATTGAGGGGTGAAATGTATAATTTATTGTACATTCAACATGATACTCTCAGAACTTCAGTTTTCACGTTTATATTAAAATTAACACAGTTTTTTACATTATTAAAATACTACTCAATATCTAAATCACTATTATCAATAAATCATGTTATATTCATCATGCGTATAATTTGGATTATTATCAATATTAATTGATGTTATTTTTATTACATTGAAAGTCATATTCAACACTTACGCGGACATATAAATTGTAGCAATGTTATATATAACATTAACATCACAGTTAATATTGTACATAACACTCACATGCATACTATTCTTGAACTCAAAAAATAAAAAAAAATAGATTAATATCTCATTTGATGGTCATGATTTATATCTCATTGTGGTGTAAAAAAATTATTAAATAACAATCACAATTGGGAGAAATTTTCAGTTTCGTGTTCAGTTTTATTGATAGTTTATTATTATATTTTGTTCCACGTTTTTAAGGATGCAATGAATATAAGGAAGATATGAACTCATTTAAGAAGGATAAATTAGTCCGCGAAATTATAGAAGGAGTAATCGGTGCATAAAAATCATACGAGTTCAAACGGTAGTTTCACTCTCAAAAAGAAAGTGAATGGTCAGCCCCTCTAGAAAAAAATAAATTAGGATCTCATCAGGGAGACCGTTTTTAGAATAAAAACTAAAAAATGAAAAACAATACCAAAATAAAATTCTCATAATGGCCTGTATTTTGCAAGTTTAATTTAACTATTTCCTAATTCATATATTAACTTTAATACTAGAATTGCGGGAAATTTGATAAGATAAAACTATATATATGTATATGTATTCACACACACAAATATATATATATATATATATATATATATAATAAATCATCTCATTCATATTGGTAGCCCATTGGATGTCTCTGGATATTGATAGCCGTTAGATCAAAATAAACCTAGATATAAATATTAAAATTAGGGTTACAATTTCTGTTAGCCGTCCACTCCCCTTTCACTTTCTCCCTTTCACTTTCGCTCTCTCAGGAGCCGATCGTTGTCGCCACGACGGCGGCATCTCCGAGCCATCGCCGCTCTCTCTCTCTCTCTCTCTCTCTCTCGTCTTCCTTTATCGATATCGCCATCCCCCATCCGATGCTAGTGACTCGCTATCGCAACCATCGCCGACCACCACTGCGCCTTTCTTTTCTATTTGGCCTCTCGATTCTCACAGATTTGGCCTCCTCTTTGAAGGCCGCCACTGCCACAACCTCGACCTAGATTTGGCCTCTCGGTTCTACATCTCACTCCCAGGCTCCTAGATCTAGCCTCCTCTTCGAAGGCCGCCGCCGTCGCCATCACCACCACCACTGCCCCCGGACTCTTTCACCGTTGTCATTGAAGCCCAAACAGGTATCCCCTTCCATCGCCACAGGTTATTCTCTCTCTATTTGCATCCCTAGACGTTTGATTTTGTTGTAAATCCCCAATTTCTTCCAAACTTGTGTGTACTAATTATTGTTTTTCTGTTTTACCTAAACGATTTTTTTTCCCCAGAGGCTCAAGGTGAAACATGCTCGCGCTTTGGTACAATTATCTATCTCTTTCTCTCTTTTTAACTCTCATCCGTCGTCTCCCTTGAAACTCTAACACTATTCTCCTCGAAATTGATTTTGGTTACTGATTTAGGAAATAATATGTCACACCTCACCCCGAACACGCATCACCGTGGGGCCGGCGTGATGTCGACACAACCTCATCTTAACATCGAACCCACTAGTAAATGACAAAATGTATACAAAAAATATACAACCATTTTTTTTTTCCTGACCATATACAACATCTCTAATTGGGGATACACCCGTCCCTGAATTATAATAACAACAAAAATATAATAACAATGAAACACTCACAGGTTCGCCTCAGACAGCTCCTCCCCAAAATATTTCCATACTACACCATCGCCTGACTCTACCTAGTGCCAATAGGAGACCGACTCCTAGCTGTTGTACCTGCGAGTGTACTGCCTTCTTAGTAAAATATTTTTTAAAAATAATAATAATACATTCTAAATATTACCACAATTAAATATGAATCACGTATAAGTATATAAGCAGTGAAAATAAAGCAATATAGATAGGTTCCATCCAAATCCATCTAGTATAAAATCATACCAATCATCATAATAAATAATAAATCACTCAATGTGAGTAAAATACCATATCTCAAACACACAACTCAAACACACATCCCAAACACACCACTCTACCACAACACACATTAGCTAGCCATAGCAATCGTTTTAACCTCACGATCGGGAGTTGCAACGGTACCGTATCATCCGTAGGATATGCCATCCTACAAACACCCATCACTCCGCCGAGGCGGATAATCACTGTGCAGTATAAACGTCTAACATTACTCTATCGAAGCAGATAAACATCACTCTACCTAAGCAAATAACATCACTCTCCCGAAGCGGATAAACATTACTCCGCTGAAGTGGATCACATCACTCAATAATATCGTATAATCAACATCGTCAAATCACCACATAATTTTTTAAAAGCATCTAATTTAAATACAACCATTTTCCATCATAGATATGTATACAATTAATTTGGCAAGAAGACAATATACTCACCTCAATATCTGTTTTGCGAAACGGACACTGACCGCACTCTATTTGGATGTCAGTGTCTGCGAACCTAATAATGACAGAGTCTATATTAATATTTTATATAAAATCACCTAATCATGTAATGCAGGCCCTAAGTTCCACATACTTCCATTCCTCATATTTTATTTATGAAAATTGTTATTATTCTGATAATTTCATTCCGTTAATTATCGCATAAAAATCTTGTAATATGAACGATCCCCAATTTACTATTCCGGTTACAAAAATTTTTATGCTAGAATTGAATTTAACAAAACTAAAGTAAATTTAACGAAAAACGATATCCATTCCGAATCGTTCATGGGCCGCGAGATGGATTTGAATTTTATCGGGGTTATTTGTGCAATTCCCCTTTCATCCTTTTTTTTTTCTTTTTTTATTTTTTTTTTATTTTTTTTTCTTCTTTCTTTTTCTGTTTGTTTTTTTCCATTTTTGTTCTCCCGGTTTTGGGACTCGCCGCCGGCCACTACTCCGACCATGCCACACACCCACGTGATCACCGACGGCCCACGCACGCCAGTGAAACTCCACGGCGATCCCGCCCCCAACGGCTTCTCCCTCTCTCTCTTCCTTTTCCACCTCTGCTCTGCTTCCAGCTCCCGTTTCAGAGCTGCCCCCTCTCTCTCTTCTACTACCGTCCACCGGCGACCTCCTACTCTCAGCCTACCCTCACCACCGACCCTGCACACCAGCCACTACCGAACAACAACCACCATCGGTCGCCCCACAGCCGAACACACACACCCACAAGATTATCGAGCTCATACCCCCACACACACGTTGCAACCGTCGGCGTCACACACACACAACCCACGAACACCATAGACAGAATACCCACCGCAGAAACAGCATGCACACACACAGTCATCAAGCAAAGTACACACACACGCACAATATCGACGATATCGTCGGACCGAACGGATAACCCACCTATACTATTACACCCACACCCACCGACGGAACCACCAGACCGATGACAGAACAACATACATGCATGCACACACTTACCAAAATAATCAGAGACAAATATACACAATTACTCTCCAGACGACGGCGACGGATGGCAACGATCACATCGTTGACGATCTCACCCCCACGGCGTCCGAGTGAACAACCGAAAAACCCACACGATTGATTCAAAGCAGAGGCACACAACAACAGCCACAGAAACACACACATGCATCCACGAGACACACGCACTGCTCACCGGAGAAACGCCGATCAAGGAACTCTGATAGCCCTGTTGTCCCAACCCGTCCCGGACACCCATTATCCCGGGGCTGGCGTGATTACAACATGACATCACCAAAATCCCAAATAACCTAATAGTAAATGACAATATACACCCACTGTATACTACATACATCTACTATGGGGGCGCACCCGGCCCGAAGTTCTCCTAACTAAAAGTATTTATCCATGAACCTTCTTAGGTTCGCCTTTGACAGCTTCTTTCAATCATTCACATGACTTCATCACATAGCTCTACCTAGTGCGAGTAGGGGATCGACTCCTAACTGTTGTACCTGCGAGTGTACTGCCTTATTAGTAAAACATTTCAAGAATATTAATACTTTCTAAATATTTCCACAATCTAGTATGGATCAAGCATAAGTATATAAGTAATGACAATAAAGCAATATAGATAAGTTCCATCTAGTATAAAATCCTACCAATCATCATAATAAATAATATCAAATCAACCATTATATGTGAAACACCATATCTTAAGCACCAATCTCAAATACACACCTCCAACACACACACACACTGGCCACTCCTAGTGATCGTTTTAACCTCACGATCGGGAGTTTGCAACGGTACCGTACCATTCGTAGGATATGCCTTCCTACGAACACCTATCACTCCGCCGAAGCGGATAATCACTGCGCAGTATAAACGTCTAACATCACTCTGCCGAAGCAGATAAACATCACTCCGCCGAAGCGGATAATCTTACTCTACCAAAACAAATAAATACTAGGGCATCGTCAAATCAACTACAGCATCATCAAATCATAGCTCAATAAATATCGTCAAATCACCACATCTATCTCTTTTCCTCAAAACCAACTTTTTAAGTCCAAAAGCATATTTCACACTTTTCTTTTTAGAGAAACCATCTGATTCTTTCAAAACTACTTTTCCACCCTTTATTTTCCTTTTGAAAACCAGACATTTTTAGGAAAACAAATATTTTCTATTTTCTTTTAAAAACACCGTCTGATTTTACCAATTTCAACAAAAAATTATTTTCAATTTCATATTGGAAACCGTCGAAATCTCCTAAAAACCCAGTTTACCAACTCACCCAAATCCTGCTTGATCCATATCATTTATAAATTCATACAATTTAAGCAAACACATATTTCATCATGTATATACATAGAAAAATAGTTTGGTAAGAAGACAGTACACTCACCTCTCTTCTTGTGCTACCGTAACTGCACCGTCCAAAGCCTACCGGGATGCTGGCGTTTGCGAACCTAGTAATGATAGGGTCTAAATTAATACTTTAAAATAACCTAACATACAATACAGACCATTATTTCCATATTCCTCATTCCCCGAGTTAATTATACCAAATTGTTATCTATACCCATTTCCTGTATTCATATTAACTGTACGATATTACTAAGATTAGTGGCTACGAAATTATTGTAACGAGTATAAAATTTAATGCTAACAATTTAACTAGATGGGAATAACAATTAATGATTTAAAATATTAATCCACGAAGTCATTATTTATTCCGAATCACTCACCGGTCCCTAATTGGGTTTTTGATTTTTCTATTGGGGTTGTTTGTGTAATTAGTTTTTTTTTTCCCTCTCTCTTCTTCTTCGTTCTTTTTGTTTCTTGTTCATGGATCCTCCCGTTCCTGCCGCCGATGACACCGTCTCTTCCTCACCAGCCTCCTTCGTCGGCGACTCACCACCCACGAAAAGTGGACGGCCCACAGACCCGAAGCCCCTACACCAACGGCGAACAACCAAACCACTGGCATGCACACACACACACACACACAGAGTTTCGTCAACATGATGTCGCAGCAGCTCTAGCCACCGCTATCGTCTACAGCTGTCGCCGGCGATCTGAACAGACACGCACACACAGTCCCCTCATGCACACACACACTCTGCCGGCGACCCAACAGTGCCGCCGCCGACCCTACATGTCTACCCACCTAATGACCCGTGCATCCCCTGCCCCATTAACCTTCGTCGACCAGCAACCAATGACCGATCACCTATCAGATAGAAAAATAGAAACAGAATACTCATAAGGACTTACCGAACGATGGAACCGAACGGCGGTCGGTCACGCCATTGACAAACTCCCTCATTCCCACGGCCGTCGAGCAAACCATCGGGAATTCCACTCGATCGTTCTCACAGTAGTGGCCACAGGAACATACCCAGGCAACCACGGGACACACGCTCTGCCTTCTCGCCGGCGGCACGTCGATCACGGAGGCCCGACATTTTCCTTCTCTCTCTCTCTCTCTAGATTTTTTTTCAAATTTCCCTTTTCCTTCTTCCCTGATTTCTCACCTCAGCACACGAAGGGGGCGATTTAACGCATGAAACTAGTGGTTTTAAACCGATTTGAGCCTGCCACGTTGCCCCTCGATCGTCACTCCTTAGCCGGTGGGTTGCCGTCGGTGTGCCGGGTGTTTGTGCACATATAAATAAATAAATAAATAAATTACACTCTCCCCCCTTTACTCCTTAAAAGCTTCATTTTAGTTTAGGTACACTTTTAAGATTTTTTTCCTTAAATTGCAGTTGCACCCCTAAAAGTTTTAATTTTAAGTCAAATGTCAATTTACCTTTCTAAATTGGGATTTACTTGTTTCCATATTTTCAATTTGACCCCAAGACTTTTATTTGAATTTTTAATTGTCCCCATTTCACCCCGAATTTTCTCAATTACTCTAAAATACCACTGAAATGACGCACATGCTACAATTGAGGTCTTACACCTGTCCTCCTGCGGTCCTCTCTCTCTCTCTAGATTTTTTTCCTAAACTTTCAGATTTTGATCTTCCTTGATGAACTACATGCATGCGTGTATATATATTGCATGAATTAAGTAGATTAATCTGATCCTAAGCACGCCATGTCTCCCCACGATCGCTCTCTCCCTTTGGCCGGTTTGATCATCCGTGACACACACACACAGCGTTTATATATATATATGTATATTAAAAAAAATAGTTAAATTGCACTTTTCTCCCCCTAATTTCTTAAAGATCTTAATTTCAATAAATTTCAATTTTTTAAAGTTTCAAAAATTATAATTTTACCCTTAATATTTTTACTTTTTGATTTTTAATTGTTAATTTAAATCTCAAGTTTAAATTTTTATGTTTCTAAATTTTCAATTCGACCCCCAACCTTTGATTTGAATTTTAATCAATAAAATTTTTACCCTAAAATTTTCTAATGCTCTATAACGCAACTATTTATGACGTACGTTCTACAATTTAGGTTTTGCATAATAGCTTCCAAACTGAGATTGATTTGGCTAAATCTAAGTTCGATTTCTCTATATTTGTGTCAAATTTCACCTCAGCCACTGTGATTTGTGGTCCTTTGCTCAGCTTTGATTAACCTTGTTGATCTGTATCTGTAATCTCTTATTCGTTTGGAGAGCTATTCTCTTTGTATACATGGAATCCTCCCTTATCTGATTTCGATTTGTCTAGATCTGAACTGAATCTCTATTTTTACTATAGATTTGTTTGATGTGGTTGTAAGTTAATGAAAAGTGCATTATTTTTATCAAGTTTTAATCAAATAGTTTGATATGATTTGTTTACTTCTCAGCATCTCTTAAAGAAGCGAACATTGTTTTGACAATTTTATTTTTTTGGTTCTGTCTCTAGAATCATAATTTTCATATCAAATTTCATGGGACAGAATATTACTATTCCTATATTTCTATTTCCATTCCAAGTTTTTTGGAAACAGATATCGACTTATTTAGTAATTATGTTCTCAGACTTCAGGTTTTTTTGGGGTTTTTTTTTTTAAAGAAACTTGAAACATAAACCAATATCAAGGAAAATTAATTTTTGATTTTTTAGAACAAATTCCCTGGAATTTCAAAGTTTCTATTATGCTGATTGGAATAGTTGAAGAGATATTATAAGTGTTTAATAGAGCTAAAAAATCATCTGCAAATGGTTTGATTTTTGCACAAAAGAAGGGGATTTGAGTACGTATTGTTCAATTTAATTACAACTTCACTTTTTTTTTGGGGGGGGGGGGGGGGAGGGGGTCTTTTCGATTAGTAACTGTGTTTTTTATTTTTTAAAGAGTAGTAAGGGTGCTTATGGTGCAAGTAGAATCTAACTTGCAATGTGATTTTTCCAATTTGGTTCATATATATACCCATTGTGATTTTCTTCTTTGAGCTACCACTTCTCTATCTAATAGTCCTAGAGAGTTGGAAGCCTTAGATGTTTTCTTTCTATGCGCTATTAGTTTTGTAAGTTATATTATTAATTGATGTTTGCTCACTCTCTTTCTTTGACTGCACTTTTGGATTGCGATTTCTAACTTCTGGTTAGCGATTGCATTTTATGAGATTTATAAATTTTGATTTATTTGGCCATGTATATTTTTTCGTCAATTTCTATGTATATTGATTGCTTTCTCCTTATAAGTTTGATTTGGGAATCCCCAGGTATAGCAACAAATATTCTCATATCTTAAACTCTCGAGACATGTAGAAGGATCCCAAACTGCAACCACCATCATCATTAGGAACAATTAAGGTTTGTCTCTCTCTTTCTCTCTCCCTTTCCCCATCTGTTTTTCAATTTTGGGTTTGATCGAATTTCAATTTTGATATAATTTTAGGCTTTTTGATTCAGTTTTGGATTTTGAAATCCATTTCTATTTGGATCCAAATAGGGGCTTATTAGGGCTGGCAAAATAGGTAACAGGTCGTGTAACAGGTTATTACACGATAATACAAAACACGATAAGACCCAAACACGAATACGACACGATAAACATATCGTGTTAGAGTACCCAAACATGAACACGACACGACAAGATAATTTTTCGTGTCACACGATGACACGAAACCTATCAGGTAAACATGACACGATATAACCTGATAGGTTTCCATTACACATTAACCTATCCATTATACGTCAATGACCTATTAACCTGTTAAGTTGACTAAATGAGTAGGGTTAGGAAAATATGAATATATGTATTAGGTACTAAATTATAATATTTGATAATTTGGGAGTATAAAAATAATTTATTAAATTAATAGGTAACCTATTAGAACAAAATTCTTATTGTGTCACCTGAATACACAAAATTCTTATCGTGTCTTATCGTATAACCTATTGGGTTATCAGGTCAACCTGATAACCTGCACAACCCGATACCTGATAAGCAAAACCTAGACCTGATAATTTCGTGTCGGTTTTGTGTCGTGTCATCGTGTAAATACCTGTTTTGTCAGCCTTACTTATGCTTGAGTCATGACTATCAAGCAGTCCTGACCACAAGCCGACACTGGATTGCTTCTTTTGTGTTAACTTCAATCCGCCAGAAGATGCACAATCTCCAATGACTTAAGGCCCAGTGCAACGATATCAATTCCTGAGGTTTATTCTGTACAAAAGTTCCTTCTTTCAATTTCAAAACCCATGATTATGCATATATCTATATATGCATATCTAATTTTTGCATACTTTGCACCTAGGTGTAGACATTAATTTGTTGTATTTTGAGTTTTTGAGGATTTGATTTCATGTTGAAGTGATATTAATTCGGAATGGGGATTACCTCTGGTTATTACAACACCATCATCGTTAGAAACAATCAAGGTTCGTCTCTCTCCCCCCCTCTTCCTCTTTGTTTTTCAATTTTGGGTTTGATCGAATTTCAAAACCCAAATTTTCAAATAGAAGGGTTGATTGTCTCTGTTTTGATTCTCAATTTCATTTAAATTTATTATTAGTTCTGATTAAGTTTAGGTTTTTTTATTCAATTTTGGATTTTGAAATCCACCTCTTTTGATCCAAATAAGGGTTTTCTTTTTTTTTTTTTTGTGTGTGTCAGCTTCAATTCACCAGAAGGTGCACAATATCCAATGCCTTGATGCCCAGTGCAACGATCTCAATTCCCGAGGTTTATTCTCTACAAGTGTTCTTTCTTTCAATTTCGAAACCCATGATTATACATATATATATCTATATATGCATATCAAATTTCTCCAGACTTTGCCTCTAGGTGCAAATAGTCATTTGTTATTTTTGAACTTGTTTTAGAATTTGATTTCATGTTGGAGTGATGTTAGTTCGGAATGGGGATTCTCTTCTGCTTATTACTTATTAGTTTGCTAAACAATTGCCATTTGTTGATTATTTAGAAAATCTTATTATTCCGCCAATTTTAACACTCCATTTTTTTATTTTTTATTTTTCATCTCTTTTTATGTTTTCTATTTTTCTTTGTTGGTGTTGGTAGTGTGCTAAAATTTGGATTTGTTTTGTTGTAATTTGAGTTTTTATATATATATTTTTTGTTATTACGTGTTATTGTGTGTATCATTTCCCTTTTTTTTTTTTTTTTTTTTTTTTTTTGTGTTTATGTTAGTGGTACGTGAAACTTTACCAATTAATGGATTTTTTTGTTATTTTGAGTTTATATTTTTAGGTTGATACTTTTTTTTTTCTTATTTCTTTTATATCCTTTACATTTTTTTTTTTCATTTTTTTTTTCATTTTACGTTGCATCTAGTGGATGTATTTGAAGAAGGATTTTTTTTTTTCCAAAAACATTTCTTTGAATACCTCAACCAAATGTTTTCTAATCTAAATCAACATGATTTTTTGGATTATTCATATAATTTTTATATTTTTTTCAATTGGTAGTTCTTTAGATACATTGCCCATTCAGGTGGAACATGAAATGTTGTTCTAAATTTTGGTAACGTAAGGAGATTTTTTCCCCTTTTCCATGATTTTGTTCTCAATTCTCTAGAAACACAAATACAAATCTAGGAATGGAAACAAAAATATGGGGAAAATGTGTTTCTATTCTTTTCCCTGATACTTTTAAATTCTAGGAACAAAACAGGATTGTTCCTAGATTTGTTTTTTTGTTCTATTTTTTTTTTTTTTAGAGAAACTTAAATTTGAGAATAAAAACACTCTCCTTAGCTCAATTCATCACTACCACATTAATTACCCATAATCTTTGATGAATTTGATGATTAGTTCTAATTTTTTTAGGCAAATCGGTGATGGTTATTTAATTTTATTATTGATTTAAATTTTCTCTATGGATCTTCCCCTTTCAACTGTTTTCAATTGATTCCGTACTTTGTTTGGTCAATGATGGTTGAATTTTGTTTGTATGAGCAATTACTTTTATGGTTTGGGCATATTTTTATTTTTTTAGCATTGGGGACCCTAAACTAGGTATCTCTTACCACACTACCAACGTCCTCACTTATGCCCCCGCTGTTCTGTTAATTTTTCATACTTGCATTTGATGATTGATTCGATTCTTGAACAATCAAATTATGAGGGTAATATAATTGTGTTTTCTCTTATTTTTAGATCCGCAAAAGAACATTGAGTTTAAAGTCTCTATCTTCCAATTCACAGGTAATTTTTTAATGCTTTGGCATTCAAAGCATTGTTTGTGTCTGACTGTGTAAACTCTATTGATTGTTTGCTCAGTTTTTTGCTTATACCCTTGAAACATCCACAGATGTAGACTAAACTGTTAGATATTGTTACTATGTATAACACGTTCAACTTTTTTTAGATGCTTATGGTTTATTTGGTTTAGTCGATTATTTGTTTTTGAAATTCTCTCTAGATTTTGTTTTTTGTTTCAATTAGAGTTTGTTGAATCTCTTTCTTTGGATTGTTGTTGTATGTTGGTACGGGGAAGTGCAACTTCATGAATGGTTATATATTAGAGAAAATTATGTCAATATATTTTTTTTGGTTTATTTAACACCCGTGTCTTCAGACATGGATTATACGCTAGTATATATATAAATTTCCTCATTTCTTCACCATTTGCTATTGTACAACCACAACCGAAACTGGTCTCTTGATTTCCTCCGATGCAAGTATATCTCCAATAGGACCCAACTCCGGCAACTCGTTCCACTCCATCAACCCCGTCAGCATGGACGAGTTCTCGCCGTGGCGCCGCCCTACAATGATGAGATCATATTCTTCCTTAATCTCATTAACTACCAATGCAGTATCCGACCTATCCTTAATTTTTCCTTTCCTGTAATCTATGTTGCGTTTGTTCGAACACATAAACCTTAAATCTTCCAAACCTTGATGTCGAGGACACTGTCCCACTCTTTAACTCCGTCTCCGACGTCTTCCCAGGGCACTGGCCAAAAAACTATCATCTGAAGCGGCTCTATTGATTTCGATAGCCGTTTTCCGTACGCCAGGGCCTCCCTGTCATCGTCACCTCCCAAGAAAATGATAGCAACGTTGTAAGACGTGTTCAACAGAGTAGTGGAGCGGAAGGCTTTGATTTTGCTACGATCGATGAGGATTCTGACCGAACAAGGGGTTGTTTCGAGCACTTGTTGATTTACCTGTTTAGAAACATTTCAGTTAAAAATAAAATCAAATAAAATAAAGTCTTTTGATGCTATTCATATGTTAGGTTTATCCTACATCGGATGTGGAAGAGACTGATGGTCAGATTATGAGTCTGAGAAAAAGTCTATCTAATAAATTAACTTTTAGGATTGAGAGAGGCCGAAGACCTTTCAACACAAGTTATAGCAACTCTAGCCCAATTGTCATAAAAGGAGAGATTGATTGAGAGTTAACTGACCAAAGGCCTTATGTGTGAGGGGGAGATTATTAGGTTTATCATACATCGGATATGGAAAGAGTTATAGGTTAAGTTATAAATGTGAGAAAAAATCTCACTTCACTTCACGAGCTAATTTTTAGGATTGAGAGAGATTCAAGACCACCCTACAATAGTATAAGAGCCCATGTTACAACATTATATATAATAAACATCATTCAAAATTTCATACCATTCTCAATCCATTGTTGTCGAAAACGAACTTGCCCAGATGGTTCAATTTCTTGTGAAAATGTAGTAATACATCTACCCAAAAAATCGAGGACCAAGAAGAAAAATCCTAGAAAGAGAGACTCCAACTTGTGAGTCGTGCTATTTTTGAAAAAACCATCCATCGTCTCAATTGTCGGCCGTTTCTCTATAGTTCCATTACCATTTCGTGGCCGTAACTCAGTTTCTTCATCATTTTCATCCGTTTCAAGTTCCGATCTATGGCGTTGGACACCCATTAGGACTGAGGCCATGGAGTTGGGCGAAAGGCGTTGGCTCTCTGAGATTAAAGGGCTCCGTCGATTGATCGGTACATCCAGATCTGTGGGTTGATCTCAGCGACGGCAGCATTTCAGTGTATCGGCTAGCTTCGGGCAGTGGCAGTCATCCAGGGCTTCGCCATCTGAGAAAATTTGGGGCTGCTTGGAGGTAACTCGATCTGTAACAATTATTTGGGGGAGAAGATTGTTGCCCTGTTTTGGCGGTGCCATGTTTTTCATTTCCAGTTAGTTGCCTCTGTTTATGTGATTCTCTCTCTCAAATCTGCTTCGCCACCTTAGTTGAAATCTCTCTTTCTTTGAGGTTAGTATTTAAGTTTGTTTTCCATTTGGGTTCTAATTTTCAGATTGTAAACATATTCTCAGTTTAGCTCTTCCTATGGATGTTCCTCCAAAGAGGTTTTGGGGTTGGAATACCCCATGTTTAAAGTTTTTTTTCTGTATTTGTGGATGAAATTCCAAAGAAGCTGGGTCACAGGGGGTTGAGGAATATTTTTAGGTGGGAAGGAAGAGTGAGAGATGTTTATATATCTCATAGAAGGAGATTGGGCAAAAATTCCAAGTTCAATTTTGTGAGGTTTCCCACTAGAGATGAGGCAATTAGAGCAACTGGGAATCTTGATGGCCTAAGGCTTCACACAATTAGGTTAAGGGTATCATTGGCTGATAGCGGCTTTAACGTCGCTCGGAAAGGTTGGGGACGTGAGCCTATCTTGGCTCAGCGTAGCTATGCTAAATTGAAGAGTGTTTGGGTTAAGAAAGTCCCTCAACCTCTCAAGTCTAATTCTTCCAATAATGATCTTCCTTCTCTTGTGAATTCGTTTGTCCAAGTGCTTGATAAAGGTAGAATTATTATCAATACTAATTCCAAAGAGTTTATCGTTGAGAATATTTCAG
This sequence comes from Eucommia ulmoides, assembly GCA_016647705.1. NCBI lineage: Eukaryota > Viridiplantae > Streptophyta > Magnoliopsida > Garryales > Eucommiaceae > Eucommia > Eucommia ulmoides. The sequence continues at coordinate 8,521,196 of CM028336.1, read as the reverse complement.
TTAATTGTGAAGGTAAAATGTACACTATTAACATCAGAGAAGATCTCGGTGCTTTTATCGGAAGCCATCTCAATGATTTGCAAATAGTTAACGAAGTCAAAAGTAATATGATCTCTATTGATTCCATGAATCAAAGATCTTACAAAGAAGTTGTGGTAAATAGGGTAGAAGTTAGTAAAGACGTTGTAGTTGTAGCCCCTAAACCTTATGAAACTCCAATCTCTGTTTGCGAGGACCGACTTGAAGATGTTGTGAAGAGGAAGAACGACGGTACTTTGGAACTAGAGTCGACATGGACAAATTCACCAAAGGAAATTTTTGGACCCATTGACCCAATAGGAAATCTAGAGCAATTGAGGTCATCTTTTCTAACAAGGAAGGATTTTGTAGAAAAGGGATACACCTTCAAAGATAAACAATCTGTCAGGGTTAATGATAGAGATATGGTAACATATTTTTCTGAGAGTAACCCCTTATCTAGACCAAATGATGAGATTGATGAAATTTTTATAGAGCTTGATGGGGGAGAACCTTATAAGAAAATAGTCTTAATTCCGAAAAAGAATAGTAAAAAAAAAGGCCTTGGCGGTATGGGTGTATTATCAATCTCTTTTTGGCGTTTGGGTTTGTGAAGTTGGCTATAATAGGGGATTCTAGTGCTTGGTTGTGCAATCAATTTCAAAATGGATATTGGGGGTCAAAGATCAGAGTCGAAATTGCTTCCGTCGTCGGCTTCCGACGATCTTCGTCGGTAGGGGCTTGTGTTTGTTTTCTTCTTCTTCGCTATCCCAAAACGGTTCTACATCAATGCAAATAGAGACGGGGAAAGGTGGAAATGCGGTAGGGGCTGCTAGTGGTGCTTGCGGTATCAGTCCATTTAGCGGTCTGCAGTGTATTTTAGGTTGATGAAAATTCTACTACTGGATTGATGTTGATTTTTGTTGTGCAACTGCTGCGGCTGGTTTGGTGATGGTTTTTTGCAGTTGTTTTTTGGAGCCGTGTGTTGTAATTTTCAACTGGTTGGGATTGGGGATCTCAACAATTTTTCCTTAGGTTAATTTGTGTATTGAGAATCTTGTTGTGCCTTCCATGTAGTGGAGATACTCGTAGAATCTCTAAATATAATTTCTATGTGATTACCGTGTTGAGATTTTGCGGGGATCTTTGCTAGATCGGCTAGATTTCTATAGTCGTTCTGTTTGGGATTAGAGCAAATTCTTGTAAGCTCCGATTCCTAGTTTTCTCGGTTGTACCTTTCTATCAATGATAGCTATGCTTATAGAGAAAAAAAAAAAAAAAACACATAACATCTACACAGACTTATCAAACGCCAATGAACATATATCATGGTGCATGAACTTCATCAACGACATGGAGGTAAAGGCCTGAACACTGATCAAATCCTGGTACTCTTGTTGTAGTTGTATGAAGATCCCAAAGACTTTCTGTAAACGTGACGTCATGGCTGTGGAGGATTTTTGACCTAGCTGGTGGTTAATCAGGAGCGGCGATGTCCTTCCCGCTAGCTCCATCAGGTGGAGCACGTAAACTACCACTGGACTCTCTTTACTCGGATTGCAGCTTCCTATAAGTTTGAGGGAGGCAAAGCCATCATCCGGCCTGTAGGCGCATACAAGGATGCGAAGCTCTGTGTTGGGAGCAGTATGGAGAATAGTTCTCTTCTGGTAGTGATGCAGTGCAATAGGAGTGAGATTTCTTGACCCAAAAAGAGCACTCGAAGGCTCTAAAGACTCAAAAATGCCTAGTTTGACCAGAAAGTAAATTGTAGTTTTTTTTTTTGTTTTTTTTTTTTTATTTTTTTTTATTTTATTTTACAGAAAATATCACTTTTCTGGGTAGAAACGGTTATCTGAGCAAAACCCCATATACAGCGCCGACATGATTTTAGCCAAATTCCATCGTTTGGGGGTTAAAACGACACTTTTTATTTTTACTTCGAAATTTGGGGTAGTTTTGCAAATTTTCAATAGTTTACGGTACCCTGCCCAGTTCCCGCTCCAACGCGCCTCCGAGCCCCATTTTTGGATAAGACCCTAAAAAAGGTTCAGTGAATTTCAATCTCTGATTCTTGTTCTCTCTCTCTAGAGGAATCACTTTGAACCCATGAAATCTTCACCTCTTCGATTCTCTCTCTCCAAAAGAATTACTTCCCACCCACAAATCTATGAACCTTGCTTCTCTCTCCTAAACTAGTGTTGCTCTCTCTAAAACCTCTCTGCTACTTCGTCTATGCAAAATCCCGAAAGGAAAATTCGGACACGTCTCTCTCATACCCATTCTCTCTCTCTTCATTGTTCTTTCTCTCTCTCTCTCTCTCCCCCCTGTACTTTTGTCACCGGCGTCATCCCTTCTTCATAACCTGGCTTGGAAGCTTCAAACTCCTCCTGTTTGGAATTGATCGGGGTCGTCTCTGTTACCTTCAGATTCAATTTCCTCTTCTTTGTTATTCTTCTTGGTGGCTTATTATTTTCAACCTCATTTCTTTGGTGGCTTATTATTTGTCCATGCATGCCTAAGCACCCACCTCACCAAAATCGCTTTCCTCAAGGACCCACGTTCCCATCATGCATGCAATCAACCCAACCATCATGCATGCAACAAACCCACAACGGACACCCACGTCTACCGAAACAACTCCTTGGCCCACTACCTCCTCCACACCACACCTTGAAACCGATAAAAGATGATGCTTTGATAGAACGTGATGTATCAACCATGCAGTGTCCAAGGCCATGTTCACCATGCAGCCTCCACGTCTCTCACATGTTCACATAGTGGATGCTCTTTCTCTACCCATGTCTCACGTCTTAATGTAATGGTCACGTTTCCGGCCGCCGCGGGTCTTCATGGCCTTCGGCTGGAACTCCGACGGCAGCTGCAATGAGGGTCATCCGAGCTCGCTACAATTTCTGGTGTTCTTATTCGTTTTCTTTGTTCTCTACAATTTTCTCGGCCATTGTTGGCTTCAGCCTTATTGATTTCTGCCGATTGCAATTTTCTTGCACTAACGCAGTTGCGAGGCCTCTGTACTATCAGGGGTTCGAATTTGCGAAAAATCGCAGTTGGGGGCCTCTGTACAATCAGGGGTTCGAGCCTACGAAAAATAGTGCCACAACGCACATGCCCAGTTCGTGCCCCAGCGCACCCAAGGCCGCATCAACTCGCCCCCGAGTATTCTCAGCTCCGACAACCATGCCGCACATGCCCAGTTCGTGCCCCAGCGCACCCAAGGCCCGCACTAGCGCGCGTCCGAGCATTCTAAGCTCCGACGATCAGCCATGTATTCGGCGGTCTCTCTTTTATCTATCTCCGACGATATGTATTCGGCGGTCTCTCTCCTATCTCTTTCTCTCTCAGCCCTTAACCAATCCTGTTTTGCTGCCAAAGAAAACTGACAAAGCCACCAAAGAACCCAAATCGCCGTCCAAGGCAGCGAAATCACCGAAGAAGGCGCTGGAATATGTCCACGTGTTTCTATCAATGGCACTGAGCTACCACTCCAACTGGGTAACGGTAATCTTGCCACTATCACTGCCGGAGCTCTTTTTCTTCCACGACAGATTCGGTCTCGACCCATTATTGGAAGACGAACAACAATACTTTTCCCTGAAGAAAACTACTACCCATTTTTCACTTCCGCGCCAAAAATCTCCTGTTTCTATCTCTCTCTCATCACAAAATCTCCTGTTTCTCTCTCTATCTTTGCTTTCTCTCTCTACCATGTTTCCAACACTCCCATGCACTAACCCACGTCTTTCTCTCTCATCCATGCATGTTTTTTTTTTTTTGCCTACCCACGTCCACCGAAACAACTCTTCGGCCCACTACCTCCGCCACACCTCATCAAAATCTCTTTCCTCAAGGACCCACGTGTATTTGTTCTCACCCACGTTTCTCTCTCATCCATGCATGCCACGTCTAGTTTCTTCTGGGTATTTAAAAAAAAAGATCCGAATTAAGCTTGATCAATATCCATGTGCATGGCTTTCTCTCTCTACAAGATTGCATGCCCACCCACGTCTACTTTCTCTCTCTCTCTAATCATGCAGCATGCAATGCAATGTTCCACTGCCGGGGCCCGTTTCAATCTCATCGTTCCAAGCTTAGCATTCTACCGAATGGCTTGCGCTTGCGGGGCATGATTAAAGATGATGCTTTGATAGAACGTGATGTATCAACCATGCAGTGTCCAAGGCCATGTTCACCATGCAGCCTCCACGTCTCTCACATGTTCACATAGTGGATGCTCTCTCTCTACCATGTTCACCATGCAGCCTCCACGTCTCTCACATGTTTACATAGTGCATGCTCTCTCTCTACCCATGTCTCACGTCTGAATGTAATGGTCACTGCTTGTGTATTGTGTATATATAGTGTGTTCTTATCTTGATTAATATAATGGGATCTTTTCATTTTACTCTTTCATCTTTTAGAAACTAGGCCTATTTCGCCTCAATCATGTAATCAATCCACGTCATACTCTCTCTCTAACCATGCAACATGCAAGCTCCACGACGATTTTACCCATGTTCAACAATTCACAACCAAATGTTTCAAATTAAGAAAAATTAAGTTATATTGCTCAACAATTAAATTAATTTACACAATAATCTCCTTTAGGGAAGTAAATTTACAAATTAATGTAAATATTTTTTCATCAACAAAATAAGAACTTGAAAACTTGCAAATTATGTTGATTAAATCATTTTGGTAAAATAACCTCAATAATTTACAAGCAAACGTTCAAAATTAGGAAAAATTAAGTTATATTACCCAATAATTAAATTAATTTACATAATAACCCAATTTGAGCAAGTGAATGCACAAATTAATTTAAATATTTTTCCATCAACAAAATAAGAACTCGAAATTTGTAAATTATGTTGGTTAAATTACTTTGGTAAAATAATCTCAACAATTCACAAACAACCATTCCAAAATAGAAAAATTAAACAATATTACCCAACAATTAAATTAATCTTCACAACAACTTTATTTGGACAGGTAAATATACAAATTAATCTAAACATTTTTTCATCAACAAAATAGGAACTCGAAACTTGCAAATTACGTTGGTTAAATCACTTTGGTAAAATAACTTCAATAATTCACAAGTAACTATTTCAAAATGAAAAATTTAAACAATATTGTCCAACAATTAAATTAATCTGCACAATAACCCCCTTTGGGTAGGTAAATGTACAAATTAATCTAAACATTTTTCCATCAACAAAATAGGAACTCGAAAAATTGCAAACTATGTTGGTTAAATCACTTTTGTAAAATAACCTCAACAATTCACAAGCTACCGTTCTAAACTGAAAAAAACTAAATAATATTACCCAACAATTAACAGTGCATATTAACGATATATATGTATATGATCAAAATAAGATGAAATACGTTACAAAATATACTTTAAATGATCAACGAGCAATTATAGTTGCAAGAATTTGAACAATAATTTTGCTGCAATTTAAAACTAATTATTAAATTAGTCTCTATATAGAATAAAGAAAATTAAGAGCTTAAAAATTGTAAAATTATAATTAATCATAATTATTATTTTTATAAGCTCCTCAATATAAACCTCAAGGCCGAAAATTGTAACTGAAAAAGAAAAATTATGTTGGCTGAAATATTATATAGGCCCAAACACAAAATCAATATCTATATAATGAGCCTAAATTTAGATCCCTACCAAGATATTTTTAGTCACAGTGAAAGTGTTTCCGATTCAAGACATTCTCATATGTTCATAAATAATTTATCCATATTAGTAATTCCATTAGATTTGTTAATTAATAAATAATTAATTGCTCAACAGGCCCATCAGAATATATGTATGACCCATTAAACACTTTAAGGCTCAGGCAATACAAGAAGGAATCCATACGAAATTGTAAAAAAAAAAAAAAATCAATACTTTTCTTTCATTCCAAAACGCAAATATATTGCCCCAAACATAACCCAAATTCGGAAAATGAAAGATTTCATTTTCGTTGACGGAAGATATAGTAATAACCAAATTAGTTATTAACATCATACTTAACCCACTAAGAATCATGAATACTTATCATACATTTCATTATCCATGACCATTTCTCAATAATTATCTATCTAATTCAACTTCCATCAGGTTAGCAAAACAAAACAAAGATATAATTCTCTTAATTATGTCACTCAACATATAAATATTTCACAAAGACAATAAATAAAAAGATAAGGAGTCAAACCACTTTAGGATTCTTAACCATCAAATACATGAATAATATGGAATTCAACACTTCCAACATTAAACAAGAGTCCTAATGTAGAAACGCAGTGGGCCTAACTAAGTCTCAAAGAAAACCTCAGTCTAGGATTAGATAATATAAGTGATTAGGATTCAATAACATGTACTACTTCTAATACATAAAATGAAAAAGTTGTCTAAAATGATATTTTTTCATAGAGAGATATGCAAGAGACTGAATCCAAATACAAGCCCAAGGTCAAAATATTTACTTTAGATTTTCATGAGGGTATTTTTGGGCTTCTCCGAGTCAGCACTTGGGACCCAACCATGTGTTCGTCGTTGTAGTGACAGGGACACATTCCGAAATCCACAAACGCTACACTAGAGCATACGCCGACCACGGCTCCTCCATGGAATCTCATTTGCATCCAATGGGGAGCAAGGAGCCCTGCTGGGACGTGTCGCTCTGAACTTTGCGCCGTGCCCTGGGTAGTCAGTTTCAGGGACTCAGCCGTTCACCTCGACCGGCTTCCCTTTTCACCTTGTTTCTTCTCCAGAACTCCACAGATCTCCGCTCTCCTCTACCATCTTACCGCTGCAGGCCTGACAAAGGCCCGCGAGTTTCGCCAAATGGGCCCAAAAGCCCAAGCCCAACGATTATCTCCTAAACACCTCAGATTATCGGCTAAACACAGGGTTTCGACTACTTAACCGTGTTTAGACTCGACTAATCATCTCCAACGCCTATATATATCGGGGGCTATGTAAGCCCGAGGTACGCTTTAATGACTTATATTACGTGCGAGTCCATTTATTTCCTTGCTATATTCTGTACCTTTTCTCTCTGAGCACTGATTACCACGCTAGAGGGGCTTCACCGGGATAAACCCCAGTCTAAGTCTTCTGCAGGTACACTCCCTGAGGAGCAGGACTCTAGACACAGCAGGTCAGTCCTTCCAGGACCTAGTACAGCTCGCTCGAGGACTTTTCAATCGATGACTCTACCTCAGTAAGAGGACCCACCTGTCATCTGACTGGACCATACTCGAGGTGTGTACCAATTTTATGCACCAACAGTTTGGCGCCGTCTGTGGGAACCGAGCAAAAATCCTTCCCCTGATCATTTCTCTCTGCTCAACTGAGGTTGAGTAATCACAAGGTCCAGTTAGATAGACACAAAACAGAAGAACGAGAAGACATGTCGAACAATCCAAGCGCATACCCCCCCAGCTCCCACCAACGTGGATAACTGCCCCCCCATGGTCAGGAAAGACCGTCAACTCTGCCACCTGGGGCTGCGGGACAGACCTCAAGAGCTATGGAGGCATCTTGGGTTGATCTCCTTGAACGCCAAATGCAAGAGTTCAAGTCGAATGTACAACTCCCTCTTTCGTGCCTACTGGTAACCCCCCATCCAGGGGGAACCGTCTCTCTAGACTGCAGGGCCTGAGGATTGACCCCAAGATCACGATGCTTGTGTGGAATCTTCAAATGGGCTTGTGCCCGAGAGCCGCCCTCCACCTTGCCATACTGAGGCTACCGGACTGGAGAGCCCCCCTGACCACGTTAAGACCCCGTTCTCCATGAAAACATGGTGCCAGGGACTAACCAGGGCTACCCTTGGGCTCGGCTTCCCAGCTACGCAGTAAGATCCGACCTGAGGGCCCATCGTGGGCAGGGCCAAACACCTAACTGTGAGTATGCAACTCAAAGGTGAAGACGAGTAGCCCTCCATCCTACTAAAGATAGAGATGAGAGCCTTCTAGCCTGTCTCCCGTAACGGCGCTCTGACCCCCTGAGTCGTGGATGATTCTCCAGATCCGCATCCCGGCTCTTGGCGTTGCGAGTAATTCTCCACGGTTACATTTCGACCCCCTGAGTCACCTTCTGGCTCCAGCGTCGCGAGTGATTCTCCACGGCTGCATTCCGACCCCCTAGGCCGTATCCCGGCTCTCGGCGTCGTGAGTGATTCTCCACGGTTACATTCCGACCCCCTAAGTCGTATCCCGGCTCTCGGTGTCGCGAATGATTCTCCTCAGTGGTACTCCGACCTCCTGAGTCGCGGATAATTCTCCAAATCAACATCTTGACTTTCAGCGTCACGAGTAACTCTTCACAAGTCTCATCCCGGCGCTCAGCGTCGAGGGTGACAACCAGACCCTCTCCGGAAGTCAAAAGTCCGTACCCAGGGACAGACTTAGGTCATCCACCAAGGGCGGGCCATTGATTGTGTCTTAGGGTCTACAGCCAAGTACCTCTCCCTACCAGTCGACTATGAGTCCAACATTTTAAAAGGGAAGGTGCTCCTGCATAGACTAAATGGAGATAACCTGAAAGGGTTCTTGAATGAGCCTGACTATGGAGAACTCCCTAATGATCGGCCACAAGGGTCCAACCACCGTGTTGCGCTCCTGTGGACCGAGAGGATCAGCTACCCTGGGAAACCCTACTCCTAAGTTCACGACACGATTTCCTTGCAATCAACTCGTGTCCCGAACTGGGGGGCTAGTGGACTATGGTCCTGGACAGAGACGAGAACAGAGACGAGAAGTTCTTGAAGTTTTTGTAAACTTTTCAAAATTTTACAACTCTAAAAACTATGCTAGGCAAAGAATGACTTGGCGAAAACGTTGAAAGAAAGGAGTAGACTCTGAAGTACTCTCGTAATACAGCTTAAAAGCTTACACACTCGCGCGCAGAAAAATAGGAATAAACGAAAAAGAGTCTACAAAATCCTAAGTCCTGAAAAGGCAATGGTTCGAGCTTAGTCCTCTCTACCCTCGTTGTGAGGGGCGTTCGTGCGAGGGAAAGTGGCGTCTATCTCGCCCTCCTCAGCCCCCTCGTCAACACTCTCCTCCTCAGTATCCCTCTGCTCGACACCCGTGTACGTGGCACCGTTTGGGACATCGGCCTCGGTGTCCCATATCCAGAACCATCAAGTTTGACGGGTACCACCCTGTTGCGCTACTGCTAGCCGGCATGGTCCGGGTAGCGACGGACACCACCCTACCATGCTACTCCTAGCCGGTAGGGTCCAGTGACGACCTTATCCAAGAACGTCGTCCAGGAGTGTCGTCCAGAGATTTCACCACATCTCCCCGAGCCGATGTCGTCTAATCCAGCTCCTCCTGTTCTGCCGTGCTGCCTTAGGCCGGCTGGGCGCAAATGAGAGTCTATCCCAAATTCTCCCAAAAAAAAAAAATCATAAGTAAATATATATATATATATATATATATATATATGTAAAATTAAAAAATTAAAAAATTAAAAAATAAATTTAAAAAAAAAAAAAAAAAAAAGTGGAAGGGGGCAAGCCAAGGGGCTGCGCCCCACTTTGGGGGCGCAGTCCCCAGGGCACTGGTGTCACCAGTGCCCACTATGGGCGCTGGTGACACCAGCGCCCAGCGCTGTCCCCAGCGCCCAAGATGGGCGCTGGGGACTGCTCAGTGCCCAATTTTGTGGGAGCTGGTCTCAGCGCCCAGCATAAGTGGGTGCTCTCCCCAGCACCCACCTGGGCGCTGGTCAGCCTGGCTGGGCCGTCGCCCAGTGCACGGCGGCAGTTGGCGAGCTCCCGGCCACGCGCTGTGTGTCCGCCACCCTGTGGTTCACTTTTAGTTTTTCCGCGCTGAACGCCGTCCAGGCTCAAGGCTTGTTCACGGTGAACGTGTGTCGTCCTGAAATTCGAAAAAATTCGGGGCCGCCCCGCCGTGAAATCTAAAAATTTTGGGGTCGCCCTGCCGTGCTATCTGACCCCGGACCCTGGAGATATGGGAGTGTATTTCAATTTAGCTCCTCTAAAAAAGTTCAACTTTTGAAAAATCGTCGCCGTGAAATCTAAAAATTTCGTGGTCGCCCTACCGTGCTATCTGACCCCGGACCCCGGTGATATGGGAGCATATTTCAATTTAGCTCCTCTAAAAAAGTTCAAGTCTTGAAAAATCGTCGCCGTAAAACCGAAAAAATTCGGGGTCGCCCTACCGTGCTACCTGACCCCGGACCTTGACCGTAGGGGAGCGTATTTCAAATTAGCTCCTCTAAAAAACTCCAACTCCTAAAAAGTTGTCGTCCTGAAAATCGGAGAAATTTGAGACCGCCCTGCCGTGCTACCTGACCCCAGACCTCGACCGTATGGAGGCCTATTTCGAATAAGCTCCTCAAGAAAAAACTAACTCTTGAAAAAGTGTCAATCAGAGGTGTTTCTCATGCTTCGAAGTCTCCAGGATGCCCTTTTCAGCCAGGAATTGATATCCCTGACCGTCTCGCTTCCCTCGTCGCACAGGGCTAGGGGGGCTACTGATGAGGGTATTTTTGGGCTTCTCCGAGTCAGCACTTGGGACCCAACCACGTGTCCATCGTTGTAGTAACAGGGACGCATTCCGAAATCCACAAACGCCACACTAGAGCATACGCCAACCACGGCTCCTCCCTGGAATGTCATTTATATCCAATAGGGAGCGAGGAGCCCTGCTGGGACGTGTCGCTCTGAGCTCTGCGCCGTGCCCTGGGTAGTCAGTTTCAGGGACTCAGTCGTTCACCTCGACCGGCTTCCCTTTTCACCTTATTTCTTCTCCAGGACTCCACGGATCTCCGCTTTCCTCCACCATCTTACCACCGCAGGCCTAACAAAGGCCCGCGGGCTTCGCCAAATGGGCCCAAAAGCCCAAGCCCAACGATTATCTCTTAAACGCCTCAGATTATCGGCTAAACACAGGGTTTCGACTACTTAACCGTGTTTAGACTCGACTAATTATCTCCAACGCCTATATATATCGGGGGCTGTGTAAGCCCGAGGTATGCTTTAATGACTTACATTACGTGCGAGTCCATTTGTTTCCTTACTATATTCTGTACCTTTTCTCTCTGAGCACTGATTACCGCGCCGGAGGGGCTTCACCGGGATAAACCTCAGTCTGAGCCTTCTGCAGGTACACTCCCTGAGGAGCAGGACTCTGGACACAGCAGGTCAGTCCTCCCAGGACCTAACACAGCTCGCTCGAGGACTTTTCAATCGACGACTCCACCTCAGCAAGAGGACTCACCTGTCATCTGACTAGACCATACTCGAGGTGTGTACCAGTTTTATGCACCAACAGACTTGATATCTCTCAAGACTATATTACCTAAAATGCAACTCTTTTGTAAAATAACAAGTCTCAAGATTTAACTGCAAAACTAAATTTTGATGGGGTAATTATTTACTAGAAAATAATTTAAGATTTAAAAAATGATTATACAATATTCATAATTGTTGGGCAATGACCAATCATCCTCTTTGTTGATGGAGATTTTAATTAAAGAAAGTCGAGAATTGGCACGTGATATATATTTTTAGTAACATCTTTTGTACTTAATGCATGAAAAATAACAAAATTTCTTTAATAAGAAAAATAAACAATGCCATGCAGCACGATCAATTAGTAGACAAGTCCAAAAGATACAAATAAATACCCTTTCATGTTTTGAGGGTTACATAATCAATCAAATAGCTCATAATTATGATTTTTCTTAATCTTTTTGAGTATGTAGATTATAAGTAAGATCAAACTTGAAAAAAACTATTCATAAGAAAAAATTATATAGAGCAACAAATTATGAATCAGGAAAATGTAGAAAATATCACGAAATTAAGAGCACCATAATTGCGTAACTCAAAATTCAAATTCTTTTGGAAAATGTAAATCTCATACTTCTAAGACTCAAGACTAACTCTATTCTCAGAGACAAACACAAAACAATATGCATCATTATCATATCCGTGAGTAGAAAATAAAGTGATATCATGAGAATATGCGTCAAGGGCTAGTCCATCTCTATTTAGATTATTCCTGATGGCTTTAATACTTTGTTGGAGTTTTGGGCTTCATCTGAATAAAAAGATTGGAATCTATTGGCTTTTAGCTTCAGGCTATTCCCAAATGGGCTTTGAGGTATTGGACTTAGTACTAGTACATCTATAATTTTTCTTAGCTAGCATCTAGGGCCCAAAACCTGATTTGTTTGAGTCGTTATGAGTCGACTTACTAGGGTTTGACTCAATGTCATCTACCTCTAAACTTTAAGGGCTAATTGTGTAATTAAACATTCTTACTAATTTCAATTCATTACACTTCATAAAATAACATATAAAGTTAATAATACATCTTATATGCTTAAATTGAAACTACTTGGATAGAGTAAGATTCTAGTTAAATTTTCAGGTATAAAGCGTAAAAAATTTCATTGTTTTAAGGCCAAAATTTAGGGACGAAATCATAACCCTATATTCGCCTCATTTGTGTTGCACTGCGATGAGAGACGAAACCAAAATCGAAGACCATTTAACAGAGAATCGTTAATTTTGACCGTCAACGACAAAGAAGACAGAGAGAAGAAGGGAATCGGAGAAATTATCTCCTTCACCTCCGCCCTTATAATTAATAAGGTGATGCAGTGCAACATGAGTGAGATTTCATGACCCAAAGAGAACACTCGAAAGCCCAAATGGTCTAAAAAGCCCAAGTTTGACCAGAAAGTCAACTGTGACCATTTTTGACAGACAATACCTTGTTTTTGGGTAGAAACGGTCTTCTGAGAAAAACCACCGGACTATGTCCGGCCTTGGATGTGATTTTAGCCAAATTTCATCGTTTCAAGGGTCAAACTGCCCTCAACCTTTTTACGCGATAATTTATGTGAATTTAAACTAATTAGAATAGTACACATCAATAAATCTAAATATAGGGAGAGTGAGTATTGAAATCTTATCTCAAATCATCTAATGTAATTTCTATAAACTTTTCAATAGAAAAGCATGCCTAAAAATAATTTTAAGCTAATTAAATCACATAATAAGTAATAATTAACTAAAATTATTTTTAATCCTCAAAAATCAAATAAATTTTTACAGAAAATTAGCGGGCATAAAAACAAGTGCACAAGAAAAAAGGGGACCCAAAACGGGTCCCGAAACACCTCTCACGCATCACCACTCTCCTGTTGCGCGAGTGGGGAAGTGACGGCCCAGCTCAAGGTTGTCTTCAACCTCTAGCCATGAATTTTTAAAAACCCAATGCCACTTCCAAAAGGTTTATGTTTAAAATGAAACTATTTGGATTAAGGTGATATTCTAGTCAAACTTCCGGTGTAAAAAGTGTCAAAACCCTATTTCTAATTTTAAGAGCAAATGTCGGACAGAATCGAGACCCATTTAAAAAAAATAAATTAAACCCTAATTTTATTCCCCTGCTGTGCGCCGCCGACCCACTTCAAGTTTTCAACCATTTCCAAACCCCCGTCATGGATTCCCAATCCACCGGCAGTTTCTGTCAATGGAGACGGCGGCAACAACAACTCTCCGCCGCCACCCAAAACAGCTCGTAGGCGCTGGAAAAAGTCGCCGACGTTTATGAACAAAAAAAAAAATCAAAAAACGCAGAAGGCTAAACAATCGACAAACATGAGGAGGACCGCCGACGAACATCATGAAATAGTCTCAACGGTATTAATATCAGGAGGTTTTAATCAAGCAACAAGAAGATTTCTATTCCAAAGCAAACCCTGAAGGTAGAAGTTTAGCAGATAATGTCAATCGCAACTTCTGTGCACTGCTTACCAAAACAAATTCGGCTTTTTACTCCTTGAGGCCAATTTTTTTTTGTCTCTCTCTCTCTCGCTCTACATGTTATCTTAAAGACCTAAACGTTGATGTTGAATTTGGGGAGTCAAATACTGCAGCTTTTTCTTTTTAAGAAAATGGGTTTTGTATTCCAAGCTGAAACAAACGAAGCATCAAGGGGATTCAAGAGTTTAGGGTTTAAAGACACTTAGCGAGAGGAATTATTCGCTATGTTGTACGGTGCGAAAGGATTCAACCCAGGGCCAAAGACTTGGAGATTTCGGAGCTTAATCAGTACCGATGAGTATGATGAGAATCGAAAGAGAGGAGAGAATCATTATTCCCGAAAAAGGAAAAAAAAAAAACAAAAAAAACAGCACTAATTAAAATCAGATACCAGTACCGATAAAATCAAATTGTTTGAACCTTGATACTATACGGAGAGGTTCAATTGTATCATGTATGTTGACTCTGATACCATATGTTGATTATTTCTCATAATTACAATAAGACCGAATTAATTAATAATCGTAAATATACATGAATTATAAGACACAATAATGAAGAATGGTAATCGAAAGCGTACATGTCTCAGCCATCGCAGGAGATTGAATCTGTCGTGCGGATTACTAATTAGGTCTTCCTCCCTATAATCTAGATTTCGTGGTAACGGCTCTCAATGGGAAGAAACTCCTATATATTAGATTAAGGAAGGGACGTAGTTATATATATTAGGATTTCTCGTTGGACCCTCCCATAACGAGCTTCAACGAAACCTTAAACCTATACTTACCACTTAACTGAGCTTCTACATAAAAAATGTCACAGTCCAAATCAAAATATGATCACTTATTATTTGGGTTACTTAAATAATAGACTATGATTAATCTGTTTTTGTAAAATAATTAATTCAATTAATGTTAACTCATAAAAAATATTCCACCATAGCATTCTACTGAATGGCTTGAGCATGATGAAAGATGATGCTTGAGGTCCAGCTCTCCCACGTCAGTTACGTCCAATCACATCTCCATGTTTCCATGTAGCCACTTAGTGGATGAACTCCACACCTCCATGCAGCCCATGTTGCTGTCCACGATTGCCATGATGCTCCACCCACCATCACCATGTTCACATGTTGTTCCTTTGTTTTAGTCATTCAGTTATAATGTAATGTTTATTTATAATGTATGTATTTCTATCATCAATATAATGGGATCTTTTCATTTTACTCTTTTATCTTTTAGTAGCCAAGACCCACAGTTTTGCTTGTGAAGGCCGCAAGAATCACCAGGATCGCCAGTAAACTAATATAATGTCTGTTCACTGGTTTTCCTGTTTACAAATTACAATTTGTACCCCTTATTAATTATAATTGTAATCGATTTTTCTTCTTCTTATAACTAGATTTTGCTTTCATTATTAGATTATGTACAACACCGCAGGTTGAATTCAACAAAAAAATAAATGTTAACAAGTTCAATATTGGCCTTGTTGTTAAACCCTATTGTTTGTTAAATGTAACAAATTAGATTTTAAAGAAGACAATTATAATATTATTATATAAATTTAAAAAAAAAATAATTTAACAAACATATTGAACATACAATTATTGTTGAATTCAACAGATATTATTTAAAAAAAAAAATCAATATTGTCTTATTTTTTAATTCAAAATTTGTATGTAATTACGTTCACAAAAAAAAGAAAAAAAAGAAAAAGGTAATAATAAATTTTGAAGAAACTAAGTACCTTCTGGGCTTGGCCCATTTGGCCCATTAAAGCAAAACCCTAACCCCCACTTCCCCTATAAATACTTGTGGATAGTGTTGTATTTTTTATATCTTTTATTGTACTATTCAATACATCGATCATGTTCCCTACTTCTCAATTATATTAACATGGTATCAAGAGCAACTCTTTCTTGGACTTAATCTTTCTAAACATTTTTTTTTTCAAAACCCTAAAGTTTCCGTTGCCACCTTCGCTTTTCTCTCGTGATTTTCGGCGTTATTAGAGGCTTTAACATAACTCCGGTATCAACAACTACCACACCACCATCTTCATCTTACAAAGACGAACATAACGCCACCAAAATCACCGCCACCAGAGTACCAACGCGCCCACACGCGCCTCCCACAGCCTACAGTACCCCAAACTGCGCTGTCTCAGATTTTAGGCTCTATCACCTCTGCCAAGGCTCCAAATCCATCTCACTATATATCGTCGGAACCGTATCGACGAGACGATTCTAACTAAGCAAAAATCATCATGGTACAACACTGAACGCGCCCACAGGCGCAGCCCAAAGGTTCTACTCCCGATTCGCATCAGATCCACACAACTATTCGTGCTGTCTTGGATTTTGGGCACGATCTCCTCAACCAGAGCTCGTAATTTATATTATAATATATCATCAGAACCGTCTCGATGATACGATTCCAATGGAGAAAAAATCAAGGAAATCAGACGTGGCACGTGCTCCCACATGCAATCTGAAGTTTTTGCGTTGACTCCCGTTTAGATCTCACGCACCCCCTGCTTTCTTGGATCGGTTCAGGCTTTTTTTGACCGATTTTCTGTGAGGTTGGACCAATTCCTGGGATTTTTCGGTGTTTTAATTCTGTTTCTAGCCTCCGTTTTGTGATTTGAGGCTAGTATTCATATTGCTGATAGTTTTCAAATATGTGTCACTCATACTGATCAGGTTTCTACTTTGCATCTTT
This sequence comes from Eucommia ulmoides, assembly GCA_016647705.1. Classification (NCBI taxonomy): domain Eukaryota; kingdom Viridiplantae; phylum Streptophyta; class Magnoliopsida; order Garryales; family Eucommiaceae; genus Eucommia; species Eucommia ulmoides. The sequence continues at coordinate 8,504,617 of CM028336.1, read as the reverse complement.
CAGTTCCTTACACGTATTTGATTCCGAAACTCACCTTAAATCTATTGTCTGTTGGACAACTTTGTGAATTGAGATTTGAAATAATACTTTCTAATAGTGGTTGTCATGTGCAGGATTCTAAATTTGACATGCTCGTTTGGGGCACACTTCATCTCGCCAACTTAAATAGTTTATCTCTAGTAGCCAGTTAGGTTCAGTTAAGCATGAGTCCTTCAAATGTATCCATTGTCAACTTACAAAACAACCAACACTATTTTTCAAAGAGAGATAATCTATTTTCCTTGCACTCTTTGATTTAATTCATTCTGATATTTGGGGACCTTCTCTTCATACCTTGATAGGATGTTATCGTTATTTTGTTATCTTTGTGGATGACTACTCTCGATATACATGGTTGTTTCTTATGAAATATCGATCCGAACTACTCCAAATATATTCTGAGTTTTTATGTATGGTTCAAACACAATTTTCTAGAAATATCAAAAACATTTGCTCAGATAATGCAATGGAATACAAGGATCGTGCTTTTCTTAATCTGTTTCGCAAAAATGGTAAGCTCCCTTATCGCTCGTGTCCTAGTACATCCCAACAAAATAGACGAGCCGAACGTAAACATAGACATATTCTTGACATAGTTCATGCTTTTCTCATTTATTTATCATGTCCTGAGTATTTTTGGGGTGATGCTGCTTTTATTACCGTCTATACAATAAATCATGTCCCTTCTGCTACAATCCAAAACCAGTCTCCATTTGAGTACTTTTTCGGTAAACCTCCCGATTACTCTAAACTCAGAGTCTTTGGTTGCGCTTGTTTTGTTCTTCTCAAACCACATGAATACAACAAACTGGAACCAATGGCTTGTTTGTGTTATTTTATTGGATATGGCATCGAACATAGAGGATATCGGTATTGGGATCCTATTTCTAAAACCCTTCGTAATTCGTGACATGTCGTTTTTTGGGAATATCAAATATTTTCTTCCTTACGGTCATTTGACATGTTAACCCTTACCAACTCTAGATTTTTTACTGATCCATCAATTGAGTTATTTCTAGATGATACAATTTCAGGTACTGTTGAGTCCACTCCAGCACTACTAGTTGAACCCAGCCCTGCCCCTTATGCTAAGTCCACCCTAGAACCATCAGCTGATATCAACCCTCCAACTCCAGTAACCATGCCTAAGACTTTTCCTATGGTCGACAATCCTGTACTACCTTTCTTTGAGACCTAAGCCCCAGATCACCATCACCGCTCTACTAGGGTAACTCATCCTCCATATTACCTTTATGATTTTTATTATTTTTCCACTATACTTCACCTGCATAAACCTTAATCCTATAAGGAGGATAGTACTAATCTTCTTTGACAAAAAGCAATAGACGAAGAACTTCAGGCCCTCGCTAAAACTCATACCTGGGATATTATTGATGAACCCCCTGGAAAAACTCCTATTCGGTACAAATGGGTGTTTAAGATCAAGACGCTTTCTGATAGCATTATTGAATGATATAAGACCCAACTTATTGCCAAGAGATTTGCTCAAGAATATGGCATTGACTATGAAGACATTTGCTCCAGTGGCGAGGTTAACATCTGTCCATACACTTCTTGCCATCGTTGCCATTGGAAAATGGACTCTTTTTTAAATGGATGTCAAAAATGCATTTCTTAATAGATATCTTCTTGATAAAGTCTATATGCATACCCCTACCAACCTAGATGTCCCTTGAAATAAAGTTTGTTGCCTTCGCCGTGCTCTATATGGTTTGAAATAAGCTCTACGTGCCTGGTTTGCTAAATTTAGTACTACTATTTATCAGTTTAGATTCACACCCATTGCTCATGTTTCGGCTCTGTTTATTCGCCATACTGCTGACGGTATTATCATTCTTTTACTGTATATGGATGATATGGTTATTACTGGAGATGATTTACGTGGTATTTCTTGTTCTCGAAGTCTCATCTAGTTCTGATAGATATTTTATCTCTTAGGCCAAGTATGCCTCGAATCTCCTTTCCAAAACAGAGATCACTGACTCAACCATTGCCACAATTCTTTTTGAGCCGAACGTCAGACTTACCCACTCGATGGTTCACCTTTTCAGAATGTCACTCTATATTGCCAACTAGTTGGAAGTCTTGTATATCTTACTGTCACTCGCCCTGATATTGCCTATGATGTTCATTAGGTCAGTCAGTTCTTGTCCGCTCCTCGGACCACCCATTACTCGACTGTTCTTTGCATTCTTCAGTATGTCAATAGTAATTTATTTCATGGACTTCATTTCTCAACTCAGTCTGCTCTTGTCTTACAAACTTATTCTAATGTTGATTGGGCTGGAGACCTTACTGACAGACGTTTAACCACTGGTTAGTGTTTCTTTTTGGGCAATTTTCTTATTTCTTGGCGTAGTAAGAAATAAATAATGGTTGCTCGCTCCTGTCCTGAAGCAAAATATCGTGCTATGATTGATACAACTCAAGAACTTCTCTAGCTTCGATGGCCACTTGCTGATATGGGTATCCCTTATCCTACTACCACTACCATGCACTGTGACAATATGAGTGCTATTCAGATCGCTCACAATGATGTATTCCACGAGCGTACAAAATACATCGAGACTGATTGCCACTTCATCCATCATTATATTTTCCAGAATACGGTTCGTCTACAATCTGTCAATTAAGCCGATCCGACAGTAGACATTTTTACTAAAGCTCATTCACCCGGACGCTTTCACTCTCTAGTTTTCAAACTCATGCTCACCTACCCTTTACCGCCTTGAGTTTAAGGGGTGATATTATTATAATAATGGGCTTGGCCCATTAGGGTAAAACCCTAACTCCCACCTCCTTTATAAATACTTGTGTATAACGTTATATTCTTTAAATCTTTTCTCATAATATTCAATATATCGTTCATGTTCCCTATTTCCCAATTATCTTTATAGAAAAGATAAAAGTGATGACAGAGAAGCTTGGAGCATAAGGCTTTACCGCCAGGGTAGTCGCCCACCCAGCTAATGCCATTCTCACGTTCATTATCGAAATCCCTATAAGGTTGCTCAATATATCACTAATCAGAGTCGCTGCCAACGCTAACCGCCCTAACTCCGAATTCATTATCTTCAGGTCCATTAGTAGCGACTCCACCACTAAAAAAGGGATTAATGACTATATATTCACCATAGATCTCATGGTTAGCCACCGGTAGCTCGACAGATAGTCCATTGGCACCTCTCCCCGGAAAATGATGTTGATGATCACCACCGCCAAGACGTTGATGATCCAAGCGCTTTTTCCAGCCTTGAATACCTTACTCAGGTTTATCTTGACTCTGGCCAAGAACATGAAAAACATGAATCCAATGGCTGATAGCCCCAAGATGGAGACTTTTCCTTCTTCTAGGAACAACATGCTCAGAACCGTAGGGCTCACTCGTCCTAGAATTGTTTGCCCCAGAATTACACCAGCTTGGTTCAAACAAAAATCAATAGACAAAGATCCTTATATGCTCGCGCGCGCACACACATATATATCATTTGGTAATGAAAAGAAAATTAATAACAACCAAGACTTCGGAGACAAGGCGAGGCAAATATAGGCATTTCAAGAATGCATGAAGACATTGGGCTAGAGTGAATATTAGACATAACTGCAACTGAAGCCTTGGCAAAGCATAGGTTAAAAAAGGTTTGGCATCAGAAAGAGACCATAAGGCACATATCTCAGTTTTAGAATTCATACTTTGGCTCAAGACTAATGCATCAACTTTCCTAGTTAAATTGGCTAGACTAGTTTTTATATCATTATCATCTCTCACCTCATAAATTTCTCCTTTCTTTAGTGCATTGGACATGACTCTAGAAACTAGACGGTTCCACTGTTGAAAATTGACAGACAATGTTTTAAGAGATTCCCAAGTTTCTTGCCCACGTAACTACAAAAATTTCCAACCATGCATAGATTGCATCATTTGATGATTTAAAGGGGCTAAACCATCGTAAAAAATACTTCACAAGCCTCCAGATTTCAAAACTATGGTGAGGACACTTTAAAGTTCTGTCATTAAATCTTTCCCAACATTCATAAAACTCTTCACCCTCTTTTTGGTAAAAATTCAAAAATTTCTCTCCTAAGGTAATCAATTTTTGACATAGAGAAGAATTTGTTAACAAGTTGTTCCCAACTGGAAATTGTTCTCGGGGAAAGAGTATTCAACTAGGCTTTTGCTTTATTTTTTAGAAAGAATGAGAAAAGTCTAAGTTACACAGTAGCATCAGAAATTTTTTGAAATCAAAATGTGGAGTATATCTCAAGAAATTTCTTAACATTCATGTATGAATCTTCTCTTTCTAACCCATCGAAAGATGGCAAAAGCTGGATGATGGACGGTTTAAGCTTAAAGTGGGAAGCAGTTGTTTGTGGTAAAACTATATGAGAGGCAAAATTGGCTAAAATGAGAGAAAAGTATTCAAGAAGAGTTTTCTCTAGTGCTGGTGAATTTGCACGTCTATCTAGGTTCTCTACATGTTCTTCCATTTTTAAAGTTTCCCTTGCATTTCTACTTAAAGATAGTCTTCTCTTAACTAAACGATTCTTTGAATTTTTCTCCCAAGTCTGCATAAACAACTTGTAATTTTTATTGGTTTTTAATATTTTAAGAAATATAATCAAAATAATAAAAGAGTAGGGGTTTCAAATTTCATTTCAAGCAGAAATAAAAGACAATAAAATAAATAGTAGGGGTTTTAACCTTCCTTTCAGACAAAAATTAAAGACAAGGGATTTCAACCTTCCTTTCATGCATAAATTAAAGACAATAAAATAAATAAATTAAAGAAGATGGTGGCTCAGCCTATCGATTCTCAACAGAAAAAAATAATAATATAAAGAGTAAGGGGTTTAATCTTCTGTCTAACATTTATAATAATAATAGTAGTAGTAATAGTAACAACAACAACAACAACAACAATAAAAATAATAACAATAATAATAATAGAAGAATTAAATTATATTGGATCTCAAATTTTTTCCCGCAATCTCTAGCAATGGCGCCAAAAACTTATTGTGACAGAAACTGTGTTCTTTCTCATTTTAAAAATTCTCGCAAGTGTACAAATTAATTGTAGCATAGATTGACGGAAGCGAGGTCGATTCCATGAGGATTGTTTACAGGAAAACTTAATCTGTCCACTTTAATTTAATTATATCTAGTCCAAGATGATGTCGATTTTGTGATTAAGAAATAAAAAAATTAGATAAACAATGAAATAACCGATTTAATTTGATAGAAGATGGAAAAATACTAAGATTTTAGAATCCATCGATATATAATTAATTAGTTCTTAGTATTTTGTTGACTCGAAATTTTTAGTGGTAGTTTCAGAAATTAATTTTACTATCTTCTTTAGATTTTAGAAGTTAAGTCATATGTAGATCTCAAATTGGTTTTTATTTGTATTGAAAATATTGTTAGGAAATTTTATTTTCTAATATGATTTTTGGCAACATAGTATTAATACGATTATATTTGTTATTTAAATTTAATGGGCTAAAAATTAAGTGATTTAATAAATTTTGGAAAGCACATAGACTACTCAAAATAATGTTGGTTTAAATGAATAGATACCGAAAACTGTTGGGGTAATTAGGAGATTATAGGAACCCTAATCACACAATATAAATACATAACACTAGGGTTATGGTCCCCTATATACCAAATCATCTTGACGGCTCTCTTCTCCCCATCTGGAAGAGAATCGCGAATTCCATCAAGGAACTCCAGAGATTTGGTTAAGAAAGGCCACGTACTCGCTCGATCCGTATTCTTTTTATGATCGATTGTCATAGAATTCTGCATTAGAAGTCAATTGATCGTAATGGATCCAGGTACGTAGTTTACGTGTACATTAGAACTCTTAGTGATTTGACATGTTAATTAAGGTCTTATAGATTTAGATCTATAGGGATTAAAAATAAAATCCCAACAAGTGGTATCAGAGTCTATTTCATGTTAAATCATTAGGGTTCTTGAGATTTTCAAGTTCGTATAATTTTAGGGTTGGTGTTTTCTCCATTAAAGTTGGCTTATTTATCAAAATAAAGGGAGAAAACATTGAGGTTTATTATGTATTTTGAATGATTTATTTGATTTCTTTCTAAATATTATGGATTTAAGGAAAGAAAAACCCTAAATTTTTTATTTTTTGGGGTCTTTTCGCCATAGAAACAAAAGAAATAAACTAGATCAGGACAAGTCGGTCGACTGACCCTTTTTGGTCGGTCAACCGATCTATTCAGAGAGGATTCGGATAGTTTTGACAGACATTCGTATTTCAGTCATAACGTTCTCATACAAACTCTGATTGAGGTGATTTAAAATTTTGTGGAAAGCTCAAAATGAGATCTACAACTTTAATGTTTTTAGTTTTCCAAAAATTGAATTGAATGAGGGTCAAAATTGGGTTTGAAAATTGAATCTGGTTGAATTAGGGCTAAATCGGTCAATCGATTCTTAGAAATCGATAACCAATTCAATAAAGGGGCATTTTTTGGGCTCTGAATTGATCGGTCAATTGACTCTTCTCGGTCGGTTGACCGATTGATTTCGGATGTCGATTTTAGGGTTATGATCGATCGGTCGACCGATTCTTTATGGTCGGTCAATCGATCGATACAGAATGTTAAGGTTGTCCAATTTTGGTCTATCGAACCTTTTTGGTTAGTCGATCGATTAATTCAGGATCCCAACCTTTTCCTAGGATGACTGATCAGTCGACTGATCCTTCTTGGTCGGTGAACCGACAACTTAAGGACATATCTAATCATTCTAACTTTAAGGGCAAGTTGACGAATTAAATGCCCAATGTCAGAAACTTTAACTCGTTGCACGACATTCAATTAATGGACCATAAGGACGGTCGACTAACATAATCTTATATCTTGAAATAAATTAAAATTAAACAATATGTTAACAAAGTAATCTCTGTTGTGTAGTTTATTTTATTTTGGGATATTGAGATATAAATGTTTATTATTTTATGCAAGCAATAACCAGTCCAAAGGAATACTATTGTTTGACCGAATAATAAATATTGATGTTTGTTATTTATGCAAACCATAATTGGTGCAAAAGAAGGTTGTCGTTTAACTAAATAATAAACATGGTTTGAGATTAGTATGGTTATTATCTATGTTATCAATAATCGGCCCAAAGGAAGGTTGTTGTTTGGCCAAATAATAAACATACCTGCGGAAATAAATGTGTGATGATTATCAAGTTTCCATGTGAAGAATAAGTCGGCCCAAAGGAAGTCTTATTGTTAGACATGACCTATTATCAACATTTGATTCCTGCGCTGAGAGTATCAATTACAATTAATTCATCTATCCAAAGATTAGGAATTAATATGGCGCTAGGTATCTTGAGATGGGGCCCCAAAATTGGATTAATTATTCATGTCTTATTTTATTATTTTATGACATGCTTATATCTGTACTTGTTTATTTTGTTTTCTGTTTAGTTACTACTACTATTAATGCCAACATAAATTATAGTTCAGTGCTTAACAATACGAACCTTAAGGATTAGAGAGAGAACATTTTAATTGTTCTCGACTGCGTAGATCTTGACCTTACGCTAAGGAAATAATAGCCTTCACCTCTCACTGAAGAAAGTTCCCCTGAGGTTAAAAGGGAATATGAGAGGTGAGACCGTTCTAATCGAATAAATCTTAGGATGATCCAACGTAACATTCCAAAAACATTCAGGGGTGGTATATACGATGAAGTAACTGCTGAGATGTTCCCTAAGAAAATAGAAAAACGTTTTATAAAGAACGAAACTGCAGAGACATGCTAATCTTGTCTTCATAAAGTATAAAAGGAAAAGGGAATGTAAGGGAGTATATTTTGGAAATGTCAAATGTCACTTCGGAACTAAAGACACTAAAGTTAGAGCTGTCTAAGGATTAGTTCGTGTATTTAGTACTCAATTCTTTTCCTGCACAATACGATCAATTTACAGTGAGTTATAATACTGGAAAGGATAAATGGACTCTTAGTGAGCTCATATCTGACTGTGTGCAAGAAGAAGAAAAAAATTAAGAGAGAAAAGAAAGAAAGTGCTCACTTAGCCACTACCCTTAAGGGTAAGAAATGACAAAGAGATAAAGGTTAGAAAGTTGCAGTTGGAACACAACAGCCAAAACTGCAAAAAGAATCAGGATCAGGATTTTACCTGTTTCTTCTGCAAGAAAGCTAGACATATAAAAATAAAGTGTTCTAAGTACGCCGCTTAGCGTGTAAAGAATAATATACTTCTTTCTCTGTTTTGTTCTAAGATTAATTTAGCTTCTGTACTTGGCGAGTAGTTTCTAGTATTACTAGTCATATAAGTGTGTCTATGAAGGGTTTCCTGTGGAGCCGAATGGCAATTGATGCTGAAAGATGCATTTATGTGGGCAATGGAAAAATAGTTGTTACTGAGGCAATAAAGACTTTTAGATTGTCCTTAAAGACTGGTTACATTTTAGATTTGAAAGAGACATAAGAAATACTATCATTTAGACAATATTTGGTTTCTATTTCTATTTTGGGCAAATTTATTTTTTCTTGTTCATTTGGAAATAATAACCTCGGTCTTTTTTAAGATTCAAATATTATTGCAATTGGTTCTTTAATTGATAGTGTATAGTTGTTGGATACTATTTCTTCATATAATAAAACCTTGCAAACAACTAATTGTGGTACAAAATGCAAATTAGCTAATGAGAATTTTGTCATACTTTGGCACAAGTGTCTTGGACATATCTCTAAACAGAATAGAGATGCGTGTTTCTGATAGAATTCTTGATCCCATTGATTTAACAAATTTTAAAGTTTGTATTGAATGAGTAAACGGAAAACAGTTAAACATAAGGAAATTAGGTGCCAATAGGAGTTCCGATGTCTTAGAATTAATATGTACTGTGGACCCATTCCCTACGGTATCATGGAATGGACAACAGTATTTTATTACATTCATAGATGACTACTCTCATGATGGGTACCTATATTTAATTCATGAGAACTCTCAATCCTTGGACGTACTTAAGTCTTTCAAAGCTGAAGTCAAACTTCAACTTAGAAATAAAATTAAGGTTGTTAAATCGGACCATAGTGAATACTACAAGAGGTTTGATGGATCAGGAAAACAACATCCATGACCTTTTGCTAAATTCCTAGAGAAATGCAAAATCGTTCCAAAGTACACTATGCCGGGCAAACCGGGCATGAATCATGTTGCTGAGAGATGAAACAGAACGCTTAAGGACATAGTAAAAAGTATGATAATTGATTCTTCTTTACTAGGATCACTTTGGGGAGAAGCACTTAAGACTGCAGCGTATATCTGGAATAGGGTACCAAGTAAAGCGGTGACTAAAAATCCTTATGAACTATGGTTAGGCGTAAAGCCTAGTATAAGGCATTTACATGTTTGGGGTTGTCCAGCTGAGTCAAGGCCTTATAGGCCAAATAAAAGAAAACTGGACTTAAGAATATTTAATTGTTACTTTGTTTGGTACACTGAATGATCAAGATGATTTAAGTTTTTTGATCCCACATCAAGATCCTTCTTTGAAACAGAAAATGCAAGATTCCTTGAGGGTGTTGAGTTTAAGGGAGAAGAAAACATGATGAATATTGTCTTTGAAGAAGAATCTATTATTGACGGTGATCAAGTTTCTGTACCTATTGTTATTCAAGACATAGTTTTCTTCGAAGGGGAGCATGTTATTAACGGTGATCATGTTTCTATGCTTATCGCTGTTCAAGACACTGTTCCGACTCTAGATAACAATGTTTAGGCTCAGGCCCCTATTCCTGACATTGTTCCAAATCAAGGCAACAATGAGATTTTTCCTCAAACAAAACCTATAGAACAAACTCAACAACCTCAAGAAGTTTCATTGAGGAGATCAACTAGGGAGAAGATAAGTGAGATTTCAGATAGATATATAACCCAAATGGGAAATTGTTAGGAAATTTTATTTCCTAATCTGATTTTGGGCAACATATTATTAATACAATTATATTTGTATTTAAATTTAATAGACTAAAAATTAAGTGATCTAATTAATTTGGGTAAGCCTATAGACTACTCAAAATAATGTGGGTTTAAATGAATAGATACAGAAAATTGTTGGGGTGATTAGGAGATTATGGGAAACCTAAACACACCATATAAATACATAATATTAGGGTTATGATCCCCTATATACTAAATCATCTTGACGGCTCTTTTTCTCCATCTAGAAGAGAATCGTGAATCCCATCGAGGAACTCTGGAGATTTGGTTGAGGAAGGCTACGTACCCGCTCGATCCATATTCTGCTCATAATCGATTGTCACAGGACTCCGCATCAGAAGTCAATTGATCGTAATGGATCCAGGTACATAGTTTACGTGTACATTAGAACTCTTGGTGATTTGACATGTTGATTAAGGTCTTATAGATTTAGATCTATAAGGATTAAAAATAAAATCCCAACAAACATAATTCTTAAGCATTATATGTATACAAATTACTGGAAAATATATAACCAAAAAATATTATTTTATTTTACAATACAAATCCAATCATTTAAATAATTCATAATAATCAATAATATATCATATTAAAGATGAAATCATTTATTTCATTGAAGCAAAAACCATAAACATTAAATGCAAATTATTTGGAATCAACACAATACAATAATTTAATTAATTAAATATGGTTTCATCCTTAATCGTATTTAAAAAAATTAGAAACTCATAATAAAATAAAACAAACCCTTAATATTGAAGACTGACATCTTTCCAAGATGGAATTTATCTAGAAAAAATATGTATATCTTTGTTCCCAACCTTAAATTGTATTTATAGGTAAAACAAATAAGTCTTGGGTGGTAAAATGGATAAAAATTGAAGGTAGGTGGGATGAAAACGATATTTTAATACGGCTAAAAATATTTAGAGGCAAAAACGTAAAAAGAGCAAAACGCAAGAGGCCAAGTGGCCTGGCCACCAACAGTTGCGCGCATTGCACGCGGCTGTTAATTTGCGGAAGCTGAGCTGAGTCGATGGCTCGGCGCTTGACCTAGAACCGGCTCAGACGAGCCGCCTACTTCCCGTCTTCTTTCAGCTTCTATTCTGCTTGTCCTGATTTGTTCGTTTTTTATCCGATTCACTCTAACTCAATGCCATTTTGTTGGTTTTTCAACAACCTACAAAATCATATGAAATAAATTAATTTTTGATATAATTAAGGAATCGAACTATTCATTCCGATTTTATTTTTTTTTGTTTGGTTTTTGTTTAGCTTTCCGTGATTTATTCGTTTTTAATTCGATTTGCCCCATCTTACCCATCTTAACGCCACTTTGATCAATATTTATAAACAAACATAAATAAATAAAATAACTGTATTTATAATAATTCACACTATTCGAGTGATTAACAAACCTAAGTTTAAAGGTATAAAATCGTACAAAATGAGGTGCGATCACATAGCAATAATCCAAGGGAAGAAAAATGTGATGAATCTGTTGCTTAAGATGGATATAGAATCCTTGGACATGGAAATATCTGACGGTGCTACTGACTTGACCTTGCACTTAAATTTTGCCAACGAACCCTGTATGATATTTTGGTGGAGGAGGAGATTAAGAATCAAAGCCTCCAGCAGAGGAACCCTAACATCTAGGCTCTCCAGTAGAGGAATCCTAACATCCATTCTTTTTCTCTTTCTCCCTCTCTCTCTCTCACACACACACACAGACAGATACACATAAATTTCCATCAACTTGTTGCCATACCTATGCACCGGACACTAAATTTAGCCACAAATTTTAGTTACTACCGAAGCATGCACCATTACAGTCATGTTATAGAGTTTTATTATATTAAGTTAACCATTTTACCTCTAAATAGGTTTCACATCGTTCTTAATTTGTTGTATAGTGTTATTTCTTTGTAATCTCTATTGGATCTAAAAAAGAATTTTCCATGAAAATTAAAATGGATTATGAAAAATAAAGTTAAATTTAGTATTTATTTGGTTAAAAAATATGAATATGATTTCAATTTAATTAATCCCATTCCAGTTTTTGATAGACTTTTGATGTGGTAATGAAATTAATTTTAGTATTATATGTTGAGATTTTTTTGGTATATGATTTTTTAATGTAGTTGATGAATTATAGTCATTTGAAAGAAAAATCAGTTTATTATGTGTGTTGACGTTAATTGTGTGCGTTAAATTTCCAATACAAATTTCGAATTGTATATCAACAAATTATATTGGTACCCTTGATCGTGGGGTATAAGTAGTTTTGAAATATATAAAGATAAACGAGTTGTTTGACTTCTGTGTTGGTTTATATTTTTATTGTGCTCGAGTGTGGCTTGTTTAGTATTTTTTGCTCTTATAATTCAGTTTACACAAATTTCAAAAATATCAAAACAAAAATAAAAATGTGGAAATACCCGAAAAAGAGTATTTATGTACTGCATCGAAATCTTTACACATTGTTGATTGTGGTTTGTTTAGGGTTTTTGCTTTGATTTGAGTTTCCAAAAATGGGAAAAATCTAGAGACAGAAATCGAAATCTGAATACACTGAGGACGTGATAATGATTTTGCAAAGAAAATTTTGGTTTATTGGAGATTTGTTTGTTGACCTTTTTTTTTCCCTCTCTATTAGTCAACAAAAAAATTGAGAAAAGCCTAAATAGGAAAAGAGAGAATAAGACTGGAAACTACCAAATATTTTCGTGGAAATAACTCAAGTCACTATTACAAACAAAATTGACCGAAAAAAAAAAAAAAAACTATAACAAGCACCTTTTTCTGCCCAAATTTATTTACTTGGGCCATCATAACAACATAAAATTAGCCTACTAATTTTTGAACACAATTGGGAGGCCAATTTCTTGAACAATAATTAATCCGGAAAAAGTATACTTTGACCCCTTAAAACTTGAGATTATTTTTCTCCATGAACTATTAAATTTATTCAAATTGGGTCCGTTTGTTTCCTAACAAAAAATGTTGGTTGATTTGCACCATTGCCAATAAAGAAATAATCAGATCATGTGGACCCAAAAATGACATTTTTTTTTTCTCTTTTTTTTTTTTTTTTTGGTAGTTGTTTAGGGACCACATTAATAAAAAGACCACATTAATAAAAAGTATAATTCAAATATCACTGTGAGAACTAGTCATAATTTATAGGAGTAACGTATAATTTATAAAAAAATTGAGAAGACCATTATTTACTTTGACTTCTCCCCGGTTATGAAATTCTATCAGTTTTTCCTAAAAGTTCTTTCATTTTCTCTCTCTCTCTAGGAGCGGCAATTTTCTCTCTCTCTCTCTCTCCAGTAGAATGTCATGGACAGAGATAAAAGCCCTTGACATGGAAACATCTCATGATGCTACATTGCGTTTCCCCTACACGATGTTTTGGTGGAGGAGGAGATCGTGATTCAAAGCCCTAACATCCAAGCTCTCTCTCTCTCTCTTTCTCACACACACAGACACACACAAATCTATATTTAACAAAAAATGTCAGTTACTTTGGAAGCATGTACCATTACAATCGTGTTATTATAATAACTTGACCATTTCACCCCTAAATAGGTTTCACATCGTTCCCAATTTGTTATATAGTTTCGTCTCTTTGTAATCTCTATCGGATCAAAAAAAGAATTTTCTATGAAAATTAAAATTGATTATGAAAAACAGAAATTGATCAAATTGTAATCTCACAAACTTTCTCATCTATTGTTTTGAAAACAAAGCATACCCCTAAACAACTAAAACAATTTTTGCCTTGTGCCTTCAACTGTAGGGATTGAAATTCATAATGACTATCAAATTGTAATCTCATTTATTATTTTGAAACAAAGAATAACACTCAGCAGGTAGAACACTTTCTGATTTGGGCCTTCAATTGCAGCGATTGAAATTCGTAATGACTATTAAATTGTAATCCTATCTATTGGAGCGGCAAGTTCCGACAGAATGTCATCAGCGATGGGGACAAAAGCACTTAATTTTTTGCTGCAGCAGCTGCACATAGCCTGTGAAAATGGGGACGCAGGGACTGTAAAGATATTGATTGAGCAGGATAGGGGACTGTGTACATTAAGAGATGAACAAGGAAGAGCTGTTATTCATATAGCAATGATCCAAGGGAAGAAAAATATATTGAGTCAGTTGCTTAAGATCAATACAGAATCCCTTGACATGGAAATATCTCATGGTGCAACTGTCTTGACTTGGCGCTTAAACTTGGCCAACGATGTTTTGGTGGATGAGGAGATCAAGAATTAGAGCCTCCAGCAGAGGAACCCCAACATACAGGCTCTCCAGCAGAGGAACCCTAATATCCAGGTTCTCTCTCTCTCTCTCTCTCTCACACACACAAACACAAATCTCCGTCAACTTGTTGCCATACCTATGTACCGGACACTATATTTAGCCAAAAATGTCGGCTACTACAGAAGCATGCACTATAGTGGTGTTATAGAGTTTTATTGTATTAAGTTAACCATTTTACCCCTAAATAGGTTTCACATGGTTTCTAATTTGTTATATAGTTTCATCTCTTTGTAATATCTATCGGATCTAAAAAATAATTTTCTATAAAAATTAAAATTGATTATGAAAAATGAAAATTGATCAAATTGTAATCTCACAAGCTTTCTCCTCTGTTGTTTTGAAAACAAGGCATACCCTTAAGTAACTAAAACCATTTTTCCCTCGTGCCTTCAACTGTAGGGATTGAAATTCATAATGACTATCGCAGTGTAATCTGATCTATTATTTTGATAACAAAGAATAAACCTAAGCAGCTAGAACAATTTTTGTCTTGGGCCTTAAACTGTAGGGATTGAAATCCCTAATGACTATCAAATTGTAATCTCATCTATTATTTTGAAAATAAAGAATAAACCAAAGGAGCTAGAACAATTTTTGTCTCGGGCCTAAACTGTAGGTATTGAAATTCCAAAGGACTTCATCAAATTGTAATCTCACATGGCTATCTCCTTTATTGCTTTGAAAACAAATAATACCCCTAAGTAACTAAAACATTTTTTGCCTTGGGCCTTCAACCGTAGGGATTGAATTCATAATGACTTTATCAAATTTATATTAGTTATAACAGTTTGCAACCAATCATGAGATAATATATTTACTCTGAAAATTCAAATTGTGGCTCTTTCTCATTGCTCATTTCATGTTCATGTGTAAATGTGGTTATGAGAATTTAGGGAAGAAAAATATAGTATTTAATTTACTTAAAAAATTTGAATGTCATGTCAATTTAATTAATTCCATTTAAATTTTTTAATAGACTTTAGTGTTAATGTGGTAATAAAATTAATTTTAGTATTGTATGTTGGGATTTTCTTTGTTATATGATTTTTTAATGTAGTTGATGAATTACAGTTATTTGAGAGAAAAATCAATTTGTTATGCGTGTTGACGTTCATTGTGTGTGTGTGAAATTTGCAATATAAATTTAGAATTGCATACCAACAAATAGTATTGATGCCCTTGGTTGTGGGGTATAATTAATTTTGAAATATATGAAGAAAAACGAGTTGTTTGACTTCTGTTTTGGTTTATATTTTTATTGTGCTCCCATTGTTGAATGTGGCTTGTTTAGTGTATTTGCTCTCATATATTTTTGTTTCCAAAAGTATGAAAAATATCGAAACAAAAACAGAATTACGGAAATACCCGAAAAAGAGTATTTATGTACTGTTCGAAATCTATACACATTGTTGAGCGTGGTTTGTTTTGGGTTTTTGCTTTGATTCCTATTTCCCAAAATTTGAAAAATCTAGAAACAGAAATCGATATCTGGAATACAATAAAAGTTATTTATATATTGTTCACAAATCTCAATAAATGTTTTTTGGTAACAGAAGGGAAGTGTACCCAGAGTTCTCTTTTTGTTCCTTGAATGAACAATTTTGGTATGCTCCCAAACTTTTGCTCTAAAATAAAAAGCAACACATGTTAGTTGTTCAACATATTTTTGTTTCTATCTTATACTGAGAACAAGATAAGATGATGCTAGGCAAAGGAAATGAAGTAAAACTTTTGGACAGTGCTCATGGACGAACCTTTTTTGGGAAGGCATTTCTGAACGGCGTTTTTGGAGGTCACCTTTTGGACCCTTTCGGTTAGGAGCAACGTGGCTGGGCAGTGTCAGTCGCCACCTGGATCGTGCCGGCTTGGAGCAGTGCGGCAGGGCAAAGTCGGTCGCCATTTGGCCCTTGTCGGCTAAAAGTAGCACATCAGAGTGGTGCCGGTTTCCATTTGGACCCTGCCGGCTAGGAGTAGTGCGGCAGAGCGGTGCCCATCGCAGGCACAAAGGGTGAACCCCTAGACGGTGCATTTGGGGAGGACCACCATGTCAACTATCCACTACCTGCATTCGGATTTTCTCGTCGGCCATGTGGAGATAGAGTTCTTAGAGCCGAGCACAAAGGCATTGGGTAGAGAGATGACGGAGAGGACAGTACTGGAAAGGGAGCTTCTGAGGAAGGCGAGATTGACGCTACTTCTCCTCGCACAGCCGCCCCTCACAACGAGGGTGGAGAAGACTTGGCTTCGGACCGTCACTTCTTCAACACTTAGGATTTTGTAGACTTCTTTTCACTTATTATTGATTTTTTGCATGCGAGTGTGTAAGCTCCTGAGCGCCACAATCAGGGTACTTCAGAGTCTTCTACTTCCTCCCGACTTTTTTGCCAAGTCACTTTCCACTTGGTCCTGTTCTTAGAGTTGTAAAAATTTGAATGTTTTGTTGTCCATGGACCACTAGCCTCCCAGTTTGGGACATGAGTTGATTGCAAGGAAGTTGTGTCGTGGACCCAGGAAGAGGGATTTTCAAGGTGCCTGGTCCTCTGGTCTGTAGGGGCACAATGCGGTGGTTGGTCTGTCCTGGTCAGTCATCGAGGAGTTCTCCGTAGTCAAAGTCATTGAAAAATCCTTTCGGGTTATCTTCATTTAGTCCAAGCAGAAACACTTTCATCTTTAGAACATCGGACTTATAGTTGACTGGTGGAGAGAGTTACTTAGTTGCAGGTTCTCAGACCCGATCAATGCCTCGTCAGGATGAGGCTTGTGGAGAGTCAATTGCGATGTTAGGAGTCGGGCTGTTGATCTGGAGAATCACCTCCGACTCAGGGGATCAGAGTGCCGCTGAGAAGAATCACTCGCTACACTAGAGCCGGGATGAGACTCAATGGGTCAGAATGCAACCGAGGAGAATCACTCGCGATGCCGAGAGTTGAGATGTAGATCTGGATAATTATCCATGACACAAGGTATCGAAATGCCGCTGACGTAAATCACTCAAGACGCCGGAGCTGGGAAGCGACTTAGGGTGTCATAATGCAACCGTGGAGAATCACTCGCGATGCTAGAGTCGGGATGCGGATCTGAAGAATCATCCGTGACTCAAGGGGTCAGAATGCCATTGAGGAGAATCACTCGCGATGCCGGAGTTGGGATGTAGATCTTGAGAATCATCTGTGACTCAGGGGGTCAGAAGGTAATTGTGGAGAATCAATTGCGATGCCGGAGTCGGGATGCGAAACTGGAGAATCATCCGTGAGTCAGAGGGTCGGAATGCCGTTTAGGAGAATCACTCGTGATGCTAGATCCAGGATGCGACTCAAGAGGTCAGAATAAAACCATGGAGAATCATTTGTGACGCTAGGAGTCGGGATGCGGATCTAGAAAATCATTTGTGACGCTAGGAGTCGGGATGGGGAGCTAGAAAATCATTTGCGACACAGGGGGTTGGAATGCCGTTGAGGATAATCACTCGCGACGCAGTGAGTAGGGATGTGGATCTGGAAAATCATTTGTGATGCAAGGGATCGGAATGCCATTTAGGAGAATCACTTGTGATGCCGTGAGAATCACTCATGACGACCAGAGTCGGGATGCGAATCTAGAGAATCATCCGCGACTCAGAGGGTTGAAATATAACCATGGAGAATCACTTGCGATAAGAGAGACAGGGAGGCTTTCGAAGAAGGCGTGGTTTTGTTTTGGCAGAGATAGAGAGAGAGACAGAGAGAGAGAGTAGTGGGAGAACTAGAAGAATTGGGCTACTTCCTAATTACAAGCCAAAGAGACAAGTAACCCACATTGGAGAGTATTATGGGATGATACGTGTAAGAGAGAGAAGGAGAGAGTATAGTGGGATGGATGGCCAACCTAAAAGATTCGCTTGTGACACAAATTTGTTAAGCATAATTGGTCCTTGGATAGTCTTATCACTCATTTTGTGCTATTAGATTGGGATTGGACATTGATCTCTGTTTGATAGGACTAAGTTTGATAGCATTGCTTTTTCCACCCCCACTCTCGGGCTCGTGGCACGCTGGTAGGAAGGACGGACCTCAAGAGCGGAGAATAGAATGCACGCTCTTGGTGTGGGTTCAAATCCTACCGCCAACATACCTCCCTGATTTAATTGGTGCATGTATTGTGGGATAGGTACACTCACCCGTGCAGTCACTTGGTAACGACTGAACCGCTGGACTACTAGATTGCTAGGTACCCCTAGATGGCTAGGGCCCGTTTGCTTACTGTTTATGTTCCCTGATTCTTGTTCCCGCTTTCAAAATTTTAGAATTTCTGTACAGAAGTGTGTTTGGTAAATACGCTTTTGTTCCCAAACTTTTGGGAGTAATTTGAGATTATATCCTTAATTCCTTAAAAAATTGATTTGATAACACGTATTTCCCCACTTTGATAAGGATTCGAATATCACAGTAATTTTTTTTAAACTAGAATTGGATAAAAATTCATTCAATTACAGAAAAGGATAAAAAAAGGGAACTTTTTATGAATTTATTGACAACGTAATTTATAGTGAAATTCTACTATTTAACATAACTTAGTGATGTGCTTCTCCAATAATGTCCTAAAAGTACAAATCAACTGTTCAGTGTATTTGTTCCTACATTTCAAACAAAATATGAGAATATTTGTTTTTAAAAAATTGTAAAAAGAATAGAAATATTTTTATTTCTGTTCCCATTTATCTACAATGAAAGAAACATAAATTATGGAACAAAAACACTAAAAAGGGATAAAGCCTATGTTCCCCCCCCTCTCACTTCCCCTTCACCAACTGTTGTTGCACCACCACCACCGAAACCGGTCTCTTGATCTCCTCCTATGCCAATATATCTCCGATCAGACCCAACTTCGGTAACTCGTTCCACTTCGTTAGCCCTGTCACCATCGGCAAGTCCTCCTGGTGATAATGCCCCACGATGATGAGGTCATATTCCTCCTTCATCTCGTTGACTATCAGAGCTGTCTCGGACCCGTTTCTGACTCTTTCTTCCTAGTATTCGACGTTGTCTTGGGTTGAAGACAAAAGCCTCATTTATTTCAAAACCTCGTTATCTAGGATGGTGTCCCAATGGTTGACGATGGAATCTTCTGAAAACACCAGTCGAAAAATGGTCAATTGAACACCTTCGGTTGAATTTGCCATTCTTTTTCCGTATGCCATGGCCTCCCAATCGTCGTCTCCACCCAAGAAAATCACGGCCACGTGGTAGGGGGAATTTTCCACCGGCAATTCGGGTGTCAGTACTCGGATTTTGCTCCAGTCGATAAGGATTGCGACAGAACAGGGAGCTATTTGAAGCACTTGTTGGTTTACCTGTGTCGGGAAAATTATTATGTTAAATTTTGAGTGAGAATATGAGACGATTTTATTAATATATGTGAAAGATACAATTATACAAAGATATCTATATCTATATATAGACGAACATTAGGGCTTAGCAAAGACCGTCAGTAAACAATTTACTCAAGAATTAGAAAAAAATGAATAATTACCATTCTTAGTGCGGTGCTATCGAAAACCACCTTACCCAAGTGGTTCCACTTCCAATGAAAAGGAAGAATTATCAAAGACACCGACTTATCAAACGCCAACGAACACATATCATGATGCATGAACTTCAACAACGACATGGCGGTGAAGGCGAGGACGGTAACCAAATCCTGGAACTGATTTGGAAACTGTACCAACACTTCAATAATCTTCTGAGACCGCGAACTTCCAACGGAAGATTTCTGACCCAACTGGTGGTTGATCAGCAGCGGCGATGCCCGGCCGACCAGCTCCATCAAGTGGAGGCCGTACACTGTGATCGGGTTCTCTTTGTGGGGTTTGGAATTCTCAAGGAGCTTGATGGACGCCATTGTGTCGTCAGGGCGGTAGGTGCAGATCAGTACTTGGAGCTCGGTGTTGGCGGGGGTGTGAATGATTGTTCTCTTCTGGTAGCCGGTGTACATTCTCGAGTAATCATAGATAATTCTGACGAGAACCCATGTTAAGGATGCGACTAACATGACTGACATAGTTAACATTGAGAGAGACTCCCGATCTATACTCTGTTCTCCAGGAAATAGGACCATTGAAAAGCAAGTGTTAAACTTTTAAGGTAAAAAATAAAAACATATAGGAAATTGAGGGGTGAAATTTGTACCTGGTTTATAAACACACACAGATACACAGCTAAATGAACAATCCCTTGGGCGCTCATTATCAAAGCCAGCACGACAGCATCTTGCATTGGCACTTGGAAGAGTAATGCTGGCAAAAAGATCGACAAAACCTTAACTCCAACAGAGATCAACACGATTGCCCATATCAGTGACATGAACTGAAGGTTGTAGATCACGAAAAGGTCAATCTTCATGCCATAGTAGGCCATAAGAAGGGGAACGAAGATTCCGGCGATCAGGGTCTCGAGCTTCTCCACAAGAGAGGAGCCTAGCGGTGGACCCTCCAGCATGCAAAGGCCTAAGATGAAAGGGCATAGCTGGTAGGGGAGACCCAGATTATCGTCGTTCGCCGCCGCCAGCATCACCATGAAGGCGATGGAGGTGATATATGCTCGCTTCACTGGCTTTCGTAATGAAAAATTAAAATTACTGCAAATTAAATATTATTTTTTTGGATCATTACGTTGGACTGTTGGGAGGTCCACACTAAATTAATAAAAAGTATCAATACAAATAATTATTTCAATTTTGATCTCCTTTATTAGGATTGGTAGAAATACTAATTTTCCAATTAGGGTTGCGCAATTAACTACTACTGGCGGCCAGACTTTGGCCGTCGAATTTTGGCTATCACTTGTCGTCGAATTTTCGATCATCGTTTACCAAAGTTATTTTTAGTTACATTTTAGTTATATTTAACTAATTTTTCGGTTGCTAGTCGTTCAAAATTAGGGGAGTATAACAAAAAAATACACTTAAAAAATGTAATTAAAAATTGCAGTAAAAAATAGTTACATGTAATTAGAAAATATAATAAAAAAATAGTTATATGTAGCTAAAAAAAAAATTTGGCAGTCTATGGTAAGATTTTGGTTACCGGAGTCTTGACATTCGACGACGGATAGCGGCGGAAGGCGAGTAGTGTGGCGTCAGCGGTAGACGATGTAAACCTTAATTGAAAGCATATAGTTATGGAATTTATATTCAAGTAAATTAAAATACAATATATTATTGATTAGGCTCTCTATTTAGAATTACTGACCAATTATTTCTATGTTTAATTCTCTATGTTTAATTCAGTCTATATGCATAATGCACAATTATTTTTATTTTTTGTAGAATTTAGGACCAAGTCATAAATTAACATATTTTGGGGGTGTAATCATGTACAGTAATACCTTCTGGTGTATGTTGTACAATCCAGCAAAGCACGGGCCGTGTAGACAAAATCAAGCTGACGATGAATATGCTCAAAGCATAAGGCTTAATGGCAGTGGAGGTGGCCCAACCTGCCCACGCCACCCTGACATTGGCCATCGCCAGCCCCATGCCGGTGCTCATTAAGTCGCTGATCAGCGTCGCCACCAGTGCCAGCTGGCCGAGCTCGGAATTTATGATCTTGAGGTCCATCAGCAGGGAGGCAATCACCGGAAAGCATGACAGAGTCAGGATTCCGGTGACGGATTGTGCTGTTGGCATGCGGTAGCTGGGTAGTGTGTTGAGCGACTGAATAATGGTGGCGCCGCAAAAGAGAGGGACCATGACAGCGATGACGCCAATGGTCCATCTTGACTCTGATGAGGAACATGAAGAACATAAAACCAATCGCTGATAGACCGCTGATGAAAACTTGGCCGTCTTCTGGGAATAGTGTTTCCATGGTACTTGGGCTGATCCGTCTCAGGATTGTCGGTCCGAGAATCACACCTGCCTGTTTCACACACAAACACACAAGCTTAATAGCTTGCATTTTTTTTTTTCCATGCTTACGAATGGAAAAAAAAATGGAAAAAGATAAAAAGACAGTTGTTTTAGAGATTATGTTTTTTAGAAGGAAATGGGGAAGTTTTAGTGGTAGCCAATGTATTACTCTTTTCTAAATTATGAATGTTAAATGATTTAAGTAGTTAGAGTCGTAAATCTTATCGAAAAGTTACTAAGGATATCACGGAGGTCTAGAGATGACACTGGGGTGGTGCTGATAAAGCAGTAGAGGTTTTGAAAATGAGTTAAGGATCTAGAGAGGCATAGAGATCCTATAAGAGAGATCAATAGAGCTATAATCTATATATTCTTATTGGTTGCAAAGGATAGTATATATATACACAAGATGCCCTAGAGAGATTAGGAGACTAAATCAATGAGCTAAATCAAGGGGACCGATTACAATCATTTACATGTGGAAAAAGATAAATATGGAAGGTATAGTTTCCTATTCTAAGGAATATGTAACTATCCTCATATGCCCCTGCTAGATGGTGGGGCGGAGAAAAACACCAATCTTGGATGATAGACGAGCGAAAGTTGAGCTGGGAAGAGGTTTTGTTAGAAGAACATCAGCCAGTTGATTATGAGAGGACACGGGTGATGCGAAGAATATTCTGTTGAACTTTTGTGCAAACAGAGTGATATATAAGTTCAATATGTTTTATCCACGAATGAAAGACAGGATTAGTACAACTGTAAGTTGCAACGTGACAGGTGTAAATAACTTATGTATTTCCAATCCGAATTTGTTAGTTTTTGAATACGTATTTTTATATGTTTTAATATGTTTTTATTCTTTTTGTATTAAAATAGGTGCGTGTGGTGAAAATGTATGAAATCGGAGCATAAACGATCAATTCATATTGAGAACGGTGGAAAAACTAGCACGGAGGCTAAATTTTAAAGAAACCCCACCGTCTAGTTAACTGGACCTTCGCCTAGGCGGTGAAGAGGCAGAGTAAAATAAATTGTTGCTGACTGCCCTCGGCCTAGGCGAAAATTCCACCGCCTAGGCGGAAATCTAGCAGATTGTTTTCCTAGTCCACCGCTTACTCCATCGCCTCGGCAAAACACTAACCGACATACTCCTCCGCCTAGGCGGAAACCTCTGCATAGTGTCGATATTTGCTAGATATTTTTTGGTCTATTTAAGCCCTTTTTTCCTCCTTTCTTAAAATCTCTTCGGCCCCTAAGGCCTTAGGCCATATTTTAGGGTTAGGTTAAAGGATTTTTTAGGGAGAGTTCTCAACCTAAGGTGGAGGATGAAGAGGGAAGTGATCGTTCGACGGTTCTAGCGGCTATTCTTCGGATATTGGCTAAGTCGCTCGTTTCTTCCCTTTGTTTTCTACATTTTGGTAGTTGTTGAGCATGTTTATGTCATTTTACATTGTATACATAGTTATGGACATTGGCTAAACATAGGTTGTATAGGGACTATTAATATAATTTATGAAAACGTTGTTTAGTTGAGTTTCTGTTTTGTTTGTGATTGCTCTTCATTATGTTGATTGTGTGTGCTGTATTGTTTGTTTATGTTGCTTAGATTTATATATCGGGAATACGGGGTTTGACAAATCCCGGATTCGGACTAGAATAAACAAACGCCACAATCCTATAACCCGATCGGGGTTTGGATTGTGGACAATCAATGACGTTGGGGCAAGACTCACATAACCTAGAGTCGTTAAGACATTGAGGAGGACTTCGACGTTGATGCGAAGTCACGTATTCCCTCATCTTACACTTGGGAGAGGTGGCGAGGGAGTTTTAGAACGGAGATTGTCGATAGGGTAAACATAACGCACGGTCCAATGACCCGGTCGGAAGTTGGATTATGTGCGATCAATGACGTTGGGGCGAGACTCACGCGATCTAGGGTCATTAAGATGTTGAAGGGGACTTTTTCGTTGACACGAAAGTGCGTTATATCCCCCGTCTTACACTTGAGAGAGGTGGCGGATGAGTTTTAGATATAGAGATTGTTGGATAAGTCAAACTCCGTTAACATAAACTAAAACAAGACTGAACACGTATTCGTAAACGAAATAATCCCTTGACAACCTATTCTTTCAAATCTATCTCATATTAATATTAATATTAGTATAGATTAAATTAGGCTATATTAGTATTAGTATTAATTAATTTTCTTACATTTTTGTCGCCTAGATAAAGTCAGGTTATGACAATCGCAGTACTCGATAGTAACAACACCAATCCCTGTAGATACGATACCCGACCTAAAGGTTCATTATACTAAAACTTGATCTGTACACTTGTGGTGAAAGTGACAGCGCTTAATTAGTGGCCCCCAAGTTTTTGGTGCCGTTTCTAGAGATTGGCAAAGTGGTTATTGTCGATATTGTGAGTAATGACTTGACTTTAATCTAGGCATTTCTTTTATATATAATATTTCTTTGTAGTTTTGTTTTTGTTTCGGAAGGATGCTTAAAGATGTTAGATCGACAGGTACTCTTGCGTTTCGTTCATTGAAACATCTCGCCAGTCTAGAGGGCATATGTCGGGCCGAGGACATTAGACCAAGTGCTTCTTGGGAGGCAACCCAGAGTTACAAATAAGTTAGATACATCTTCGTCAATTTGAATCAGAGGCGAGATCCTCTCGCCTCCTAAATATGTGTTCTAAACCCCCCTGTCTTTAATATCATGCTAGATACTGTCATTAGGATTGCTAACGGCTTGTTTGGACATCACCTGTGTTGAGTTGGTGGTGATGTGTAGTATGCTTTAGTATGTGTTTATGTTATTACTTAAGTGTTACTGTTTTTATTGTTTGCATTCTTGTTTAGGATTAGATTGTTTAGGTTAGTTGTTATTTTGTGCTACGTTTTGACGTTATCTAGGCCTTTACCCGATGATGACTCTGTCCCCTGATTGTTTTGAGGTTGAGCGCAATGCTCACTCATTTGTGTTCTGTGTGCTTAACGTATCGTCTTAGTAAAAGTTATTATAGATCCTAAATACACGAGCACGTAAACTCAATATAGTACTATGTAATTGATTTGAAACCAATTACCTGTCAATCAATTTCATGACAATAGGGATTCTAGAACTTGATTTGGGGGAAATTCGAGGCGAAATCTTAGGCGAGGTTGTTTAGGAGATATGATTTAGGCAGTCATTTTGTTTCTTGAGCCTTTTGAAGCCTACCATGCAATATCATTATCCCTCGTTACCCTGTCGAAGCCTAAAAGCCGTTTCAATTCTGAACACTTAACAAATAACCTAGCCGATTGAACTTTTTCCAAACTTACATCGCTAAACTGAAGGCACAATGTGAGTGAAATCAAGTTAGCGTTTTGCTAATTGATGTGAGCGGTTGGGTTTAAGCTGAAATTCTAATTGTTTCGGTATTCGAGTACTTGTTTGTCGGTTGTCGTTCATATTTTTTGCACATTCCTAAAGTTGTAAGAAATTCAAATACGTTTTGGGGTGTGTTACTTAATTATTTTTTCACATTCCTAAAATTATAGAAATTCGAATGAGTTCGGTGGTGTGTTAAAAAAAAATGTTTCTTTTTGACATGACAAGTGAGTATGACATTCTTAAGCATATGTTCAGGGTTGTTCCTAATTAAACTATCGGGTTTCAAGTGTGAAAATTCCAAGCAATGTGTCTCAGGTCAGATTAAGTTAACGATGTTAACATGTTCTCTATTTCAAAATACCCTTGGCCGTTATTCCAAAACTGAACCAAGCCCTACTGATCTTCATGAACCTCTGAGCCTACATTAGTAGATAATAGATCCCGGGTCAGGCATATGGATTCCCTATACCTTAAAGATTTTATTCATGATCTTTATTTATGGATAATCCCATCTAATCAATGGATAGTAGTATATTCGAGTTTAATTACACACACTTAAAGAGGATCTAGAATGGCGCTTACTATTTTTGAACATTGAATTTCTAGAATATCACATAGTGTGATTTATGCATGAACTTGATAGGATTAGGGGCCGATGAGGGAAAAATCTTTCGGCTGGTAGAGGATAATTAAAACTTACACATTTTTGTTTTTAGTGTTTTTTCATTTTTAGTTTTTAATTTCATAATTAGTTTTTATATTTTCTTGTATTTTGTGGGTTTTTTGCTCGAGGACTAGCAAAATTCTAAGTTTGGGTGTATTTGATAGGTGTAAATTAACTATTTACTTCCAATTCGAATTTGTTAGTTTTCGAGTATGTTTATAGTTATGTTTATATATTTTAATATGTTTTTATTCTTTTTGTATTAAAACAGGTGTGTGAGGTGAAAAAGTATGAAATCGGAGTATAAACGATCAATTCGTATCGAGAACGGTCGGAGAACAGTGAAAAAACAAGCATGGAGGCTAAATTCTAAAGGAAGCCCACCGCCTAGGCGATCAGACCTCTGCCTAGGTGGTGAAGAAGCAGAGAAAAATAAATTGTTGCTGACTGCCCTCAGCCTAGGCGAAAATTCAACCGCCTAGGTGGAAATCCAATAGATTGTTTTCCTAGTCCATCGCCTACTCTATCGCCTTGGCGAAACACTAACCGACATACTCCTCCTCTTAGGTGGAAATTCTACTACCTAGGCGGAAACCTCTACACAGTGTAGATATTTGTTAGATATGTTTTACCCTATTGAAGCCCTTCTTTCCTCATTTCTTTAGACCTCTTCGGCCCCTAAGGACTTAGGCTATATTTTAGGGTTAGGTTAAGGGATTTGTTAGGGAGAGCTCTCAACCCGAGTTGGAGGATGAAGAGGGAAGCGATTGTTCGACGATTCTAGCAGCTATTTTTTGGATATTAGCTAAGTCGCTTGTTTCTTTTCTTTGTTTTCTACATTTTGGTAGTTGTTGAGAATGTTTATGCCTTAGTTGAGTTTGTGTTTTCTTTGCAATTGTTCTTAGTTATGTTGATTGTGTGTGCCATATTGTTTGTTTATATTACTTAGATTTACATATAGAGAATACGGGGTTTGACAAATCCCGGATTTGGACTAGAATAAACAAACGCCACAATCCTATAACCCGGTTGGGGTTTGGATTGTGGACAATCGATGACATTGAGATAAGACTCATGTGACCTAGAGTCATTAAGACGTTGAGGGGGACTTCGACGTTGACGTGAAGTCACGTATTCTCTCATCTTACACTCTAGAAAGGTGGCGATGAAGTTTGAGAACGGAGATTGTTGATAGGGTAAACACAATGCACGATCCAATGACCCGGTCGGGAGTTGGATTGTGTGTGATCAATGACGATAAGGCGAGACACACGCGACCTGGGGTCATTAAGATGTTAAGGGAAAGTTCTTCATTGAAACGAAGTTGCGTTTTATCCCCCGTCTTACACTCGGGAGAGGTGGCGGAGGAGTTTTAGATATAGAGATTGTCGGATAAATCGAACGCCATTAACATAAACTAAAACAAGATTGAACACGTATTCGCAAACGAAACTAATCCCTAGACAACCTCTTATCTCAAAACTATCTTATATTAATATTAGTATTAGTATAGATTAAATTAGACTATATTAGTATTAGTATTAATTAATTTTATTACATTTTTGTCGCCTAAATAAAGTTAGGTTATGACAATCGCGGTACTTGATAGTAACGACACCAATCCTTGTGGATATGACACCCGACCAAATGGTCCATTATACTAAAACTTGATCCGTACGCTTGCGGTGAAAGTGACAGCGCTTAATTAGCGGCCACCACACCGGCATTGCCGCAATAAATGGTAGGTGGAGATGAGATATGAACTTGAAGTTCCTTCAGGAGGTTCATTAAGCAGCAAAGTTCAACCACAGTGTTGGCACCAACAGGATACTCAACTTCTGTTGATGAGCGAGATACGGAGTGTTACTTTTTATAAGACCAAGATATTGGATTTTGACCAAGAAAGCAGATATAGGCACGGGTAGAGATATGATCATCACGATGACCTCCCCAATTAGCATCGAAAAAACCATAGAGTAGGAGAGGTGACCGACGGTGAATAAGAAGTCCCAGTTCAGAGGTGCTGATAAGAAATCGAAGAAGACGTTTCAAGGCTTGCCAGTGATGCAGTTTTGGAGAAGAAGTGAACTGTGAAAGCTTGTTTACTAGAAAAGCAATATCGGGCCTTGTAAATTGTAGATATTGAAGCTTTTCAAGAAGAGTTCTATAAGTTTTAATATCAGCAATTGGATCATTGTCATAAGTAGCAAGAGAAGAACTGGTAAACAGTAGCGTAGCAACTCCCTTGGCATTAGTCATTTCGGCGTATGCAAGAATATCTTGGATATATTTTTGTTGTGATAGAAATAGACCAAAATCTGATCTATTAATTTCAATCCCAAGAATATAATGTAAGTCACCAAGATCTTTGATAGAGAAGCGAACACCAAGTTGAGTGGTAAAAGAGGTAAGCAGCAGAATCATTCCCAGTAATGATGATATCATCAACATGGAACCATATATATAACAATGGCCGAAGGATGCAAAGTGAACAGACAATAATCGGAGAGCAAGCAACAGAAGCCAAGAGAAAGAAGATACTCTTTAAGTTCATTATACTTTACCTGAGGTGCTTATTTTAGACTATAGAGAGCTTTGTGAAGCTTGCAAACATATGAGGGGTGTTTAGAGTCAGAGAAACTAGGTGGTTGAGCCATGAAAACATCCTCAATGATCTCCTATGCAGAAAGGCATTGTTGACATTGACCGATCATATAGGCCAATCATGACTAACTGCAGGAGAAAGAACAACACAAACAATAGTATGTTTAGCAACAGGTGAAAAAGTATCAATATAATCAACGCTAGGTCACTGATGGAAACCCTTAATAATGAGACGAACTTTGTACTTGCTTATTGAACAATCAGGATTATATTTAATCCGAAAAAAAAACCCATTTGCACCCAACAACGTTATATGCTAAATTAGGTGGTACCAATAACCATGTTTTCTGAGAGCTAAGGGCATGGAGCTATTCTAACATAGCATATTTCCACTTCGGATAGTTGAGTGCTTGAGGCACCATGCGAGGAATTTTTACACAATCAGTGTCAAGTAAATCTTTGGCTTTTGAAGTGGACTTTTGCGTAGGCTTTGGGAGAGATATAGGAGTGGGTTTGGTAGCAACAAGAGAAACATGTTGAGCAAGCTTGAAGATTTGGTTTTGGATTGGGTGATCATGTGATGGATTGGCTTTGGGGTGATGATGGTACAAAAATAGGCGATGAATGAGAGGGAAAAGAAGATTGGGTTATAGGTGAGATGTTACTTGACAACATGCTGAGATGATTATCTGATGTGGCTGATGAAGGAGCTTCTGCCAATTGTACATCCTGGGAAAAAGAATTATCGGGGTTGTCCATGAGTGGCTCAGGCATGGAAGAAGTAGACATGTTTGGTGGTGAGGACAAGAAGGGAATCTGAAAATGACAAGGCATCTAGTTGGGTAGGGTATCTTGGCTTAGTTGTGTATCTTGCGTCTCAAGGGTGGAGTAAGGAAATTCGGTTTCAACAGAGCTGACATAACGAGTGTGGTAACTTTTGGATGTTTTAGGATCATAACACCGATAGGAACTTTGATTGAGTGAGTAGCCAAGAAATACACATGGGGTAGAACGAGGTTGTAGTTTGTGAGACAAGTAGGGGCAAAGCCAAGGATAGCATAAGCAACCAAAGATTCACAGTTTTCAATAATTTGGAAGAGAACCATAGAGATGGAGGTAGGGAGAATCATTATGAAGAAGAAGGGTGGACATTCTATTGATCAAATAGGCATTTGTAATAAAGGCATATGACTAGAATTTAAGAGGTAGATGAGCAGTGTGAAAAAGAGTCAAACCTGTCTCTACAATATGGCGATGTCATCTCTCGGTTATGGCATTGTATTTAGGGGTATATGGAAGTGAAAGAAAGTGGAAAATCTCATTGAACTCAAAAAATGATTTTAGGGTAAGAAACTCACCTCCATTATTAGAGTAGAAAGATATAATTGGGATTTGAAAGAATTTTTCAACGATGGCTCTAAATTTTACAAAAATATTGGTGACTTCTAGTTTTATTTTAAGTGGATACAACCATACATATTTTGTATAATGATAAACAAACATAAGGTAATACTAAAAGTCATCAATAGACTGAATAAAAGATGTACCCCAAATGTCAGAATAAATATATTGAAGAGGTTTTGTACTTTTTATTGATGATGTAGAAAAAGAAAATTTGTGCATTTTATTGCACTTACAAGAATTACAAGCAAATATTTTGGATTTATCAAGCGAAGGTAAATGTTGATGTTTAAGAATATATTGGAGAACGTGAATGGATGGATAACCGAGATAATGATGCCAATTTGGAGTTGAGACTTTGAGAGCAGTAAAGGCGGCTAGCAGATTTGGTAGAGAATGAGAAAAATGAGTAGTCCATTCGTAAACATTGTTAATTGGTTTCCCTTCTACAAGTCGTTCCCTCGTACGAAAGTCCTTCACAAACTAATAAGATGAGAATTCAACTGAAGCGCTGTTAGTGCAACATAATTTATAAACAGACACAAGATTCTTTTTCATGGAAGGTACACATAAAACATCATTTAAAAGAATAGATGAAGAGGAGGAAGAAAGAGAAGTGGAGCCTGTATGGGTTATAGTTAAATTTTTACCGTCACCAATTTGGAGGTTGTTAATGCCATCATAGGCCGAGTGTAAGGCCAAATTTTGAAGTTCATTGGTGACATGGTAGGATGCACCTGAGTCAGTTAACCAATTAGAAGGGCCACCATTGGTTGAAGAAGCAAAATTAGCCCGTAGAATATGAGAACCTGAAGGAGCAGCATTTGAAGAAGGCGACATCAGACTTTGAAAGGCCGAAAGAAGATAACGGCATTACTTGACAAGATGGCCGGGTTTATCACAGTATTGAAAAACAACCCGTGATTTATTGGTGCTTGATTTATTTTCCATTCCGATTGTTGTTGGCAAACGACTTGTTGGCATAATTTGCAGTCACCGGAATGAAAGAGAATACAGCCTTGTGAGTGAGAAAGGTTTCATGATCCGATGGTTTCTAATCTAACTCAACAAAGAAAACAGTTGTTTCTCGAGCATGTAAGGCAGAGAAAATGTTATTGTACTCGTCTAGAAGACCATGGAGAACAATCTTATCAGTTTTGAGAGGTTCGCCAACAATAATTAGTTGATTAGATGAGTTTTGATCTGCTAAAAATAGTTTGAGATCAACTGGCTTCTTTTCATTATGATAGCCTACCATTAACGAATATTCATCATATGGGCACGAGTTGGTGTAGCATACATCCCTTGAAGCTAGGTCCAAACGTCATAGGGGCTTTTGGCGGAAATTAAGAACTATACAATCTTAGAGGAGAGAAAGGCTATGAGGGCACTCCGAATTAATTGATGATGTTGTTTCCAATAGAAGCCAACGGTGGGATTGGTGAGTGGTGGATTTTCAACAAACAGAGTAAAATCTTAGCCTTCTAGCAAAGAAAACCATTGGGTAAGCCAAGAGAAATAGTTTGTGGGTGTTAGTTTAGGAAGAGCTTGTGTAGCAACATTAATGGAGATAAGTTGATTGTTGGAGTTTGGGTTGGGAAACATGGGAATGACGATAGAAGGGGTTGGTGCTGCAGCGTTGGGAGGAGTTGGTGGTGATTGAGAAGTGATTGGAATGTGGGTGGAAGTCATGAAAAAATGCTCAGTTGGAGAAAAGGAGGTTGCTGTATGGTCTCCTTCTGCCATGGTTATTGGCTATAGCTAGGGAAAAAAAAAGAATAATATTTTTTTTTATGCTGTATGGTGTAATCACTCTGACATCGTAGACGATAGATCAATAGACCTGTAATCTGTATATTCTTATTGCTTGTAAAGGAATGTATATATATACACAAGATGCTCTAGAGAAATTAGGAAACTAAATCAAGGAGCTAAATCAAAGGGATTGATTACAATCGTTTAAATGTGGAAGAAGGTAAATATGGAAGGTACAGTTTCCTATTCTCAGAAATATGTAACTATCCTAATACATCTTGGGTTAAGTATTATGTGGCCGCTAATGGATTATTTTGTATTCGCTAATGGATTCTTCTAATATCTCATTTATGGGTCTAATGGAATCCATAGGTATAGGAAGAAGTCCTATCAAATAGATATTTTTTCTTTTGACCATATTTCAATTGTTAATACGATATATAAGGAATGCTACTACGAAGAATATTAAACCCTTGATCATGAAATATCGATCGCTTGTTAAACCCCGTAAATTGTGTGAAAGTAGGATCCACCAAATTCAGAGATCAAAAAGTTTTAGAAAATGTTCTTGGTTAAAAAAAAAAAAAAAAAAAAAAAAAAAAAAAGACGTGAATGAAAGATCCCACTAAATTGAATTGGGTCCATAAATTTAGGTGAGAATTCTTGAGCTCTCTCAAGACCTCTCTGAATTCAAAAATTCATAATTTGAAATGATGTCTTCGCATGAGTAAGTTTTCTCCCTCCTAAACAAAAATGTATAGGAGAATAATTTGATTTTAATAACCCTTTATAGAAATCATATTCAAGTTTATATATGATATGTGTTATATTCTATAACATAATAATATAATAATACTTTATCTCTATCAACTTCATAGAAATAGAATTCAAGTTTATATATGTTATATTTTATAACATAATAATATGATAATACTTGATCTCTGTCAATCTCTCTAAATAGAAATTATTCCATTCGAATATCTATATTCTTCAATGAAAATGAGAATAAATGAATAATTCATTTATCCTAAAGATTTCATTTCAATCAGAATTTGGTTATTCACCATATACGAGGATCCCTGCTAAACATCCATGGCTGAATGGTTAAAGCACCCAACTCATAATTGGCGAATTCGTAGGTTCAATTCCTACTAGATGCACGCCAATGGGAGCCCCCAATAAGTCTATTGGAATTGGCTCTATATCAATGGAATCTCATCCTCTATACATAACGAATTAGTATAATATATTCATATCATAATACATAATTAGATTTATATCATACTACATAATTATATGAACAGTAAGAACTAGAATTCTTATTGAGACTAGAACTCATAGGGAACACAAAAGATTTATGGATAGAATCAAATATGCAGTATTTACAGACAAAAGTATTCGGTTATTGGAAAAAAATTAATATACTTCTAATGTCAAATCAGGATCAACTAGGACAGAAATATAGCATTGGGTCAAACTCTTCTTCTGTGTCAAGGTAATAGTTATGAATAGTCAGCGACTTCCGGGAAAGAGTAGAAGAATTGGACCTATTATGGGACATACAATTCATTACAGTTATATTCCACCTCTTAGAAATAAAAGAACTTAAATCAAAATACTTAATAGCATGGCGATACATTTATACAAAACTTCTACCCTGAACACACACAATGGAACCGTAGACAATCAAGTGAAATCCAATCCACGAAATAATTTATTCTATGGACAGCATCGTTGTGGTAAAGGTCAGAATGTCAGAGGCATCATTACCGCATGGCATAGAGGGGGGTCATAAGCGTCTATACCGTAAAATCAATTTTCGACGGATTGAAAAAGACATATATGGTAGAATCATAACCATAGAATACGACCCTAATCGAAATGCATATATTTGTCTCATACACTATGGGGATGGTGAGACAAGATATATTTTACATTCTAGAGGGGCTAAATTAGAGATACTATTGTTTCTGATACAGAAGTTCCTATGAAAATGGGAAATGCCGTACCTTTGAGTGCGGTTTGAACTATTGATTTATGTAATTTGAAGTAACCAATTAGGTTTACGACGAAACCTAGAAATCGATCACTAATCCAATTTGAGTACCTCTATAAGATAGACCTCAAAAGAAAACTGAAGAGTAATGGAAGTAAGTGATTGAGTTCAGGAGTTCCTCATATAAAATTATTGACTCTAGAGATATAGTAATATAGAGAAAATAGAAGTGTTTCACGCATCATTGAACCAGAAGTACCCTTTCTTTCTAATTTCAAAGATAGGATGATGGGTTATTCATATTTGATTTTATGGTTAGAGGCGAATTGAAAGCGAAGCAGTGGAAATTCTAAAGATTATCTAGGGGAAAAATAGAGATGTCTCCAACGTTACCCATAATATGTGGAAGTATTGATATAATTTCATAGAGTCATTTGGTTTGAGTGCTACATAAAGAACATAAGCCAAATAACGGAATGGGAAGACCTAGGATGAAGAAGATCATAACATGGGTGATTCGGCAGATTGGACTTCCTATATATCCACCCGTGTGGTACTTTATTATATATATATATATATATATATATATATATATATGATCCACCTGTATAGAGATCATCATCTACATCCAGAAAGTCGTATGCTTTGGAAGAAACTTGTACAATTTGGGAAGGTGTTTTGATTTATCAAAAAGAAGAATCTACTTCAACCGATATGTCCTTGGGCATGGCCATATATAACATAGAAATCATACTTGGAAATGGTAGACAATTAGCTAGAGCAGCTGGTGCTGTAGCGAGACTAATTGCAAAAGAGGGGAAATCGACCACATTAAAATTACTTTCTAGGGAGGTCCGTTTAATATCCAAAAACTGCTCAACAATAGTCGGACAAGTGGGGAATGTTGGAGTGAAACAGAAAAGTTTGGGTAGAGCCCAATCGAAGCGTTGGCTAGGTAGTCCTATAGTAAGAGGAGTCGTTATGAACCCTGTAGACCATCCCCATGGGGGTGGTGAAGGAAGGGCCCTTATCGATAGAAAAAAAACCCACAACCCCTTGCAATTACCCTGCACTTGGAATAAAAAGTAGAAAAATGAATAAATATAGTGACTTGGTCTCGGGCATCTACCATTATACCCACAATGATCGGCCATATGATTGTTATCCATAATGGGAAGTCCCATTTGCCTATTTATATAACCAATGGGATGGTAGGCCACAAATTGGGAGAATTTGTACCTACTTTCAATTTCGGAGGACATGCAAAAAGAGATAATAGATCTCGGTGTTAATAAAGTATCTAAATACAGATCATTAAGTAGTAGGAGGAGAGCCTTATGTTAAAAAAGAGAAAAACAGAAGTATACGCTTTAGGCCAACATATATCTATGTCTGCTGACAAAGCAAGAAGAATAATTCATCAAATTTTTGGACATTCCTACGAGGAAACACTTATGATATTAGCAATCATGTCGTATCGATTATGTTTTTTTATTTTTAAATTGGTTTATTCTATAGCAGCAAATGCTAGTTATAATATGGGTTTCGACGAAGCGAATTTAGTCATTAGTAAAGCTGAAGTCAACGAGGGTACTAGCGCGAAAAAATTGAAACCTCGAGCTTGAGGACGTAGTTATCCAATAAAAAGATACATCTGTCATATAACTATTGGAGTGAAAGATATCTCCTTAGATGAATATGTCATGGTAGACTATCTATCAAGGTTAAGAAAACCTAGATGGAAAAAGAAGTATACGTCCCCGTATACATCCACGGGGTCTTGTGATATGACAATGATTGGGACTAAACATCGGTTTACACCAAGAAAGTCAACCATGGGCTTGGCCCATCGTTGATTTCATTATACCTTCTTAGATATTTAGATGTTTATTAGTGTCGCTTGAGTTTTTTTTGCTTAAAATATTATAAGGGGGATACATTTCCATCCAGACCCTTGGCATGGCATGGACCTTAGGCATGCTAAAGGGCGTGGGCACACCAAGGCAAGGTACTCTGCTTTGATCAAATCAAAAGCCCAGCCGGCCACCAACTCGGTGCAGGTCACATGTATGCAAGGACTAAGATGTGATGGGAAGTTGTAGGTAAGGTTTACCCAAGATTCTCGACATGGGTGAAAAATCGGGACGCGATGAACATCGGTAAAATATGGCTTCACGGGTCAATGTTAGTGAGCTTTGGGTGACATTGAGGCAAAGCACAAAACAATCCTAATCACACGGATAGTAGCGGCATGCGGAGGAGCACTTGAGTGCCACTTGATGATAATGGTGGACATTAGGCGTCACTTAAACAAGACATGATGATCCTAGGTGCAACGATAGGATTGACATCACGGGCCCAAAATGAAAGCAAGCTTGAGTACGTGGCCAAGCTAACAGAGGTAGAATGTGAACGCAAGACACGTTATGGTAATATGAGAGGCAGAACGTAGGCGTCGACATATGTCAGCGTGATCAGGGAACAAGATAACATACCAGGCAATGTGTGGGCACAACGCCAAGTTAATGGAATGTAGTATCTGAGTACTACCTCGTGAGAACCTTAGTGTGCTGGGAAGTTGTGGCACATGTTCAAGGCATGTGTAGCAGTTATGGGTTCTTGGCTAGTAAGGCATGGTAACTGCCACATGACAGTTGGGTTACAAATGCTCATACATGTCTAGGTGACTGTTTCCTAGGCAGTTAAGGCTGTCAACTACTATTTGTTCCTATTTATACCTATTTTGTATGTCTAGTTCAGGAAAAAGGATTGTTCTTGCGAATGAGATTGAAATTGTGATTTTTGGTTCCTTCTTCTTGAATTAATATAAGGTTGGGTTTTGCCTATAATTTATGTGTGCCTGTGTGCTTGTTTGTGTGCATTTGTGTTCTGTAATTTCAATGTGTTGTGTTGTGTTGCAGGGAAATCAATTAGCTGACTAGTTGTGGTGACAATCAAACTATCATAAAGTTAAAATTCAAAGTTGAAAAATTAACCATGTGACGCCTATTATTATTATTATTATTTTATTTTATTTTTCAAAACATTGTTTTGGTTCATTAATTCGTCAAAAATATTTTCAACACACAAATCACTTTAAATTTATTTAATTGAAATTACATTAAAATTTCCTATCAATGTGGAATATTATTCATTTTTTTTCTTTCGTTTGTCACTTTAAAATTATATTCATTTTTTTACCTGATTATGAATTGTTCATCACTCAAAAGGCTCAACAAATTTTTATTTTTTTTTTTAAAAAAAAGGAAAAAAGAAAAAACCTTGGAATGTTACAAACGAACAAAACCCTAACCGTTTTCCTTAAAAAAAAAAAAAACCAAAGAAATTGTTTTCATATCAACAACATATATATGTATATATATATATATAGATAGAGAGAGAGAGAGGTGTGGGGGGGAGGAGAGAGAGTACCATGATCTCGGAGACAAGGCGAGGGAGATAGAGACGTTTGAACAGGGCATGAAGGCATTGAGTGAGAAAAAAAATGACACTGAGTTGTAATTGAAGCCTCAGCAAAGCGTAGCTCAGCAACCCTTTCGCCTCCGACATCGACCATATTCCCGGCGAGTGCAACGCTATATTCACGATACACGGTTCCTTTCCTTCTCCCGGAACATCCCCTCTTAACAGCTTCTGCTCCACCATCGCCATTCTTCACCAAAACACAACCCCACACACAAACAAAGAAAATGGGGCGGTATTAATTTGTCTGAATTTAAGGTTGAAAGAAACAAAATTTCAACTTTTTTTTTTTTTTTTTTTTTTTTTTCACGATTATAGTTATTTTTTTTGGTTTTTTTTTTCCAAAAGAATTTAAGAGGAGAAGGAGGATAATTAGGGAGAGTCAAAATTAAAGAGAAGAAGTAGGAGTTGAAATATGGGATGAATGGCCCACATGCATCGGTCAATGTAGGGTGTAGATAGACACTCCAGGTAGATTTTTTTTCCCCCCATATTTTATTACTATTTTATTTATTTATAAATAAAAAAAAATAAAAAAAAAAAAAAGGCGCAAAGAACAAGAGTAAATACGAAAACAAGCATCCATAAAGAGGAAAATATGTTTAAAAAATGAAAAATGTCTGTTTTAAAAATATAATGGAAATTGAGGGGTGAAATGTATAATTTATGCCTAATACATTATTACATGATACTTTCATAATTTTTAATTTTCACATTCGTATTACAATTAACACAGTCTTACACATTATCAAAACTCAATTGAGTGTTATATTTAATATTCAAATCACCTTTATCAATAAGACATTTTACGTTCAACACATATATAATTTGTGTTGTTATCAACATTAATAGATGTTATTTCTATTATATTGGATGTTATATTCAATATTTACGGGACACATTGATTGTAGCGATGTTTTATATATATATATATACACCATTACTCAAAAAATTAAATTAAATTAATATCTCATTTTCAATATCATAATTTATAAATCAACATGGGGATGTAGATTGACACTCACATTCTCAAAGCTAGTTGATTTTTTTTTATTTCTTTCCCATATTTTATTGGAATTTTGTTGAGAGGTTCCAAGAGTAAAAAAAAAATCATTTTCTAAAGATCATGTTATGTGTTAAAAAAATGACTGTTACAAGACCCCGCCGAGTGATGGTTTTATGGAATGAGACTTTTCACTAAATTTTCCTATTTTATTTACTTAATTAAATAAGCAAAGAACAAGAGTAAAATGAAAGCAAGCATCCTATAAAGAGGAAAATATGTTTATAAAATTAAAATTGTCTGCTTTTAAAAATATAAATGAAATTGAGAGTGAAATATGTAATTTATGCCTAATACATTATTATATTCAACATGATTCTTCCACAATTTTCTTACAATTAACACGGTTTTATACATTATCAAAACAGAGTGGAATGTTACATTCAATATTTGAATCACCTTTATCAGTAAGTCATGTTACATTCAACACACATATAATTTATGTTATTATCAACATTAATAGATGTAATTTCTATTACATTTAATGTTATATTCAATACTCATGAGGACACACATATTGTAGCGATATTATATATAACATTGATATCACAATTGACGTTATATATAACATTAACATGCATATCAACTCAAAACTCAAAAATATATATATATTGTCATTTTGAAAATCATGATTTATAGATCATTGTGAAAAAAAAATAAAAAAAATAAAAATTGAATAACAATCACAGTTGAGAGAAATTTTAGGTTGTGTGTTCAATTTCATTGGTTATATATTACCATATTTTATTCCACGTTTTTAGAGATGCAGCGAATATAAAGGTATGGACTCATTTAAGAAAGGTAAACCAGTCCTCAAAATTATAGAAGAATTGATTAGTGCATAAAAAACTATATGGTTTAATAGATAGTTTCACCCTAAAAAACAAAATGAATAGTCAGCGCCTCCAAAAAAAAAAAAAAAAAAATTAATTTAGGATCAAACCACAATGACTATTTTTAGAGGAAAAAACTAAAAAATGAAAAACAATACCAAAATAAAAAATCTCATAATGGCCTGTATTTTGCAAGTTTAATTTAATTATTTCCTAATTCATATATTAACTTTAATACAATAATTGCGAGGAATTTGATAAGATAAAACTATATATATGTATATGTATTCACACATATATACATATCAAATGTCTTCATTTCTTCACCATTTGCTGTTGCACAAGCACAACTGAAACCGGTCTCTTGATTTCCTCATCAATTTCATCCCAGGGCACTAGCCGGAAAACTGTCAGCTGAAGCGTCTCTATTGATTTCGATAGCCGTTTTCCGTACGCCAGGGCCTCCCTGCCTCCCAAGAAAATGACAGCAACGTTGTAAAACGTGTTCGACGGAGTAGTGGAGGGGAGGGCTTTCATTTTGCTACGATCAATGAGGATTCCAACCGAACAAGGGGCTGTTTCGAGCACTTGTTGGTTAACCTGTTTAGAAAATGTTTAGTTAAAAATAAAATAAAATAAATCGTCGGATTCTACTTATATGTTAGGTTTACCTCACATCGAATGCGGAAGGAGCTGATAGTCCGATTATGAGTACGAGGAAAAGTCTATCTAATGAGTTAATTTTTGGGGTTAAGAGAGGCCTAAAACCATCCAACACTGGTTACGACAATTCTGATCCAATAGCCATAAATGGAGGGATGGTCGACAGTTAGCCAACCAAGCAGTTGGTGGTCAGGTTATAAGTGTGAGAGAAAGCCTTACTTCACGAGCTAAGTTTTTGGCTTGAGAGATGTTCAAAACCACCCTACACTAGTATAAAAGTCCGGTTACAACATTATATGACATAAACATCATTCAAAATTTCTTACCATTCTCAATGCATTGTTTTCGAAAACCAACTTGCCCAAATGGTTCCATTTCCTGCGAAAAGGTAGTAATAACATCGACACAGACTTATCAAATGTCAATGAACATATATCATGGTGCATGAACTTCATCAACGACATGGAGGTAAAGGCCTGAACACTGATCAAATCCTGGTACTCTTGTTGTAGCGGTATGAAGATCTCAAAGACATTCTGTGAACGTGACGTCGTGGCTGTGGAGGATTTCTGACTTAGCTGGTGATTAATCAGGAGTGGCGATGCCCTTCCCGCCAGCTCCATCAGGTGGAGCACGTAAACTGCCACTGGACTGCAGCTTCCTATAAGTTTGAGGGAGGCAAAGCCGTCATCCGGCCTGTAAGCGCATACAAGGATGCAAAGCTCTGTGTTGGGAGCAGTGTGGAGAATGGTTCTCTTCTGGTAGCCGGTGTACGTTCTTGAGTAGTCGTAGGCGAATCTCGTGAGGACCCATGTGATGGCTGAAATTACTATGACTGAATAAATCAACACCGAGAATGACTCAGGGTCTATATTCTGTTCTTCAGTTCCACAGAGAGAATGAGAGCAACACAAACAATGTTAATGATCAAGTTTATGGGCTTTATTATTACATGTTACTTTAAGCTTTTGTCACTATTTGTCAATGTCAGATTATTTTTCCATATCCATTATTTGAAAGTGACTAAGGCGCTATTTAATTATTTATTTATATATTTTTTTTAGTTTCCTAGGGTATCCCCGCACCACGGTCGACGGAGACATCTCTTGAGGTACTATTGGGTGTCAGACGCAGGGATCTCTCGCAATAGAACACTTTCCCTACACAATCCCCTAAGTTTGATCCGAAGAGATATTGCTTAAGGAGCCCAAACCCCTTCCGCTTGGACCAACTCATGTTGACACTAAAGTGCTATTTGAAACGCAATTAAACACTTAAAACTGAATGCATTAAATAATTATTAAATTAAATTCGTTTGGTAGCAAAATT
The DNA here is from genome assembly GCA_016647705.1 of Eucommia ulmoides. Classification (NCBI taxonomy): domain Eukaryota; kingdom Viridiplantae; phylum Streptophyta; class Magnoliopsida; order Garryales; family Eucommiaceae; genus Eucommia; species Eucommia ulmoides. The sequence continues at coordinate 8,463,134 of CM028336.1, read as the reverse complement.
AAGTAATCACTTAAAAAATACGTATCATTTAAAAAGTTGTTCACAATTTTAAGTGATATGTGATTCTCTTAATTTGTTTAGCACTTATCATTTAATATCGTAAAATATCTAATTATCAAAATCAATATTTTACACTAGTACTATAAAATCTCAAAAAAAAAAATATATACAAAAAAATATAGATGAGAAAATATTAAATTGTGAAAAAATCGAGAGAGAATGTTTTATAAAAATAAAGTTGTAAAAATTATTTTAGGAACAAAAATTTGAACAAATATAATTTTATTTTTTTTAAGTTAAAAATATTAAAAAATTGAATACTCATATTCAATAGTTAATAAATTTTGTACTTATAATTTCAGCACTTAAAATTTAACAATTAAAATTTTCAACACTTAGTTAAATGTTTAAAAAAAAATGCCCTAAATCTCTTGACACCATATAGAGTAACTCTTTTGACTTATATAATAATTTGAAAACTCTCAAACAATCGGTGTAATAGCAACTCATTATTCACTTAATCCAATTTTTTTAGGCTATTCACTCAATTTACTTGGTACAATTTTTTTTAACAAATTTAATAATTCTGTCAAAAGTTTAAAATCACTGCAAAACATAAAAGCTACTGTAATTTTTTACATGAAAAAATTACAGTAACTTTCATATATAGCAGTAAATTTTGATTTCTAAAAAAAATATTGTAATATGTGGACGGCATTGACAAAAAATTAAAGTTCGTACAATGTTCACCAAGAACTCAATTTTTTATTTGTAAAATGTGACAAATTTATCAAAATAAAATAAAATAAAAATACAAATGAGATTCTATGCAATTAATTAATAGCTTTAATAGCTAAATAATAATTCAAAATTGAAATCAGGATGAGACCAAGATAATAAAAGTTACCGATATGTAAATTTTTCTTTTTGAATTACATTAAAATAAAGTTGATACCAAAACACAGGTATAAATTTAAATGCGGTAATTAATTACGTTTTCGTTATTAATAACTTTTTTAGAAAATTACAAAAATAGAAAACACCCATTGGGCCTAAAGCTAACAATGAAATGTGTAAGTTTAAGGACCAAAATGAAGGTTATAAAGAATTAAGGGGGTGATAATTGTCATTAAAGGAAATAATCGCGACAACAACCGTACCTGGTTTGTGTAGATGCCGAAATACATGGCCATATGGACGATGCCCTGCGCAATCATGATGAGAGACAGAGAGATGGCGTCCCTCGTCGGAATCTTGCACAACTTTGCCGAACACAGAACCGAAAAGAACTTAATCACGACGGCGAGGGTGATGAAGGACCACAGTAATACTGTGAAGCTCATGTCGTAGGTGATGAACAGATCGATTTTCATGCCGCAGTAGGCCAAAAGCAACGGCATAAAAATGCCGGAAACCATGGTCTCAAGGTTTTCCACCAGAGAAGAGCCCAGCGGAGGGCCTTCCGGCACGCAGAGACCGAAGAGAAAAGGGCAGATATGGTGGCCAAGACCCACAGTTTTGCTGGTGCAGGCCGCAAGAATCACCAGGATCGCCAGTAAACTGATATAATGTCTCTTCACTGGTTTTCCTGTTTACAAATTACAATTTGTACCCCTTAATAATTATAATTGTAATTGAATTTTTTTCTTACAACACCTAGCGCGGGTGAATTCAACAAAAATAAATTTTAACAAGTTCAATATTGGTCTTCTTGTTAAATCCTATTGTTTGTTAAATGTAACAAATTAGATTTTAAAGAAGACAATTCTAATATTATTATGCAAATTTAAAAAAATAAAATTTTAAAAACATATTGAACATACAATTATTGTTGAACTCAACAGATATCATTTTTTTAAAAAAAAATATCAATATTGTCTTATTTTTGAATTCAAAATTTGTATGTAATTACGTTCCCAAAAAAAAAAAAAGGAAAAAAAAAAAAAAAAAAAGAAAAAGAAAAGAGGTAATAATAAATTTTGAAGAAACTACATACCTTCTGGAGTTTGTTTGACAATCCAACGTAGCATGGGGAGCAAAAACAATGTTAATATAATAATGGGCATGACCCATTTGGCCCATTAGAGTAAAACTCTAACCCCCACTTTCCCTATAAATATTTGTGGATAGTATTGTATTTTTTTGTATCTTTTATCATACTATTCAATATATCATTCATGTTCCTCACTTCTCAATTATCTTAACATGATATCAAGAGCACGTTTTTATTGGACCTGTTCTCTCTAAACATTTTTTTTTTCCGAAACCCTAAAGCTTCCCCCGCCACCTTCACTTTTCTCTCATGATTTTCGTCGTTGTTATAGATTTCAACATAACTCCAGTATCAACAACCACCACACCACCATCTTCATCTTGCAAAGACGAACATAGGCCACCAAAATCACCACCACCGGAGTACCAACGCGCCCACACGCATCTCCCACATCCTATAGTACCCCCAAACTGCGTCGTCTCGGATTTTAGGCTCTATCACCTCAGCCAAGGCTCCAAATCCATCTGACTATATACCGTCGAAACCGTCTTGACAAGACAATTCCAACTAAGCAAAAATCATCACTATACGAGGTAAACGTGCCCACACGCGCAGCCCAAAGGTTCTACTCCTGATTTGCGTCAGATCCATGCTCCTGTTCATGTTATCTCAAATTTTGGGCTCGATCTCCTCAACTAGAGCTCGTAATCTATATTATAATATATCAACGGAACCGTCTTGATGATACGATTCCAATGGAGCAAAAATCAAGGAAATCAGACATGGCACGCGCTCCCACATGAAATCTGAAGTTTTTGTGTCGACTCCCGTTCCCCCTGCTTTCTCGGATCGGTTCAGGCCTTTTTTGACCGGTTTTCTGTGAAGTTGGACCAATTCCTGGAATTTTTCGGTATTTTAATTCTGTTTCTAGCCTCCGTTTTGTGATTTGAGGCTCACAGAATATACTTTTTGTAATATCCGTGTGATCCCGACACCAATTCTCCCGTTTTCCACCCTGCCCTTGAAGATTTAATATCGGTTCCTCAACAATTTCAGTATTACAAATTTATCTGTGATATTCGTTTCATCAAATTAGGATCATACAATATAGTTCTCTTTATATTATTGATTCGATTCATCATGGAGATTTGATCGGTTCAAGGGGCTCTCAATCGGTTCTTCACGAGTATAGACCAGTTCCTAAACAATTTCAGTATTCTCAATTCATTCATGACAAAAGTTTTTCCAGGTTCAATAGTGATGTTTGTAGGTTCTTCGCTCATTATCAATGCCAAAGATGGTTCAGATTCTTCCTCTACTACTATTACCTTGTCTATTGTAGATTTAGCTTCACTCCTGCTCCATATCTTCTCTAAAAATGGTAAAAACCTTTCCCCTGCTCTCTTACATACTGGAGGTAACTCTTCTTGGTTCTTTGGTTTTGGATGTTGTAATCATATGATATCTGATCCTAACATTTTTTCAACCAAACTCTCCACTATGAATATTCCTAATATTCATACCGCTGATGGTTCTCAAATGCGTGCTACTCACACTGGTCAAATTTCTACTTCCCATTTTTCTGTTCCTTACACGTATTTGATTCTGAAACTTACCTTAAATCTATTGTCTGTTGGACAACTTTGTGAATTGGGATTTGAAGTCATATTTTCTAATAGTGGTTGTCGTGTGTGGGATCCTAAATTTGACATGCTCATTTGGGCCACACTTCATCTAGCTAACTCAAATCGTTTATCTCTAGTGGCCAGTTAGGTTCAGTTCAGCATGAGTCTTTCAAATGTATCAATTGCCAACTTACAAAACAACCAGCACTACCTTTCAAAAAGAGTCAGTCTATTTCCCTTACACCCTTTGATTTAATTCATTCTGATATTTGGAGGCCTTCTTTTCATGCCTCGATAGGATGTTACTATTATTTTGTGATCTTTGTGGATGACTACTCTTGATATGCATGGTTGTTTCTTATGAAACATCGATCCGAACTATTCCAAATATATTTTGAGTTTTCGTCTATTGTTTTTCTTTTTTCTTTTTTTTTTTTTTAGGAAAAATGTTATATTGCAATAGAGATACAATCAAGTATGAAGCTTACAAAGAACTACTTCAAACCCAGACCGAACACAAAACAGTTTGGCCCTTAAAACCAACCAAAGATCCCCTTAAATCTCACAAGGCCATCAATGAGCCTACAAAAGAGATTCAAAGAGATCTCATTTACAAACCCACTCAAAACAACCACGAGCAGACCTATGATCGATCTCTAACCTGATAATCCAACTAATAAAGTTCACCAATTTCAACTACCACTACTAGGTCTAATTATGATTCCAAGCTACTACTAAATTACGCTAATATTACACCCTGAGCTACTGCTAAATTACACTACCAACACTAAATTACACTTGCAACACTCCCAACATTAGCTATACTTCAGTTTCTCTACTGAGCTAATGGCCTCCATTGATTCTTACCCGCAATGCTTCAGTAGAAACCCTCACTGATTGTTGCCTCCACGACAAGCACTGGAAGAAGCACTCCGTTGTTGATTCAGCCGAATCACCTGCCGAAGAATACACCCTGCAACTATTTTTGCTCCTCTACTAAAACAGCTGAATTCCACCGACGAAGATCACTGGAAGCCGACGCCGGAGACAACCCATGGATGCTCCGCCGACTGAGAAGAAAGCGCCCCTGATTGCTCCTACCCAAAATCCAACCATCACCAACCCATAGAAGCTAACCACTAATAACTATGCTACCCAAAATCAAATACTCTAGGCCACCTCTCAAAATCTATAGCAGAAGAGGCCCGGACATCAAGAGCTGTGCTATTGGAAAAGGCTGAAATTCACTTTTACTTCTACTCACATCATACTACAAGGCCAAATAGCCAAAATAAACCAGACGGGCAATTCAATATCAACTAAACCTTCCTCTGTTTATAGCTTGGAACCATCTCATATCTAGAGCCCATCCAGACAGCAGAGTAGGCCCTTCGAACTCCTCAATTCCAGATACATTTTCCCACTGCATTGGAAGGCAAAAGTGGCTGATATTTTCCATCCACTGCCAAATTCCACTACAAATTTTTTAGACCTATATATACCCTTTCTTTTTCAAAAACATCCTGATCTTTAGTTATCATTTCAAGCACTTTTTTTTTTTTTTTTTTTTTTTTTTTAATCTCCAGCTCATTATCTCTAATGGTCCAACCCATTTGCTTCCCTATGTAGAGAAACCTATCTAATTCTTCCAAATACAACTTATTACAGATTTTAAATCCCCATCAAAAATCGAATTGTCGGTAATCTCCCTAGGTGGAGGAAAAGTTGCGGATCCTTTCCTCCCCCTAGACCATTTCTGTTTCCAAATAGGCGCAAGGTCTTTCAAACAACGATTTAATTTCTTTTTTTTTAAACAACAATCTTTCTTGTCTCTTGTTCTTCTTTAAAAAATATTCTGCTATTTGCGAGGACTCTGAGACGTAGGTTATCCCCAAAAGACATCTTCATAGTTAGACAAGTTACCTTTATTTTCTGCCGACGACTGACTTTCTTTTGTCGGAATATTTTTTGCCGATGACTGACCTTCTTCTACCGGATGAGGCTCCTCCTGAACCTTGGGCTTTCTTTCTTCCTTTACCTTGAATGAGTCATTTGCTACTGCTTCAATGTCGCTGCCCACAAATGGAGCGACTTTACTACCGGAAGTTGGGAACAGAACTTTCCTCACGTGATTGCCTGTTGGTCTTCGACTGGTAGAAATTTTTTCTTCACCTCAATCATGATCCTTCTTCCATTCATCCCCTTTCTCCTTCTCAGTACTCGAAGCGTAAGGGAGAAGATTTCCACAGCCCTTTCGTTCAGAATGACCCTTTTGACTGTGCCCATCCTCTTGAAAAGGGTAATGACTAGAACCATCTCTAATGGCCCCTACACTTCCTGTTTTTATTTTTTTGGCCCCTCTTTCTACTTTTGTTGAAATTGCGGATATCACCCCCCTCCATTTCCTTCAATGAGTTGATCGATTTTCCATCTTCTTTCTTACTAGCAATGCTTGTTTTTTTTCACCAGTAACAATCTTCTAGCCACTCCTCTCTTAATCCCATTAATGGATCTCCCCAAAGTGCTTAGATAAGACTCTTCCATTACTTTAATTTTGAAACTACAACCGTTGATAACCAAATCCATCTCTGAGTTTATTCCGAAATTACACTCCATTGAAATCAAACATCTCCCCTTATTGTATGCTATTTCTTCTATCGTATCCTCTTCCACCGATATTAGATCTCCCCACAATTCACTAATACTTCTAAATACTTTCCATTTCCAAGCATGTACTGGGATACGAACAATTGTAATCCATGTGAGCCTCTCCTTGCTAGCACAGGATTTCTTCCATTCCTCTACCCATTCGAACCAGTTTTCTAACCAACTACATCTCTCCCAATCCAATAAAACATCATCTGTTTCCTCTGAGTCAAAGATAAGAAGTACCGATTTTTCTCCCAGTGACTTTGCAGTCGTTGAGAAGACTTATTCTTGGATAAAAGCTGAGTTTAAGTGATCTATCGTCATGTAAGAGTGAAGTTTTCTCACTACTTCCCTTTTCAACCATTCCCTACCTTCCATGTCAACAGTTAATCTTAAAGACATCTGATTGATGCAATTTCTGCTCCCTACCACGTCGTTCTGGTCATCACTTTCTTTTGTTTCTAACTGTCCCCTTTTTTCTCCATTCATCTCAGGATCTCCTACTTCCATTTTTTCGCCTTCTCTACTATGTTGACCTGGATTACTCCTCTCTGTTTGCCTTCCGATTATTTCTTGTAAATGCTCTAAGTCTTCTTCTGTTTTCCGACTAACCTCCTTCATGATTCTCTGTTGGGCATATTTTGCCACCGATACCCATAATATCTTTCCTCCTACTGTGTAATTCTTCGCTTTTCTTGCCACTTCCTCAGCTTCCAATTTTAAATTAAACCTCACAAATCCAAAAGCAGCCGATTTTGCATACCGTTTTTTACTTGGTACGAAACAATCCACTACCTTTCTCCATCTACCGAAGAGGCGTTGTAGCCAGAATTATGATGCTTGTATGGGCAGATAATCCACAAATAGAGTAATGATGTTGTCCCTACCTAATTGTGCTCTACTCATTGCTTCACCCGTCACTTTTGCATTATGCTATTTTTCTATAGTTTTACTGTCTCTTTGGACTTCCAGTTTGTTATCTACCACGTCCTCTACGCATTGATTAACGAAGTGATTCTTACAACACCATTTTTTAACCCCCACTTGATGTAGAGCATTCCACACACTCTTGGCATACTTTATTTGGATTTTTAGAACCAAGCAGTTGACTTCCATGTACTTTTTGCATCCTTTGCAGCGCGAGAAGAACAAACCATTGGGAACCACTATGTTCGCGCTTCTCTCTACCCACTCCCTTGATCTTAAACCATGTATCGTTTGCATCTTACGACAATTCATGATGACTCCCAATAAATTGAGGGCTTCATTCTCTTTCCATTCGTCTTCTACCAAGTTAATCCAACATTTTGGTTTGAATCTAGAAAAGCCTTTGCACTGATCACATATCATTTTTACAAAACCTTTCTCCGTTTTCAGAACCTCTTTCCAAGCTAACCATTCCTCCTTTCCTCCTCCTTTGTCCTAGTCAGAACTCACTCTCCCATTTTCTTTCTCGCTTTCTCTCCTCAAGGCTGCCCTTATATGGTTCCTGCAGCATGAATTGTCCAATCCCAATATGTCCATTGCTTCATGATCCTCGTAACCGTCTCTGATTAATTTGAGCATACCCTTGACATTTATCCTCTTAAAACTTCTACACTTTGGACACAATGAAGCTAGCACCCTTTCGGTTGACTCTTTCTTCTTATCAACCTCTCTCTCTACTGAATTCATGCCCCCATTACTATTCCAGAATCTGTATTGCCTTTGAAAATCCTTAATGCAACAATCCCCATACACACCCAGTGAGGCTAGAGCTTCTTCTATGGAATATCCCACATGAACCAATGCCAGGAATGGAGGCCATTTTGGCTTAATCTTATACCACATTGGCCATACAGTACATTATTCTCCCTACCTTGTTGCAAATCACCTCTACTATAAGCCATTACCCACAAATAGACTCTCTCTCTTTTAGATTTGAAAACCTCTGTTTTAGTGGGTATCAAGCGAGAAGGAATAAAGGACACAAATGTAATGGAATACAAGGATCGTGCTTTTGTTAACCTACTTCGCAAAAATGACACGCTCCCTCATCGCTTGTGTCCTAGTAGATCCCAACAAAATGGATGAGCCGAACGTAAACATAGACATATTTTTTACACAGTTCGTGCTCTTCTCATTTATTCATTATGTCCTGAGCATTTTTGGGGTAATGCCGCTTTCACGACATTCTATACAACATATCATGTTCCTTCTGCTACAATCCAAAACTAGTCTCCATTTGAGTACTTTTCGGTAAACCTCCCAATTACCCTGAACTCAGAGTCTTTGGTTGCGCTTATTTTGTTCTTCTCAAACCACATGAACACAACAAACTAGAACCAAGGGCTCATCTATGTTGTTTTATTGGATATGGCATCAAACATAAAGGGTATCGGTATTGGGATCCTATTTCTGAAACCCTTCGTATTTCGAGACATGTCGTTTTTTGCGAACATCAAATATTTTCTTCCTTACGGTCATTTGACATGTCAACCCTCACCAACTCTAGATTTTTTGTTGAGTCTGCTCCAGCCCCTTATGCTGAGTCCACCCTTAAACCACTAGCTGATCTCACCCTTCCAACTCCAGCAACCATTCCTAAGACTTCTCCTGTGGCCGACAATCTTGTACTACCTTCCTTTGAGACCCAAGCCAAAGATCACCCCCGCCGCTCTACCAGGGTAACTCATCCTCCACATTACCTTTTTAATTTTCATTGTTTTTCCACTATACTTCGCCTGTATGAGCCTCAATCCTATAAGGAGGATAGTACTAATCCTATTTGATAGAAAGCAATGAACGAAGAACTCCAAGTCCACGCTAAAACTCATACCTAGGATAATGTTGAGCTATCCCTTGGAAAAACTCCTATTGGGTGCCAATTGGTGTTTAAGATCAAGACGCTTTCGGATAGCTCTGTTGAACGATATAAAGCCCAACTTATTGCCAAGGTATTTGCTCAAGAATATGGCATTGACTATGAATAGACGTTTGCTCTAGTGGCGAGGTTAACATCTGTCCGTACACTTCTTGCTGTCGTCGCCATTCGAAAATGAACTCTTTTTTAAATGGATGCCAAAATGCATTTCTTAATGGCGATGTTCTCGAGAAAATCTATATACATACCTCTCCCGGCCTGGCTGTCCCACGAAATAAAGTTTATCGCTTTCACTGTGCTCTATATGGTTTGAAACAAGCTCTATGTACCTGGTTTGCCAAATTTAGTACTACTATTCATTAGTTTGGATTCACACTCAGTGCTCATGTTTCGACTCTGTTTATTCACCATACTGCTAATGGTATTATCATTCTTTTACTGTATGTTGATGATATGGTTATTACTAGAGATGATCTACGTGGTATATCTGAACTCAAAAAGTTTCTTAGTGGCCAATTCAATATGAAAGATGTTGACATACTCACCTATTTTTTTGTCCTCGAAGTCTCATCTGGTTCTGATGGATATTTTTTCTCTCAGGCTAAGTATGCCTCGAATCTTCTTTCCAAGGCTGGGATCACTGACTCAACCACTGCCACTATTCCTTTCGAGCCGAACGTTAAACTTACCCCACTCTATGGTTCACCTCTTCATGATGCCACTCTATATTTTCAACTGGTTGAAAGTCTTGTATATCTTACTGTCACACGCCCTAACATTACCTATGCCGTTCATCACGTAAACCATTTCTTGTCCGCTTCTTGGACCATCTATTACTCTAGTGTTCTTCGCATTTTTCAGTATGTCAATGGTAATTTATTTCATGGACTTCATTTCTTAGCTCAATCTGCTCTCGTTTTACAAACTTATTCTGATGTCGATTGGGCCGGAGACCCTATTGACAGACGTTCAACCATTGGTTACTATTTCTTTTTTGACAATTCTCTTATTTCCTGGCATAGTAAGAAACAAATAGTGGTTGTTTGCTTCTATACTGAAAAGGAATATCATGCCATGATTGATGCAACTCAATAACTTCTCTGGCTTCGATGGCTACTCATTGACATGGGCATCCTTTATCCTGCTGCCACTACCCTGTATAGTGACAATATGAGTTCTATTCAGATCACTCACAATCATGTATTCCATGAGTAACTCAGAATTTGGCTAGTCCTCGAGCCAAACAGACACACTAAAATAAAAAAAATAAAACAAAAATAATAAACTGAATTAAATAACAAACAACCTAAAAACAATCTAAACATAACAACATTCGAGTTTTGACTTCTTCTAACGGCCTATTTATTATTTCCTTAACAATCGCCAGTAGTATCGAGTTCAGGAGGTAACACACAACATGTAATGTTCTAGATTTTCGACGTGCAATAATGATGAACGCTATTCTAGATCCTGTAAACGTGTTAGTGCGAGACTCAATAATATGGCTATACAACAATCGGATTGGATTATCCCTCAACGAAATTTATGAGTTAAGGATTACCATAAGCTGGATTGGGGTCTACTCTCCACTAATGTAGGTTTAGTAGTTCATGAAGATCATTACGACTTGGTTCGGTTTTGGTATATTTGACCAAGGGTAATTTGAAATAGAAAACGGGTTAACATTGTTAACCTAATGTTACCCAAGGCTTAACGCTTGGCACATTCACTCTCGAACCCCTATAGAAAGATTGGAAACAATCTTGAACATGCAATTAAAACTGACGTACTCACTTGTCAAAAGACACGGAAATAATACATTTGATTCTTTTTTTTTCTTTTATATATATATATATATACTTTTCTTTTCAACGAACACACCCCCAAACTTATTTGATTGTTACAATTGAAGGGGTGTGTGAACTACAAATGAAAAACGACAAGTGAGTACTCAAATACCGAACCAATTAGAAGTTCGCCCTAAACCCAACCGCTCATATCAAGTAGCATTTACAATTGCTAACTTGATTCACTTAAATGTGCCTTTAAATTCAGCGATTTAGGTTTGGAAAAAGATCAACTGGCCATGGTATTAGTTTATGTGTTCTGAATTGAATTTGTATTTAGGTTTCGATAGGGTAACGAGGGATAAACATGTAACAAGATAGGCTTAAAAAGGCTCAAGCGACAAAGAGAATGCCTAAATCACGTCTCCTAAACTACCTTGCCTAGGATTTTGCCTCAAGCTTCCCCTCAATCAAGTTCTAGAATCTTTAATGTGTCATGAATTTGGTTAATTGATAATCGCCCTCAAATTAATTGAATAGAAATACACTAAGTCTATGTGTCCGTGCAAATTAGGATCTACAATAATTTTGACCAAAACGCATAGTCAAACACACAGAATCACACATGCATGGGTATTATCCTTGACCTCGAAAACAACTAGGGGTAATTATCATCATCGGGTAACAGCCTAAATGAACACAAAACTCAACATGAAACCAACAACACAAAAACATAAACACATTCTCACCTAAACACACATGCAATACAGAAAAACAATAACCCATAAACTAACAATACTACATACTACATATCACCACCAAACTCAAAGTGGATAGTGTCCTCAGCAAACCCAATCATCATTCTTCAACATATGGAATTAAAGCATGCTGACGAAGGGTGTTTAGAACACTTACCTGGGAGGCGAGAGGATTTCACCTCCGATTCAAGTCGGATGTGATGGATTTAACTTATTTGACCTTGGGTTGCCTCCCAAGAATCATGTGGTTTAATGTCCTCGGCCCGACATTTTCAAAATGCCCTCAATACTGGCGAGGTTTTGCTTTGAATGGCTCAATTTTTCAACGAAACACCTCACAGGCTTATGTGCTTGGCCAAGCAACATAAAACGATTTGGAATCCAGTCAAAAGAGATGCATCAATATCCGTCGATCTAACATCACCAAGTACCCTGCATGGGAAACAAAAACAAAACTACAAACAAAAATTATATACAAAAAATTGCCTAAAGTAAAATTAAGTCATTTACACACAATATCGATAACAACAACAAATCAATGCCCGACAATCATTACCAAAAACTTAGTAGCGATCACCAAGAATTGAATTCGCCTAACGACCAATCCCTGGCAACGGTGCCAAAAACTTGGTGCGTTGACGGGACTAGAATACGATACACTTGCTTCTCCTATCTAAAACTTAAGTCCTGAGCTGTGACCGCGTTTCTCAGACAATAACATCAAAACGATCCTTAGCAACGGCGCCAAAAACTTGGTAGGACGTAAAATACGCCACTACTTACACTCTCAAGTATACGAGGTCTAAGTTTTAGTATAGTGTGATCGTTAAGATCGGGTTATCGTATCCACAGGGATTGGTGTCGTTACTATCGAATATCGCGTTTGTCGTGACATAATTTTATCTAGGCGAAAAACAAATGTATTTAATTAATTAAACTAATACTAATATAACCTAAATTAACTACACTAATATGCTAATATGTTTTAGGGTGAAGAATTGCCTAGGGATTAACGTGTTTACAAATACGTGTTCGATTCCGATTTACTCACGTTTACATTGTTCGACCTATTTGACAACCTCGAGATGTGAGCTCCACCTATAAAACTCCTAAATATACCCTTAGATATAGTCTAAGAGGATTGAAAATTCAAGAGAGCAAGAGAGATCCCGGAGAAGGGGGAGGAGAGGGCGTATTTGTAGCTAAAATATCCTAAAAATATCTAAAAATATCTCAAGACGGTGCAGGGGATTTTATTCTAGGTGTGGATTCTTCGCCTAGGCGGAGTTAGGTCGGTTCGGCTGATCACCTAGGCGGTGGACATGGAAGAACATTCTGTTGGATTTTCTCCTAGGCAGTGGTCTATCAGTAATATTTTGCTCTTTTCTCATCTTCTTCACCACCTAGGAGGTGGTCTAGACGCCTAAGCGGTGGGCCTGTTTTATATTTTAGTCTCCGAGCTTATTTATCTATTGTAACTTCAACTCGCTTAAAAGATCAGAGAGTTGGATATTATTTCACCGTCGCAGTGGTAAAATATCTTTGAGCTATCCGACATACCTACTACCGCAGCGGTGGGCTCTGCATAGTAAAATAGATATTTTTAGATATTTTGAAACCTTACACCTATAAATACCCATTCCCCCATTTCCATTGAAGCCTCTTGGAGCATGGAACGTCCCTAACCTTAGGAGTTAATCCTTATCCATTCTTGAAGAATATATTCATTATCCAAAGAAGAGGAAACATCGGCGGATTGATCGTTGGCGACAGTGGATTACTCCACTTTAAGATTTGATCTTTCTCTCTTTGTTTCTCTCTTTGTAATTTCATGTTTCTTTGTAAATGATGATTAATGTATCTTGCATTAATGCTTATATAGCCAAGATCATGATCGATTAGATAAATATTAGTTAGAGATCAGTGTAGTTATGTAAATACTCATTTAATTTAATATATGTTTCTTTAATGGTTATTGTTTTTAAATCCGATTGTGTTTATCATTTTATGACGATCTTAGTATGCTTGTAATAGTATTAGGGTTGGATTTGAGAATCTAGGATTTGATACTCGAAAGAGGTAACCCTGGATTTAGACTAGGGTAAACACATCGTTACGATCTAACGACCCGGGAGGGCGTTAGTTAGTATACAATCGATGACGTTGAGGCAAGACTCACATGGCCTAGAGTCATTAAGACATTGAGAGGGACCTCTTCGTTAACACGAAGTTGCGTATTCTCCTGTCTTACACTCGGAAGAGGTAGCGGATGAGTTTTAGAACCGAGATTGTCGGATACCATAAACTCCATTATTGTTAACTAAAACGAAATCAAACATGTATTAAGTGAACGAAATCAATCCCTAGGTAATCAACTTAGTTAGGATTAACCCACTAATTATAGTTTAACTTAGTTTAATTTCAAATTATTTCTTGAACCATCTAGATAATATAAGACTATGCAAATTGCGGTATTCAACTTATTCAAATTGTCCTTGTGGGAACGATATCCGATCTTAAACGATCCACTATATTAAAACTAGACCTTGTGCCCCTGTGAGTAGTCAATACGCGAGCGTGTAACAAATGCCTCACCATACAAGTTTTTGGCGCCGTTGCCTGGGACGGTGTTGAATGCGTAGAATTGATATTGTGACTAAGTAGTTGAATATTAATCTGGAAAATTCTTTTGTTTTAATTTTCTTTTTTATTTATTTTGTTCATTTGTGTTGTCAGTTGTGATCACACAGTGCATACATCGTAGAAGAAGTGGAAATTCTTAGCTCTTGTTCCTGAGATCTAGTGTAAGTTGAAAAGGATAAGGAGAGAGAGAAGAATCCAACTTCAATACCATGAATCATGATCCAACGGAGCATTATTTCCCAAAATTCCTTGTCTATAAGGGATTTTGGTGAAAAATGCTCAACCAAGTCTAACTAGGGATGCTAAATCAAACAAGTAACGTTTTTTTTTATCCAAAATCGAGGGTATCAAGTGCTACCCGATTTTTGCTATTAATTATGTTTTTGGAGGTTGGATTGGTCTCGGAGTGTGTTTCGAGGTAAATTAAGGAGTGAGAATAATCGGAGATGTGTTTCTCACTTGAAAACAATGAACAAGCGAAGTGGAAACGTATGGTGTAAAGCTGTTGTGTTAAAACTTGAAGAAAAAATAAAAAATCCAATAGCAGCCTTACCGCCGTAGCGCTGGACGCACCACCGCAGCACTGACATTGCAGGATGTCTAGTTTTCAGCATAAACGCCTCACTGCCGAAGCGGTGAAACAACAGAGAGTTAATTTTTTGGAAAGGTGCTTTACCGCCGAGGTAGTAATTCCCACTGCTGAGGCGGTGATATGACAGAATGTTTTGGTTTTAAAAAGGTGCTCACACCGCCGAGGCGGTGAGGCCTCTGTTTGATTAAAAACATACCGCTAATACAAAAACGCCACAACCACTTCAAAAACTCCAAAATTTCTCCATTTTCATCCTTCCAAACTGTTTCAATCCTTCAAATTCATCCTTCCGTTTACAAATTTTGTGATTTCCAACCCAAATCATCCACCAAAAATTAATTTTCAAACCCCATTTTTTCGATTTTCTTCATTCTCTATGGGATTTTGGTTTGATTTTTGGTGATAAACTAAGTTTTTAATGGATTGTTAAATTGTGTAAAACAAAATTGCATGTTACATGTTTATATTTTGTAGAAACATTGTGATTAGTGTGTGCGCAAGATCAAATCCATAGGTTCATGTGCGACCGCTTTGGCATTGCCGCTACACCTTTGCAACCGCCACAATTTCCATTCCGACGTGAGAGTGGTGGCAATGACTTTCCTCCAACGAACGGTAAGAGGTGAGACTTTTAAGTCTTAATCCCTAGGTATGTGTCGGCACCCAATTTTACTTGCTATTGCTATAAACTGTTATTGGGTTCGTTGCTTAGTCAGTAAGAACACTACCATGTTTAAGTTTAGGGAGGGTGTTCATCCATTTTTGTTTTTGTAGAAGAAAGATGAACAATTTTATTTATTTTTTGTTTTTATTTAATTTAAATGTTTTATGTTAGTCATGTGTGTTTTGTGTACTTAGCATGTCAATTAGGTAAAAATTATTATGATCCTTAAATCGCACGATCGCATGGACTCAATGTATAACTATTTGAATGAATTGACGTTGATTATTTAGTAATAAGTTCATGACAGAAATGAGGAATCTAGAACTTGATTTGGGGTAGACTTGAGGCGAAATCCTAGGTAAGGTAATTCTGGAGGCATGATTTAGGCTTTCAATTTTTTTCGCTTGAACCTTTGTTGCCAACCTGAAAATTTATTCCCTCGTTCCCCTGTCGAAGCCGATAATCTTTTCAATTCTAAACACGTTTCAATACTCTATCCAATTAAATTTTTCTAAACTATTGTCGTTAAGCCTAAAAGTCAAAATTGAGTGAAATCAAGTGGCATTAGTTTATGCTACTTGAAATGAGCTGATAGGTGTAAAATACCTATCTATTTCTAAACTGAATTTGCCAGTTTTTGAGTATTTTATTAAAGTTTTAATTGCGTTTTAGTTGTTTTTTATATAAGACAGGTGTAGGGACATAAACAATTGACAAACTGAGGGAAACGGTGGGAAATTGGTAAAGAAAATGTGAAAAATTGAGGTTTCAAGGCCAACAGAACTTCCGCCTAGGAGGAATTCCGTCAGAAGGTTGAAGTGTTGAAGTGCTGAAATTCACCTAGGAAAAGAAACCACCGCCTAGGCGGAATTCCGTCAAAAGGTTGGAGGGCTAAAATCCTCCTAGGTAAAGAAACCACCGCCTAGGCGGAACTCAATCAGAGAGTTGGACTGCAGCCATCCGCCTAGGCGGAAATCAATCAAAATGAAAGAGGTTAGTGCTCCGCCTAGGAGAAGAAACCACCATCTAGGAAAATTTCTAACCGACTTAACCTTCGCCTAGGCGAAGAAACTACCGCCTAGGCGAATATCTCAGAACAAGGGAAAATATCTTTTTAGATATTTTTGAAACCTTTGGTCTATTTATACCCCTTTTCCACATCTGAAAGTGGTGGTTGAGCATCCCTAACCCTAATATAGTGTTCGTAAGCTATCTTTGAGAGATCAAACAGGAGGTTCATCATTTGGGGAAAGAGGAATCATTTGCAAATTGATCATTAGCGACAGTGGACCGTCCTATTCTCAGATTTGATCGTACTTCTCTTGTTTTTATCTTTGTAATATCTAATGATATTTAATCACTCTTGTTTTGTATGGTTTAGGGCGAAGATCATGTAGTATTAGTTAAATGTTACTTAGGTGTTGTTGAAATCATGTAAATGCTAGTTTGAATGAATTAATGTTTCTTTAATGGATGTTTGTCTAAATATGATTGAGTTTACCATTATTCTTGATATTATACTTGTATTGATAAACCGAGAATATGGGGTTTGACACTCGGGAGAGGTAACCCCGGATTCGGACTAGGGTAAACGCAACGTGACGTTCTAATGACCTGGGAGGGCGTTAAAACGTATGCAATCCATAATGTTGGCTTAAGATTCACGGAACCTAGGGTCGTTAAGGCATTGAGGGGGACTTCTTCGTTGACACGAAGTCATGTAATCCCCTGTCTTACACTCGGGAGAGGTAGTAGAAGAATTGTAGATATAGAGATTGTTGGAATAGATAAACACCTTTATAGCGAACTAAATGAAGTCAAATATGTATTATGTGAAAGAAATCAATACCTAAGTAATTAGTATAATTAGAACTAATTTAATAGTTGTCATTTATCTTAGTAGATTAAATAGAATACAAACAATTCTTGAAAAATCAAGATAATATGAGACTATGTCAATCACAATATTCAACTAAATTACACGTGTTCCCAGTGGAACGATATCCGATCTCACGATCACTATATTAAAATTAGACCTCGTATACTTGCGAGTAGTCATTACACGAGTGATAAAATCCTCGACGTACAAGTTTTTGGCGCCGTTACCAGGGATATGGTGTTTTTAATTTGGGTTGATATTGTGACCAAGTAGTTGAATGTTAATCACGATAATTCCTTTGCTTTTAATTTCATTCAATTCATTTGTTTGATTTGATTTATTTGTTTGAACTGAGCAGTGCACGTGGCATAGTAAACGAATACGTAAATAGAAAGAAGAGCAATCTACTACTATGGCCAGTGGAGGTGAAAACGTCTTGCAACTACTAGCGCCACAGGCATTCCAACCTCCGGAACCAGAGCACCCACAAAAAGTCCTTAGGGATTATTATCGACCATTGATGCTGGATAATTATTCAAGCATCCGGAGGCAACCGATCCAAGCAAACAATTTTGAGTTGAAACTCGTCCTGATCAACATGGTTCAACAAAACCAATATGGCAAAAATCTTCATAAGGATCCCAATGTCTATTTTTTCACTTTTCTGGAGATATGTGACACTGTGAAGATAAATGGAGTTGCTGAGGATGTTATTCGTTTGAGGCTATTTCCATTCTCATTGCGTGATAGAGCACGGGGTTGGTTCCAATCTATCCAACCGGGAAACATAAATACTTGGGAGGATCTTGCTCAAAGGTTCCTTACTAAGTTCTTCCTACCTTCCAAGACTTATCAGCTCTGAGGTGACATTGTGCAGTTTCACCAAAGAGACTTTGAGCCGTTATTTGAAGCGTGGGAGCGATTCAAGGATTTATTATGAAAGTGCCCTCAACACGGGTACCAGGATTGGTTTCAAACCCAATTATTTTACAACGGGTTGGACGGCCAAACCAGAACTATCGTTGATGCTACCTCAGGAGGATCGTTATTGTCTAAAAGTGGGAAGAAATGCATTGTTGGAAGAAATGGCGGCCAATAATTATCAATGGCCGAATAAGAGAAAAATGGGAAGAAGGGTCCCTTCTATTCAAGAATCTGACCATATCGCAACTTTATCGGCCCAAGTGTCCAAGCTCTCGGAACAATTGGTCGTCTTGTCTACTAAAGGCGCTTTGTCAAGTTATAAAGAGGAGAATGTTGCAAGTTGTTCTCAAACTGGATTGGATAATGAGTTCGAGGAATGCCACTTTCTGAACAATTGAGCCTATACTTTTGGGCCCGCTACCAACATTCTAACTCATTATAATCCTGGACTTCACAACCATGAGAACTTCTCTTATGTGAATAACCAGAACTCTTTGTAGCCACCTTCGGGATATGGAAACCAAGCTCCGGGATATCCAATGCAATCCAACCATCAAATGCAACAACCACCGATGCATAATCAAAAATCAAATTTGGATTAAGTATTGGGTTCCTTTATGAAGGAGACTTAGACTATGATGCGTGAGACGCATAACCGGCTGAACAAACATGAAACACGGCTTGACTCAATTGATACAACTTGTACAAATACCAATGCCACGGTGAAGTCTTTAGAAACTCAAATCACACAGCTTGCTAGATCCATCCAAGAGCAACAAAAGGGGAAGTTTCCAAGTAACACGGAAACCAACCCTAGAGAATGCAAGGCGATTAAGTTGATGAGCGGAATAGAAGTGGAGGTAAGCAAGCCATTGGAAAATGAGCCAGGAGTGAGTCATGAGTTTCATCATAATAAACCAAGAACAAATATGGAAGAGAGAGGAAGTTGAAAAGAAAATCGATGAAAGAGATGAGAAACCGAATGAAGACAAAAAGAGAGACGTGAATGAGGAGAATAACCAAGAAAAAGTCAAGGAGAGAATAAGAGATGAAAGGGTGATGCCAGGATGAGTAACATTTTCAAAAAATTCACCAATTCTAGCTACGCCGTTTCCATATCCTTAAAGATTCCAAAAGACGAAGTTGGATGCACAATTTGAAAAATTTCTTGAAATCTTCAAGAAAATTTACATCAACATTCCTTTTGCGGATGCATTGGAGTAAATGCCCAACTATGGCATGTTCTTGAAAGATATCATGACAAATAAGAGAAAGTTGGAGGAGTACGAAACGGTAAAGCTAACGGAGGAATGTAGTGCGATACTACAAAGGAAGTTGCCTACCAAATTGAAGGATCCGGGTAGTTTCACAATTCCGTTTACTATTGAGAAATCTCATTTTGATAAGGCTCTTTGTGATCTTGGGGCTAGTATTAATTTGATGCCTTCTTCCGTTTATTGGAAGTTGGAACCCGAGAGTGCAAAGTCGACAAGGATCTCCCTCCAAATGGTGGATCGTTCGTTAACCTATCCTAAAAGTATAATTGAGGATGTGCAGGTGAAGGTTTACAAATTCATATTTTTGGTAGATTTCGTTGTACTAGAAATGGAAGAAGATAAAGAAATCCCGATCATCCTAGGAAGACCTTTCCTTGCAACGGGAAAGGCCTTAATCAATGTGCACAATGAAAATCTAACGTTAAGGGTGAATGATGAAGAGATAAGGTTCAACATTTTTAAAACAATGAACTTTTCGGATAAACTTCCCAAATGCAATCAAGTTGATGTTGTGAACTCTTATGTGAGGGAATTCTTTCTTGAAAATATGAAGACGGATTCATTAGAGCCTACTTTCACAAATTCCTTATTTATGGGGGATTTTGGTGAGGAAGACTCTACCACGGAACTTGAAGTTGTGGACGACGTGCTGACTTTGGATGCTCAATCTAAAGATGTAGATGATACTATCCATGTGGCGGAGATTAAAGAAGTTGTAAACTCTCCCGAGGAATTAAATCCGCCTCACGGTGGATTAATACTCAAGCAATTACCGGAGCATCTTCGGTATATTGTTTTGGGAGGGTATTCAACCAATCTGGTTATAATTTTATCATCTTTGATGGAAGAAGAGGAGAGTAAGTTGCTGAGAATTTTGAAGCGGCATCAATCCGCTTTCGCTTGGTCTATCTCGGATATTAAAAGAATTAGCCCTTCTATTTGCATGCATAAGATTTTGATGGAAGATGAGTTCAAACCCTCTATTGAGCATCAAAGATGGCTAAATCCGGCTATAAAAGAAGTGGTGAGAGCGAAGGTGTTGAAGCTCTTGAATGCGGGAATTATATATACTATATCCAATAGCGAGTGGGTTAGCCCGGTGCAAGTGATGCCCAAGAAAGGAGGTATGACGGTGGTGAAGAATGATAAGGACGATCTTATTCCCACACATACCATCATGGGATTATGTGTGTGCATTGATTATAAAAGATTGAATAAAGCAACGAGGAATGATCATTTTCCTCTTCCTTTCATTAACCAAATACTTGATCGATTAGCTTATTCAGGTTACAATCAAATAGTCATTGCACCAGAGGACCAAGAAAATACTACCTTCACATGCCCGTATGGGACGTTCGCTTATAGACGTATGTCATTTGGCCTTTGCAATGCACCGACCACTTTTCAATGGTGTATGATGGCAATATTTTTGGATATGGTGGAAAAGAAAATGGAAATCTTCATGGATGACTTTTCAGTCTTTGGGTCGTATTTTAATAACTGTTTATACAATTTGGCGCTTGTTCTTAACCGATGTGAGGAGAAGAATTTAGTTCTCCATTGGTATAAGTGCCACTTTATGGTCAAAGAGAGGATCATGTTAGGCCATAGAGTCTCTTCCAAGGGGCTTGAGGTGGACCGAGCAAAGATTGAAACAATTGAGAAGCTTCCACCACCGATTAATGTGAAAGGAGTTCGAAGTTTCTTGGGGCATGCCGGCTTTTACTGACACTTTATTAAGGACTTCTCAAAGACGGTGAAGCCATTATGTCACCTACTTGAGAAGGATACTTTATTTGAATTCAATGAGGCTTGCATGGAAGATTTCAAGGCAATAAATGAGAAGTTGATCACGGCTCCTATAATGGTCGCTCCGAACTGGGAGGTGCAATTTGAGATTATATATGATGCGAGTGACTATGCCGTTGGCACGATGTTAGGCAAATGGAAGGAAAAGATATTCCAATCTATCTATTATGCAAGTAAGACATTGAATGATGCCCAAGAGAATTACACTATGACGGAGAAAGAAATGCTAGCTATTATTTTTGCTTATGATAAGTTCCAGTTGTGGATCAAAAGTGATCGTCTACACGAATCACATGGCTATCTGGTACTTGTTTGCAAAGAAAGACGCCAAGCCGAGATTGATAAGGTGGATTCTTTTCTTGCAAGAGTTCGATACTGAAATAGGGGATAAAAAGGAGAGTGAGAATGTTGTTGCTGACCATTTGTCAAGGTTGATTCAAGAAGATATCGGTGAGGAGTCTAGCATCACGGAGGTGTTCCCTGACGAACAACTATTCTCAGTTGAAAATGCACTTTCGTGGTTTGCAGACATTGTGAAATTTCTTGCTTGTAATGTGTTACCACCCGATTTGACAAAATCCCAAAGGAAGAAATTCCTTTTTGATTTAAAGTATTATTTGTGGGATGAGCCATTACTCTTTAAAAAATGTGTTGATCAGGTGATTCAAAGATGTGTTCCCGAAGAGGAGATGGCTAGTATTCTCTATCATTGTTATTCATCACCTTATGGTGGCCATTTTAGTGCGACTTGGATAGTAGTGAAAGTACTTCAATCAGGTTTTTACTAGCCTTCTTTGTTTAAAGATTTATACACGTTTGTGAAAACTTGTGATAGATGCCAAAGGGTAGGTAACATATCGAAAAGGCATGAATTTTCATTGACGTCTATACTTGAGCTTGAGTAATTTGATGTGTGGGGCATTAATTTCATAGGGCCTTTTCTGCCATCATTTGGCGAGTAAATTTTGTTAGCGGTGGATTATGTGTCCAAATGGGTCGAGGCCATGGCACCACCTACCAATGATGCCAAAGTGGTCTTAAAGTTCCTTCAACAAAACATCATGACACGGTTCTAGACACCTCGAGCCTTAATCAGTGATGAGGGAACCCACTTCGGTAACAAAATGCTTAATGCTTTGTTGGCAAAATATGGTGTTAGGCATAAGGTGGCGCTACCATACCACCCACAGACAAATGGCCAAGCTGAAGTTTGTAACCGAGAACTTAAACTAATTCTGGAGAAAACGGTTCATACAAATTGCAAGGATTGGGTGGTGAAGCTTGATGATGCTTTATGGGCGTACCGCACGGCTTTTAAGACACCAATCGGCATGTCTCCATATCGATTGGTGTTCGGGAAGGCGTGTCATTTTCCCATTGAATTGGAGCATCATGCATTCTAGGCGATTAAGAAACTCAACTTTGACCTCAAGGCTTCTGGTGTGCAACATCTCATCCAATTGAATTAAATGGAAGAATTCTGGCACGAGGCTTATGAGAACGCCAAGCTATACAAAGATAAAACAAAGATGTGGCATGATAAAATGATAGTCAGAATGGAGTTTAGTCCAGGCTAACAAGTTTTGTTGTTTAATTCAAGGCTGACACTCTTTCCCGGAAAGTTGAAGTCCTAGTGGTTTGGACCATTCCAGATCAAGCAAATTTATCCATTTGGTGCTATCGAGTTGGAAGGTGAAGACGGATGAACTTTCCGAGTCAACGGGGAGCGAATCAAGTACTACTTCAAAGATGAAGAGCAAGTTGTAGAGAACATCTCCCTCGTTAAAGACTAAAACCAGAATTCATAAACGTCCAGCTAGGGACGTAAAACCAAGCAACATCTTTTGATATGTCGTTGAGAGTAACAAACATTCCCAACTTTTGTATAAATTACTTTTTGGAGGTCGTATTGTTCTCATAATATTTTTTGTGGTGAACTGATGAGGATAGATATTTAGGGTTGAATTGCATGCTAAAAATCGTTTGAGGAACAAAGTGGAAGTAAGTGGCGTAGAGAAAAGTTGTGAAAACATGAAGAAATCTAACCAAAATTCACACTGGTGTAATTTTGCCTAGGCAAAAATAGGACAGTAGGCTGAGTTTTTACACTGGCGTAAATTCACCTAGGTGGAAAAACCACCACCTAGGCGGATTAACGACAAAATCAAATGTTTTTACACTGGCATAAATTCGCCTAGGCGGAAAAACCACCGCCTAGGCGAATTAGCGTCAGAACCCATTGGGTTTCACACTGACGAAACTTTGCCTAGGAGGAAAAACCTCCGCCTAGGAGGATTAACGTCAGAAGGTCTTTCAACCCAAAAAGGCACTACTTCGCCTAGGTGGAAAAACCTCCGCCTAGGCGAATTCATGTTAGCCCTGTTTTAAAGATAAACCCTTCCCCTTCGCAAAGGGCATTCTCCCCTAAAATTTTGGGAAATACCTCAACTTCACCATTCCAAATCCTTTCCTCACTTTAAAATTCATCCAAAAATTGAGAAAAACTTGGATTTCCACCAAGAATTTTCATCCAAACGTCGAATTCTCTCACCCATTTTCGGAAATCTACGGTTTAAGGGGTGAACAATGCGAAATCGACATCTTCAAGCGATTTGACCAAAACATTTCAACAAGCAAGTGTCAATGATCCTATTGTTCATTTAATTGTTGAAATTTTTGCTTAATTTGCATATTTATTTCAAAAATCCTTGGATTTTGATAGAACCCTAAACCCTTTTATCCCTAGTTTCGCGTTTTTCATGTTCTTAGGGCTTTAGGGCTGATTTTTTGTGAAAACTATCATGTTTATGTGTAGATACACTATAGGAATGGTTTATTTTAAGCTACATTGCAAAATATTTGTGATTTGGTTTTGGTTGGTATGATATATTAGGAAATTCGTATTGATTTGGTTTTGGTTGGTATGTGGTTGTTATAATGGCAATGTGTGTTCGCTGAAAATGAGTTGATTTGTTGTGTTCTATTGTTATTGTTGTGGCTTGTGTTGTGATTGTGATTGATAGGAAAAATGGCGAAGCGTCGTGCATCCAAACTGCCACGCACCGAAGAATCCTCGACCGCCATGGATTACAACTCATCAAAATTCATATCCAAACAAGTCGAAGCTCACTTTAACAGACATAAGAGCAAACGTCCCGGCATACATCAACGGGGGTTCGGACCTTTGGAAGAACTCCCCGAAGAATTCAGAACGGTCATACAGAGTCGAAAATTAGAGCAATTCTACGCTTTACCCCCACCAAGGAAGTTGGCCTTGGTACGCGAATTCTATGCGAATATTACCAAGGCCACTGGCTATCAGACGACGGTCTGAAACCATCCAATCCTATTCAGTGCGGACTACTTTAATGATCTGCTGGGTTTGACGGGGCCGGAAGCCTCGCTGGATTTGTCTGAATCTTTCACACCAACAGTGAATGCTGTGATCCAGGCCCTGACTACGAGTAACACCCAATGGAAAGACACATGGTAGGGTCAGGCTATCTTTAAGGCGCGGTTTCTGAAGCCAGTCCCGAAGATATGGTATCAATTCATCAGCGAGAATCTGCTTCCTATCTCCTACGTTTCAGATATTTCCAAGGAGCGGGCTTTTATGCTATATGGCATCGATAGATGGACCCCCATCAATGTCGGTTGGAACATCTACTCTTCGATACTTCATGCAGCTAAAACGACGAAGGGTGGCCTTCATTTTCCCTCATTCCTAACCATTCTATTTATGCATGCCAGAATTCAATTCACAGAGACTAGCCCTTTGCCACCTATTCATCCACTCGATCTTTCAATGATTAACTGATTGTGGAAGGGATGACCATTAGAGCTGGCTGAGCAAGCAGTTGAGGGAGAAGAGGGTCTTGACGAGGAAGAAGCAAGCCCTTTAGAGGCACCGACACCCACCACCCGCCGCGACCAACTGTACCAGATTTTGCGTAATATCCGTGGTCTCCAATCCGACATGAGCCATCTTCAAAATGTTTTTTCTCGTATGGATATTTTCTTGGATCACTACACTAGGAAATAGGATCAAAATCAAAGGGTTTTATTCGAGCATCTCGGAATCGACATGATGCTCTATACGCAAGTGCCGTATTTCGAGCCCGATGAGCTGCACCCACCATCTCCTCCCCAATGAATGGTAGGAGATTAGACTATTATGTCTTTCCTCCTAGGTATATGTCGACTCAATTTTCCATATTTCTTTTTCTATATCTATTATTGGGTTCGCTGTCTAGACAGTGAGGACACTGTCTCATTCAAATTTGGGGGTATTAAGCATGTAGTTTCTATTCTTTTTGAGATATGAAGGATGATTTTTGTTTTTGTGATATGAATGATGAAGGACAATTTTTTGTGTATAAATTTTTTGTTTATAATTGTATTAATGTTATTTTTTTTTGTTGTGCATGTGTAATGATTAGTTATGCATGTGTAATGTCTCATTAGCATATGTATGTTAGTTTTTAGAATTAGAATAGATATATTAATGAATGTATTTGTATGTGCATGTTGAGTTTTTGAGTTCATCTAAACCATGTCCTGATGATGAAATTATACCCAAATTGTATAATGAGGTCAGGAGTAATGCCATTTATGTGTGTTTTGTGTGCTTAGCATGTCGATTAGGTAAAAATTATTTTGAACCTAAATCGCACGATCCCATAGACTCATTGTATAAGTAATTGAATGATTTGACGCCGATTATTTAGTAATAAGTTTATAACAGAAATGAGGAATCTAGAACTTGATTAGGGAAGGCTTGAGGCAAAATTATAGGTGAGGTAATTCTGGAGGCATGATATAGGCCTTCATTTTTATTGGTTGAACCTTTTGAAACTAACCTGAAAATTTATTCCCTCGTTCCCCTGTCGAAGCCCATAAACTTTTCAATTCTAAACTTGTTTCTATACTTTAGCCAATTAAATCTTTCAAAACCATTGTCACTAAGGATAAAAGTCAAACATGAGTGAAATCAAGTAGCATTAGTTTATGCTAACTTGAAGTGAGCGATCGGGGTTGCAAACGAAATGTTATTGGTTAAGTATAAGCATATTCACTTGTCAGTCTTTTAGTTCTATTTGCACGCCCTTAAAATTGGACAAATTCGAATAAGTTTGGGGGTGTTAAAAAAAAAAAACCAAAAAAAAAAAAAAAACAAACAAACTAGTTACTTATAGTTTTTAATTTCGGATATTGTGACAAGTGAATACAAGTTTATTAAATCTTGTTCAGGGTTATATTTTCAAAGTTAGGGGGTTACAAGAGAGATTTAGCGACAAGCATTTGTGCCTCGGGTATCGTTAAATTATAACAAGTTTTTGTTTTCTATTCCTACGATACCCTTGGTCGTTCTCCAAATCCAAGTCAAGCCCTATTGATCTCTGTGAATGTCCGAACCTACATTAGTGGATAGTTGAGCCCAGTCAATCATATGGCTTTCTTAAATCTTTTAAAAGTTTAAGTCATGACCTTATTTATTGAATAATCCAATCCGGTGGTTGATTAGTCATACATCTGAGGTCTCACACACACATTTCAAATGGAACTAGAATGGTTTTAACTGATATTGAGTGTTGAAATTCTAAAACACCACGTGGTGTATGTTATTTCTTAACCTGATCTGATTACGGGTTTTTGAGGGAAGAACCATATCGTTTCTTTGATTGAACTTGAATCTCACAGGTGTGCACTTCTTATTTGTTAATGTTTATTTATTTTTAGTTTAAAAATTAGCTAATTAGTTAGTTAGTGTTATTTAATGTTAGGGTATTTTGCTTGAGGACTAGCAAAATTCCAAGTTTTGGGGTATTTGATAGGTGTAGAAAACCTATATATTTCTAAATATAATTTTCCAATTTTTGAGTATTTTATTTAAGTTTTAATTGTGTTTTAGTTTTTTTTTATATAATTCAGGTGTAGGGACGTAAACAATTGACAAACCAAGAGAAACGGTGGGAAATCGGCAAAGAAAATATGAAAATTGAGGTTTCAAGGCCATCAAAACTTTCGCCTAGGAGAAGAAACCATCACCTAGGCGGAATTTTGTCAAAAGTTTGGAGTGCTGAAGTGCTAAAATCCGCCTAAGCGAAGAAACCACCGCCTAAGCGGAATTCCATTAGAAGGTTGGAGTGCTAAAATCCGCCTAGGCGAAGAAACCACCGTCTAGGCGAAATTCAGTCAGAGAGTTGGACTGCAACCATCCTCCTAGGTGAAAAAACTATCACCTAGGCAGAAATCAGTCAAAATGAAAGAAGTTAGTCCTCCGCCTAGGCGAAGAAACCACCACCTAGGCGAATTTCTCAGAACAAGGGAAAATATCTTTTTAGATATTTTTGAAACCTTTGGCCTATTTATACCCCTTTCCCACATCTGAAAGTGGTGGTTGAGCATCCCTAACCCTAATATAGTGTTCTTAATCTATCTTTGAGAGATCAAAGAGGAGGTTCATCATTTGGGCAAAGAGGAATTATTTGCGGATTGATCATTAGCAACAGTGGACCGTTCCATTTTCAGATTTGATCGTTCTTCTCTTGTTTTTATCTTTGTAATATCTAATGATATTTAATCACTCTTGTTTTGTATGGTTTAGGGCGAAGATCATGTAGTATTAGTTAAATGTTACTTAGGTGTTCTTGAAATCATGTAAATGCTAGTTTGAATGAATTAATGTTTCTTTAATGGATGTTTGTCTAAATATGATTGAGTTTACCATTATTCTTGATATTATACTTGTATTGATAAACCGAGAATATGGGGTTTGACACTCGGGAGAGGTAACCCCGGATTCGGACTAGGGTAAACGCAACGTGACATTCTAACAACCTGGGAGGGCGTTAAAACGTATGCAATCCATGATGTTGGCTCAAGATTCATGGAACCTAGGGTCTTTAAGGCATTGAGGGGGACTTCTTCGTTGACACGAAATCATGTAATCCCCCGTCTTACACTCGGGAGAGGTAGCGGAAGAGTTGTAAATATAGAGATTGTCGGAATAGATAAACACCTTTATAGCGAACTAAATGAAGTCAAATATGTATTATGTGAAAGAAATCAATACCTAAGTAATTAGTATAATTAGAACTAATTTAATAGTTGTCATTTATCTTAGTAGATTAAATAGAATACAAACAATTCTTGAAAAATCAGGATAATATGAGACTATGTCAATCACAATATTCAACTAAATTACACGTGCTCCCAGTGGAACGATATCCAATCTCACGATCACTATATTAAAACTAGACCTCGTATACTTGCGAGTAGTCATTACGTGAGCGATAAAATCCTCGACGTACATGAGCGATTGGGGTTTCGGACGAATTGTTATTGGGTCGGTATTAGCGTATTCACTTGTTAATCTTTTAGTTCTATTTGCGCGCCCCTAAAATTGTACAAATTTGAATAAATTTGGGGGTGTGCTCGTATGTTTGTTAAAAAAAACAAAAAAAAAACTATATGCATATAGTTTTTAATTCCGTTTCTATCGACAAGTGAATACAGTGTTCTTAAATTATTGTTTAGGGTTATATTTTTAAACGTATGGGGTTTCGAGAGTGAGATAGCGACAAGCATTTGTGCCTTGGGTATGGTTCAATTATAACGATTTGCTATTTTCTATTCCTGCGATACTCTTGGTTGTTCTCCAAAACAAAACCAAGCCCTATTGATCTCTGTGAATATCTAAACCTACATTAGTGAATAGTCGAGCCCAGTCAAGCATATGGTTTTCCTGAATCCTTTAAGGATTAAGTCATGAACTTGTCTACTGGATGATCCAATCTGGAGTTTGGTTAGTTATACAATTGAGCTCTCATACACACACATTTCAAATGGATCTAGAATGGTTTTTATTGAAATTGAGTGTTAAAATTCTAGAACACCACTTGATGTGTATTATTTCCCGAACTTGATTAGATTGAAGGATGTTGAGGGAGGACTAACTTGGTCACTTCGATTGAATTTGGAACTCACATGCATATACTTCTTCTTTGTTAAAGTTTTTCATTTTTAGATTAGTCATAAGTTAATTGGGGTAGTTAGTTTAATTTAGTGATAGGGTGTTTTGTTCGAGGACTAGCAAAATTATAAGTTTGAGGGTATTTGATAGGTATAAAATACATATCTACTTCTAAACCGGATTTGGTAGTTTTTGAGTATTTTAGTTATATTTAATTGCTTTTTAGTTTGTTTTTATGTAATTCACATGTAGGGACGCAAACAAGAGACAAACGAGCGAAAACGGTGGGAAAGTGGTGAAGAAATGATGAAAAAAAGAGGTTTCAAGATCACAGAAGCCACCGCCGTGGCAAAGAATCCATTGCCGCGGTGAAAAATCCACCGCCGCGGCGGTGAGAATGCAAAAAAGTGCTGAAATGAACAAAGTCACACGGCCGCGGCGGTAAAATATCTGTGAGCTAACTGACATAGCCACCGCTGTGGCGGTGGGCTCGCACTTCAAAATAGATATTTTGAAACCTTGCACCTATAAATACCCATTCCCCCATTTCCATTGAAGCCTCATGGACCATGGAATGTCCCTAACCTTAGGAGGTGATCCTTGGCCATTCTTAAAGAAGGTATTCATCATCCGGACAAGAGGAAACATCGACGGATCGATCGTTGGCGACAGTGGATCACTCTACTTTACGATTTGATATTTTTCTCTTTGTTTCTCTCTTTGTAATTTCATATTTTATTATAAATGATGATGAATATCTCTTGTATTAATGCTTATATGGACAAGATCACAATAGATTAGATAAATATTAGTTAGGGATCGGTGTAGTTGTGTAAATACTCGTTTGATTTAATATATGTTTCTTTAATGGTTGTTGCTTTTAAATCTAATTATTTTTATCATTTTATGACGATCTTAGTATGCTTGTAATGGAATTAGGGTTGGATTTGAGAATCTAGGGTTTGATGCTCGGAAGAGGTAACCCTGGATTCGGACTAGGGTAAACACATCGTTACGATCTAACGACTCAAGAGGGCGTTAGTTAGTATGCAAGCGATGACATTGGGGAAAGACTCACACGGCCTAGATCCGTTAAGACATTGAGGGGGACCTCTTCATTGACACAAAATTGTGTATTCCCCCGTCTTACACTCGGAAGAGGTAGCGGAAGAGTTTTAGAACCGAGATTGTCAGATACCATAAACTCCGCTACTTTTAACTAAAACGAAATCAAACATGTATTAAGTGAACGAAATCAATCCCTAGGTAATCAACTTAGTTAGGATTAACCCACTAATTGTAGTTTAGCTTAGTTGAAATTAGTTTAATTTCAAATCATTTCTTGAACTGTCTGGATAATATGAGACTATGCAAATTGCGGTATTCAACTTATTCAAATCGTCCCTGTGGGAACGATATCGGATCTTAAACGATCTACTATATTAAAACTAGACCTCGTGCACTTGCGAATAGTCAATACGTGAGTGTGTAACAGACGCCTCGCCGTACAGCGTTCGTGGGTGTTTTACTGACAGTATGTGTATGTGATCTGTTTCTTTTTCTATTCTGGGTATATCAGTATGTGTGTTTGATCTATCAATGGTGCATGTGCTTGGCTGGTGAGTAGTGTAATGTTCTGTTGGTTGTGTGGGAGTCTGTTCTTTTGTGTGTACTCTATGCAGACGTGTGTATGTGTTCTGCTCTGTTCAGCCGAGTATGTGGGTAAATGTGAGAGTGTATGTACATGTGTGTGTTCTGATTTCAGCGTGCATGTGGGTGTGTGTTGGTGTTCTGAGTGTGTTTTGATCAACGAGTGTGTTATGTGTGCATGGGATGATGGGAATGTGATATAGGGGCGTAGGAGCTGGTGAGAAGAAAGAGGGAGAGAGGCAGTGGGTCTGATCGAAGTTGAAGTAGGAAGAAGATGATCGTTCGCCTAGGTAGTGAAGCATAAAAAAGAAAAGGTTGAGCATGTTTGCCTAGGCAGAGAGATGACGGCCTAGGCAGTGGCGAGGTAGTAGCAAAACAAAGAAGAATGAGAAGTAGTTCGCCGCGGCGATGGGACTTTCGCCTCGGTAGTGAACCAAAGACAGAAAAACCTTAGAACGTCGTCGATTCGAAAAAAGGGTAACGTTTCTACCGATTTCTAATTTTGTTAAACTTAATCACTAGCATTAAAATATTGTAACTGCAATAATAAATTTAAGACTGATTAAATTTCTAATTGGGAATAGTAATTTGTAGCGGAACGAGATTAACTAAATAATATTTTTTCATAATAAAATGTGGAGATAGGAAATT
Source organism: Eucommia ulmoides (assembly GCA_016647705.1). NCBI lineage: Eukaryota > Viridiplantae > Streptophyta > Magnoliopsida > Garryales > Eucommiaceae > Eucommia > Eucommia ulmoides. The sequence goes on along the minus strand of CM028336.1, from coordinate 8,431,395 downwards.
ATTGAACTTAGGGCCTGCATTGCATGATTAAGTTATTTTACATAAAATATTAATTTAGACCCTATCACTATTATGTTCACAGGCACCGGAGTATCGATTGAGGGTAGTCAGTAAAAGTTGTTCGGGGCAGATAATCAGGTGAGTGTACTGTCTTCTAGCAAATTACAAAACCTATTTTCATATTTATTATGGAAAAATGTGTTTATTTTAAAACTGGACGAATTTGTAACCTATATGGATCAAATGGTTTTGAGTGTTTGTGAAATTGTGGATTTACGTTGGTTTCTAAAGGGGTGGAAATTAATTGTGGACCAAGTCGTTTGTTTTTGAGGTGGAATTTGGTGTTTGATCTGACTACGCCATAGTATTTCTTCCCGAAAGGGATGTGGATTAACTGTTTGACATAGTCCAGCAGAGTGGTGATTATCTGCTTGGCATAGTCCAACAGAGTGATAATTATCTATTTGGTATAGTCCAACAGAGTGGCGATTATCTATTTGGCTTGGTCCAGCAGAGTGGTGATTATTTGCTTGGCATAGTCTAGTAGAGTGGCGATTATCTATTTGTCTTAGTCAAGCAGAGTGGTAATTATCTGCTTGGCATAGTCTAGCAGAGTGTTGTGACTCGCTAGGACGACAAATCCTACAGGTAGTACGATACCGTTGCAACTCCAAACCGTGAGGTTAAAATGATCCTATGGCTAGTCGGAGGGTGGTGTAGTATTTTGTCATACACGGTGAATCGGTTAAATACATTTACAAATATATACATTATTTTATACTGGATTGGTGTATCTATTGCTATGGTAGCGTTACACTATTTGGTTAGATGTAATATTCTGGTTGATTTTCACTACTTGGTTGAGATATTATAAATACATGTGTTATTTCTGTGGTGACAGGAAAAGAGAGTTTTCCTTGTAGTATGTGATTTTATACCATTGTTCGATATGTGGTATTTATATATTTTATATTTGATCCATACAAAATATTTTTATTATGAAGACAATACACCAATAAAACTTTTGGTTTCAGGTGCAGCTGCTAGGAGTCGGTCCCCTACTGGCACTAAGTAGAGTCTTGTGATGGTGTCGTGTGGGAGTTTTTGGGACGAGTTATCTGAGGCAAACCCGTGAGAGGTTCATGGTTATTATATTTTTGTTGTTATTATATTTTGGGGACGGGTGTGTCCCCATATAAGAAGATGTATATGGCCAATATATATATGGTTGTATATTTACGTATGCGTATTGTCGTTTTTCTAGTTGGTTGGACGTCCATGTGATGTCATGTCAACGTCACGCCGGCCCCAGGGTGACAGGTGTCCGAGGTGGGATGTGATAGTCTAGTTGTTACCTTCGACACTGAGTGTCGGGATGAGGCTTGTGGAAAGTTACTTGCGATACCGGGAGTCGGGATGTTGATTTGGAGAATTACCCACGACTCTGGGGATCAGAGTGCCGCTGAGGAGAATCACTTGTGATGCCGAAGCCAGGATGCGACTCAAGGGGTCAGAATGTAACCGAGGAGAATCACTCGCGATGCCGAGAGTCGAGATGTAGATCTGAAAAATTATCCATGACGCAGGAGTCGAAATGCCGCTAACGAGAATCACTCAAGACGCTGGAGCCGGGATGCAACTTAAGGTGTCAGAATGCAACCGTGGAGAATCACTCGCAATGCCAGAGTCGAGATGCGAATCTAGAGAATCATTCGCGACTCAGGGGGTCAAAATGCCATTGAGGAAAATCACTCACGACGTTGGAGTTGGGATGCAGATCTTGAGAATCATCTGTGACTTAGGGGGTCAAAATATAATCCTGGAGAATCAATTGTGATGCCAGGGACTGGATGAAGATCTGGAGAATCATCCATAAGTCAAGGGGTCGAAATGTTGCTGAGGAGAATCACTCGCAACATCAGAGCCAAGATGCAACTCAAGAGGTCAGAATGCAACCAAGGAGAATCATTCGTGATGTTGAGAGTCGGGATGCAGATCTAGAAAATCATACGTGACACAGAAGGTTGGAATGCCATTGAGGAGAATCACTCGCGACGCAGTGAGTCGGGATGCGGATCTAAAAAATCATCCGTGACGTAAAGGATCCGAATGTCGTTGAGGAGAATCACTCGTGATGCCCTGAGAATCACTCACAACGGCTGGAGTAAGGATGTGGATCTAGAGAATCATCCACGACTCAGGGGGTCGGAATGTAACCATGGAGAATCATTTGCGATAAGAGAGACATGGGGGCTTACAAATATTTGGGAGATGATGGAGCATTGGCCGAGGGGGTGCAAGTAGAGGTTGATGAGGAGGGAGGTGAGAGAGAGTTGCATCTGGAAAAGGGGGGTAGGGAAGTTGAGAGGGTTTGTGCCTAACCAGGTGCCCTTCGAGATAATGCCATGGGGGTAATGGCACACTAGGGTCTGATTCCCGCCAGAGGTCGTCATCGGTCTTGCATATGCTTCTGCCATACTCAGTGGTTTTGTCTTAGCAGAGATAGATAGAGAGAGAGGGAGATAGAGTAGTGGGAAAACCAGAAGAATGGGATTACTTCCTAATTAGAAGCTGGAGAGATAAGCAACCCACAATAGAGAAAGTATTATGGGATGATACATGTAACAGAGAGAAAGAAAGAGTATAGTGGGATGGATGGTCAACCTAAAAGATTAGCTTGTGACATAAATTTGTTAAGCATAAATTGTCCTTCGATAATCTTATCACTTATTTTGTGCTACTAGATAGGGATTGGACATTGATCTTTGCTTGATAGGACTAACGACATGTTTGGTTAGACAAAATCCGGGGCGAAATAGAATCGCATTCCGCTCTCGATTCCTATTCCGTTGTTTGGTTCTCCAATGGAATCACTTTTTTGTGATTCCATTAGAATAAAATAGGGTAAAATATAATTCCATTTGAGATAGGGTGGATTGGGATTCCAACCCAATGGAATCAACATCCTAAATTACATAATAGTCCTTGTATTTAAGCCCTTGAAAATTGAGAACAAAAATTAAAAATTATGAACAGAAACAAAAATTAGAGAACGTAAATAGAAATTAGAGAACAGAAAATTGAGAATAAAATATAAAATTGAGAAATTGTCACACCCCACCCCAGATACCCGTTATGTGGGGCCAGCATGACGTAGACATGACACCGCCCAACTGACTAGCCAACCTCAATACGTCAATAACAAAATTGTAAATCTATACAACACATATAATAGTCCCATCTGATAGGGATACACAGTCCTGAATATAAATACAATCAAACAAATCCCCTGAACCTTACTTAAATTTTATTTCTAATATCTCGTCTCCAAAATTTTCCTCAAATGACTCATTTACGTGACCCGCATAACTCTATCTAGTGCCAGTAGGGGACCAACCGACTCCTAACTATTTTACTTGCGAGTGTACTGCCTTCTTAGTAAAAATATTTTTAAAATAATAATTCATTCTACAGTATCTAAATGGATCAAGCGTGAGTATAGAAACAACACGTAACTAGTAAAATTCTCCACAATATAAGCAATGAAAATAAAGCAATAAATATAAGTTCTATTCCAACCCATTTAGTAAAATAATACCAATCACCATAATAAATAATAAATCACCCAATATAAGTAAAACATCACATCTTAAACTACCACTCTACCACAACACACACTGGCTAGCCATAGTGATCGTTTTAACCTCACGATCGGGAGTTGCAACAGTACCGTAACATCCGTAGGAATGCCTTCCTACGAAATATCCATACCTCTGTTGGGGAGAAATATAATTCACACCCCTTACAGGGAGAACTATCCACCTCCCATGGGAAGAATCCACACCCCTTACGGGGAGAAATATAATTCACACCCCTTTCGGGGAGAACAACCATGGTATCGTCAAAATCAAATACAGTATCATTGAATCACAACTCAATAAATATCGTCTACTCAACATCGTCAAATCACCACTTCTATCTCTTTTCCTCAAAACCAACTTTAAATCCAAAAATCATATTTCACACTTTCTTTTAAAGAAAACGTCTGATTTTATCAAAACCACTTTTTCACCCTTTATTTTTAGAAAATCAGGCATTTTTTGAAAAACAAATGTTTTCTATTCTCTTTTAAAAATACCGTCTAATTTCACCAAATCCAACAAAAATTCATTTTCAACATCTTTTCGAAAACTATCGAAATCTTCCGAAAATCCAGTTTACTAACTCACTCAAATCCTACTTGATCCATATTATTTATAAATTCATACAGTTTAAATAATCACATATTTCATCATATATATAAATAGAAAAATAGTTTGGCAAGAAGACAGTACACTCACCTGATTATTCGCTCCGAACAACTTTTACTAACTACCCTCTACTGATACTCCGGTACCTGCGAACCTAATAGTGACAGGGTCTAAATTAATATTTTATGTAAAATATGCTAATCATGCAATGCAAGCCCTAAATTTCGTAATTTCCCATCCTCACATTTTATCATAAAAAATTATTACTCGATTAATTTCGCTCTATTAATTTTCATTGTATCGGTTTATTAAGATTAACGATTATAAAAATATTATTACGACCACAACAATTATTATTATGAATGCGAAAAATCTTAATGCTTGACAATTTAATTTAATCGATACTAATATCCGATGATAATGTTATCTGTTCCGAATCATTCACAGGCCGCGAGATGGATTTTTGGTTTTTATCAGGGTTGTTTGTGCAACTTTTCCTTTACTTCAATTTTCTTTCTTTTTCTTCCGTTTCTTTTTGTTTCTGGTTCAGTTTGCTCCCAACCGCTGACGACCGATGATACCACACATTCTCTCACCACCGATCACCCTCTTCCGATCACACTCACACCCACAGAAGTGACATGCACACACACTCTCTCACCGAATACACACCCCCATGGTCTGACCAAAAGAGAAATACCCATCACCTTCGCCGACGACACCCTCTCTCTCACTTGCTCTCACTCACCGCCTGCCAAACTAACCGACGGCAACACACATACACTAACCGGACGATCAGAACACACACACCCCCATACGTTTCGATCAAACCCACACACGCACAACGACACATACTCTCAGCAAAAACAGAACACATACACACACCGCCGAACACACACACCCTCTTGCCTGACGAACGGCTGACCACCGAACGGTACAACACCCACGATCCTCACACACACACATACACACACACCCGATCATAGACCCGCAACTACATACACACATACCCACTGACGACCATCGAAGGGACGACCGAAGAGACACACCTACTGTTGACAAAACAGAGCACTCACGATCGTCCACCTACACAGACCACACGAACAGCACACACACATACACATTGCTAGCAAAATTCCTACACACGTATTCTCGCCAGATCAAACGGGGGAACACACACACAAGCAACAACCGAAATACACACACACACACATACACACAGCCGAATAGAAATACTTACCGTCGGCGACTCACGCTAATCACGCCCATACAACTAATCACAGAACCCACGCTCTGATCATGCACCCTTAAAATTACCAAATCCACTGCATGCTGAAAAACCCACCTTCGATTCTCTCTCTCTCTCTAGATTTTCTAGATTTTTCTCTTCTATTTTTTTTTTTGAATTTCCTCTTTTTGGGATGCTTGATCACGATTTTCATGAGTTTATATATGCATGAAGATGGTGGTTTAGGAATTGATCTCATCTTGCCACGTCGTCATTCCTCTTTCTCTCTGTTTCGGTTGAGTTCCCGGCGGACACACACAAATAAACATATGTATATATATGTTTAAAAAAAAAATCTTTTGTTTTATTTACTCTTGCCTCCCCCAACTTCCTTTAAATCTGTACTTTAATCCAATTCATCTTTTAAGAGTTCCTGAAATTGTAATTTCACCCAAAAAGTTTTAATTCAAAAGTTAAATGCAAATTTTAGATTGAATGTTTTCTGATTTTGTAATGCTACAGATAGAAACATTTCCAAAAATAAAATAAAATTATAATGTAGCCATTCCGTAGAGGAAGCGAGGTGAGAGAGAGAAGACGAGACGAGAAATAAATATCCGCACGTATTCGGTTAAGATAACTAAAAAATTCGGGAGGAAATTTTTGTTAGGAGGGAAGGGTTGTAAGACCTCGTTTTAGCACGTACGTCATTTTAGTTGCATTTTAGAACAATTAGAAAAATTTGAGGTAAAATTGGGTCAATTAAAAATTCAAATTAAAAGTTTAGGGGTCAATTTGCAAATTTAGAAAACATTCTATCCAAAAATTTACATTTAACTTTTGAAATTAAAACTTTTGGGAGTGAGATTGCAATTTCAGAAATGTTAAGGGTGAAATTACCATATTATATTCTTATAAATGGTGAATTGAACTCAAAAGATGATTTTTAGGAATTAGGGGAGAGGGAAGAGTAATTTTGGCGAAGGGGTTCTAGTAACATATAGAATCCATATTCTCTCTTGCCAACTGTTACCGTGAGATCAACTGGTGGGCAGAAGATTTGGGAAGTGGATGATATGGTTTGAAGGGGGAGCATTCTCGTCCACTAATTACATGCATTTATATATATAAATTCATGCCCGCAGTGCGAAAGGGGAGGAAAAATATGGAATCAAAGACAGAAAATCTAGAGAGAGAGAGAGGGTTTGGTCGGTGCTCTCATGAGTGAGGGTGTGTATTCTGATCGTCGCTGGAGTGGGTGTGTGTTGCTGTTGTTGTGGGTATGTGGAAATTCGTCAGTGTATAGGTGATCGGATAGGTGTGTGTATCGGTGGAATCCAAACAGAAACAGAGGAAGGAGAGAGGTCCGCCGGTGGGTGTCATTCGTCGCCGTCTGTTTAGTAAGTGGGTGTGGGTGTTTGGTCGTCGTTTGGTAAGGGCGTGTCTCTGTTTGTGTTCGTTGTTGTGTATGTATGAGCGTGGTAGGTTCGGTCAGTATTGTTTGGTCGACGATAGGTGTTCGGTCATCAATGGAGGAACGGGGTTGGTAATTCGACCGGTCGGAGAGTTAGAGAGACAGAGAAGATAGGTTTTGGTTTGGGTGTATGATCCATTGGGTTGGGTCGGTTATTGATCAACAACGGTGGCGGTGGCGTAGGTCGGCTGCGTCGACGGTGTTCGTCATCGACAGCGGCTGTTGTCTGGTTTGTGTGGGTGACCGACGTGCGTGTGTGTGTATTTTCTGCTCGTTCATTACATGGGGGTATTCGGTTGATGATGGACGTTGGGTCACCGACGAAGTGTGTATGTGTGTGTCTGTCGTCGGCGACAGGGTGTGTGTGTGAGTTTCAGCGTGTGTGTGTGAGAGAGAGAGAGAAAGAGAGAGATCTGTGCATGTGGGTGTGTCGTTTGGTCGGATGGCATGTGTGCGTGGTGTGTGAGTGATCATTGGTGTAGGGCGGCTAACGGTGAGTGAGATCACTGGAATAGATAGTAGAAGAGAAAGGGGAGTGGTCGGCCGGGGCTGAAATAGAAAACATAAGCTAAAATAGAGAAAAAGAAAAGAAAGAAAAGAAAGGAAGAAAAAGAAAAAAAAAATGGGGAATTTGCAAAAACCACCCTAGGGAAATCCAAAACCCATTTTTGTGGCAGCCAAATGATTCGAAAAAAGGTGAAACTTCAATCAATTAGTAATTTTCGTTAGATCAAATTTTATTTAGCGTAACAATTTCTGAAATCGTAATAATTTCGTAACGATTAATTAATTTTAATTATGTGGTACATAAAATAGTAACGATTCGGATGTTTTAGATAAGATATTAATTTAGGTTTTGTCACTATTAGGCTCGCAGGCACCAGTCTCCTAATAGAGTGTGGTCAGTGAAGGTTTTGGAGAGCGCATAACGAGGTGAATATACTATCTTCTTGCCAAACAATTTTTATATATATGTATGTATGATGAAATATTGGTTTACTTAAACTCTACGATTTCATAAATTATACGAATCAAGCAGGTATTTGAGTGAGTTGGTAAAATGAATTTTCGGGGTATTATGTTGGTTTCTAAAAGAGAGTGAAAAGTAACTGATTTTCTAAGAATGTTTGGTTTTCTAAAAGCTAAGGTGGGAAAAATGGTTTTTATTGAAATCGATGGTATAAAGGTGGAAAAATGGGTTTTACTGAAATGGGTGGTACTTTTAAAAAGGAGAGTGAAAAACATAATTTTGAAAATTCTCCCCGAAAGGGGTGTGGCTTATATTCTCCCTATAAAGGGGTGCAGATTTTTGACGATATGGAGTGAAAATATATTTCTTCCCGTAAAGGATGTGGATTTTTAACTATATTGATGATTTTGACGATGCCATAGTTGTTATCCCCGCAAGGGGTGTGGTTTCTCCCCGAAAGGAGTGTGGATTTTATTTCTCCCCGTAAGGGGTGTGGATTCTTCCCATGGGATGTGGATAATTCTCCCCATAAGGGATGTGGATTATAATTCTCTCCGAAAGGGGTGTGGATATTTCGTAGGAAGGCATTCCGACGGATGTTATGGTACCGTTGCAACTCCCGATCGTGAGATTAAAACAATCACTATGGCTAGCCAGTGTGTGTTGAGGTGGAGTGATGGTTTGAGATATGTGTTTGAGATGTAATGTTTTACTTATATTGGATGATTTGTTATTTATTATGGTGATTGGTATTATTTTACTAGATGAGTTGGAATGGAATTTATATTTATTACTTTATTTTCACTGCTTATGTTATGGAAAATTTTACTAGTTATGTGCTGTTTCTATACTCACGCTTGATCCATTTAGATGTTGTAGAATGAATTATTATTTTAAAAATATTTTTACTAAGAAGGCAGTATACTCGCAGGTGAAATAGCTAGGAGTCGGTCGGTCTCCTACTAGCGCTAGATAGAGTTATGCGGGTCACGTAAAGGAGTTATTTGCGGAAAATTTTGGAGACGAGATACCAGAAATGAAATCTAAGTGAGGTTCAGGGGATTTGTTTGATTGTATTTATATTCGGGACGGTGTATCCCTATCAGATAAGACTATTATATGTATTGTATAAATTTACAATTTTGTTATTGACGTATTGAGGTTGGTTAGTCAGTTGGGCGGTGTCATGTCTATGTCACGTCGGCCCCACACGACGGGTCTACGGGGTAGGGTGTGAACAAAAATTTGAGAACAGAAACAGAAAATTGAGAACATAAACTAAAAATTGAGAAGAAAAACATAAAATTGAGGACGGAATCTGAAAATTAAGAACAAAAAATGAAAATTAAGAATAAAAACAGAAAATTGAGAACATAAACTAAAAATTTAGAATAAAAACATAAATTTAGAGGACAGAAAATTGAGAACGGAAACTGAAAATTAAGAACAATAACTGAAAATTAAGAACAAAAAAAGAAAATTAAAGAACGAAAAATTGAGAACGGAAACTGAAAATTGTGAACAGAAACAGAAATTAGAGAATAGAAATTGAAAATTGAGAACAGAAACTTAAAATTGAATGGAATAGTGAAATATAAAAAAATGAGGGAAAGAATGGAATAGGGAAATATAATAAAATTTTGTAATAAGGACCTAATGAGAATTTTATAATATTTTGTTGGTGTCGAAAATTGGTCCAACCAGCAGTATGGTTCCAACACTCTCGGATCAGGGATAAGAGGACTGTTATGACTGAACTTCCTCACGTGCTGCAGCCGGGTCGGATAGGTTTGGTCTGGCTTGAGTCTGAGCCTGGGTCTTATTTTCCTTCCGCGCTCCTGGCCGTTGCCTAGGCCGAACTCGGCTCCGGCGTGAGAGTAAGAGTCCGGGGGTAGAAATATAGATCAGAGAGTTACTGTTACCTCGACCTGTCTGAGCGACCTAAGGTAAAGTTTCTCTCTGTAGAATCGTTTTCTCGTCCTTCGAAACCGTTGGGAAAACCTCTTATTTATAGGTGAAAGCGTGAATAACTTAAACAAGATTAAGACCTTAAGCTCGACTTATTGATAAGTAGTCAGGCGTGTGGGCGACACAGCGGATTAGAGCTACGGGCCTAGGCCTTGGGCCCATTACTACTGATGGCAGGGGCCTGGGTCCGACCTTCCGAGGAGGCGGGTCAGACTGGCCCCAATGCACGGAGGTCGGTCTGGGTACTCGGACTTCCCACTAACTGTCGACATGAGGCCACTTGGATTGTCTATACATCGGGTTGGTATGAGGTGACGTGGCAGATCTGACTAGGGTGGTTGACACGTGGAGGAGGCCCGACTTTACCCACATTAATTTTTCCCCAAGCCTTAGTGTGAAAATGAAACATAAGATGCTGAGGATTCGGTGGTCAGGCCTCCCGGAACGGTCATCCAGCCTGAAAGAGAGAGGGGAAGGTAGAACCAGAGTGGCGTAGCCCGACATGGCATGCCCTTTGGCGTCCCCTAGAAGCTAGACTAAAACCTACCGAACGCGTCTTTTGGCTTCTCAAGGAAGCCAGACTGTCAGTCTGTTCGGATGCCCGACATGTGGCCAAGGGCGCGGGAATCGAAGTCCTACGAACTATTCGATGTGATGCGACAATTTTACTTTTCGGTACCCAATAAATATGCGATCCATTCTTCAAATTTCCTCACCAGATTTCTACGAAAGCTCCTCCTAACCTCCTGAGCACGGTACTCATCCCGTCATTGTCTTCTTTTTTATCCCTTTCTTTTTCATCATCTTCTTCATGTCTTCTGCTTCTGGGTCTAGGTGGTCGGGGAGTAGTACATCCCTAATCGACGTGATAGCAGTGTACTTCCTAGGGGTCCAAAGAGTCTCAAGGTGAGACTGGAGTAGGGGTACTCCCTACACCTAGTCCCTCCCGCAGGTCCTTGAGGACAAGGCACAAGGCAAGCTCCTCTGGCAGTTCTGCAGCCGCCAGACCATCAACGTCTAGACGTCTTCCCCATGCAAGCTTAACTTCCCATCGATCGACCTGTGAGGTTCTCCTGGACACTTTGGTCTGGAAGTTGGATTCCGAGCTTTCAGAAAAAAAAATGGTCCGTAAATTACGTACCAAGTACGCGATCCTCAACTCGGTTTAGCTACGTGCTCCTGGGGTAGATGACCGAGCATGTAACCCACTTGAGGGGTTTATCGTTGTCTACAACCAGCAACTATAGACCGGGCTATGATTCCCTATCCATCCCTAGGTGAGGGAAGTCTATTGGGATTTGGGCTTGTGTCCGTCACAGCTCTCTCCCATCAGCATTTGCATAATCGTGTCATTCCACATCATCTGCCTGGCCGAGGGAATTACACCATCCCTCGACCTGTTCCATACTTTATTTTTGGCGAAGGCCATACCCGACGAGAAGGGCTGGTTTTATCTCTCAGCCCGGTAAAAATTTCTCAAGGGCTATCCCGACTCCATTAAGGACTGGAAGTCGGGATTCTTCTTCTTGGGAGGTACCGGGTAGGAGGTCGAAGAGGCACCGTCGTTTTATTTTCCAGTCCAAAGGCACTAGGGAGATCTGGGTAAGCTTTTTCAGCTCGGAACTCGTTCTCTTTTACCCCGATTTCTGTTCTAACGTGCTCATTTTATTTTCAGTGACGAAGAAATGCAAGCCCAGCCTAGAGATCCTAGAAGAGAAGGAGGTGATCCTTCGGATACCGTTTACTCACGTCGTGCTTATACGACGTCTACTTCTGGAGTGACCCCTCTCTGCCGGTACCGACCCTGAACCCAAATTCTCATAATGGTAAGTGCCTTGATCTCATCCTGGTCATTTTGTTTTACTTGTCATTTCTTATTTTTTGCGGACTGAATTACTATTCTTTCTAGAAATGGACATGGCTGCGATAGCCTGGATGGCCAAGAAGGGGGTGGAGGCACAACAGGCCACATAGTGCACACAAGCCAACTAGGGGGCCGAGGGGGTGAGTCTCGCCAGCTAAGTAGGGCTTGTCCCAACACCGAGGAGATCCGGGACCCCGGCCACTATAAGGGCTGAGTAGAAAGAGACTGCCCGGGAAGACCCCGCCCATTCTATCAAAAAAACAAGGAGAAAAGGAAGGTAAGGATATTCGACGTGCCAACCGAACAACACAAGAGGAGCCAACCCGCCACCACGGTCCAAGAAAAAGAGTAGGCACATGGGCATGACGAGAGGGTTAGGGAGGTCATCATCTGGACTAGGCTTCTTCCCGATGAGCCTGCCACCCAAAATGCAAGCGTGGTGACGAAATTCGCTTTGTGGATGGTACCCCTGGCGAACAGGACAAGATTCGCCGCGAAGTCCGACGCCAAACTCTATGTCGACATGAATTGGCATATGCTTTCGATAAGTTATTCTCCCTGGGCAAAGCTTAGTACTTAAAACCTTTCCAATTTTTAATGATAGCGTTGTTGACCTTTGTAGGGGTTGTTTTCTTCGCTGGAGGCTGGTGCTCGCCTACACCAGGCCATCTAAAGGGTGGAAGGGTTGACGAAAGTAAGGGAGGAGGATATCCGTCTCCTGGAAGACTACAAGAAGGATATGGAGTGGATGAACAGCGAGATGGAGCGCATGCACGAGAAGAAGGAGGTCGAGGAGAAGAGGGCCAGAATATCCAGGCAATCCTAGCACATTACCTAGTCGTAGTATGAGGAGCTCCAGAGGGATTAATTACTAGAGCTGAGGCCCGAGCTGAGACAGTCGCCCTATATAAAAAGAGTGGAGAATTCAATGGGCTCCGAGACCGCGTTGCCATCAGCGTGATCGAGCTCGATTTCAAGGAAGCGGTCAACTCCGTCCAACATTAGTTCCCGGAAGTCGACCATACAAAGATAATTGTCGAGCTGACCAACGAAGACATTGCTAAAGCTTAGACCCAGCAGGATGCCGAGTCGAGTGTTGAACCGGCCATCCCAGAAGCTGAGCAGAACTAGCCTCCCGGAAGCCGTAAAAAAGATAACTCGGAGGAGGCCGTCGTCGAGCAGCCCCTCATCCGCCAACCCAACATGACTAGCTATCTTAGATTTTTATTTCTTTTTTTATTTTTATTTTTTTTGTTTCGGCCCAGCGGGCTTGTACATCATAGGCACTAGTCCTGCTAATTTTTGTATATTTTGACAGTCTGAATATAATTTTCATTTTGCTCGTTCTTTTATTCTATCTTTACTTTGTTGGATGGCTGATGTTAATGATGTTTGGAAAAGAAATTTTATTTTATTTTTGTAACTGGCCAAGATTTGTCGAGCTGGAGTACTACTCCTGTGCCCGACAATTTGTACACCCTTGGCCCCAATTGATCAGAAGAGCTTGTGCCAAGCGAGCTATTGTGGTCGACTTTGTGGTGTCCAGCCATCTTTCATCACTTGGTATGCGGACCAGTGGATGTGCTGCAGTCGAACACTTTGCCCTCCAGATGACTAAGGTAGCTCGTCATGAGTGATCTATTGAGCTTGTCTTTTTTGGTGATCGGAAAAATGTCATTACTTTGTCTTTGATTTTTCCCCCCAGACGACCAAGGAAGACCGTGCCAACCGGGCTTCCTTGGTGTCTTGCTGAACATGACATTGAGGTCAGTCGTCATGGCCTAGCTAGTTTTTTACTTAGATTGAAGGTCACTTTTCCCCCCAAACGATCTGACCAGCCCAGTTTTTTTTTTTTTTTTTGGCTTGTCGATCTTCTCCAGGGTATGGCCTTTGGTTTTGCATCATCCCTGGATAATTCTCGAGGCTAGAGGGCTACATCTACCAGGGTTGATAGCTAGAGCCAAGCCCACCCTGGCCTTTTGCACAGGGGTTATTCGGCTCCGCCTTTTTAAGGAGAGGGCCTTTGGGACAGTTCACCCCGGCCTCTCGACACTCAAAGGGCTGCCTTTTCCCACCCTAGAATTTTTTGGATCGTTTTGTCCCCCAGACGATCTGCCGAGGTTGGTTTTTCCGAGCTTGTCGATCTTCTTTAAGGTTCGATCCATAGATGGGCTCTGCTAACTACACAGTAAGGACCTTCCCAACTCGGTACTAACTTCCCGGCATTTTGCCTCTTAGTAGCTAGGGTAACCTTCCTTAGGACGAGGTCCCCAACGTCAAAAGATTAAGGTTGGACGCGATGATTAAAGTATCGGGTCGTCCTCTATTGATAGGCGGTCTGATGAATCTGAACCCGCTTTCTCATTTCTTCAAGCAGGTTGAGGTTTAGAGCCAGGCCCGTTTCATTCTCTGCTAGATCAAATGGTCGAGCGGTATAGGGAGAGGGTTTTTCGACCTCCACAAGGATTACAGCTTTCGAACCGAATGTCATCGCAAAAGGTGTCTTGCAGTCGGGGTTCGGGCTATTGTGTGATAAGCCCACAGTACGAGATATAGGTCTTCTACCCATAACCCCTTTGACTTGTTGGTGGCTGCTAATTAAGCACTACCACTTTCACCGCAAGTTTATGGATCAAGTTTTAGTATAGTAGACCTTTCGATCGGGTATTGTATCCACATGAATCGATTGAGATTACTATCGAGTACCGCGATTGTCATAACCTGACTTTATCTAGGCGCTAAAAATAGAATATAATTTAATTAATACTAATACTAATATAGTCTAATTTAATCTATACTAATACTAATATTAATATGAGATAGTTTTGAGAGAATAGTTTGTTTAGGGATTAGTTTCATTTACGAATACGTGTTTAGTCTCGTTTTAGTTTATGTTAATGGCGCTTGACTTATCTGACAATCTTGGTATGTAAAACTCCTCCACCACCTCTCCTGAGTATAAGACGGGAGATATAACGCAACTTCAAGTCAACAAAGAAGTCCCCCTCAATGTCTTAACGACCCCATGTCACGTGAGTCTCACCCAAACATCATAGATTACACACAATCCAACTCTCGACCGGGTCATTGGATTGTGCGTTATGTTTACCCTATCGACAATCTCAGTTCTAAAACTCCCTCGCCACCTCTCTGGAGTGTAAGAAAAGGGAATACGCGACTTTGAATCAATGAAGAAGTCCCCCTCAATGTCTTAATGACCCTAGGTCGCGTGAGTCTCGCCCCAACGTCATAGATTGTCTACAATCCAAACCCCGACCGGGTTATAGGATTGTGGCGTTTGTTTATTCTAGTCCGAATTTGGAATTTGTTAAACTATGTATTCTCAATATGTAAATCTAAGAATGATAAACAAACAATATGGCACACACAATCAATATAACGAAGAACAATCGAAAACAAAGCACAAACTCAACTAAACAATATTTTTATAAATTACATTAATAATCCCTATACAACCTATATTTAGCCAATGGCCATAACCATGTATACAATGTAAAATGGCATAAACATGCTCCATAACTACCAAAATGAAGAAAACAAAAAGATGAAATGAGCGACTTAGCCAATATCCGAAGAATAACTGCTATAATCGTCGAACGATCACTACCCTCTTCATCCTCCACCTCGGGTTGAGAGCTCTCCCTCAAAAATTCTTTATCCTAACCCTAAAATATAGACTAAGGCCTTAGGGGCCGAAGTTCTCTAAAGAGAGGATGAGAGAAGGGTTTAAATAGGCCAAAAAATATCTCAACTGCACAGAGGCCACCGTTGTGGCAGAGGGTTCACCGCCGCGGCGGTGGAGTATGTCGGTTAAGGTTTTGCCGAGGCGATGGAGAGGGCGGTGGCTTGGGAAATCATTCTGCCGCTTCACTGCCTAGGCAATGGGATCATCGCCTAAGTAGTGAGTCTTACTCATTTTTCCACCGTTCTCGATACGAATTGATCGTTTATGCTTCGATTTCATACATTTTCACCCCAGGCACCTATTTTAATACAAAATAATAAAAACACATTAAAACATAATAAAAACGTAATAAATGTACTCGAAAACTAATAAATTTGATTTGGAAATATATAGGTAATTTACACCTATCAAATACCCCCAAACTCAGAATTTTACTAGTTCTCAAGTAAAACACCCACACAATACAAGAAAATATAAAAACTAATTACGAAATTAAAAACTAAAAACGAAAAACACTAAAAGCAAAAATGTGTAAGTTTTGATTATCATCTATCGGCCGAAATATTTTTCCCTCATCGGCCCCCAATCCTATCAAGTTCAAGCATAAATCATATCATGTGGTATTCTAGAATTTCAACGTTCAAAAATAGTAAGCACCATTCTAGATTTTGTTTAAGTGTGTGTGTGATTAAACTCAAATATATAACTATCCATTGATTAGATAGGATTATTGGTAGGGCACGAAATACGTCGCTACTTACACTCGCAAGTATACAAGTTCTAAGTTTTAGTATAGTGTGATCGTTAAGATCGGGTTATCGTATCCATAGGGATTGGTGTCGTTACTATCGAATATTGCGTTTGTCGTGACCTAAGTTTATCTAGGCGAAAAATAAATGTAATTAATTAATTAAACTAATACTAATCTAACATAAATTAACTACAGTAATATGCTAATATGTTTTAGGGTGAAGAATCGCCTAGGTATTAACGTGTTTACAAATACGTGTTCGATTCCGATTCACTTACGTTTACGATGTTCCACCTATTTGACAACCTCGGTACGTAAACTCCACCGCCACCTCTCCCAAGTGTAATACGGGAGAATACATGACTTCGAGCCAACAAAGAAGTCCCCCTCAACGTATTAACGACTCCAGGTCACATGAGTCTCGTCCAGCGTCATTGATTGCACACAATCCAACTCCTTCTCGGGTTATTGGATCGTTGCGTTGTATTTACCCTATCGACAATCTTCGTTCTAAAACTCCCTCGTCACATCTCTCGAGTATAAAACGAGGGATATAATGCAACTTCGAGTCAAAGAAGAAGTCCCCCTTAACATCTTAACGACCCTAGGTAGCGTGTGTCTTGCCCCACGTCATCAATTGTCCATGATTTAAACCCCGACCGGGTTATAGAATCGTAGTGTTTGTTTACCTTAATCTGAATCCGAGGTTTGTCAAAACCCCATATTATCCATTTACCATTTTAAGAATAATAAACAAACAATATGATAAATACAATTAAACTACGAAGAACACTCACAAACGAAAAACCGAAATCATCCAAACAACGTATTTATAAATATAGTGTTAATCCCTACTACAATCCATATTTAACTCGAGGCCATAGCCACATATACAATAAAATAACGAGCTAAACATGATCACATGATTCTAATATAAATAAATAAGGAAAAACAATCAAAGAGCTTAGCCTCGTCCGAAGATAAACCGCTAAGAACGCTCTATGATCGATTCGCCGTCTTCTCCACTTTGGGATGTGAGCTCCACCACCAAAATTACTAAAGATACCCTTAGATATAGCCTAAAGGGCTCAAAAATCCATGGGGGCAAGAGAGTCACCGGCCAAGGGAGAGGAGAGGGGATATTTATAGCAAAAATATCTTAAAAATATCTAAAAATATCTCAAGGCTGTGCAGGGAAAATCTGCCTAGGCGGTGGATTCTTCGCCTAGGCGGAGTTAGGTCAGTTCGGTCTGATCACCTAGGCGGTGAAGTAGGCGGTGGACTGGGAGAACATTCTGTTGGATTTCCGCCTAGGCAAAGAAAACTTCGCCTAGGCGAACGGCTGTTAGTAGCTTATTTGTGTCTTCTGCTGGATTTTCGCCTAGGCGATGGAATTTTTGCCTAGGCGGTCGTCCGTTAGTAACATTTTGCTCTTTCTCAGCTTCTTCACCACTTAGGCGGTGGTCTGGACGCCTAAGTGGTGGATCTGTTTCATCTTTTAGCGTCCGAGCTTGTTTATCCACCGTAACTTCGAACCGCTTTGGTTCGATCTCATCGTTTTAGCTCTAATTTCCTATCTTTTTGCCCCACACACCTGATTTATACAAAAAGATAAAAACTAATTAAAATATAATAAAAATAATTATAAATTTATTCGAAAACTAACAAATTCGGATTGGAAATAGATAGGTTTTTCACACCTATCAATACCCCCAAACTCGGAATTTGGCTAGTCCTCGAGCCAAACACACTTACTAAAATGAAAAATACACAAACTGAAATAAATAACAAACAACCTAAAAGCAGTCTAAACATAACAACATGCGAGTTTTGACTTCTTCTAAAGGCCTATTTATTTTTCCCTCAACAACCGCCAGTAGTATCGAGTTCAGGCGGTAACACATATCATGTAATGTTCTATATTTTCAACATGCAATAATGGTGAACGTTACTCTAGATCCTGTAAACGTGTTAGTGTGAGACTCAATAATATAACTATACAACGATCGGATTGGATTATCCCTCAACGAAATTCATGACTTAGACCGTGAAGGACTTGGATTTCCATAGGCTTGATTGAGGTCCACTCTCCACTAATGTAGGTTTAGTAGTTCATGAAGATCATTAGGACTTGGTTTGGTTTTGGTATATTTGGC
Source organism: Eucommia ulmoides (assembly GCA_016647705.1). Classification (NCBI taxonomy): domain Eukaryota; kingdom Viridiplantae; phylum Streptophyta; class Magnoliopsida; order Garryales; family Eucommiaceae; genus Eucommia; species Eucommia ulmoides. The sequence continues at coordinate 8,413,028 of CM028336.1, read as the reverse complement.
CAAGGGTAATTCGGAATAGAAAACGGGTTAATATTGTTAACATAACGTTACCCAAGGCTCAACGCTGGGCACATTCACTCTCGAACCCCCATAGAAAGATTGGAAACAATCCCGAACATGCATTTAAGACCGACATACTCACTTGTCAAAAGAAATGGAAATAAAAACCATATTTACATTTGATTTTTTTATTTTTTTTTTCTTTTCAATGAACACCCCCCCAAACTTATTTGATTGTTACAATTGAAGGGGTGTGTGAAATACAAATGAAAACCAACAAGTGAGTACTCAAATACCGAACCAATTAGATGTTCGCCCTAAACCCAACCGCTCACATCAAGAAGCCTTTGCAATGGTTAACTTGATTCACTCAAATGTGCCTTTAAATTCAACGATTTAGGTTTGGAAAACGATCCACTAGCCTAGTATTAGTTTATGTGTTCTGAATTGAATATGCATTTAGGTTTCGACAGGGTAACGAGGGATAAACATATAACAAGGTAGGCTTAAAAAGGCTCAAGCGACAAAACGAATGCCTAAATCACGTCTCCTGAACTACCTCGCCTAGGATTTCGCCTCAAGCTTCCCCTCAATCAAGTTCTAGAATCCTTAATGTGTCATGAATTTACTTAATCGATAATCGTCCTAAAATCAATTGAATGACTATACATTGAGTCTATGTGCCTGTGCAAATTAGGATCTACAATAATTTTTACCAAAAAGCATAGTCAAGCACACAGAATCACACATGCATGAGTATTATCCTTGACTTCGAAAACAACCAGGGGTAATCTCATCATCGGGTAACGGCCCAGATGAACACAAAACTCAACATATAAACAACAACACAAAAACATAAACACATTCTATCCTAAACACACATACAATACGGAAAAACAATAACACATAAACTAACAATACTAAATACTACACATCGCTTCCGAACTTAAAATGGACAGTGTCCTCAATGAAGCCAATCATCATTCTTCAACATATGGAATTAAAGTATGTTGATGAAGGGTGTTTAGAACACTTACCTGGGAGGTGAGAGGATCTCGCCTCCGAATCAAGTCGGATAGGATGGATCAAAAAGAATTGCTTGGGTTGCCTCCCAAGAAGCACGTGGTTTAATGTCCTTGGCCCGACATTCAGAATGCCCTCAAGATTGGTGAGGTTTTACTTTGGATGGCTCAATCTCTCAACGAAACGTCTTACCGGCATATGTGCTTGGCCAAGCAACATAAAATGGCTTGGAATCCCGTCGAAAGGGATGCATCAATACCCGTCGATCTAACATCGCCAAGTACCCTACATGGGAAACAAAAACAAAACTACAAACAAAAATTATATACAAAATAAATGCCTAAAGTAAAATTAAGTCATTTACACAGAATATCAATACTAATGAAATTGCCAATCCCCAGCAACGGCGCAAAAAACTTCGTAGAGCGCAAAATACGCCGCTACTTACACCCGCAAGTATATGTGGTCTAAGTTTTAATATAGTGTGATCGTTAAGATCGGGTTATCACATCCACAGGATTGGTGTCGTTATTATCGAATACCGCGTTTGTCGTGACCTAAGTTTATCTAGGCGAAAAACAAATGTAATTAATTAATTAAACTAATACTAATCTAACCTAAATTAACTACAATAATATGCTAATATGTTTTAGTGTGAAGAATCTCCTAGGGATTAACGTGTTTACAAATACATGTTCGATTCCGATTCACTCACGTTTACGATGTTCCACCTATTTGACAACCTTGGTACGTAAACTCCACTGCCACCTCTCCCGAGTGTAAGACGGGGGAATACATGACTTCGAGCCAACGAAGAAGTCCCCCTCAATGTCTTAACGACCCTAGGTCACGTGAGTCTCACCCACCGTCATTGATTGCACACAATCCAACTCTCTCACGGGTTATTGGATCTTCGTATTGTATTTACCCTATCGACAATCTTCGTTCTAAAACTCCCTCACCACCTCTCCTGAGTGAAAGACGAGGGATATAACACAACTTCAAGTCAATGAATAAGTCCTCTTCAACGTCTTAATGACCCTAGATAGCGTGTGTCTTGCCCCACATCATCGATTGTCCACGATTTAAACCCCGACCGGGTTATAGAATCGTGGCGTTTGTTTACCTTAATCCGAATCCGAGGTTTGTCAAAACCCCGTATTCTCCATTTACCATTATAAGCATAATAATCAAACAATACAATAAATACAATCAAACTACGAAGAACACTCACAAACGAAACACCGAAATCATCAAAACGACATATTTATAAATATAGTGTTAATCCATACTACAATCAATATTTAACTCGAAGCCATAGCCACATATACAATAAAATAATGATCTAAACATGCTCACATGATCCTAAGATAAAGAAATAAGGGAAAACAATCGAAGAACTTAGCCTCGTCCAAAGATAAACTGCTAAGAACGCTCTACGATCGATTCGCGGTCTTCTCCACTTCGGGATGTGAGATCTACCACTAAAATTACCAAATATACCCTTAGATATAACCTAAGGGGCTAAAAAATACATAGTGGCAAGAGAGTCACCAGCCAAGGGGTATAGCAAAAATATATCAAAAATATCTAAAAATATCTCAAGACTGTGCAAGGCAAATCTGCCTAGGCGGTGGATTCTTTGCCTAGGAGGAGTTAGGTTGGTTCGGTCTGATCGTCTAGGCGGTGAAGTAGGCGGTGGACTGGGAGAACATTCTATTGAATTTTTTGCCTAGGCAAAGAAAACTTCGCCTAGGCGAGCGGCTGTTAGTAGCCCATATGTCAGTAATATTTTTCTCTTTCTCAGTTTCTTCACCGCTTAGGCGGTGGTCTGGACGCCTAAGCAGTGGGCCTGTTTCATCTTTTAGCCTCTGAGCTTGTTTATCCACCGTAACTTTGAACCGTTTTGGTTCGATCTCACCGTTCTAGCTCCAGTTTCCTATCTTTTTGCCCTACATACCTGACTTATACAAAAAGATAAAAACTAATTAAAATATAATAAAAATAACTATAAACATATTCGAAAACTAACAAATTTAGATTGGAAATAGATAGGTTTTACACACCTATCAATTATCCCTACGTAAAGTTCATGACTAAAACCTTTTAGATATAGGGAATCCATATGCCTGACCCAAGATCTATTCTCCACTAATGTAGGCTCGGAGGTTCATGAAGATTAGTAGGGCTTGGTTAACGTAGTTAACTTAACGTTACTCGAGGCACATCACTTGACACTTTCACACTTGAAACCCCATATTTTATTTAAAAACGACCTTGAACAAACATTTAAGAACGTCATACTCACTTGTCACGTAAAAAAGAAGCTTTTTTTTTTTTTTTTTTTTTATAACATACCCCCAAACTCATTTGAATTTCTACAATTTTAGGAGTGTGCAAAAATGATTTAGTAACACACCCCTAAACGTATTCGTATTCTTACAACTTTAGGAATGTGCAAAAAATATGAATGACAAATGACAAGCGAGTACTCAAATACCAAACCAATTAGAATTTCTCCCTAAACCCAACCACTTATATCATGTAGTAAAATGCTAACTCGATTCACTCACATTGTGCCTTTAATTAAGCGATAAAGGTTTGGAAAAAGTTCAATCGGCTAGGATATTTGTTAAGTGTTCAGAATTGAAACTGCTTTTAGGCTTGGATAGGGTAACGAGGGATAAACATATGTCAAGGTAAGCTTAAAAGGCTCAAGCAATAAAATGACTGCCTAAATCATATCTTCTAAACAACCTTGCCTAGGATTTCGCCTTGAATTTCCCCCAAATCAAGTTCTAGAAACCCTATTGTCATAAAATTGATTGAAGGATAATCGGTTTTAAATCAATTAGATAGTGCTATATTGAGTTTACGTGCTCGTGCATTTAGGATCCACAATAACTTTTACTAAGACGATACGTTAAGCACATAGAATACACATGAATGAGCGTTACACTCGACCTCAAAACAACCAGGGGACAGAGTCATTATCGGGTAAAGGTCTAGATGACGTCAAAACTTAGCACAAAACAACTAAACTAAACAATCTAATCCTAAACAAGCATGCACACGATAAAAACAGTAAAATATAATTAATAACATAAACACATACTAAAATATACTACACATCACCACCAACTTAATACAGGCATTGCCCAAAATGACCCATCAGTGATCTCAATGATAGTATATAGCATAATATTGAAGACGGGGATTTAGAACAAATACCTAGGAGGCGAGAGGATCTCGCCTCCAACTCAAATTGATGGAGATGTATCTAACTTATTTCCTGGGTTGCCTCCCAAGAAGCGCTTGGTTTAATGTCCTCGGCCCGACAAATGTCCTCAAGACTGGCGAGATATTGCAATGCACAAAACACAAGAGTACGTGTCGATCTAACATCTTCAAGCATCTTGCCGGAAAACAAAAACAAAACTTCAAAGAAAAATTATATACAACAAAAATGCCTAAATTAAAATCAAGTTGTTTACTCACAATATCAATAATAATCAACAAACCAATTCTCGACAATCATTACCAAAAACTTGGTCACAATTGTCGAAAACTGAATTTGACAACAAACCAATGCCCGACAATCATTACCAAAAACTTGGTTGCGATCATCGAGAACTGAATTTGATGACAACCAATCCCCGGCAACGGCGCCAAAAACTTTTATGGCGGAGGATTCGATCCTCGCATATCTGACTACTCGCAAGTGTGCAGGTCAAATTTTTAGTATAGTGTGATCGTGAAAGATCAGGTTATCATATCCACAGGGATTGGTGTCTTTACTATCGAGTATCGCGTTTGTCATGACCTAACTTTATCTAGGTTAAAATAAAATGTATTGATTAATTAAACTAATACTAATATAACCTAAATTAACTATACTAGTATACTAATATGTTTTAGGGGAAAGAATTGCCTAGGGATTAACGTGTTTACAAATACGTGTTCGATCTCAATTTATTCATGTTTACGGTGTTCGACCTATTGGACAACCTCGGTACGTAAACTCCACCACCACCTCTCCCGAGTGTAAGATGGGGGAATACATGATTTAGAGTCAACGAAGAAGTCCCCCTCAACGTCTTAACGACCCTAGGTCACGTGAGTCTCGCCTAGCGTCATTGATTGCACACAATCCAACTCCCAACCGGATCATTAGATCATGTGTTGTATTTACCCTATCGACAATCTCTATTCTAAAACTCCCTTGCCACCTCTCCCAAGTGTAAGACGGGGGATGTAACGCAACTTCGTGTCAACGAAAAAGTTCCCCTCAATGTCTTAACGACCCTAGGTGGCGTGAGTCTTGCCCCAACATCATCGATTGTCCACAATCCAAACCCCGATCGGGTTATAGAATTGTAGCGTTTGTTTACCCTAATTCTCCATTTATCAATCTAAGCATAATAAACAAACAATACGATAAACACAATCAAACTACGAAGAACAAATATAACCGCAACACCAAAATCATCCAAACACATATTCATAAATTTATTGTTAATCCCTATACAATCCATATTTAACTCATGGTCATAACCCATAAATAATGAAAGAATGAGCTAAACATGCTCACATGATTCTAAGTTAAAGAAATAAAGAAAAAAATTGAAGAACTTAGCCTTGTCTAAAGATTAGCCGCTAAGAACGCTCAACGATCGTTTCGCCGTCTTCTCCACTTTGAGATGTGAGCTCCACCTTTAAAACTCCTAAGCCTAAGCCTAAGTATGGCCTAAGGTGCCAAATGGCCCGGGGGGGGGGGGGGGGGGGGGGGGGGGGGGGGGACAAGAGGAGGGGAGAGGAGAGGGTATTTATAAGCAAAATATCTAAAAAATATCTTAGGCTGTGCAGAGGCCACTGTCACGGCCTTGGGATCATCGCCGCGGTGATGGGTAGGTTGGTTGGTTGATTGCCGCGGTGGTAAAGAAGGTGGTGGAATAGGAAGAACATCCTGCATCTCTTGCGTCGTGACGATGGAATTTCAGCAAGATATTGGTCTTCTCAGCATTTTCACTGCCGCGGCGGTAGTCTGGACGCCGCGGCGGAGGGCTTATTTCACAATTTTGCCTCCATACTTGTTTTTCCACCATTCTTCGACCGTTTTTGGTTCGATCTCATTATTTTTACTCTAGTTTCCTATCTTTTTGCCCCCCCATACCTGTTTTAATACAAAAAGTTAAAAACTAATTAAAACATAATAAAAATAACTATAAACGTATTCGAAAACTAACAAATTCGGATTGGAAATAGATAGGTTTTTCACACTTATGAATACCCCCAAATTCGGAATTTGGCTAGTCCTCGAGCCAAACACACACATGAAAATGAAAAACACAACTGAATTAAATAACAAACAACCTAAAATAATCTAAACATAACAACACGCAAGTTTTAAATTCTTCTAACGACCTATTTATTTTTCCCTCAACAACCGCCAGTCATATTGAGTTCAGGCGGTAACACACATCATGTAAATGTTCTAGATTTTCGACATGCAATAATGGTGAACGCTATTCTAGATCCTGTAAACATGTTTGTGTGAGACTCAACAATATAGCTAGACAATGACCGGATTGGATCATCCACCAACGAAATTCATGACTTAGACCGTGAAGAACTTGGATTTCTATAGGCTGGATTAGGGTCCATTCTCCACTAATGTAGTTTAAGTAGTTCATAGAGATCATTAGGACTTGGTTCGGTTATGGATTATTTGGCCAAGGGTATTTCGGAATTGAAAACGGGTTAACGTTTTTAACTTAACGTTACCCAAGGCTTAATGCTTGGCACATTCACACTTGAATCCCCATATTTAGATTGGAAACAATCCCGAACATGCATTTAAGACCGATGTATTCACTTATCAAAAGAAATGAAATAAACTTATATTTACATATGTTTTTTTGTTTCAACTTACCACACCCTCAAACTTATTCGATTATTATGATTTCACGGGTGTGGTTAAAACAAAAGAAAAAGGACAAGTGAGTACTTGAATACTGAACCAATTCAAAGTTTTACCCTAAACCCAACAGCTCATATTAAGAAGCATTTGCATATACTATCTTGATTCACTCAAATGGGCATTTAAATCCAGCGATTAAGGTTTGGAAAAAAGATCCATTGGCTAGTGTATTAGCTTATATGTTTAGAATTGAATTGGCATTTAGGCTTCGACAGGGTGACGAGGGATATTCATATAACATGGTAGGCTTAAAAAGGCTCAAGTGACAAAGAGAATGCCTAAATCACATCTCCTGAACTACCTCATCTAGGATTTCGCCTCAAGCTGTCCCTCAATCAGGTTCTAGAATCCTTAATGTGTCATGAATTTGGTTAATCGATAATCGTTCTTTAATTAATTGAATAGAAATACATTGAGTCTATGTGCTCGTGCAAATTAGGATCTACAATAATTTTTACCAAAAAGGATAGTCAAGCACACAAAACACACATGCCCTATTACCCTGGACCTCGAAAACAACCAGGGGTAATTATCATCATCGAGTATTTAATTTTATAAAAAAAAATTATCATCATCCGGTAACGGCTCAAGTGGCCGCTAATTAAGCGCTGCCACTTTCACTACAAGCGTACGGATCAAGTTTTAGTATAGTGGACCTTTCGATCGGGTATCGTATCCACAAGGATCGGTTGAGATTACTATCGAGTATCGCGATTGTCATAACTTGACTTTATCTAGGCGCTAAAAATGGAATATAATTAATTTAATCTATACTAATACTAATATTAATATGAGATAGTTTTGAAAGAAGTCTAGGGATTAGTTTCCTTTATGAATATGTGTTTAGTCTCATTTTAGTTTATATTAACGGCGTTCGACTTATCCGACAATCTCGGTATCTAAAACTCCTCCGCCATCTCTCTCGAGTGTAAGATGGGGGACATAACGCAAATTCGTGTCAACAAAAAGGTCCCCCTCAACGTGTTAACGATCCTATATCGCGTGAGTCTTGCCCAAATATCATAGATTGCACACAATCCAACTTCCAACCGGGTTATTGGATTGTGTGTTGTGTTTACCCTGTCGACAATCTCAATTCTAAAACTTTCTCGCCACCTCTCCCAAGTGTAAGACGAGGGAATATATGACTTTGAATCAACAAAGAAATCCCCCTCAACGTCTTAACAACCCTAGGTCACGTGAGTCTTCCCCCAACGTCATAGATTGTCCACAATCCAAACCCCGACCGGGTTCTAGGATTGTGGCATTTGTTTATTTTAGTCCGAATCCGGGATTTGTGAAACCCCGTATTCTTGATATGTAAATCTAAGCATGATAAATAAATAATACAGCACACATAATCACTATATTGAAGAACAATCACAAACAAAACACAAACTCAACTAAACAATGTTTTCATAAATTATGTTAATAATCCTTATACAACCTATGTTTAGCCAATGGCCATAACCATGTATACAATGTAAAATGGCGTAAACATACTCCACAACAACCAAAATGAAGAAAATAAAGAGAAGAAACGAGTGACTTAGCCAATATCCGAAGAATAGCAGCTAGAACCGTTGAACGATCACTTCCCTCTTCATCCTCCACCTCGGGTTGAGAGATCTCCCTAAAAAATTCCTTATCCTAACCCTAAAATATAGCCTAACACCTTAGGTGCCGAAGTGCTCTGAAGAGAGGAGGAGAAAAGGGTTTAAATAGGCTAAACAATATCTAACAAAATATCTCAGCAACACAAAGGCCACCGCCGCGGTGGTGGAGTATGTCGTTTAAGGCTTTACTGAGGTGATGGAGGGGGCGGTGGCTTGGAAAATCATTCTGCCACTTCACCAACTAGGTGGTGAGCCTTCAACAACAATTTGATCTTCTCAGTATCTTCACTGCCACAGCGGTGGGCTTGTTTGCTAAATCTTGCCGCCTTGCTCATTTTTCTACCGTTCTCCGACCGTTCTCGATACGAATTGATCATTTATGATCCAATTTCATATCTTTTCGCACCTATTTTAATACAAAAGGAATAAAAACACATTAAAACGTATTAAAAACATAATAAATGTACTCAAAAACTAACAAAATTTGTTTAAAAATACATTAGTAATTTACACCTATCACTTGACCATTGGCCTGAGGGTGGCCGGGGGAGGAGAATTTTGTCCTGATCCCTAGCCCGGCACACAGCTCGGCGAACACGTTGTTATCAAACTTCTTTCCATTGTCGGAGACAATAGCCCTTGGTATGCCAAATCTACAAATCAGGTATTTCCATACAAAGTCTCAAATTCGTTGCTTGGTGATCATTGCAAGTGGCTTGGCTTCAACCCACTTAGTGAAGTATTCGATGGCGATGACCAGAAATTTCCTCTGGCCGGTTCCAAGAGTGAATGGGCCGAGGAGGTCAATTTCCCATTGGGTGAATGGCCATGGGCTGGACATCGGGACCAGCTCGGTCGGCGGGACGTGAGGGTGTACAGTAAATCGCTGGTACTTGTCACACCTTTTCTCGAATTCTCCCGCATCTTCCAGTATCTTCGGGCAGTAATACCCATTCAAGAGAAACTTCCTAACTAGGGACCTTCCCCCCAAGTGATTTTCGCAAATCCTCTTGAGGACTTCCCTCAAAACATAGTCGGCCTCTTTAGGTCGGAGACACCGGGAATACGGACCGAATAAGGATTTTTTGGTAAAGAACCCCGTCGATGAGGGCGTATCGCGCTGCCTAGTACCATATTCTTTGAGAGTGAGCGTGATCACTAGGAAGTATTCTTTCAATGAGATATCTCACTATGGGGTCCATCTAGGTCGGCTCGGAATCTAGGCCGTATATAATTGCGATTTCGTCTGAGGAGGCTGTGCTCGGCTAGGCAAGGAATTCAACAAAGACCGTCCTCTTGAGTGTGTATTCGACCGCTGAGGCCAGGTTAGACTGGGTGTCAGCGTGCCTGTTTTCTTCTCGGGGTATTTACATAACTTTCACTTTCTCAAAGAGTTTGGTCAAGTGTTTCACCCTCTCTAGGTAGGCCACCATGCTCGGGTCCTTTGCGAGGTAATCACCGATGACCTGATTAATAACAAGCTGGGAATCACATATTACCAGAAGGGTTCTTACGCTAAGCTCCCAAGCCAACCGAAGCCCGACCAACAACGCTTCATATTCGGCCTCGTTATTTGTAGCTCAAAATCCAAGCCTGAGGGCGTACTCAATCTCTTCTTTATCTGGGGCCACGAGGACCATCCCGATACCAGAGCCACTCTGATTGGAGGATACGTCAGTGAAAGGTTGCCACGCGCCGGGGCCAAGGTCTCTATGGGCTTTACCTAGCTCGGTCAAGCTTTCAGCCCGCCCAGGGCTTTCAGAGACCAGCTCGGATTCACCTTGACTAGGAACGGTCTCCTCCTCCGGAAAGGTCAATTCGGCAATAAAGTCAGCCAGGACCTGTCCCTTGATTGCCGTCCTGGGGCGATACTCGATATGGAATTGGCCTAGTTCTAAGCTATATTTCATTAACCTTCCTGAGATGTCAGGAGAGTGGAAAATATGCCTCAACGGCTGGTCCGTCAATACCATAATGGTATGAGCTTGAAAATACTGGCATAGCTTCTTCGAGGCGATCAGCAGGGCGTAGGCTAATTTCTCAAATTTCGTGTATTTCATTTGGGTGTCGGTTAAGACACGACTCAAGAAATAGATCAAGCTCTGGACACCGGCATCCTCTCTGACCAGGGCGACACTGACCGTAATCGGGGAGGTTGCGATGTAAAAGAGCAGGTCTTTACCCTTCTGAGGCGTAGTGAGCAGGGGAGCCAACGAAATATATCTTTTCAGTTCCTCGAAGACACGGTTACACTCCTCGGTCCTTTCAAATGCCTTGTTACCTCGGATAATTTTGAAAAATGAAAGGCATTTTTTGGATGACCTGGAGATGAATCGGTTCAGGGAGGCCAACCGACCTGTTAGTATCTAGACCACCTTCTTATTTCGAGGAGGGGCAATACCGAGCACCGCACTAATCTGGTCGGGGTTTGCATCGATGTTGCGCTGGAAGACCATAAAGCCTAGGAACTTACCAGCGGACACTTCGAAAATACAATTGTTTGGATTCAACTTCATGCGGTAAGCTCATAGCTTATCGAAGTAGGCCTAGAGATAGTCGAGGTGGTCTTCACCCCGGCTACTTTTCATGAACATATTGTAGATGTACACCTTCATCGTGTTCCCGATTTCTTCCTTGAACATTTTATTAACAAGCCTCTGAAAGGTCGCTCCCGCATTGCGGAGGCCAAACGGCATGACTTTATAGCAGTAAGTGCCTCTATCGGTGATGAATGGGGTCTTGCTCTTGTTTGGGAGATACATGGGGATCTGATTGTAGCTGGAGTAAGAATCAAGGAAGATGAGTCACTTGTGTCCCGCCGTTGCATCGATTACAATGTTGATCCTTGAAAGGGGAAAGAAATCTTTGGGGCAGTCCTTGTTCAAATCCTTGAAGTCGATACAAAGTTTCCATTTGTTGTCGGCCTTCGGAGCCAGCACAACATTCATGAGCCAGTCCAAAAATTTAACCTCTTTCACGAAGTCCGACCTGACGAGCTTGTCCATTTCCTCTTCTATTATCTTTTGCCGGTATGGATGGAACTTCCTTCTTTTCTGGCGTGCAGCCGGTGTATGGAAACACTAGGATTAATACCAGAAAGTTCGTTGTGTGACCAGGCAAAAATATCATGGTTCTTTACCAGCAGTTCGGTGAGGTTAGATCGCTCTTCTAGGCCTAGTCGAGCTCTAATCCTCACCGTTCTCTCCGCGATAGCAGGGTGAATGGGGACGTTCACCAGATCTTCATGGGGTCTCGGAATGGGCTCATCGTCATGCAGATCGTCAATCGGAACGGGCTCAACCCCATCAGCTAGGACCATGAGCTCTATGTCAACACGACGCAGGGTACACAGCTCAGGCCCCAACTGTAATTGCTATTTTTTCTCCATGGCCCTTTTTGCATAGGACCGCGTGGTTTCTTGGTTCCCTTGTACTTCTCCTACTCCCGTGGGAAATTTTATTTTCTGGTAATACAGGGAACATACGACCTTCAGGGCGGCCACAGTAGGCCAACCCATAATCTCATTGCATGGCGATAGCCTATCAACAATAAGGAATTTGGACCAGATGTTGGCGACGTCAGGGCTGCAGCCCATGGTGACAGGCAGAGAGACCCAATCGATCGAACTGACCACGTCGCCACCAAACTCGATAAGGGGGGCTCTAACGGGTTGCATGGAGCTTGACTCTACACCTATTTTATCAAAGGCTCTCTTAAATATGATATCGGCTGAGCTACCCCCATCGACGAGTATCCTCACTATTTTGAAATGATTTATTAAGGCTGCAATAACTAGGGCGTCGTCATGCGGAACGTGCACTCCTCTCAAGTCGGCCTCACTAAAGGAGATCACATTATGGGAAACAACATTTATCGTGCTAACCTCATAGATGCCCTATTTCTCTTTTCTTTTACTCTTGTCTTCGTACTTCTTCCGAGAAAAAAATGTTTCTTCACCGAAACCCAAGCCACCGTAGATGACATTGATTTCGCCGTCAACCGTCAGGTCGGAGTCATCCCCAGCTCGCTCACCATGAGGCTAAGCCTAGTTATCATTTCACTTTCTGCGCTGTCTTCGTCGTCCATCACAACGGTCATTCGAGTCAGACCGATCTTCATTAGGTTGGCGGACGTAATTTCCAAGGTAACCTCTTCGGATGAGGGATTCCATTTCTTCCTTTAACTGGAAGCATTCGTCGGTAGCATGACCGTTGCTTATATAGAAGTCGCAATGCTTACCAATCGACCTTCCTAGAGACTTTATCCTCTAGGGAGCTGCAGGTGAGAAAATGCATTTTTCGGTGTTCTCGGCGAAGATGGTTGTGACGGAGATGGTCAGGGGAGTGTAAACGACCTAATAGGGACCTGAAGGTAGCCTCTGATCTCTGGGCAGCGAACCCAACCTCCCATTCGCCTGGAGTATCCTCGAAGCTTGTGATCGGCTCGTTCCCTCGTTGGCTCAAGACTTCTTTATGAGAAGATCTTTCTTCTCTTTTGTGATCTTGTCGATGAGGTCAACCTTGTAAAAATTGGTACTGACGCCAAGTGCCTCGCAGAGGCCGATTGCTGGCCTGGAGTTCAAGTCATACAGTAGCGTTCGGTGCCTTAGTTTGCAAATGAAGTCGTTGAGCACTACCTTATCAAACATTCCTTCACATGCGAGGGATTCCATCCAAAATTGGTATATGTAATCAGCCAGATTCTCATTCTCCTCATGCCTGACACCGAGGAGGTGAGAGGAAATCGTCGGCCTGCGCCGTGACCAGCAGAACCTCTCCATGAACTGTAGCTCGAGCTAGAAGAATTTGGAGATCGAGGCCAGCGAAAAGTCGTTGAACCACGACCTAGCAGGACTGGTTAGTCTGAGAGAAAAGAACTTACACCTTATGGCGTTAGTAGTAGCGTATACATCTATGTAGGAAACATACATAGAGAGATGGTCTAGCGGGTCAGTTATCCCGTTGTATTGGGCTGTTAGAAGGTTAGAAAATCGGTACGAAACTGCCTCTTCTGTGATTTTCGTAGTGAAAGGAGACCTGATTCCAGTATGTAGCCCGGGGGCTTCCCGGGCATTGCATATTAAGCTGAGGGTAGCCTCCATTTTCGCTAGGCGTTACTCCATCATGGTCGTCACCCTATCCGGGGCAACAATCTGACCGGTGGCAAGCATGGGCTCCCTCCTACGAGCTAGCAGCAGGGAGTAGGAGTCAACCTCCCGGATTTGATGAGACTGGTACTCGGATCGCTCACGACGGCTATATTCCTAAGCTGGTGGTCACCCTGACCGGTCTTCGAATCGTCGTCCCCTACCTAATCTTGAAACGGTTGCCGAGGCCATTGGGGGATCAAGATCCCTTTCCCTTAATATCCAATTAGCGGCTTGAGGTTGAGCCCGCGCCATCTGTCCGTCAGAGACGATCGCTCAATCATCGGACTCCTATGGATGGGCCCTCTCCTCCGCAATATGAAGGTCCGGCCCCCTTCAACCGGGGATGGAGGAATGCGGCAGAGGAGAATGTCGAAGTACTCCTAGAACTTGCCGAGTTGGCATTCCACATGGTCGAGCCTAGCGGCGTCAATGGCCCCGGATGCCTGGCTCGAGCAGGGCCCATCGATACTAATATTTTGCCTTTCAGCGTCTGCATCTTCTTCGTCGACCGTTCGGCGGGTTGTAGACCTCGTTTTCAGCATTAGTGCTTGTGACATATCCTTCACAGGCTGTCTATTCACCGATTGGCTTATGTTTTCTAATTGGTGAGAGTGACCAAACCTTGTGTTCATCAAACCTTAGCAGAGCAGGTAGCTGATGACTTGGAGAAGGCTTTTAGTAGCGCTTCCCACAGACAGCGCAAAATTGTTGGTGTCAAAAATTGGTCCAACCAGCAGTATGGTCCGAACACTTTCGGATCAGGGATAAGGGGGCTATTATAACTGAACTTCCTCACGTGCTACAGCCAGGTCTAACAGGTTTGGTATGGCTTGGGTCCGAGCCCGGGTCTTCCTCTCCTTCTGCGCTCATGGCCGTTGTCCGGGCCGAACTCTGATCTATCACCTGCACATAGGACATGATGGATTTTTCCGGGCGTATCCCCTCCGACGTGAGAGTAAAAGTCCAAGGATAGAAATATAGATCAGAGAGTTATTGTTACCTCGACCTGTTTGAGGGACCTACGGTAAAGTTTCTCTGTCTAGAATCATTTTCTCGTCCTTCGAAAGCATTAGGGAAGCCTCTTATTTATAGGCAAAAATGTGATTAGCGTAAACAAGATTAAGACCTTATGCTCGGCTTACTGGAAAGCAGTTAGGTCCGTGGGCAGCACGACAGATTAGAGCTATGGGCCTGGGCCTTGGACCCATTACTAATGATGGCAGGGGTCTGGGTCTGACCTGCTGAAGAGGCGGGTCAGACAAGCCCCAATGCGCGGAGGTCAGCCTGGGTTCTCTAACCTCCTGCTAACTGTCGACCTGAGGCCACCCGAGTTGTCTATACACTGGGTTGGTACGAAGTGACATGGCGGATTTGACCAAGGTCGTTGACACGTGGTGGGGGCCCAACTTTACCCACATCATATTTCATTTCATTCATTTACTCATTCCATACCAACCAAATAAGAGAATGGAATAATAATTTCATAAGGGCATAATGGAAATTTTACTATATTTCACTATTCCATTTATTCCCTCATTCCATTACTTCTTCCATTCTATTACTTCTTCCATTCCATTTCGTCCAACCCAACGAGCCGTAAGTTTGATAACATTGCTTTTTCAACCCCCACCCCCAGGCTTGTGGCACCCTAGTAGGAAGGACAGACCTCAAGAGCGGAGAATAAAATGCACGCTCTTGGTGTGGGTTCAAATCCTACCGCCAACATACCTCCCTGATTTAATTGGTGCATATATTGTGGGATAGGTACACTCACCCGTGCAGTCACTTGGTAACGGCTGAATCCCTGGACTACTAGATGGCTAGGGCCCCTTCGCTTACTGTTTATGTTCCTTGATTCTTGTTTTCGCTTCTAAAATTTTGGGATTAATGTACAGAACTGTGTTTGGTAAATACGTTTTTGTTCCCAAAATTTTGGGAGTAATCTGAGAGTATATCCTGAATTCCTTAAAAATCTGATTTGATAACAGATATTTTCCACTTTGATAAGGATTCCAATTTCACAGTAATATTTTTTATACTAGAATTGGATAAAAATTCATTCAATTACAAAAAAGGAGAAAAAAGGAACTTTTTATGAATTTATTGACAACGTAATTTATAGTGAAATTCTACTATTTAACATTACTTAGTGATGTGCTTGTCCGATAATGTCCTAAAACTACAAATCAACTGTTCAGTGTATTTGTTCCTACATTTCAAACAAAAATATGAGAAGATTTGTTTTTAAAAAATTGGAAAAAGAATAGAAATATTTTTATTTCTGTTCCCATTTATCTACAAGGAAAGAAACAGAAATTATGGAACAAAAACACTAAAAAGGGATAAAGCCTATGTTCCCCCCTCTCACTTCCCCTTCACCAACTGTTGTTGCACCACCATCACCGAAACCGGTCTCTTGATCTCCTCTGATGCCAATATGTCTCCAATCGGCCCCAACTCTGGTAACTCGTTCCACTCTGTTAGCCCTGTCAACATTGGCGAGTCCTCCCGGTGATGCCGCCCCACGATGATGAGGTCATATTCCTCCTTCATCTCGTTGACTATCAGAGCTGTCTCGGGCCCGTCTCTAACTCTTTCTTCCCGGTATTCGATGTTGTCTTGAGTTGAAGACAAAAGCCTCATTTCTTTCAAAACCTCGTTATCAAGGATAGTCTCCCAATGGTTGACGATGGAATCTTCCCACGACCCCAGTCGAAAAATGGTCAACTGAACACCTTCAGCTGAATTTGCCATTCTTTTTCCGTACGCCATGGCCTCCCTATCGTCGTCTCCGCCCAAGAAAATCACGGCCACGAGGTAGGGGGAATTTGCCACCGGCAATTTTGGTGTCGGTAGTCGGATTTTGCTCCGGTCGATAAGGATTGCGACGGAACAGGGAGCTATTTGAAGCACTTGTTGGTTTACCTGTGTGGGGAAAATTATTATATTAAATTTTGAGTGAGAAAACAAGACAATTGTATTAATATATGTGAAAGATACAATTATACAAAGATCTCTATATCTATATATAGACAAACATTAGGGCTTAGCAAAGACCGTCATTACACAATTTACTCAAGAATTAGAAAAAAAAATGAATAATTACCATCCTTAGTGAGGTGCTGTCGAAAACCACCTTACCCAGGTAGTTCCACTTTCGATGAAAAGGAAGAATTATCAAAGACACCGACTTATCAAATGCCAACGAACATATATCATGATGCATGAACTTCATCAGCGACATGGCGGTGAAGGCGAGGACGGTAACCAGATCCTGGAACTGCTTCTGAAACTGCACCAACACTTCAATAATCTTCTGAGACCGCGAACTTCCAACGGAAGATTTTTGACCCAACTGGTGGTTGATCAGCAGCGGCGACGCCCGGCCGGCTAGCTCCATCAGGTGGAGGCTGTACACTGTGATCGGGTTATCTTTATGGGGTCTGGAATTCTCAAGGAGCTCGATAGATGCCATCGCGTCGTCAGGGCGATAGGCGCAGATCAGTACTCGGAGCTCGGTGTTGGTGGGGGTGTGAATGATTGTTCTCTTCTGGTAGCCGGTGTACATTCTTGAGTAATCATAGATAATTCTGACGAGCACCCATGTTAATGATGCGACTAACATGACTGACACAGTTAACATTGAGAGAGTCTCCCGATCTATACTCTGTTCTCCGGGAAATAGGACCATTGAAAAGCAAGTGTTAAACTTTTAAGGTAAAAAATAAAAACATATAGGAAATTGAGGGGTGAAATCTGTACCTGGTTTATAAACACACACAGATACACAGCTATCTGAACAATCCCTTGGGCGCTCATTATCAGAGCCAGGGCGACGGCATCTCGCATTGGCACTTTGCAGAGCAATGCCGACAAAAAGATCGACAAAAACTTAACTCCGACGGAGATCAACACGATTGCCCATATCAGCGACATGAACTGAAGGTCGTAGATCACGAAAAGGTCGATCTTCATGCCACAGTAGGCCATAAGAAGGGGAACGAAGATTCCGGCGATCAGGGTCTCGAGCTTCTCCACAAGAGAGGAGCCTAGTGGTGGACCCTCCGGCACGCAGAGGCCTAAGATGAAAGGGCAGAGCTGGTAGGGGAGACCCAGATTATCGCCGTTCGTTGCCGCCAGCATCACCATGAAGGCGATGAAGATGATATATGCTCGCTTCACCGGCTTTCCTGATGAAAAATTAAAATTACTGCCCATTAAATATTAATTTTTTGGATCAATACGTTGGACTGTTGGGAGTTCCTAATAACGCTAAATTAATAAAAAGTATCAATACAAATAATTATTTCAATTTTGATCTCATCTATTAGGATTCGTAGAAATACTAATTTTTCAATTAGGATTGCGCCATTAACTACTACTGGCCGTTGGACTTTGGCTATCAAATTTTGGCTATCACTTGTCGTTGAATTTTTGATCATCGGTTACCAAAGTTATTTTTAGTTATATTTTACTTATATTTAACTAATTTTTCGGTTGCTAGTCGTCGAAAATTAAGGGAGTATAACAAAAAAATATACTAAAAATGTAACTAAAAATATATTCAAAAAATGTAATTAAAAATTAAATAGTTACATGTAATTAGAAAATATACTAAAAAAATAGTTATATGTAGCTAAAAAAAAAATCGGCAGTGGATGGTAAGATTTTGGTTACCGGAGTCTTGAGATTCGACGACGGACAGTGGCGGAAGGCGAGAAGTGTGGCGTCAGCGGTAGATGATGTAAACCTTAATTGGAAGCATATAATTAAGGAATTTATATTCAAGTAAATTAAAATACTTGATTAGGCTCTCTATTTGGAATTATTGACCAATTATCTCTATGTTTAATTCAGTTTATATGCATAATGCACAATTATTTTTATTTTTTGTATAATTTAGGACCAAGTCATAAATTAACATATTTTGGGGGTGTAATTATGTACAGTACTACCTTCTGGTGTCTGTTGTACAATCCAGCAAAGCACGGCCCGTGTAGACAAAATCAAGCTGACGATGAATATGCTCAAAGCATAAGGCTTAATGGCCGCGGAGGTGGCCCAACCTGCCCACGCCACCCTGACATTGGCCATCGCCAGCCCTATGCCGGTTCCCATTAAGTCGCTGATCAACGTCGCCGCCAGTGCCAGCCGGCCGAGCTCGGAATTCATGATCTTGAGGTCCATAAGGAGGGAGGCGATCACCGGAAAGCATGACAGAGTCAGCATTCCGGTGACGGATTGTGCTGTTGGCATGCGGTAGCTGGGTAGTGTGTTGAGGGATTGAGTGATGGTGGCGCCGCAAAAGAGAGGGACCATGATGGCGATGACGCCAATGATCCATGCCCTTATTCCGGCTTTGGAGACCTTGCTGGGGTCCATCTTGACTCCGATGAGGAACATGAAGAACATGAAACCGATCGCCGATAGACCGCCGATGAAAACTTCGCCGTCTTCTGGGAATAGCGTTTCCATGGCACTTGGGCTGATCCGTCCCAGGATTGTCGGTCCGAGAATCACACCTGCCTGTTTCACACACAAATGCTTAATAGCCTGCATTTTTTTTTTTTTTCCCATGCTTAAGAATGGGAAAAAAAAAATGGAAAAAGATAAAAAGACAGTTGTTTTAGAGATTTTGTTTTCATAGAAGGAAATGGGAAAGTTTTAGTGGTAGCCAATGTATTACTCTTTTCTAAATTATGAATGTTAATTGATTTAAGTAGTTAGACTCGTAAATCTTATCGAAAAGTTACTAAGGATATCACAGAGGTCTAGAGATGACACTGGGGTGGTGCTGATAAAGCAGTAGTAGTTCTGAAAATGAGTTAAGGATCTGGAGAGGGATAGAGATCTTATAAGAGAGATCAATAGAGCTGTAATCTGTATATTCTTATTGCTTGCTAAGGATTGTATATATATACACAAGATGCCCTAGAGAGATTAGGAAACTAAATCAAGGAGCTAATCGAGGGGATTGATTACAATCATTTAAATGTGGAAAAAGATAATGGAAAGTATAGTTTCCTATTCTAAGGAATATGTAACTATCCTCATATGCCCCTGCAAGATGGTGGGGCAGAGCGAAACACCAATCTTGGATGATAGATGAGCGAAAGCTAAGCTGGGAAGAGGCTTTGTTTGAACATCAGCTAGTTGATTAGGAGCGGACATGAGTGACATGAAGAAGATTTTGCTGAACTTTTGTGCTAACAGAGTGATAGTTAAGTTCAATGTGTTTTATCCAGGAATGAAAGACAGGATTAGCACAGCTGTAAGTTGCACCGACATTGTCACATTAGATGGTAGGTGGAGATAAGAGAGGAACTTGAAGTTCCTTCAAGAGGTTCATTAACCAGCAAAGTTCGGCAGCAATGTTGGCAACAACACGATACTCAACTTCTGTTGATGAGCGAAAAACGGAGCGTTACTTTTTAGAAGAACAAGATATTGGATTTCAACCAAGAAAGCAAATATAGGTACGGGTAGAAATACGATCATCACCATGACCTCCCCAATCAGCATCGAAAAAACCATAGAGTAGGAGAGGTGACCAACGGTGAAGAAGAAGTCCCAGTTCAGATATGCTGACAAGGAATCGAAGAAGGCATTTCAAGGCTTGCCAGTGATGCAGTATTGGAGAAAACGTTAACTGTGAAAGCAATGTCGGGCCTTTTAAATTGTAGATATTGAAGCTTGCCAACAAGAGTTTTGTAAGTTTTAATATTAGCAATTAGATCACTGTCATAAGCAGGAAGAGAAGAACTGGTAGACAGTAGCATAGTAACTGCCTTGGTGTTAGTCATTTTGGCATACGCAAGAATATCTTGGATATATTTTTGTTGTGATAGAAATAGACCAGAAGCTGATCTATTAATTTCAATCCCAAGAATATAATGTAATTCACCAAGATCCTTGATAGAGAAGGGAACACCAAGTTCAGTGGTGAAAAAGGTAAGCGCAGCAGAATCATTCCCAGTAATGATGATATCATCAACATAGAACCACATATATAACAGTGACCGAGTGATACAAAGTGAACAGACAATAATCAAAGTGTGAGCAACAGAAGCCAAGAAAGAGAATATATTCTTTAAGTTCATTATACCATACCTGAGGTGCTTATTTGAGACCATAGAGAGCTTTGTGAAGCTTGCAAACATATGAGGGATGTTTAGAGTCAGAGAAACTAGGTGGTTGAGCCATGAAAACATCCTCAATGATCTACCATGCAGAAAGGCATTGTTGACATTGACCTGTCGTATAGGCCAATCATAACTAATTGCAGGAGAAAGAACAGCATGAACAGTAGTATGTTTAGCAACAGGTGAAAAAGTATCAATATAATCAACGCTAGGTCACTGATGGAAACTCTTATCAACAAGATGCACTTTGTACTTGCTTATTGAACCATCAGGATTGTATTTAATCCGAAAAAAACCATTTGCACCCAACAACATTATATGTTGAATTAGGTGGCACCAATAACCCTGTTTTCTGAGAGTTAAGGGCATGGAGCTCTTCTAACATAGCATTTTTCCACTTCAGATATTTGAGTGCTTGAGCTGCCGTATAAGGAATTTTTACACAATTAGTGTCAGCTAAAGCTTTGGCTTTTGAAGTGGGCTTTTTCATAGGCTTTGGGAGAGATGTAGGAGTGGGTTTGGTAGCAACAAGAGAAAGTTGTTGAGCAAGCTTGAAGATTTGGTTTTTGGATCGGTTGATCATGTGATGGATTGGCTTTGGGGGTGAAGATGGTACAAAAATAGGCAATGAATGAGAGGGAGAAGAAGATTGGGTTATAGGTGAGATGTTACTTGACAACATGCCGAGAAGATTCTCTGATGTGGCTAATGAAAGAGATTCTGCTAGTTGTACATCCTAGGAAGAGGAATTATTGGGGTTGTCCATGAGTGGCTCAGGCATGGAAGAAGTGGACATATTTGGTGGTGAGGACAAGAAGGAAATTTGAAAATAACAAGGCATCTAGTTGGGTAGGGTATCTTGGCTTAGTTGTGTATCTTGTGTCTCAAGGGTAGAGTAAGGAAATTCGGTTTCAATAGAGTCGACATGATGAGTGAGGTAAATTTTGGATGTTTTAGGATCATAACACCGATAGGAACTTTGATTGAGTGGGTAGCCAAGAAAGACATATGGGGTAGAACGAGGCTGTAGTTTGTGAGACGAGTAGAGACAAAGCCAAGGATAGCATAAGCAGCCAAAGATTCACAGTTTTCAATAATTTAGAAGAGAACCATAGAGACGGAGGTAGGGAGAATCATTATGAAGAAGAGGGGTGGACATTCTATTGATCAAATAGGCAGCTGTAAGACAGGCATATGACTAGAATTTAAGAGGTAGTTGAGCAGTGTGAAAAGAAGTCAAACCTATCTCTACAATATGGCGATGTCATCTCTCAGTTATGGCATTATGTTCAGGGGTATATGGAGGTGTAAGAAAGTGGAAAATCCCATTGAACTCAAAAAAATGATTTTACGGTAGGAAATTCACCTCCATTATTAGAACAGAAAAATATAATTGGGGTCTGAAAGAATTTTTCAACGATGGCTCTATATTTTACAAAAATATTGGTGACTTCAGGTTTTCTTTTAAGAGGACACAACCAAATATATTTTGTATAATGATAAACAAAAATAAGGTAATATTGAAAGCCATCAATAGACTAAATAAGAGATGTACCCCAAATATCAGAATAAATATATTGAAGAGGTTTCGTACTTTTTATTGATGATCTAGAAAAAGAAAATTTATGCATTTTATTGCACTTACAAGAATCACAAGAAAATCTTTTGGATTTATCAAGTGAAGGTAAATGTTGATGTTTAAGAACATATTGGAGAACGTGAATTGATGGATGACCGAGACGACGATGCCAATTTGGAGTAGAGACTTTGAGAGCAGTGAAGGTTGTTGGCGGATTTGGTAGAGAAAGGGAAACGTAAGTAGGCTATTCGTAGACACTGTTAATTGGTTTCCCTTCTACAAGTCGTGCCCTCATGCGAAAGTCCTTCACAAACTAATAAGGTGAGAATTCAACTGAAACGCTGTTAGTGCAACATTTTTTATAAACTGACACAAGATTCTTTTTCATGGAAGGTATATACATATAAAACATCATTTAAAAGAATAGATGAAGAGGAGGAGGAAAAAGAAGTGGAGCCTGTATGGGTTATAGCTAAATTTTTACCGTCACCAATTTGGAGGTCGTCAATGCCATCATAGGCCGAGTGTAAGGCCAAATTTTGATGGTCATTGGTGACATGGTAGGAGGCACCTGAGTCATTTAACCAATTAGAAGGGTTTCCGTTGGTTAAAGAAGCAAAATTGGCTCGTAGAAGATGAGAACCCGAAGGAGCAGCATTTGAAGAAGGCGGCATCAGACTTTCAAAGGCCGAAAGAAAATGACGGCATTGCTTGACAAGATGGTTCGGGTTTGTCACAGTATTGACAAACAACCCGTGATTTATTGGTGCTTGAATTATTGAATGAACGGCTACCATTGGTCTATTCTGTAGATGACCGATAGTTGGAAGAGTCATTACCATTGAAGGAACACTATTGTGTGTGGCCATTCTGATTGTTGTTAGCAAACAGCTTGTTGGTATAATTTGCAATCATAGGAATGGAAGAGAAGACAGCCTTGTGAGTGAGAAAGGCTTCATGATCCGATAGTTTCTAGTCTAACTCAACAAAGGAAACAGTTGTTTCTCAAGCACGTAAGGCAGAGAAAATGTTATTATACTCATCTGGAAGACCATGGAGTGCATGGAGAACAATCTCATTGGTTTTGAGAGGTTTGCCAGCACTAATTAGTTTATTAGATAGAGTTTTGAACTGTTGAAAATATTTGGAGATCGACTGGCTTCCTTTGGTTATGGTAGCCAACGATTAACAAATATTCATCATATGGGCACGAGATGGTGTAGCATACATCCCTTGAAGCTAGGTTTAAACGTCATAAGAGCTTTTGGTGGAAATTAAGAACTGTACAATCTCCGAGGAAAGGGAGGCTATGAGTGCACTCCGAATTAATTGATCATGTTGTTTCCAATAGGAGCCAACAGTAGGATTGGTGAGTGGTGGATTTTCAACAAACAGAGTAAAATCATAGCCTTCTAGCAAAGAAGACCATTGGGTAAGCCAAGAGAAATCGTTTGTGGGTGTTAGTTTAAGAGGAGCTTGTGCAGCAGCATTAATGGAGATAAGTTGATTGATGGAGTTTGGGTTGGGAAACATGGGAATGACGGTAGAAAGGGTTGGTGCTGCAGTGTTGGGAAGAGTTGGTAGTGGTTGAAAAGTGGTTGGAATGTGGGTGGAAGTAGGGAGAAAATGCTCAGTTGGAGGAAATGAGGTTGTCGTGTGGTCTCCTTCTACCATGGTTACTGGCTGTAACAAGGGCAATAAGAGAGAATGAGAAAAAAAAATTATGCCGTATGGAGTAATCGCTCTGACATCGTATAAGATAGATCAATAGAGCTATAATCTATATATTCTTATTGCTTGCAAAGGAATGTATATATATACAAAAGATGCCCTGGAGATATTAGGAAACTAAATCAAGGAGATTGATTACAATCGTTTAAATATGGAATAACGTAAATATGGAAGGTATAGTTTCCTATTCTCAGGAATCTATAACTGTCCTAATACATCTTGGGTTAAGTATTATGTGGCCGCTAATGGATTATTTTGTATTCACTAATGGATTCTTCCAATATCTCATTTTTGGGTTTAATGGAATTCATAGGTATAGGAAGAAGCCCTATCAAAAAGATATTTTTTCTTTTAACCATATTTCAATTGTTAATTTGATATATAAGGAATGCTACTACAAAGAGTATTACGCCCTTGATCATGAAATTCGATTGCTTGTAAAACCCCGTGAATTATGTGAAAGTAGGATCCCCCAAATTCGGAGATCAAAAAGTTTTAGAAAACGTTCTTGGCTTAAAAAAACGTGAATGAAAGATCCCACTAAATTGAATTGGGTCCATAAATCTAGGCGAGAATTCTTGAGCTCTCTCAAGACCTCTCTGAATTCAAAAATCCATAATTTGAAATGATGTATTCGCATAAGTAAGTTTCCTCCCTCCTAAACAAAAATGTATAGGAGAATACTTTGATTTTAATAACCCTTTATAGAAATCAAATTCAAGTTTATATATATGATATATGTTATTCTATAGCATAATAATATGATAATACTTGATCTCTGTCAACTTTATAGAAATAGAATTCAAGTTTATATATACTATATTCTATAACATAATAATATGATAATACTTGATCTCTGTCAATCTCTCTAAATAGAAATTATTCTATTCGAATATCTATATTCTTCAATGAAAATGAGAATAAATGAATAATTCATTTATCCTAAAGATTTCATTTCAATCGGAATTTAGGTTATTCACCATGTACGAGGATCCCTGCTAAGCATCCATGGCTGAATGGTTAAAGCACGCCAACTCATAATTGGCGAATTCGTAGGTTCAATTCCTACTCGATGCACACCAATGAGAGCCCCCAATAAGTCTATTGGAATTGGCTCTATATCAATGGAATCTCATCCTCTATACATAATGAATTGGTATGATATATTCATATCATAATACATAATTAGATTCATATCATAATATATAATTATATGAACAGTAAGAACTAGCATTCTTATTAAGACTAGAACTCATAAGAAAGAAAATAGATTTATGGATGGAATCAAATATGCAGTATTTACAAACAAAAGTATTCGGTTATTGGGAAAAAATCAATATACTTCTAATGTCGAATCAGGATTAACTAGGATAGAAATTAAGCATTGGGTCGAACTCTTCTTTGATGTCAAGGTAATAGCTATGAATAG